>JALMGJ010000001.1:140635366-141235366 GCA_023362775.1 Charina bottae
AGGCAGCCTGGAAGAGGCCCTATCAGCGCGGCAACTGGAAGACCAGTTGCCACTTGCGATCCCAGCAGCAGAAGCAGCACCACAGTCCAGGTTCCTGCCTCCTTACCTGATCCTGAGATTGTCTGCCCCGCAGTGGTGAGGCCAGGGGAAGGTTGTGGAAAGAGGTTTCGTGTGTGTGTGTGTGTGTGTGTGTGTGTGTGCGTGCGTGCGTAGATTACTTGCTCAGCGTAATCGCACGCACACACACACACACACACACACACCACACCCTCTTTCTCCACCCTCCCTGCAACAGGTCCGGGTGCATTTGGTCATGGGGAGGCTGGAGAAAGAGCGTATGGGTTGCGTGTGTGTGTATGTGTGCGCATCTGATCGGGCTTGGCCGAGGGAGGAGAGTTGGCGGGCGCTGAGCAGGAGAATCCGGCTGCGCTCGGCTGCTTCAGCCACACCACTCCGCCCCTTGCTGCCCGCTGAAGCTCCCCAGGGTGGCCGCTCCTGCTTCTCACACACACACACACACACAGACACTCTCACAGGACAGACTGCCCTGTCAGGAGCCAGCCGCGCTGAGGGGCTTCAGCCACACCACTCCGCCCCTTGCTGCCCGCTGAAGCTCCCCAGGGTGGCCGCTCCTGCTTCTCACACACACACACTCACACTCTCACAGGACAGACTGCCCTCGGCAGGAGCCAGCTGCGCTGAGGGGCTTCAGCCACACCACTCCGCCCCTTGCTGCCCGCTGAAGCTCCCCAGGGTGGCCGCTCCTGCTTCTCACATACACACACACACACACTCACAGGACAGACTGCCCTCGGCAGGAGCCAGCCGCGCTGAGGGGCTTCAGCCACACCATTCTGCCCCTTGCTGCCTGCTGAAGCTCCCCAGGGTGGCCACTCCTGCTTCTCACATACACACACTTACACACTCACAGGACAGACTGCCCTCGGCAGGAGCCAGCCGCGCTGAGGGGCTTCAGCCACACCACTCTGCCCCTTGCTGCCCGCTGAAGCTCCCCAGGGTGGCCGCTCCACTTCTCACATACACACACACACACACTCACAGGACAGACTGCCCTCGGCAGGAGCCAGCCGCGCTGAGGGGCTTCAGCCACACCACTCCGCCCCTTGCTGCCCGCTGAAGCTCCCCAGGGTGGCCGTGTGTATTTCTGTGTAAATACTTGATTTACATTTTTCTTCTTTCTTTTATATATATTCAAAAAGAATATAATATTAAGTAGAGATTAATAAACTATAAAAATAAAAATACAAACATAGGGGGGGGGCGGGGGGAAAAAAGAGATATAAGAAGAAAAATGTGTGTATGTGCATCTGATTGGGCTTGGCCGAGGGAGGAGAGTTGTTGGGCCACTGAGCAGGAGAAGCAGGAGCCGGCCACCCTGGGGAGCTTCAGCGGGCAGCAAGGGGCGGAGTGGTGTGGTTGAAGCAGCCTAGCGCAGCCGGCTCCTCCTGCTTCTCCTGCTCTGTGGCGGTGGCAGCAGCAGTGACTCTCCTCCCTCCTTCGGCCAAGCCCGAGGGGGATGGGGCAGTGGTGGGCCTCCATCCCCTCCATCCCCGCCCCTTGTTCCCCGGCCAATGACGGTGCTGTGTGCACAGTGTGTGTACTACGGCCTCCCCCAAACACACCAGCTCTGACGCACCATTTACTGCTAGAAGAAAAAAAACCCTTTAAAAATAAAGAAAAATTAAAATCCGAGCCAATCACGCTGATGGGGGCGGGGTTTGCAGGCGGGAGCCAATCGTGCGGGGCGGGGGTGGGGTTTGCAGGTGGGAGCCAATTGCGTGGACTGGGGGGTGGGGTTTGGAGGCCGGCATGGTGGCATAAGACCCTGTCCCGTTTTGCCATCCCAAATGTCCCGTTTTTGTCTGAAGGAAATATGGTCAGCCTACCATTATGAGCTGGTGAAAGGTATCATTGTTCATCCACACTATGAATCAGTATTGAGTCCTGTTACTATTAAATCCAGGAGCACTCAAAAACTGTGCACTTGGTCTTTCAGGTCCTCCCTCATCTAAGATCAGATGTAATGCACCATCTAAATTAGTCAGCTAATTTTCTCCAGAATACCTCCATCTTTTCTCAAGTAAATCTCAGCTTCTTCACCATAACCATCTAAAACTACTTCTAGACAATTCTACATTCTCCCTCAGTTCAGGAAATTATCTACCTACTAATGTTTCTTTTTAAACCTCTGAATTACTTTCCCAGTGGTTTCACACAGATGTTAGAAGTTTGCAGAGCAAGTCTGTAGCTTGAATCATGTCAACTGGATTTCTATTTTCTTAATGGAAACGTTTCGCTCCTTATCCAAGGGGCTTCTTCAGACTGAAGAAGCCCCTTGGATAAGGAGCGAAACGTTTCCATTAAGAAAATAGAAATCCAGTTGACATGATTCAAGCTACAGACAATTCCACCTGGATGACTGAGAACCTTCACAGACATTTTGCAGAGCAAGGTTGCACTACAGTGGTCATGAGGTGGAAGAGAAATCTTGGATGGTTACTTTATATTATTGCTCATCTTGGAAAGACCAGGACCATTACCACACTTTGACTATCTATTTGGCCCCAGTCAGATAGATGATACCCCCCCCAAAAAAATAATGATGACTGATGGTACTTAATAGTTGTAAGGTAAGCATGCAGGCTGGGGGATTCTGGGAGTTGAAGTCCACACATCTTAAAGTGGCTGAGGTTGAGAAACACTGATCTGGATCATCTTAGAGGGAGGGAGACTATTCCCATTTCCAACCATTTTAAACAGTTTGGTTAAAAACACTCTGTTTCTAAGGACAGGAATGAAAGGACAAAGATGATAAATGGTCTTTGGCCTTCTTTTCCATTCACCCAACGCCTTTATCAAAACTTTATTACCCATTCAAGCTTTCTCTTGACTTTGTAATAAGTATGCCTGCTTGACCCAAATTATGAAGTCTATTTCCTGATCTAGACAACTTTGAAGGACTGACAATTTCAGATATACGTACATATAGTCGTCTCCTTTGAACTGGATGAGAAGCTACTTCCAGAATTAGCACTTGCATAAGTAGCTTTTGAAAAGTAAATTGCAGTCATAGAAGCCCATTGAGGATTATGAGTCCAGAGGACAGGACAGGGAAGGTTAAACTTTGTCCCCTGCTACAGCCTGTATCTGAATTTTGGAGGCTGCACTATTTTCATGATATTGGAATAAAACTTCTTATTCTTATCTAAATAGCAGTGATAGGTAAAGAGGGTGATTAAATAAGTTGTTTAAACAGGAAACCCTATGTAAACTAGGATTCCAATCTAGATCAAGCCCACATTTCCTATTTACTTGTATAAATCTTTAATGCAATTGTTAGTTGTGTGAATGCCATCTTGGCATTGGTAAAATGATTAATTAAACAATCCCTATGCATGCAGCAATACAGATACTAAAGAAAGGGAAACAGCTAACTAACCTGAATCATACATTTCTTGAATTATCATCTGTCCCATTATACTGACATGCCCTTTTTCCCTATTACAGATGGATCTTGTTCTTAAGAGGAAGGAACATGTATTGTGTGATTTTTGAGGGATGCATAGACCTTGAAAATATCTCTTGAGAGGAGTCATCTCATGACCCCTGAATTATTGAAGATGATGCAGGGATCAATATCAATGAGACCTGTTCTGGAAGTGAAAAGTGAAAGGTCCTCTGTGCAAGCACCGAGTCATTAATGACCCTTTGCAGGGACGCCGCTTTCTCTGATGTTTTCTAGGCAGACTTATAGCGGGGTGGTTTGCCATTCCCTTCCCCAGTTGTGATTACCTTTCCCCCAGCTTAGCTGGGTACTCATTTTACCGACCTCAGAAGGATGGAAGGCTGAGTCGACCCAAGCCGGCTACCTGAGAAACCAACTTCTGCTGGGATCAAACTCAGGTCGTGGGGAGAGTTTCGGTTGTGGTACTGCCGCCTACCGCTCTGCGCCACACGAGGCTCATTAGATCACCCTATACAAATCCTCTTTCTTAGACACAGAAAGTACAGCCCCTGGGCCCAAAACAGCCTTTAAGGCTCAGAGCTCCCAAGTGGTTGTTATTGCCAGTTGCTCTAGAAATGCAATTGTCTGAACCAGTGTTGAGCCTATATTGTTCTCTGCTCTAGTTCCTCTCAAGTTCTTGGCTTTAGCTTCTGATCTCTCACTAACAGATCTTGATTTACATTATGGATCACAGGACACTGACTCAAAGCTCATGTAAGGCAGGCCAAAAGCATCATTTTCTGGCTAGGGTTCCAGCATGTTACTGGATTTGTTTCTACTCAAGTTCAGAATCCAAAGTGAGAAAGCACCCTGGAAGAACTTTAGTTATAAATAATGGCCGATTTTCTCCTTGATTTCTGTTGCTACATTTGTACAGCTAGAACCAGATAGTTACATATTTATTTAGAACATTGTACCTCAACTGTGCAAATGTCTTCAGGAAGGTATTAATTTGGAAGTTGTAATCATGAGAATAAGTAATTACTTATTTCAAGTTGTAACGTTATCAGCAGCTTCTAAGATTTTTGTATGGAGGGATGATCGACTGACTCTGCTTTGATCTTTCTGTGTGAGCTATGCACTGCAAGAGCTGTTTGGCTGTATACCAGAAAGGGGGAGAGGACAGGAGAATGGATTTCTCTTCAAGATACTGCAGTGCCTTTTCAGAACTGCTGAATAAGCACTTAGCAGTATTCATGTTTCAAATGCAAGAGCTTGCATCTTGCTGACAGATTTTTAATGCTCAGTAATCACAAAGGAAAGCTAGATGAAATGCCAGATGGGTCAAAACCAGCATTTGTTAATATAAACTAATACAAAATTTAACAATCATGTCTTTGTTTCATGTATGTGTATGAATTTCCAAGTAACTGTGATGAAAAATCAGCAAAACATTTGGAGAAGCACAGTTGGAGCAAGGCTCATTTCTTGTTTCAGAGTATTTTTCCTTGAATTATTCAGTCAATTTCCAACAATTTTGGTCAAATCAGAGTTGTACCTCCAGCTAAATTCTGAAAGTAATTGTGTTGTTATTCACATTCTCCCAAACTTAAAATGGCAGCTCACTGGGGAGAGGAAAAACAACCAATTTCTTGTATCTATTGAGACAAGTAATTTGTGTTGCTCAGTCATGCAAACCTTCAGTGTTCCCTCTTATTCTAAAGCTGACCTCCTACATCTGTCCTCAGATCCACTCCATGCAATGTTTCAGCTGTGCTGTTCTTGCTTACACCAGGGGAGAAGGTTGATCTCAGCCCCAGGGTACTTTGGAAATTTCTCCAGCTGTGTTGCCTCCTGAATCTTGAAATTAATCATCTTGACAGAAATGAATGACAAAGTCTCTGTGGATTTTTTCCTTTATGAGTTCCCAGCACTATCCTAAAGTTCCTGCAAAGGATTCTAGGTTTCCATTTTGGGTAAACATTTATTTCTTGTCATTCTGAAGCAGGAGAACTATGAGGATAATAAAGCTTCTAGCAGACAAAGCATCAGTGGAAAAACTGGAGATAGTGACATTGTGAGGTCCTGAGCAAGGAGTTCACCCAGGGCCTCAAGAAGTAGAGACTCCTTAGACTCGCCTTTTCTCTGGGTGCTCTCCACACAATATGAAGCTACAATTTACAGGATGATTAAGAATGATGGATAATAATATAGCAATCTTCCCAAGCAATCATCTAGATATGAAGAAAGAAGATATTTTTCTGTTGGCTTTGGCTTCAGTGAAATTTACATTGTGAAATGTAAATAACCCCCAATTGTAATTTCCAATGATCATGTGTAAATTTGTGTTCTATGGCCCCTTACCTCAGTTTTTAAAGTGCTAGCATGACATTGTGAAACACTGATCTTTGCTTAGCTCAAGGATGGTCAGCTTTTGGTTTCCAGAGGCCACACATATAAAAACATTGTTTGGGAAGAATTAAGGCCATCGTGAGTTGGATAATGGTGCAAATTCAGCAAGCCAAGATATCCTGTTATCTGGGTTTTTCCTCAATTTCCTTAAAATGAATTAAGCCTACTTTAGGATTCACAGCACAGTTTGGGGGTAATTCTCGCCTTACAATGGTGGAAACCATTTTGATTTGTAGGGGCCACAAAGAAGAGCTTTTGGCCTTAATTCGCCCACCTTGGCTTAGGAAAATCAAAATTACTGTATAGGTGCTTCAGCATGTTTTCTTCTCACTTATAGAACATGAACAACTTCTCTTCTCTGGTCCTTAAATCATGCTGAAGTGCTGAACAAGTCAACAGTTAAAACTGTAGGTCACTGTTATGTCACAGTTTATGGGCTAAGTGAAGGAGAATACTCTTTTTCTTCTGTTTGCCTGCCACCCCATGTGCTTGCCATGAGCTCTCTGGAATATGAGACCCGTCCTTTTTTGTGCCCCACCCTACTAAGAAGCTTCCCCCTCCACACTGCAGCTTCTCCCATGGCATGGGGAAACACTCTTTGGCCTTTAATGTAGGAGAGACACACAGACAAAACATGGCGGTCAATGGGTGGGGGCAAATGATAACACATGTGTGATGACATCATCTCACAAATGCTCCAATGTATGAATTTGTGTTAGATCTCATGACACAAGTAAATAATCACAGCATTATTATGATCATTTTGATTCCATCACTGTTATGGTAGCCAGAGTTACGAAATCAAAAGAGAAAACTTACACAACTAGGTATAAGCAAATCTATCAGTTTCATTTCCTCTCAGTTACTTCTTATTATGAATCTGTCAATTTCAGTTTGTCTCAGTTCCTTATCTTTACAAATATGTGAATTTCTGTTTGTTGAATCTGAGATTTTTTTTAAGTCTACACAAACACTACTCCAAACATGTGCTCTTTTTTTTTCCTAATACAGTTTTTGCATTTTTTTTTTTATTTTATTGCATAGCTTTTTCTTCAAATTGTATCTTTTAGTATGTTTTGGCTATTGGACAGTTTAAACATTTTAATAAATAAAATAAATAAGTAGAAGTGCAGCATAGAGATTTTAGACAAGACTTGGTAAGGCCTATATATGGCCTCTTGACATGCGTCTTGTGGATGGAAGAATTGACAGTCAGAGAAGCAAATGGGCATTTAGTTTGCTAGGAAATAAAGTTGGGGCCTCATCTTTATGAGCCCAGGCATGGAACATGTCAGCTAGGCAGCTCACTATACTTCATAATTTTCTGCAAGAAATTATACTGATGGATTAGGCTCAAACAGGAAAGAGTTAAATTGTTGTATTTTAAAAACAAATCACCTCTAACAGTTCTACATGTGAAATCTGATGCAAGAACTCTACTGATGGGTATCTATATGAAGACAAATGGTCATCTTATGTGGAAACGTGTAAAATCAAAAAGAAGCTAGATATTCTATCTAGCCATAAAATACTAACAAGAAAGTAATTTCTGAGCAATCAGGGAAATACTAATAGTATAATATAGGTTTTAAAAAATTAAGGGAAAGGATTTTTCTCTTGATTCTTACATCTGATTCTGCTTAATGGAATCTCTTCCCTTTGCAAATAAGCAGAGCAGGTCAAATATAAAGCTTAAAGCTTTAAAAAAAAACCCAATTTGTTTATTTATACAGTCCCAGGTTTGGTAGAAACCCCAGAAATCAACTAGTGCAGTCTTCAGCAAAGCAAGAAGTCTATTGTGACAAGAACTCTGACAGAAAGGCAGCCAGCCTCTGCTGAAAAATGTCTTACAAATTTCACCTTCCATCAAGAAGATCTTCATAATATTTAGCCTACTGGTTTGTATCTTACCCTGCAGAACAATAATTCTTCTATCATCTATCTCCCAGGCTTCCAAACACTTGAAAGTAGTTATCACTTCTTGATCATATTTTCTCTAGGATAAACATACACACCTCTTTCAAATGTTCCTCCTAAGCTTTGATCTCTAAGCCGTCATCATTGTTGTTGCCCTCTTGTAGACATGCTCTTCATCAACCATGACATATCCTGGAGTATTCTGAATCCGTGAGCCATGTCACCTCAGTTTAAACCAAGTGAATAGAATACTTCCCCATCCCTCAAATCTCAGTGTTCTTAAAGGAAGCATATTTACTCAGATCTTGCATTTTGATGGTTCATATCAATAAGGCTTCAGCAAGAACATTTCTGGGGGACTGCGTCCCATATCTTTTTAGGTATCAGTAGATTGCCTGCCCTGAGCCTTAAGATAGTATACACGATAAGTCTACATAGATGAACAAAATGCCATACAGTGAGGATTCACTAACCTCCAGCCTGTTGGGAGCCCAATTCATTCTTAGATTAATTATGTGCTTCCTTATTGCATGACTCAGGGTGGTCTTGCTTCAAGTTGCACATTTTTGTTCCTTCTGGTGCATATTCATTCCTTATGGTTTGAATTTCTCCAACTGAAGTCTTGGATTCTTCCCCATGTGCAAGGCAGGGTGTGCCATTCCTCTCTGTCCCAAGAGCTACCTGCTTCTTGAGGCTTCCAATTTGGATTTCTCCTGTTTGTCTCATTATTGACAATTCCTGGACTCCACTACCTGTTTCCATCACACTTGGGAGCTTAATGTTGTCGGCACAATCCTCCTCAGGGTGCCTTTCAGAATATGTGTTTTTATCTAAGCAGTTTTCATGGATTCCTTGAAATGAATCCCTAGAAGCCTTCACTCTGGATATTTCCTGGCAGCTATTCTTATAGTTAGTCTTGGGAGACAAATCAGGCCCGGATATTGCCGTATGGAGTTTGAGATTTACCTCAGTCTCATCTCTACTGACATCCTGGATAAGGCCCCTTCTGGTTTTTTCATTTGGGACTTGGGCTTCCCTTGAAGATGGGTCCATTTCGCCTCTTTTGGCCTGTGGCATGGAAATACTAGACTCGTTTAGCTTTATATAATTCTCTAACTTGGTTAGGCAATTATGCTCCTTCCCTGCTTCACCAACCAGAGTTTGATTCTTTTGTTCTTCCACTTTAGTTGATCGCTAAAATGACAGGACAAAAAATAAACAACTTGAATTAAGTCTTATTGTGTTGTTCATTTAAAGAAACAAGTAACCCACCCAAAGCTATTGGTGTCAGCTGTAATGATCTATCAGAAGTGAGGAAGTTCACCTTTATTACTCATATGAAAAACTCAAATACAGCAGCCGAATTTCATTGTATCAAAGTGTAGGTGATGATCGAAGTCATATTGAAATTCCTTATTATCCAACACAGTGTGCTAAATAATTTATTTAGGAAATTTATTTACTTAGATTTTTAAAATATATTTAGAAACAAGCAAACAAGTAATTATGGCTGCCCATCTTAAGTACATAATAGGATAGTGAACAATACCTACCAGAACAATAGTGATTGTACATCCATTGCAATTTACCTCAAAGTGCATATGCAGAGTTAACTAACATAGGTTAATCATGTCTTCACATCAGCTGCAATTACTGGCACCATTCCATAGCACTGTGGCAGAGTAAAGACACTAGTGTTCTATGACCTCACGAGCTACAACAGATGTGGCCATGTTATTTGGAAAGGATGATGATATTATTTGTGCTACATCAGGTAAAGGTAAAGGTTCCCCCCGCACATTTGTGCAGTCGTGTCCGACTCTAGGGGCCGGTGCTCATCTCCGTTTGTTAGCCGAAGAGCCAGCGTTGTCCGAAGATGCTTCCATGGTCATGTGGCCGCATGACACGCACGGAACGCTGTTACCTACCCACCGAAGTGGTACCTATTAATCTACTTGCATTTGCATGCTTTCAAATTGCTACATCAGGTACCTGCCACTTTTTCTGATCCACTGGGGCAGGTAGCTGCAGCAGCTCATTTCCCTAGCTTGCCACCATCTCCCCAACTTCAAAGATGGCTGCTGACATGGCAAACAGACCTGGCAATAGTTTTTTTTCTTTAATCCGTTCAATTGTGTCCAATTCTTGGAGACTGCCTGGACAAGTCCCTGCAGTTTTATTGGCAAGAATTTTGGAAGTGTTTTGCCACTGCCTTCTTCCTAGGGCTGAGAGAAAGTGACTGCCCCAAGGCTACCCAGCTGGCTTCATGCCTAAGGTGGGACTAGAACTCACGGTCTCCCAGTTTCTAGCCTGGTGCCTTAACCATGACACCAAACTGGCTCTCCTGGCAAAAGTTACCCATGCTTTAATGACATCCTGACTTGATTGCTGCACTGTACTCTACATGAAGCTATCCTTGAGGGGAGTCCAGAAATGTTAATTTTTTGCAAAAGATAACAGCTAGGCTGCTAACTGAAGTATGAATTCAGAAGCATATTACACACACTTTGAAGACCCATCTATTCTGCTTTCCAATAAACAGCAATAAACAGTTTGGAACCTAACTGCCTAAGAGATTGCCTATCTTGATCCATTAAAGTCCAGATGTTAAGGTCAGCAGGAATCTTAAAGATGTCTCAGTTTCTGAGATCTGTTTTTCAGGGTTAGAGAGAGAGATGCTTCTACTGTATTGCTCTCAAACTGTGAAATTTTCTAGGGACTTTCCACTTTTACCAGGGCTTTTCAGGTTGATATAATATATATGTTTTTATCCATTTTCAATAATTTATAATATATGTTTTTATCCATTTTTACTTACTAACATTTTATTATTACCTGCTTTGTGTGCCCTTTGGTAAGAAAAGCAGATGTAAACTGAATTAATAACAGCAGCAGCAGAAACAACCATCTTGCAATTCCTTTTTTAAATAGTAATTTTATTAAAAATTACACTTACAATGACAAAAAACTAATGCAAACTAAAAAAATAAAAGAATAAAAAGATAAAATAGAAAGTGCAGGAAAAAAAGAAAAAAGAAAAAAAACAGAAAACAAAAAAAAAGAATATAGTAAAGATATATATATATATATATATATATATATATATATATTCATATATTTATTTATTTAGTACTTTATTTATATATAAATAAAGAAATGACTTCCCCTTTCATCACAAGTATAAACATTTCTTCTGGGGAAGAAATGGCGAACTGAAGATGGATCCGCTAAAATCGGAGCCAACGACCGTGGCAGATTGAAGAGCCAGTGAGTAGACCGGCTCTTCGTAATTCCTCTCCAGACAAGGAGAGGACTTGAGATCGTCCACAAGTGCTCCAGATGGTTGCTCCTGCTGAGGAGACTGCAAGACAGTTCAGAGCCCTTGGAGACGAGGGAATAGCAATCTTGCTCAAACCACGGTTGGTGCCTTCAAAAGGATACTGGGTTAGCATGCTTCCTTTTCTAATCACTTTCGGAAATTGTTAACTGTTTTTCAGCTATTAGGAACCTTTGGATCAACAAGTCTGAAAACACCGGGTGAGTTTCCTTCAATCCTTAGTGAGAGAAGTTTTAAATACAAGTTTAAGGATTTAAAAAATATATATTTGGGGGGGGGGGGGTAAACAGCAAAAGGGTGATTAGAATTTTGATTCTGGAAAGTTACAAATGGACTAAGGGTCCAGATGGATTTGAAATAAGATTTTGGAATTAATTATAAGAATCCTTCCCATGGGAAAATGCTTTTGTTTTGAATTCTTTTAAAAAAAAACATGATAAAATGGGACTTTGAAGGTTGGACGCTAGAGGAAACTAGAAGGAACTAAAGATTACAATTAAAGGAGAAGAACACTTAAATTTGACTTACTAATACAGAATGGAACAAAATATTTTAACATTGGACATAATGAAGGCTATTTTATGCTCCCATAAATTAAGATATTTTTAACACCTCTGTCTTGGAGTATACTTTTATGCAAGAATATTGTTTTATTGTATTTTAATGATTATTTATTCTTGTTTTTATTGTAAATCGCCCAGAGTCGCTCCTTGAGTGAGATGGGCGGTGACTAAATTTGAAGTATAAAGTATAAATATTTTTGAACAATGGACCCAGAAGTTAAAGAGTGTCTGCCTCTATAGATGTACTGTGTTTAAAAGACGTTATAGAAGAGGAACAAGTTTTACCAGACAAGACTGAGACTGATCTGAAAGTAGATTTAAAAATAAAAATAAATCAAGTTCTAGGACATTATTTGAAGGAACAAAAGATCAAGATTGTTAAAAGTAAAAGGAAGGAATATAAAGTTGGTTTGTTTCATCAAGGTTAAAATAGATATATTGTTATCTCTGGTAACCCTTAATGGACTTTTGCTGATCAGGACTGAAATGATGAGGTTTTTAGAATCTGTTTATAGATAAGAGATGAGATGTGGGAAGAAGAGATCATTTGTTGTATTTTAAGAGAAGGTGATAAATTACCATCTTGCAATTCACGTCAGGCCTTAATTACATGCTATCAAAGAAATAAGGTCGTCTTTTCCCTATTATTGGATCTTACATTGCTTCAGCAGTGGTGTCCACAGGGGGATAAAAAAAGTCAAGATGGTGGTTGTGGCTTTTCATATGCTTCTGCAAAGATGTTTAGGATAGTTTGAAGATCTTCCTCGGAGTGTGCACAGACTACGTTATCATCAGCATATTGAAGTTCTATAACAGAAGTTGCAATTACCTTATTTTTTGCTTTCAGCCTACTAAGATTAAAAAGCTTTCCATCTGTTCGATATATAATTTCTACACCAGTAGGAAGTTTCTCTTCAACAAGGTGTATAATCATAGCGATGAAGATAGCGAATAAGGTTGGAGCAATA
Organism: Charina bottae; assembly: GCA_023362775.1. NCBI lineage: Eukaryota > Metazoa > Chordata > Lepidosauria > Squamata > Charinaidae > Charina > Charina bottae. The sequence continues at coordinate 140,648,030 of JALMGJ010000001.1, forward strand.
ACACATCCCTGTTTAACGCCGGATTCCACTTTAAATGGATCGCTTTGAGAGCCATTGTTATTCAGGATTGTTGCCATCATGTCGTCATGGAGTTACCGCAAGATGTTCACAAATTTATCAGGGCATCCGATTTTCAGAAGGATGGTCCAGAGAGCAGTACGATTTACAGTATCAAAAGCTTTAGTCAGATCAATAAACGCCATGTACAGAGGGCGGTTTTGCTCCTTGCATTTTTCTTGAAGCTGTCGTGCAGTGAAGATCATATCCACTGTTCCCCTGGAAGGGCGGAAGCCATTTTGCGTTTCAGGGAGGATGTCTTCTGATACAGATAGGAGACGGTTTGCGATGATCTTTGCCAGGATTTTGCCTGCTGTGGCTAGAAGGGAGATGCCTCGATAGTTTCCACAGTCTGTTCTATCACCCTTTTTAAAGAGAGTGATAATTATGGCATCCCTAAAGTCTGCTGGAATCTCCTCCCTCATCCAGATTATCCAGATAAAAAAAGTCAAGATGGTGGTTGTGGCAGTGCAATCAAGCCTCCACCCCTTTTGTACATGTGAGCAACACTGACCCACATACAAAAGGGATGGGACATTGATCGCACTGCCACAACCACCATCTTGACTTTTTGATTCCATCCTTTGGACCCCACAGTACTTTAGTAGCATTTACATCCAAAACCATGAATATGGGTTCATATACTGTTTCCATACCAGTCCTGACATTCCCCAATGTTCTGTTTTCATTCATTCATTCATTCCTCTGTTCATTCAATCCATTTATATGCCAACTTTCTGCCAAAAAATTCAGGTTGTATTGTACCCACCTATCCAATATATTTCCACAACAATATTGGGCTAAAGAAACAATGTGATTGTGTCAGGGAGATATATGAACCCAGACATTAAATCATGATTTATGGTTTAGCACTATATGTGAACAAGCTATTATGGGTTGTACAACCAAAAAAAAAAAGGATGAAAGCTGATATAAATCTTCACAAAACATGCATTTGGTAACATATCTGCATGTGTGTTTGGAAATATTTTTTATGTTCCATATATTTTATTGAATTTTAAGTATACATAGGTAAAAGTTTGAAAAGGAAAAAGAAATAGAAATACAAATCAAAAAAGAAAAAGAAAAAAAGTGTAGTAAAGCAAATAGAAAAAGAGAAAGATGAAACATAGAAATTAGTCAACTTCCGATTTATCTCTGGTCATAGTAATTTAAAAATTAATCTCTTACATGCTAGGTCTATATATAACATTGTAAAACATTTCCTGTCTAATATATTAATTTATATATATTTTAATCTTCAAAACCCCATTTAAGCTTTGCCCCTCCTGCATTTTGCAAATAGTCCGTTAATGGTTTCCACTCTTTAAGAAAGTAATAATTTGTATTTTCTTTTAATAAACATGTCAATTTATCATTTTCTACCATGTCCATTACTTTTAACATCCAGTCCTGTATCATAGGTACAATCTGATTTTTCCAATTTTGTGCATATACAAGTCTTGCTGCTGTAACCATACAGTATATTGCATAATTCTTGTAAATTTCTTTCCTGTTTGTTCTTCTAATATTCCCAATAGAAATAATTCTGGTTTAAATGGAACTCGAATTTGTAAAATATTTTGCATCAATGAGTGTATTTGAGTCCAAAACTTCTTTGCAATCTCACATGTCCACCACATATGGTAAAATGACCCCTCTTTTTTTTTACATTTCCAACACAAGTTGGAAACATTCCCATACATTTTAGCTAGTTTTTGCAGGGTCATATACCATCTGTACATCATCTTATAGAAATTTTCCTTCAAATTATAACACAAAGTAAATTTTAATCCTTTAGTCCACATATCTTCCCATTGTTGCATTTGAATGTTATGACCAATATTTTTTGCCCATTTGATCATGCAGTCTTTAACTTGCTCCTCTACCATTTCATCTTTTAACAATAATTTATACATTTTAGCAATTAAATGATCATCTGTCTCACATAATTGTATCTCAAATTCCGATTTAGTTTGTTCAAATTCAAGTTCTTTTTTATCTGATTTAAATTTTTCTACAAGTTGCATATATGAAAGCCATTGAAAAGTACTGTATATCCTTCTGAGGCCAGTTCTTCTTTTGATCTAGTTTTATATTGTCCTTGTTCTTTTTTAAAAAAGTCTTCGTAAGTCAGCCATTAATCTTTAACTCTTACTTCTGTTCTATGAAATGCTTCTTGTGTAGAAATCCATAAAGGTCTTTTATAACATAAAGTTAATTTATATTTATTCCAAATTCTTAACAAAGATCTTCTGATATAATGATTTTTAAAGTCCACATTAACTTTCACTTTGTCATACCACAAATATCCATGCCATCCGTATCTTAATTCATGACCCTCTAAATTCAATAGCTTTTCATTTTTCAAAACTATCCACTCTTTAATCCATACCAAACAACAAGCAGCACAGTATAATTTCAGATCTGGTAAACCCGGTTGTGGTGGAAGTACAGGGGTCTGCAGAGAGCGGCATATCCGGCGACCCTTGTGGAAGATCTTCTGCTCACCCTCTCTCCGAGGGTGATTCTTCGGCGATTTTCTTCTTTTTAATCGCCACTGTTTGGAAACCGTTGAAACGAGGCTCGGAGCCTCGATTCGCCGCTCCGCTCAACCCGACACCCGGAAGTAAAAGAGTGGAAATATTTTTTATAATTTAAATTGAAACGCAATTCCTTCTACCTTAGTGAATAAGACAAGGACCAAGTAACCTTGTGACTGCTGATTTTGTTATCAGGATGCTGTTGACAAAAACCTCAAAGCCCCAGCAACTGTCTTTATCCTGAATTTTGCCTGGGCAGCCCTCAAAATATGTTATCCTGGCTGGATTCATACTGCACTAAGATTCAGTACCTTGGGTTCATAACCTGTTGGTTTCATCATGTTATCTGTCAACCCAGCTACTCCAATTTAGTCAATACACTATGGCTCAAAACAAGCCATGGCTTAACTTTGTGTATGAACCCAGTCTAGGGACTATATTATTTTGTCGATTTTCATATATCTGGGTAAATATTTTATAAACTCACCTGATTATCAAGTTCATCTTTTAAAAAGGACATTTCATCACCTTCCTTAACATCCCATCTGTAAAAGAGCAGAAAAAAATAGGGGAAGCTGTCCAGTTTTCACAAAGTAAAAGAGGAACTCTGGTCCTTGTTGGAAAGTAGCTATTTTGCTTATCCTAACTGGAGGCTGCTATAGGAGTGTTGGCCTTTTTCCCTAACTGGAGAAGAAAAAGTTCATTCTAGCGTAGCTGAAGTCTTGCAAGTTGGCTCTTTTTACATGTCGGAGGGCCATCCATTCACCTACATAAAGTTATAGCTTGCCTCCACTTTATCTAATCCATAACTGATAAGAAAAGTAAAGGTAAAGGTTTTCCCCTGCATAGTCATGTCCGACTCTAGGGGGCAGTGCTCATCTCCGTTTCTTAGCTGAAGAGCCAGCGCTGTCCGAAGACGCTTCTGCGGTCATGTGGCCGGCATGACAAGCACGGAACGCTGTTACCATCCCACCGAAGTGGTACCTATTTATCTATTTGCATTTGCATGCTTTCGAATTGCTAGGTTGGCAAGAGCTGGGGCGAGTGCGGGAGTTCACTCCGTCACGTGGCGCTCGGGTCTCGAACCGCCAACCTTCCGATCGACAAGCCTGGCATCTTAACCACTGAGCCACTGATAAGGAAGGCAAAATAACAGGGTAGAACAGTGTTTTTCAACCTTGCTGACTTTAAGATGGGTGGATTTCAACCCATCTATACTATGCTGGCTGGGGAATTCTGGGAGTTGAAGTCTACCTATCTTAAAGTCACTAAGGTTGAGAAACACTGTTGTAGGGGAATAATGACAAATTTATTTAATTAGGTAAAACTGCCTATTCCTATTTATAAACATGAACCTGTACTGTATAGACTGTCCAGAACAAAAATTATATTTTTTTACTAAGTACTGGGAAAGTGATCAGCTGAATTGCTTTTAACATTTGGAATCAAACTGACTGAATTACAAACTCCCTTGCACAAATACCATATAGTGGGAAATATACTGTATATATAGATTTGGCCATCAAGATTCAATCACAGTAAATAAGACGTCATCTGTGAATTCTAAGATTTGAAATCTAACCCATCTGGAGTAAATCGGGCTGGGAATAGCTACTCGACATATATCTAGACCAGTTGTGCACTGCACTATAAACTGAATCAACAATAGTTTATATTAAATGAAGAAAGTCTGAGCAAACATTGTCTAGAGCAAATATTATTTAATTTATTATTTATTGATTAGATACATGTTTCTCCTGTCCTACCATGCACTCTGAATTTGCACTCCAGGATTGAGAGAAACGTTTTTTTTAAAAATGAAACAAATCAGCATAAACGAAAGACTTCTTTTCCTGTAATTGTAGTGCAACTGCAGAAGCCAGATGAACAATCCTGGAAAAAAATGCAACTGTTTAAAGGATTTTCAGTCAATGCCATGTGAATGCCCCTGCATGATCCAACACACCTTTTTGTCTTTGATTCAAAGTCCTGCAGAGTCCTACTGTAAAATTCACCTTAGACTGCATTCATTCAGACAGCAGAAGAGGTGCTGTAACTGTTCCTAAACCCATCTCATTTCAGACTGGCAGTGAATCATTACTTCACAACTTGAGGTCTGGAGGGGCAGTTTTATCATTGCGTGCATTCTTTCAGTTAGGTACTTCTTAAAAAGCCAGATAACTGATGAACGCAAAAAAGAGAGAAAATTATCACTCTGAGCTTCCACATGCAAGGAGACAGGGCAATGATATTGCTACTCAGAATAAAAGCCTTTAAACTACAGTCTAAAAGTCATGGATTAGATAAAGTGGAGACAACTATGGAAAAAGAGTAAATGAACACTTAAATATAAGGACCCTTCCATATGGTACCTTTTCTACTTCCTCAAACTGTTTTGAAACTGGCTGTTTGGTTGTCTTCCTCACTGCAGACCTCAAAAAGCAGAGAACAGGCAGGAAACACCATGAGCCAATCAATACCCTCCCACCATCTGATCAATAGGGAAGTGCAAAAGTCATAATTCAGTCAGTTGGGTACTCCAAGTGACTGCAATTCCTGGAGTAATAAAACTCCTCTCATCCCATACAAAGAAAGAAGAAGGGAGAAGGGAGAAGGGAGAAGGGAGAAGGGAGAAGGGAGAAGGGAGAAGGGAGAAGGGAGAAGGGAAGGGAAGGGAGGAAGGAAATTAATTGTTAACTTTCTTTCCATATTTCTAGAACATACTGCATGCATTTGCCTACAGAAATATCAGAGCAATTGATAAAATGACAGAGGTGGAACTTCACTGAAAATCCTATTGCTGATGAAAGGATAGCATGCCAACAATTTTGCATTCAAGTGCCTTTTCCAATAGTTGTAACCATGGTTGCACACTTCTAGAGTGGAGGAAAGTGAAAGATACATGCTAAGCCATGCTTACCAACAAGGTCTAGGAACAGAATGAAGGTTGCCTGGGAAGGGAATGTGGAAAACCCAACCGTCCAGGAGCAACAAAAATTCCAGAGTTCATGCCAAAGGAAGGAGAGGATTAAAGCTAGAAAACCTCCCCATCTACAAGGCACAACAACAACAAAAGATGCAGCAGCTTGGTGAACGCTTATCAATGTTACCTCCTCTCCTTTTTCTTGGAGTATTGCAATAGGGAGGGGGCAGCTGTAAGAATTTGCAGACTCAAAACAGCCAAATCATCATTTAAAGTTCTTAAGTGGAATTTACAGACCTCTAAATTCTAGAAGCTCATCTGAATTCATTAACCTTAAGCTGGTTGTAAATTCTATAGTATATCCAATTTATATCCAATTAGTCTTTCCAGATTTCATTCATCTGATTTACCCCATGTACTAGGGTTCTGCTAACTGGGTTGCAAAAATCTGGATAATCACAGGATAGCAGCACAGAGTTAGACTGGTCTGTTTCTCTTTGTTGTCATCTAGGGGTTGTCTGGATTTTTGCAGCCAGATATCATAACCAAACTGAAGAAGAGGAATGTCATACAGAGCATTTTCTATTTCACATGCACCAACATATACAGAGACAAAATTGGCAACTGAATTCCCACCTCCTGTCCTGGCAGATAACTTTCAATAATTGTTAAGTGTTAATTGTTAACTGTATTTCCACTTAAACAGTACATAATGTAACAAATCAGGATAGAGTAAAACCTCCATTGAAAAGACCCTTCAGGAGGAGCAGGTGTTCATTAAAACCAAATGTCTGTTAAATCCAAAGTTTCCCTCTCCCCAGTGCGGTCTGTAGAAGGGGGCTAGGGGGCTAAAGCAACATTGCAGCAGGATGACTCAAGCCCTGCTCCTTTTCTATGTCTGAGTGCATTGGGGTTGGGCAGCTTATAAATTCAAATAAATACAGTAAATAAAATATATGCACTGTGTTGCAAGCCCACACAAAAAGAGCAGAGTGTGCACTGCAGGGGCACAATGCTGCTTTCGTTGTTCTGACAAAGGCAGTGAGATCCTATAGTGGCCACTGCCTCCCCTCTTTCTCCTTCCCTTCTAGGAGAGATTTGTCTCAGCACCAACCCCAGGGATTGTGGAAAGAGCCTTTTCTTCCCTGATGTGCTGCCTCCCTGTTCTTCCCAGCACCTTCCAAGCCTCCCTCCTTGAACTCAGCCACTGCCGTCACCTAGTCCACCTCCACTTGATCTTCTTCTCTCGCCAAGAACTCAAACATGAAGAGAGTGCAGAAGCATACCCAGTTTTTAGGGGACGCATTACTACGGTCCGGACCGCTTTCCCAAATAATAGACAAGTTCATTGCTTCAGGATGCTGCCTGGATAAAAATTCTGTCCATTGTATCCAAAGTTTAGTAAACTGAGATCCATTAAAGCAAGGGTTTAGTGTATATAATATATACTTGGGTGTGCCATATTCCTATATTCTAATATAAGGCAGAAACCTGGACAAGCAGACGTTTGACAGATCAAGATGTTCCTGGTATGCAGGTTCACCACTTAGATTTCTGCCTCTCAAGAAGTTCCCTCAAGGTAAGGAGTTTAAGAAATGATAACAGCAATGCTATATAATTTTTAAAGGCTCTGTATCCTTGACTAAATACAGTACAGTATTATTATTCCTAGCCAGAAAAGAAGTCATTTCTCTTATTCTCACATGGCCGGTGTGATATAAATACTGAGATATCATGTCTTGCTTGAAATCCACAAGTGATCAAGCCAGGCTCCATCCTACCTTTAGGCACTGTCAGGTAGAAGATGCCAACCAAAGGTGGTATACATAGTTAGGCGCATTGTGTCGCCTGCCCTGTGCCCAAACTCACAGGTGAAGTGGAAGACACTGTCACCTGGGTAGGGTTGCAGTAAGAGTGGCCATCAGTTCTCATACTGTATTTTATTTATTTATTTATTTGTCATATTTGTCTACCGCCCATCTCACATGCAACAACTCTGGGCGGCTTACAGATAATAAAATGACAGAACACTAAAAACACTACAATATAAATATAACTATAAGTATAAATACATAAAAGTACAGATAAAAATATAAAAATACGAAATATGAAATATGAAATATAAAATTCAAGATGGATATATAGAATGAAGGAAGTTCTATTTTGTCCTTCATTTCAGAAAGCATGATGTCTCGGAATAGGCAAAGATAAGATCCAAAGTAAGGATTTTCTAAGGCATAGAATTCAGTTTCTAAGTCACAAATTACATTTGCATTACTGCACAATCCTAATCAGGTCTATTCAGAGGATACCCTATGAAGACTTACTCTCAGATAAATGTGTTAGGAGGATAGTAGCCTTAATCTCAGTTTTGTTGTTTTAAAAGGTGCCAAACTTCGGTGACAGGCCAATTTCAGGAGGACAGAAAATTTGTCTGCTTTTTTTTTCATTCACCATTTAGCATGATAATCACTGAAAAAGCATATTATTTGTTTACTCAATTGATATATCACACCCTCTACTTATTAACCAGATTAGGCTGTTAAGGAACAATTAGGTTCTAGATATCAGACTTTCCTATTTTCTTGTTATACCAGCAGCTGGTTTTCCTTTGAGTCCTCAGGGCACACATGCAGAGCTATTTTTATAATAATTTAAACACTGATGGTAGCTAGCTATGGCTGATGATTATTAGCATTTATAGTCCCATAGTAAAAACAGAAGCACTGTTAGGCGTAAACCATGTAGCCTAAATCTTTTTCCTAGAATGCTTGGAGACAATCCAAAGGTTCTTTTTCCAGGCTTATAAGTTTTGGGATGGGGGGGGGGATTTTCAAATAGGATTGCAGCTGTGCAACCCCCTGAAAATCCCTCCTTTGCATGAAACTGGGAGGGAGGCTGGAAACCTTTTGATTTCTTACAATTGATTTTTTTTAAAGTTTCATTAACTCTTAAAATGTGTTTAATGCAACAAAAGGAATCTCTCACTTATTGATCACCTCTGAGAATATTATAGTCCTCTTAAGGTTGAAGATGTAATTTGGAACTTGGAGCATTAACTCACATGGGGAGAGGGGCAGACCAAGAGGAATGGCTATTTTTATTTCCACAAACTTAAGATGTCATGTGTTACTCTGGCCCAAATAAACAGCAGCAGCACTGATTAAATTTAGATTCTGCTGCTCTTACTGAATTTTATGGACTGGGTCCTTAAACTAGATGGTAGACCTAAGAGCCAACTTCCCACAAGCACCAGCAATTATAAGAGGTAGTTTTTATGCCAAAATGAGTCCTCATGATATGGCCCTTTGTATTAATAAAAAAACAGAGGTAAACCCCACTACCACCACTGCAGCATGCTCTTCTAAAGAGAAATGCTGTAATTTTGCAGGACTCCAAATAATTCAGACCTAGGTTGATATTCTAAATGTGGCAGTCAATGGGATCTGTCCTGGAGAATTTACACATTGGACAGAAACTGCCGTTAACCATATAGCAATTTCTCCTAGCTTGTTACTCTTCTTGGACAAATTCAAAATCGATTTCTGCCTAGATAGTAATATCCTGCTAGCCTTAAATCTTCATCCTTTGAGTCAGGAATTGTTTGTATTTGTGGACAATCTCTCTCCAGCTTTTATGAAGAGACTGAACTCTTTCTGGAGATCAGAGCATCAACCAGGCCAAGGTACTCTGATTAGTTGCAAGGAACTCATGAATATTTGTCAACAATCTCTAAATAAATAGACTGCAATCAAATGCCCCCTCCCCATTTCTATAATTCAGAAGTCCAGTTTGATTATAAATGCAGTAAAACAAAGAAAAATGTGGTTGCTTCCTATCAGGCCTATTATTTATTTATATAGAGGTTAAAAAGGTAAAGGTTCCCCCCGCACAGTTGTGCAGTCGTGTCCGACTCTAGGGGCCGGTGCTCATCTCCGTTTGTTAGCCGAAGAGCCAGCGTTGTCCGAAGACGCTTCCACGGTCATGTGGCCGGCATGACACACACGGAACGCTGTTACCTACCCACCAAAGTGGTACCTATTAATCTACTTGCATTTGCATGCTTTCGAATTGCTAGGTTGGCAAGAGCTGGGGCTAGTGTGGGAGCTCACTCCGTCATGTGGGGCTAGGGATTCGAACCTCCAAACTTGCGATCTTCCGATCGACAAGCCTGGCGTCTTACCCGCTGAGCTTAATCCAGCAAGCTCCAAGCACTAAAAAAACAAAGAAAATGAAACAACATATGCCTAGAGCAGAGCTTTCCAAACTGTGTGTCGCGACACAAAAGTGTGTTGCCACACACAGTCTGGTGTGTCGCCACACAACCCGGAAGCACTGATCATCATCAGCGCTTCCGGGTTTTCCCGTGGTAACACACCAACCGTGGCGCGCAAAAATCTGAAAGCAGCAGCAGCGCTTCTGGGTTTTTGCGCGCTGCCACAACGGCAGCACTTCCGGGTTTTCCCGCAGCGACACACCAACGGCGGTTGGTGTGTCGCTGCGGGAAAACTTTGGAAAGCCCTGGCCTAGAGAGTGAATACCATCTATACTCCCACCAAAGTTTCGTACAAATTAAAAAGCAATATTAATTATAGTTATCAACAAAAAAAGAGGAGGCATGTGTAAAGGAATTTAGAGCTTTCTAGAGTCTGTTAATATACCCTACAACAGTAAAGTATCATTCCTGGAATCCCTGAAGTATCTTTTTTTTTATTTGGGCTACCCCAAAGGGTTGACTTCAATCTTAGAAGCCTCTCCAAGCCTCTTTTTGTCCCATCTTATACTAAATAAAATCAAGGAGGGATTATTTTGAGTTCCATTCTTACACTTCCTTCTATATCTGGACTGTGTAATCTCTTCTCCATCCCTCTTTAACAACTGTCTCCTTTCTTCCTCCCTTAACAACTTTCACTTCCATAGAATGTCACAGGGAATACCATGACCTGCACGATTCTGATCTTTGTAGGCATAGACACATCACGGCATTTGAATATCTTTTCCAAGACCTTCATGGCTGCTCTACAGAGTGCTAGTCTGTGGGGTATTTCTTGACTGCTTGTTCCTTTATTGTTGATGGTTGATCCTAAAAGACAAAAACTATCCACCACTTTGATATCTTCATTGTCAATTCTAAGGTTGGTTGTTCTATCTGTTGTCATTCATTTGGTCTTGCTTATATTTAATTTTAATCCCACTTTTTCACTGTTCTCTTTGACCTGATAGAGAGATGGAGATGGAGATGGAGGGATAGAGATAGAGGGATAGAGATAGAGATAGAGATAGAGATAGAGATAGAGATAGAGATAGAGATAGAGATAGAGATAGAGATAGAGATAGAGATAGAGATAGAGATAGAGATAGAGAGGGATAGGGATAGGGATAGGGATAGGGATAGGGATAGGGATAGGGATAGGGATAGGGATAGGGATAGGGATAGGGATAGGGATAGGGATAGGGAGAGAGGCAGAGGCAGAGGCAGAGGCAGAGGCAGAGGCAGAGACAGTGACAGAGACAGAGACAGAGACAGAGACAGAGACAGAGACAGAGACAGAGACAGAGACAGAGACAGAGACAGATGGAAAACTTCTCCCTACTGGTAGAGGAGGCTGAATCACTGTCATTATAGCTTCCAGATATGGTATCAGAACCAAATGAAACCTGGTAAGGAATCTGGAACTGATTCTATCCCTCCTGATTTGATTTAAAAACAATCCTGAATGTTGAGTCCCAATTCTGGCTTTACTCTTTGCACGTACTGATAGCTCAGCTAGAATTCTAAATAGATCAGGACTGTGCTTATGTCAGACAGTAAAAATCTCTTGCTCATAATGTCTTTAATTGTAAAATTTATTATAAATGATGGCAGCCATTTAGTTGCTGTCTTGCATTTTGGACTTGTGCCCAATAATAGTAATTATTATTACTATCACCATCATCATTTTATATGATTTGGGCTAATCATACTCTTGCTACATGTTTATTTAATTCATAGCACTGTCAACATGACTTGATAGCATTCACTACTTATCAAAGATCTTAAGCTACAGTATATCCTATGTTTATGAAATCTATCAAATCTATTATGAATTTTTCAAGCAAGGCTGTAACAAACAAACAAACAAACAAAAATATTATATAATCGGAAGGATAAATCTATACCTGGCTAATTATTGCTGTATGCTCTGTCACTGGTTCTTTTATGGCATCGGTTGGGGAAAGACAGAGGGTAAGGGTTTCAAGCATTTTGGTCAACTTACATTGACTTATTTTGTTTGTTATATATTCCTATGACATTTATTTTTTCTTCTTTGGATGTCATGCACTTTATCTGTTGTTATCTTACACACTTTTATTTAAATGCAGCTGCCCAGAACTCAATGAGGGAGCCAAGTTCTACCATTCCAAGGGCTTTGTGCATTTGGTCTTTTCTTCTTTAACAATTTTGAAGTTTTTGTGGGGGGAAAAACACAAGATAGAGGTGTAGTGGGAAAAATTGGTCAGTTGGTAGACTGCATGATGAAAGCCTTCACTGCAATGAGCTGCCAATGAGTAGGCTAAGGAAAGAAATGTGTTGACAGCATCAAGAACTTCCACTCTTGACTATGTAAATTATTAGATAAAAATGGTGGGGAAATGTGGGAAAATTAAAACTGGATGATAGCAAATCCAGGGCCTTCTATGAAATGCTATGAATCTTAATCTGTAGAAGAACAACAAAAGCTATCGATTTGTGTTTCTCTTATGCTACACAATGGGACAAATGGGGCTCCGTTTCAATTAACATAGTTTCAGATTCAGCAGCAAGATTGAACCAGAAAAATGTGTGGACCAAATCAAGCCTTTCCCAAAAATCTGGATCAGACCTCAGTTGAATTTTACTGTTGGTGCATTTCCCTCATCTTTACTTATAGTAGCTGCATGTCAGGAGTATGCACTTTCTGTTGGCTTGAGAGCTATGCTAGGATTTGCATGGCATGCTGAGGTCCAAAAGTGGTTGGAGTCACGACCCTTATTTGTTCTGGGGGCAGTTTAAGAGTTAAAATTCAAGGTACCACTTAACCACTCCAACACTTCAAAAAATGGGGAAAAATGTCCAATTGGGGGATTCAATTTTTCTTAAATTGCTCTGAGGTTCACAAAAATGTAGTCTTATTGTACTTTGGTTGTAGTAGGTCTAATCACATAGATATCCATCTGGATTTTCTGATTATTTCAAAACTGTAGTTCGTATCTGGGAATCATTAATCTAACTTTACTATGTTTAAATACAGTTTTTAGATATTTAATTAATGCATTTCTAATTGATTTTTTTTCAGGGCACATTGTCACTACAAGGAGACCTATAAAAAGAAATGTTTTAAAACATGCCCAGCTGGGTTGCTTTGCTGTTCTTGAAAAACTGTGTAGCATCAGATCTGCTTAGTACTTGGATGGGAGATAACTGGAAATGCAAATGCATTGTAAGCTCAGCTGGGAAGTCTGTCTGTCTGTCTGTCTGTCTGTCTGTCTGTCTGTCTGTCATCTATCCATCCATCCATCCATCCATCCATCCATCCATCCAGAAAGAAGACAATGGCAAACTGCTTCCATATTGTTGTGAAGAATGTTACATGGATGTGTTAGGTGTTAGAGATTGGGCTTCAACCAAGCACGTCTCACACACAGGCTCGAAGGAGGAGACAGCTCTGCTGTAACCTGATCTTACTTGCTTTGTGTGGGAGGGGCTGAATCCCGGTTTCCTGTTTCCTGTTCCCTTCTCTTCCTCTTTCTGCTTGGATCTCCTACCAAGGAGCATGGCAGACGTGGCTCCCACGTTTCTCATACTTTCAAACAGCAAGGCCACATTAGAAGCATGTGGGTTTGGTCAGAACTACTTGCTCGCATGCATGGACCGTTTCTACTAAGGAACTGTGAGTTACAATAAAATTGTAAACTCTTTTTTTATGTAACTTTACATTAACGTGTGAAGTGTGTTTATTTTGTGTTTTGAACTGATTAAGCCTTGTGCAAGTTTATGGGAACGCTTCTACTCTGCTATATACTAATAAGAAGCTGCGTGGAGCTCTGGTACTACCATCCCAGAATTCCTACATTAGGAAAAAGATTACACTGCTCTAAGTCAATAAGCCCATATTCTTCACTTAAAAGAGGACACACATAAAAAAGTGTGAATTTTCTTTAAAGTTACTCTCCTACCTTCTGGCTCTGCCTGTCAGCCTGTCTTTCCCTCTGGCTTTACTGCTCACCACTGGCAATGTTCTGGAAACTGACTCACTGCTGCTCTTCCTGTTTTGTCCTCCACCTGAAAAACAAGCCACATGGACAGACAAAGAGCCAAACAGATCAGAATCAGGCTAGGCATGGTTTACCCTATAATACTAGCCTCCATGGCTAAAGTAAGGCTTAGATGTGGGAGATCCACAGAATCATTCAACACTGCAGTTAGCTGGTGATAGGAGAATCATGTTGAATAAAATGAAAAATGTCAGCTTCTATCAGGTATCAGGTCTTTGGCTGAAAACATATGCCACGGAACCCTCCCTCAATTAAGCAGATCTAAATCTGGCCACTTCCTGGATGGGAGGCTTCCTGGACATGTTGCCTGTGAGTGTGTTCAGATGATACAGCAAACCAAATTCTAATTTAAAGACAACAAGCTATTGTGCCTATGCACACTACTCCAATTCTGCCCAAAGACTCTTCCTGTGAAAGGTTTGGATTACAAGTCATTCACAAGACATTCCTTCCATGGGTTGTTCAGATCATTCCTTCAGACACGCTGGAGAAAGAAGTCAAGAACAAGCCAGAGAATCACTGGTTCTGACAACAGGTTAAATCAACCACAGCCAACTGTACTGTGTTATCTGCATCTGCTCAAAGGAGGCAGCCCTGTTTAGAATGTCCAAATACTTTCTTGGGAGGAATGAGACTCTCCTGCCAGGTTGCTGTGACTGGTTTCACAGTCCTTTGTTACCTGGTTCTTATGATGGTAATCAAACTTTAGCATGGTTTTAATTTTTATCCTTACTTATGGTGGACATTGTAATTTCATTAATTGATTTTGTTTATCATGGACCTTTTACTGTATTTGTATTACATTTTGTTAACTATTTGGAGTCATTTTTGCAATGCAGTGGTATATAGGATGAATAAATAAATAAGCAAACTAACTCTAATCCTTATCTACCTCTCTGATGGTAGTATCTCTCCTACCGTAACAGTTCCTGCATTCTTGGTGTGTTGTTTGTCAGCCTTTTTCCTGGCTACCTGTCCAGTTATACCTCCACAGGGAAAAAAGAGAGTCTATATAAGAGTGATAAATCTGTCTGGGAAAGAAAAAAAAATCATTCCTTTTTTATAGCAGTGGCACAAATATCCGCCAACAATGATGAAGTCGAAGTGCAAGAAACAAAGTCACAGTGGCAGCTGCATTATAGCAAAGGAAGAGAGAAGCAATCACAGATCTACTGGCTTTTCTACAAGTAGCAGTTGATAGTTTTTCCTGGAATCATCTGGGGATTGATAATAGTCTTAGGATAAAATGTCCTCTGCTATATAATTTTTTTTTTCAAGACCCTTGATAAGTGGCCCGTGAAAAGAAGTCACCTTTTGTAGTATAACTGAACAGGACTCAGACATGCTACTTGGTTCTACTCACCTTTCCCATCAGAAGGTAGAGCTCGTAGCTGGGACTTCCGGGCACTTCTTCCCCCTTGGAAGAACAAAGCATGGGAAAAAAATAATTAGATCTTGCAAACATAAATTTCAATCTCCACCTCCAGTCCCCAAACAGCAGAGTATAGATGGTCTAATCTGACAAGTTCATACAGTACATTTAGGAAAGAAAGACTTGGCTGTTTTATGAGACGACATGAAAATCTGTACACTTGGGCAAGATGAGAAAGAGCTGGGAAAATAGTGAATAAACAAAGCAAACCACATATTTTTGTTTGATAATACAATATGCCTACGTGCAGGATAAAAGCTCCAACTTTTCTGAAACATTACTTTCAGGATCTTTTCTTTTATGAATTAGAATATGCACTTTTTAACCTTTAGATACCACATTCAGTATTTATTATAGGCTCTGTAACCTCTTCAAATCCTTCTCTGTCAAACTAACCACTTTTAATAGCAGCTAAATTCTGTACTGTGGAAACAGGCCGGTTTATGCTAGCTAGCCAAGAAACACAACTGAATCATCCCTTTGGAAATCAGGGTTTGGAGCTGGTTCAAAGGTAGCAGAAAATCAAGTCAAATCTCCTTCTAAATTTGCTTCACTCCTGAGAATTTCATGGACACATCCAATGCATTCTTGGCAGCAATCTGAAAATTGTTTGCCGCTGTCTTCTTCCAAGATGACTTTTTTAAAAAAACTTTTTAACCTAGCCTACAGCCTGGGATTTCCTCCCACTCAAGTATTAAACGGTTCTGATCCTGCTTAGCTTTCAAGTACAGCTGGACTATTACAGTACTGTATTAAATAAGGACCAAATAAATTAGTTATGTTTGAACTTTTCTTTGATGACAAAGAATAAATGCTGCTCAGGACTATCCCTTATTCTAAGACAACATGGAAATATAAAATCCCATCTGATGTTACTTTTTCTCTGTTCTGAAACACTGGACACATTGCTTAATTCTAAGATTAAAGTTATTTGGGTCTTTTGGCTGTAATAAATACTGATTTAAGATTAAAGTTTCTCTTCTATTTATATGCCTTTTCTGCAGAACTACGTAGAAGCAAGACTGCACTAGGAATTGAGGCATGGAACCATGTACACCATCATTGCCTTCTATCCTTCTTTTGGACACTTTTGTGAGTTGTAACGTATAACACATGACTCATCACATAAGGTGGAACTGTAAAAAAAAAAGATAAGAAATAGACTCAGAACCACACCGGCAATAGCCTAAAGATCAGACAGCAAGCAAAGAAGATATCCAAGAACTGAATTTTTCATGCTTTCAATATACTTGAGTCAATACTCTACTCAAGTTGTTTTGCCAACCTTTCTTATTCTGGGGGCATTCCAAGACTGATTTTCCATCCTTCATATCCTCAAACCTGCAAATTAAAAATGGAATTTAATGTATAAACTTTGCAGATTGATCCTTTCTAGGTATACTTTCTAAAAAGCCATCTATGGCAATGACATTACAAGACAGTGATGATCTGAATTACAATGGGTTTCATAATATAGCATTCTCTTCAGACTGTTCTGAACTATTCCAATCAGTTTTATTTAGTCTCCACAGGTATTGGCTGGAAAAACCCTTGCTGTTATGATTTCTAGTTTGCCATCTAATCCATATACCAGAAACTCACTGTGGGATCTGAGGGAGATGTTCATTAATGAGAGAACCAGAAAGATTTATAAATTATACAAAAAATAAATTGTGAAGAGCTTGTTTAGAAATATGCTGAGATATCCTTTTCCTCTTTCAATTACATATGGCTGACAGTATAATGCATCCACTATGGACTGCTGAATCTGAACCATGTATTGGCAGAGACATTGATGTACTATCATCTTTCTCTAACAATCATAAGCCACTTTTAGCACACAATCCCAGCAAAGGTGTTCTTGAAATTTGGAGATTTCTTGTTCTTACCAGATTACAATTTCTACCAGTGACATCTTTGTATAATCTACAACATGCCAAATGTTTAGAGACTGAAATTATTGTATTGTCGAAGGCTTTCACGGCCGGAGTTCAATGGCTGTTGTGGGTCTTCCGGGCTGTGTGGCCGTGTTCTGGAAGTTGTGGTTCCTAACGTTTCGCCAGCATCTGTGGCCAGCATCTTCAGAGGGCAGGAGCACAGATAGAAGCAAAATCTCTGTGCCTAGGTAGAGTGGCAATGTTCTATTTATAGAGCTAAATTATAGGAGATTAGGTGGGGGTTTTTGTTGTGTTGAAATGTTAACGAGTGGCTGATGAGCGTGATTAGCATGTTCATTGTGAGAAGTATTCCCATGTCCTGGTGGTTGGACTGAGTTCGTTGACCTTTTGCAGGCTGTGTTTTTCAGGACTGGTAGCCAGGTTTTGCTAATTTTTAAACTTTCTTCTTTTTTATTGTAACTGTGCTGGTGTTTGTGAATTTCAATGGCTTCTCTGTATAATCTGGTGTAGTGGCTTTTGGTGTTGTCCAGTATTTCTGTTTTCCCGTTTGCTTGAGAGCATGTTCAGCTACTGAAGATTTTTCTGGTTGCTGTAGTCTGCAGCGTCTTTCATGTTCTTTTATCCTGGTGTGAATGCTTCGTTTTGTGGTTCCGATGTATACTTGTCCACAGCTGCATGGTATGCGGTATACTCCTGCAGCGGTGCGGGGGTCCCTTTTGTCTTTTGCTGATTTTAGCATTTGTTGTATTTTTCTGGTGGGTCTGAAGACTGTTTGAAAGTTGTGTTTTTCCATCAGTTTTCCCATGCGGTCAGTGACTCCTTTGATGTAGGGCAGGAATACTTTGTTTGTGGGGGGCTGTTTTTCTTCAGTTGGATGTTGTTTTCTTGGTTTGATGGCTCTTTTTATTTCATTCTTGGAATAGCCATTTGCCTGTAGGACCCAATTCAGATGGTTAAGTTCATTGTTGAGAAATTGGGTTTCACAGTTTCGATTAGCACGATCCACCAAGGTTTTGATCATGCCTCTCTTTTGTCGTGGGTGGTGATTGGAATTTTTGTGTAGATATCGGTCCGTATGGGTGGGTTTTCTGTATACTTTGTGTCCTAGTTTGAGGTCCGGATTGCGTATGACCAGCGTATCTAAAAATGGAAGTTTGCCATCAGTTTCTTTTTCCATGGTGAATTGTATATTGGGGTGGATGCCGTTTAGGTGGTCCAGAAATTTCTCCAGTTCTTCTTCAGTATGACTCCAAATTGCGAAGGTGTCATCCACGAACCGGAACCAGACTGTTGACACCAAACCCCACCTAATCTCCTATAATTTAGCTCTATAAATAGAACATTGCCACTCTACCTAGGCACAGAGATTTTGCTTCTATCTGTGCTCCTGCCCTCTGAAGATGCTGGCCACAGATGCTGGCAAAACGTTAGGAACCACAACTTCCAGAACACGGCCACACAGCCCGGAAGACCCACAACAGCCACTGAAATTATTATTATTATTATTATTATTATTATTATTATTATTATTATTATTATTATTTTAAATGTATTATAGCTGCCCACTCCCATGGACTCTGGGTGGCTTACAAATACAAATACAAATACAAAACAATAAAAACAGTTAAAAACATACAACCCACACAGGCATCCTGGACTAAAACAATCAAACCATAACAACTCCAACCAAATGAAGGGCCCCACCAACCGGAACCAAAGCCAGGTTTTAAGAGCTTTTCGGAATCCCAGGGGAGAGGGCACAGTCCCTATCTCTGGGGATGCTGTTCCAGAGGATGGGGGCCATGACAGAGAAGGCACGCTTTCTTGGTCCCATAACGTGACAACATTTAACAGAGGGGACCTGGAGCGCACCCACTCTGCCAGAACATACCAGGCAGGCAGAAACAGTTGGAGATAGGTGGTCCCTCAGGTCTCCAGGCCCTATGCCATAGAGGGAGATAACATGGAGATAACCTACATGCACTCTGTTTTTTCCACATCCCAAGCCCGTCGCCATTCACCCCTTGCATTCTTGTGGCGGGTGAGCCTCTCAAGATCAATCTGATCCCGTTCTTTCTTCCATTGCACATACTCTGACTGCTCTCTCCCAGTCAGGGTGCAATTTTTCTCTCCTGGGCTCTTCTGGGGAGAAATCTCTCTCTCCTAATGGAAAAAAGAATGACTAATTAATATGGCAGCACTCCCTGGGTATGCCAAGTACGAAGTGAAGTGTAATTTATTGGAAAGATTTTTAATATCAGTATTACTGGGAGCTCTTACTTGATTTTATTTATTACTGCATTTATACACCACCTTTCTCTTGAGAGACCCAGGTGGCATGTGGGGATTTCTCCTAATTTTATTGTCATAGCAGTGCTGTGGGTAGGCTAAGGTAAGATAAAATGACAATTATCACACAATGAATTCCATGGTTGAGTAAGGATTGAACCTGGGTTTCCTCACTGGAACTCCAACACTTTAACCACCACACTACGCAGACTAATGTTCCCTAACTGAAATGTAAATCCTTCTTTCCTTGGATGTAGCAGTCCTGCTGTACAAAGTGAAAGGAAAAGAAAGGCAATGCTTGCTAGCAAGTAGGCACTGCTAGATTTCCACCCATTTCATGCCAGTTTAAAATGGTCAGGCATCCTCTAGATCAGTGTTCCTCAACCTTGGCAACTTTAAGATGCATGGACTTCAATTCCCAGAATTCTCCAGCCAGCATGCTGGCTGGGGAATTCTGGGAGTTGAAGTCCACGCATTTTAAAGTTGCCAAGGTTGAGGAACACTGATGTGTTTGAATTTCAACTCCCAGAATTCCTAACCTCCCAGATATGCTGAGTGAGATTCTGGGAGTTGCAGAATCAGCAAATCTTGAGTGTTTCAAGTTGGCAAAGGCTGGTCTAGATCTGCTCTAGAGCTAATATTCACCCCTAAGTTGAACCAATATGAATAGATTTTGCTGCAGGTAGAAAACAGATGATGTGGTTGTGAATGCAGGAGCAGCATCTATTTTCCTATATAATCTTCAGTGGGCACATCAACATTAATTTGGAGCTGCTTATACTGTACATGGTTGCATGTAAGAAAGCAAGGTCATCAGGGGGACCCAGGGGGAGGGTCATCAGCATCTATATACGCATTTACCAATATACCTGTTGCCTAAGTAATCAATTTTCTCTCCTTTGGGTTTTTTGATGGAGAGTACAAGGTAGCTTGTGTTCAAGTAAAAAAGGAGCTATATTTTAATTTATGATTTGATAATGTCCTGAAAATAGGCCTTCAGCACTTAATTTGTCTTTTTTTTAAAATATTTTTATTGAAAGTTTTAACAGCAATAATAAGAACTAATACAAACTAAGATAGAACAGAGAAAAGGAAAAGAAAGAGAGAAATAAAAGAGAAAGCTAAAAGTGCAATAAGAAAAAAAGTAGAAGAAATTAGACAAAAAGAGAAAGATATAAAGAAAGATATAAAGAAGTGGCTTCCGATCTTCTTCACAGCAATTATAAATACAATTATATTTTAATCTCTCTCTCTAAAGCACAGCTTTCCAAACTGTGTGTCGCGACACAAAAGTGTGTCACCTGTGGGCCCCAGGTGTGTCGCATCAAAACCCGGAAGCGCTGATGGTGTGCCGCCACGCACTGCCGCACGCACGGCAGCAGCGGGCCATCAGCGCTTCCGGGTTTTCGCATGGCACACAAGGACACCGCTGCTGCCACCACTGTGGCACGCGAAAATCCAAAAGCGCCGCAGTGGCGGCAGCGCGCAAAACCCGGAAGCGGCGGCGGCGCTTCTGGGTTTTTGCGCGCCGCCGCAGTAGCGGCACTTCCGGGTTTTCTCGTGCGCCGCCGTTGGTGTGTCACCGCGGGAAAAGTTTGGAAAGCCCTGCTCTAATGTTACATCATGACTCTCTTCTTCTTGTCTAATCATCAAAACCATAAATCACAAGTTCATTTTTTCATTTTTGTGCAAAAAATTCATAAGAAGTTTCCAGTTACCAATAAATGTAGATATTGTCCTTTCTCTAAGCAAAGAAGTCCATTTCAGCAGCACTTACTTTGTCTCCAATTGATCTTCTTCCCTTTTATCTTCCAATTTTACAGGAGTTGCCCATTTCAAAATATCACACAGTTTTTAAAATGTGGAATACTGAGTGCTCAGCAAATAAATAGTAATGGCTTTATGAAAGGCCATTGCAGTGCTACAGCTTACTTCATAGAATTGGCAAGACAATATGGTTCAGAAACTGCTGCTTTTATAAGATACAAAAGCAGGTGGAAAATTGTGATATCTGAAATAATGTAATTTTCTCCTGTCTGTCTGTCTGTCTGTCTGTCTGTCTGTCTGTCCATCTACCTATCCACTGAGGCTTCTAAGCCACTCAATTCTTATAGGCTCTGAGTAGCTTGCAACCATCAAAACACAGGGTTAAAAAACATATAATACATAAGAAATTCCTAACTAACATGCTATAATGTGCCACCCATGGGGTAAGCTAATCCTCCAGTTCTGGGCACCACAGTTCAAAACCTCCACAATTCAGAAGAGAACTACCGAGATGGTATCTGGAAATGAAGCCCTTTGAGGAATCGTTAAAGGATCTGGGTATGTTTAGGCTACAGAAAAGACAACTAAAGGAGATATAATAGCAGTCTTCAAGCATTTGAAGGGTTGTCACACAGAAGAGAGAGTGAATTTATTCTCAACTGCCTCAGAGAACCAGATTAGAGCCAATGAGTTAAAATTGCAAGGAAGGAGGTAGGCTAGACATCAGGAGAAACTTCCTGACTATATGAGCCAGTGGAACAGACTGCCACATGACCTGATGAGTTCTCCTTCACAGACTGAGGCTGGATGGTCATCTGTCAAGCGATGCTGTAATAGATCCAGCACTTAGCAGAAGGTTGGATTAGATGACCTTTGTAGTACATTCTAAATCTATGATTCTATATCCCAAGTAGCTGTGAGAGGATGGTGAAAGCCAAAACAGCCATAAATATGAATGGTCTATAGAAGGCCCATTTTTGTAGGGTTCTCTAGTCTTTCCTCAAGAACAGGATAGTTAAAAAGCAAGTATTTTAAAAATTAAATATTTTTAAGATACACGTGCGCGCACACACATATGTGCAGTTTCCTTTTTATATGTTCCTAGGCCCAATTAAATTCACTGCTTGGATGAATTAAATGAATGCTTTTTAATTCCCAAATTGTATCACTGAGTAGTAATAGTTATTTAACTCACTGAGAATTCATCAGAGGGAGGCTCTGAGGTAGAGAAACATGTGTCATTGTTTTGGAAATTAGGAGTCAAAGATACCTTGCCTGTCCTGGTGACATTCAATTATATTGTGGTACAACTCCCATCTCTCATGACAGCTGGTAAAGATGGGAGTTGTAGTCCACCATATCTGAAAATTTTCACTGCCCTAAAGTAGTGAGGAAAAAGCAGCAGTTTTTATCTCCTCAGTTATCTATCATCAACCATTCAAACAATTTATACTTATATACTGTAAGTGGGATTCAACTTGCACTTACAAAATGTACATGTACAAAACCAAGGACACTTCATATGATCTAGAATTTTAAAAATGGTAAAGTTAAAGGTGATGGCCATTAGTGGACTGCTAGGACCACTGAATGGAGCAGAGCTTAGTGCAGCAGAGCAATAAGCACACACAGAAAGGAGTTTTTATCTTAATAGCATTAATGAGCATGTTAGATAAATATAGGTTATTGATCTTAAGCACATTCATCCCACCCAAGCATAAAGAATCACACACTTAGACAAAATAGTTTCAAAAGTAAGTACAAAAGAGTTCTTATGTTTATTTGGTCCAGTTACATGAAGGATTCTTGTTCTTTTTCCATAAACTGTGTTCACCCCTAGCCCTCATTGCTGCTAGAGGCTGCGTGGAGAAAAGGGGGGGGGACCACCTGATTCTAGGCCCACCGCATGGCCCAAGATGGAGATAGAGGCAGCATGCATGCTGCCTTCCAGATGGTGGACAAAAGGCAGAGAGAGAGAGGAAGTGGGAGGGGCAACAAGCAGCTTCCTCTAGAAGCACATAGAGGGTTTGCCTCCTAGAGCAATCACCCATATGCTAATGAGGCATGCTGATTTGCTGGAACCTCCAACAAAAGGTTAAAGGGCTGTGCCTACTTTGAAAATGTTTCAGAAGAAGTGCTCTGGATCTTGCACATGACACAACTGAGAACAGGTGCAATTAAAGCGGATTTCCCACACTTTTCAGAAAAACACTTGGCCAGATTGTTTCAGTGACTCTGGCTGCAAATGGGATTCGAACCAGGAACTTCACACACTTCTAACTATTCTATTGCACTTGAATGTACATAGCTAACTCTTCTACTGCAGGGAGCTCAGATGGCCCTGCATACTAAGCACCATCAAGTACACAAGTCAGGACAATGTTCCTTGAGGAGATAATTATTTGCCAGCCTCCAGTAGTTTTGTGATTTATTGTTCTGTCCCGCATTGTAGCAGCTGAATGCTAGTCTTGCTGAAATGTTTAAAGACTTTAACAACAACAAGGGAGGGAAAAAGCAACTCAGAACAAAGAAGAATGTATTTGAGGGAAAAACCATCAACACAGCAAGAGTTCACTGTAATCCATTAGAGGTTGGAGCCAACCAGCAATTCTCTGGTATATCAAGTCAGGTATATCCAGTAGAGAGCCAAGTATACAGCTCGTCCTACAACATTATTTTTCTGTGGGTAATTCAATATCCCATCTCTTTCCCTTTCAAAGGCTGCCACCCCCACTTTTCCTCCAAACAAGAATTAATCTCCTTCTATTTTATTGCAGATCAAAATAGATGGGAGGGAAATTAAAGACTGGAAACCTGTTTCCAAGGAGACCCACCTGTGTGGGTGGGCTGAGGGGAAAGGAACAAGAAGGCTTTACTTTGCTACCAAAAGATGGAGCAGGGCCTGACATGCTTAGCCAAGCATGGATGGGGAAGGAAGATGTTAAGATCACCATTTGAACAACTGGAAAAACCCTGCTGGCTTTATAGGCCCCATGATATGTTTATAGTAAGACTCCCTCTGGCACCTTGATTCCTGACTGCTTCCTAACTGTTTTTCCTAATGTTCCATCTACCTTACTTGCCAGACTTGGGAGTTTAGTGGGTAAGCAGGCAGTGTGAGAAATAAGACACGTATTTTTAGCACAGGACGAAAATTTTGTCTCAGTGGAATACTTTGTGTATGAAGACCCACCTGGGAAGAGTCACGCTGGACATTCCAAGTTTGGAGAAATGGATCATAAAGCAGTCCCAGTGCCATTGCTGACTTGATGGTTACAAACTCACAAGATAACTTGATTGGCTAGATTAAAATGGTCCACTTTGTAACCATTGATGGGCGTTCTCCATGAAAAACTGTTCAAATTGCTAGCCACCACTATACATGGGAAATCCATAGTAATTCTTGGCATAGGTTGTTCCCTCTTGGGTTTCCAACAAAAGAAGGGGAAAATAGGAGGCAGGAGTATTACGTATGTTTGCCACCTTGAGTTATATATAAAAAAGGCGGGATAAAAAAAATATAATAAAATAATAAAAAAAAATCTAATAATAATAATAATAATAATAATAATAATAATAATAATAATAATAATAATAATAATAGGACACTCAGTCCCACTTCATTCTAAGTGCTGGGGGGTGACAGAACAAAGTGCCTCCTCAGATAAGCCAGGGATTGGGAGATGCTTCCTTTGAAGTGTAACAATTGCAACCATTTCTTCTGACTTCCACCTTCTTTCCGTTCGTATCCGAACTGCATTGCTGTAACATTGTACTGCGGTAATACTTTCCTCCCCAATGGAAAAATGAAGAGCCATGCCCCATGCCCAGGAGCGGAGGCATCTCCGTGTGCAAGCACATTCGCTGTTGCCCAGTAGAGAAGGGAGATAGGAAAAAGTAAGTCGTTGCTGGGTGAGGCAATATTTGTTTATAGAACATAGCATTAACTGGGGAGTCTTTGGTGCTCTCTGAGCCTTGTTGTTTTCATGCAGACGTTTCATTGCCAGGCTAGGCAACAACTTCAGTGCGAAAAGGGAGTGGAACTTGCTGTCTGTTTATATACCCTGGCTTGTCCTGCCTGTGTTGGTGGGGGTCTTGTACTCTCCTTAAGGAGACCCCCACCAACACAGGCAGGACAAGCCATGGTATATAAACAGAGAGCAAGTCCCACTCCCTTTTCGCACTGAAGATGTTACCTAGTTGGGTAATGAAACATCTGCAAGAAAACAACAAGGCTCAGAGAGCACCAAGGACTCCCCAGTTCAACCCTGAGCTACAAATATTCTCTTCGATTGGTATAGCATTAACTTTCAAGGGGTCTAGAATAGGGGACAAGTCCTTTTTTTTAGGTCATTTTCCATCGGCTGAGCACATACTGTACCTGCCTGGCTGGACGAGAGATAAGGAGCACCCCAACTTTACTGGAAGGAGGCCTGTGCCCTCTGACAATTACGCCAACAGGAGAGCATCACTGTCAGGAAGGGAGTTGTTTACCCTTCAGGCGGGGCCTCTGCTCAGCTTGGCCACAGCTGTACCTTCTTGGCCATAAGGGAGTGGAATTAGCTAGCTTCATTCTGCTCCCTCGCCTGCTGCTGGGACCAAGGCAAAGGAGCTCATCTGTGCTGGCTTAATGAGTCACGTCACTAAGAAAGGGAGGCTGATTCAATTTCTGCTCCATTAATTAAGAGCATTTCTTGGCTCACGGGAGCCAGGCCCTCCCTCTGGGTTTGCAGGCCACAGTCCTGGCATTCCGGATCCAGTTTATTTTTCTTTGTTGGCTCGACCCACATCCCAGGAAGTTTACCATAGCTCTGAGAAGGAATCACATGGTTTGCATGGTTTGATGGCAGAGGAAAGCAATTCTCCCGGTTGTACAAAGAGCCCCAGAAAACAGCCTGCACAGATACCACACAGCTGAGCCTTTTACTGTCCTTCGGTTACTAAGGTGAGCTAAACATTCCAAATCGCAAGCAAATACATCAAATAAAGTGGATCCTTCCCTTCCTGGCACATCTTGGCTGCAGCATGGTTAAGTTAAAGAGTGGATTTGGCAAGCTTCCTCCTCCTCTTAGATCGTGGGCAAGTGTGATGCTCTGCTGATACCTTATCTATGGTCATGCTGTGCATTTTGCACCCTCTGGTGGACTTGTGCTGAATGGCAGTGTGACAGCCTGCCTGCCACTGAAAACTAGCATGAGCTAATACTGGGCCCGGTTGAGGGCTGGTTGGATGAAAGGGACCATCTGTAAATAACCATAAGCAGACCCTGTAACATGCCCAGAAGCCATCTCAGTCTAGGCTGAATTATGTCACAGTCCCTTAGGCGGTAGCTTTTGCTTCTCATCCATTTCCCACTAGCATGACTGTGGATGATGGGCAACTACTGGCTACACCAGCTTCATTTGTGCCCATTTTGTAGAAAACAGAACACACAAACTACTCCCAAAGGTAGTTAAGCTGAGCATTTTGTAGCTCAAATTTTGTTTTGTTAATTCAAGCATGTACGTAAATGACTGAAATGAATACATCATTTGTTGGATGACTTCATTTGTTGGATATGTATGTATATGTATATAAATGCTATAGGTAAAGGTAAAGGTTTTCCCCTGCACAGTCGTGTCTGACTCTAGGGGGCGGTGCTCATCAACATTTGTTAGCCGAAGAGCCAGCGCTGTCCGAAGACGCTTCAGCGGTCATGTGGCCAGCATGATGCGCACGTAACGCTGTTACCATCCCACCAAAGTGGTACCTATTAATCTACTTGCATTTGCATGCTTTCAAATTGCTAGGTTGGCAAGAGCTGGGGCGAGTGCGGGAGCTCACTCCGTCATGCGGCGTTTGGGTCTCGAACCGCCGACCTTCCGATCGACAAGCCTGGCGTCTTAACCATCGCGCCCCTATAAATGCTATACTGAGTTTTAAAAGAGGTGCTTTTTAAACATACAAAATGGCAGTGCTAAAACCCATCGCACGATCATTTCAGATTGACACATCTATTCAGGCAGAATTGTCTATACTTTAAATTGGCTTTGCTCACCTTATTGACATCAGTTAGGTCTGCCTAGCTGCGTAGCAGCATGTGGCTCATTGATTAGGGACTATTGTGCTGTCATAGTAAAGAAAGATGTTGGAGTAGGACTGGGGAGATGCAGATTCAAGTCTACTCTCAGCTATAAAAACTCACAGGATAACTTTGGGACAGTCATTCTCAGCCCAATCCACCTTACAATGTAGTTTTTGTGGGGATAAAATGATACAATATCCCCATGGAAACTGCCTGGATAAAAGGGATGATGATGAT
This sequence comes from Charina bottae, assembly GCA_023362775.1. Classification (NCBI taxonomy): domain Eukaryota; kingdom Metazoa; phylum Chordata; class Lepidosauria; order Squamata; family Charinaidae; genus Charina; species Charina bottae. Next base: position 140,675,535 of record JALMGJ010000001.1, read on the forward strand.
GATGATGATGATGATGATGATGATGATGATGATGATTTTTCAGTTGGCTAGAATTCTGTGAATTGGCATCATTTGCCCATCAAAAACAATATCTCATAACCAAATCTAATTGGATGGAAACTACTGGATTGCCAATCTCAGTGTTTCTCACTCTTGGCAACTTTAAGATGTGTGGACTTCAACTCCCAGAATTCCCCAGCCAGCATGCAGCATGCTGGCTGGGAACTTATGGGAGTTGAGATCAGGTTGAGAAACACTGGTCTATCTGTTCACTGTCTGATCTGTTATTGGCCACAATCACACAGTTTACCAAGGGAGAAGAAATGCAGTGATGCAACAACAAAAGTAAAATAAAATGGGCAGACTGGAAAAAGGGAACACTTTCACATTCAGGTGTCTCTTTAGAAAGGAAATATCGTCCTCTTGAAATCACCACTTTCCACCAAAATGGAAACATTCTAGTTAAAGTCATGGTTATAAAGCTGGGAAGTGAAAGAACCCAAAATAAGACACTTTCAAATAGATCCTGTTTATAATCCGTATGTATGAGAGCAAACCCTGGTACAAAACTGAATGGATGGCGCAGCCCTCACCTTTCTTAGGTGTGCAGTCTTGGGATGGTTGTCTTCACTGGACCATTTCCTCTCGACTGTTCTCCTTTCATCTGTCTAACGAGACCAAGAAGGAAGGGCTCATTTATTTTTCAGAAACAAAGAGGCTTCCGTAGACACCAAGAAAGCCCAAAGAGCTTGCAAGGAAAACTCAAGCATTTCTTTTTTGGAATGGGTGGAACAAAAGGGGCCACCGAGGTTGTTTGATGACCTTATCCATCAGAGAAGGAAGTCATTAGGAAGCAAGTCATGTAAGAAGGAAAAGAGCAAAGTTCTTACAAATCCCTTCTATTCCACTCTGCTGCCAGAAAGGAAGCGTTTTTATTGCTGCAACTAAAAGCTTGGCCTTTATCTATATGAGCACTTTCATTCAAAAATGTATAGAGAGAAAGAGCTTCCACATGGCATTACAGCATTCCCCCACACACACATACTATTTGTCACATTAATTGAAACACACTTTTCAAAGCCTGGACACAATCCAGCCAGTTTGGCACTCTGAGCCTCAACTCTCTCGTGAAATAAGTAGGACTGCAAAAACACTTTGCATGATCTGTCTTTTTTCAGAATATTGTGAGAAAAGACATTGTGCCCACTTTAGAGATTGGGAATTGAACATTAACATTGAATCTCTTCGATGATGATGATGATGATGATGATGATGATTTTACAGTGGAGCTCCTATTTGAGGATTCATCGGAGAGAATTGGAAGATGCAGGAAGCATTCAATATTTACCCTCTACATTCTTCACAAGGCCAAATGGTGCTTCCAGGTATGGACCACCAGGCCAAATGAAGGATCCTGGGGTTTGGAAGATCCCCAAATGACCCCAGATAGGCAAGGATGGTCACAGTATGAAAGATAGCATTGTGCAAGCCAACCAGTTAGACTGAAGACATACGCCGTTTTAGAGTATGCTATGATATTGTGGATTATTCTTTGTTGACTATTATTGCTATTGATGATGAACACTGCCCTGATTCGTGTGCTTAGTAGGGCAGCTAGATAAAATTAAATATTAAATAAATACTTTTCCTTGAACAAATCAACTGTTACTTGAGGGCTGCCCAGCCAATGAGAAAGTTGAAATACCCTCATTGGCCACACTCCTCCAACGCAATGATTAACTAGTTCATCTCGTTGCTAGGCTAGAAAAAGCACCACATTTTAAAGGGCTACACAGCTGCAGCCTCAGCAATCTGGCTGGCATAGAAGGAAGGTTCTTTCTATGTATTATTATTATTATTTTCGTGTCCAGATCAAACTTTACTCTGCCAAAATTTAGCCACCGCCACAGCTTTGCCATTAGCTTGCTGTAGGTCATCAACAGTACAAGGCTCCAGCAGTAATCGACGCACCATCAGATGCGCCGGGTCTTGGGTTTCTCCGCATTCACATCCTTTCTGTCAATGCCATTGATGTTATATGAAGCCCAGGCCATGTAAAAATTAAGCTCCCATACTGGTCATGTGGTCTCTCAATCACCACCTCCGTTCCAGCAATTCTGGGTCAGGGTTGGTCGTGACAGTCACGACCGTTTTGGTGGGTTCATCTTCGCTTAGCTGTGGTTTCTTTGTGCTGGCTGGCTGGCTGGCTGGCTGGCTGGCTGGCTGGCTGGCTGGCTGGCTGGCTGGCAGGATGGATGGATGGATGGATGGATGGATGGATGGATGGATGGATGGATGGATGGATGGATGGCTGGCTGGCTGGCTGGCTGGCTGGCTGGCTGGCTGGCTGGCTGGCTGGCTGGCTGGCTGGCAGGATGGATGGATGGATGGATGGATGGATGGATGGATGGATGGATGGATGGATGGATGGATGGATGGATGGCCAACAGGCAGTGGCAGCAGTGAAGAGGGGGCAGCAGCAGCTTTGCTCACAGACGCTGAGCCAGAAAAATGGGCTGAGCAGGCAAGGTGGGACAGTAGCAGGCAGGAAAAGGGATCTGTGGGCTCAGGGTGCCCTCACATCTGGCAGCACCACTGCAAGCCCATTCCATCCCCATATTTCTGTTGCAAGGTTAGGACTATGCATTTGCCAAGGTAAAATCTAGTTTCTGCACAGTCAGCTGCTGATGAAGACATGTAATTTTCTTCAAAGCACAATATGGGCTGCAGCGTGGTTATTATTCTTGACATCTTCACTGAATGACTGGGCTGCTGAGCATATAGTACAGTTTGTGCCATGCAGGAGACAAAAAATTCAACCCCCTTCCTATCCTAAAATTAGTAAATCAATATACTGGGCTGGTTCAAGGCCCCATATCTAAAAGTCTTCCTAATTTTACATCTGTAAGATGACCCTGGTTGAAAGCTATATGTGGTGTGAAATCAATCCCTCCTCCAGCTTTATATTTGAAAACTAAAATACAAAAAAAAAAAACCAATTCCCTGGAGTTTTTCAGAGAAAGAGAGGATGCTGAGAAGATGAGCAAGCTGGAAGGAACAAGCTTTGTTCCTGCTAATTACCTGGGACCCTTTTATCTGAACATCAAAGTCCTTACATAGACAGACACATAGAGTAATAGCACAGTGGAAACTCAATTTCAGGGTTACTTCCAACCTCTCTCTATCATAAAGTACAGAAGGTTTACATTACATGCTTGAGTTTTATTGTACAATTTTCTTACATTTGCAGCAAAACTATATCACAGCATCCATAATGTTAGAGGGACAAACCTAGGAGGGTGAACAAGGGAAAAAGACAGAAGTTGACACTGATTTGCATAGGCTGATATATACATATTTGGGATTAGCTGACCCCAAATGACAGGGGCGTGATGGCTCAGTGGGTAAGACACCAGGCTTGTCAATCGCAAGTTTGGAGGTTTGAATCCCTAGTCCCACGTGACGGAGTGAGCTCCTGCACTCGCCCCAGCTCTTGCCAACCTAGCAATTCGAAAGCATGCAAATGCAAGTAGATGAATAGGTACCACTTTGGTGGGATGGTAACAGCGTTCCGCGTGCATCATGCCAGCCACATGACCATGGAAGCATCTTCGGACAGTGCTGGCTCTTTGGCTAACAAATCTTTCTGTCAGTCTTTTCTACTTCTTGTTTTATCTTTTCTCTTTCTTTCTTAATTTTACTCTATATAATGTCATGCTTACCTTGTACTTATGTGAAAAACTTTAATAGAAATTATACACACACACACACAAGGCCTACCAAGTGTGTGTGTGTGTGTGTGTGTGTGTGTGTGCAGGTGTGTGTGTGTAGGTGTATATGTATAGCTATAGCTATCACCTACCAAGTCTGGGAAGTGACCATTAAATGGCAATAAAAAATCTAGAGGTTGCTGGACTGTTCAGCTGCAATCTACTGCTAATCTTGATTTTTGCAAATTTCTGTTGACTCCTAGAGCTCAGGCAGCTGCTAAAGAAACAAGATGATCATCACCCATAGATCATGTAACATAAGATCATTCCTAAGCATGTGCAGAATCCTTTCCCTCCTCGTTCATAGGCTTCCAGTGAATCATGTCATGCTAACTTTGTCTCCTTTACGAGCTTAACAAATCAGAGAAATGTCATGGACATAACATACTTTGCCATTGGCAAACCATTGAACAAAATCTCTCATGATGTCCTCATTAATAAGATGGTAAAATATTGGATGGATGACACCATTGTTAAATGGATTCATCATTGGCTGAACAACCACATCCTGGGAGTACTCATAAATGACTTCATATCTGCTTGGGGAATAGCACTGAGTGAAGTGCCACAGGGCTTGGTCCTAAGCTCTGTGCCGTTCGGTATTTTTATTAATGACCTGGATGAAGGGGTTGAGGGGATGAGGATGAAATTTAACAGGGAGAAATGTGAAGCCCTGCATCTGGGGAGGAAAAAGATAAAAGGCGCAAGTATAGAATGGCTTGGCAGTTGTACACATGAAAGGGATCTGTGTGTTCTAGCAGATTACAAGCTGAAGCTAAGCCAACAGTAAGTAAGTAAGTTTATCTTGAAGGAAAATCACGGTACATCACGCAAACACAAAGTCTCAAAAGTCCGAGGGACAGATTTTGAAGACAATGCTCCCCTCGCATGTCAGGGACATATTGCATGTTGCTGACTCTGTCTCCCAGTATTCATCTGTCAGAGAAAAGCTCCACCTTGCCCAAATGATTTACAAACATACAGCAGCCTAGATGGTATTGAGGATAAATGGCAGTTTTGTGGAGTATTTCTATGTGGGCTTGGTCCGTCTATAGTTTACACCAGTGTTTCTCAACCTCGGCCACTTCAAGCTGTGTGGACTTCAACTCCCAGAATTCCCCAGCCAGCCATGCTGGCTGGGGAAATCTGGGAGTTGAAGTCCACACAGCTTGAAGAGCCAAGGTTGAGAAACACTGGTGTAAACTGTAGACGCACCAAGCCCACTTAGAAACAGAGTAGGATTCCTGGCCTTTCATGCCATCTCACTTTTGTCTTTGCCAGCTCTGTGTTGTTTATCTAACATATTCCAACCATCTGGCAGAGTCTGTACAGCACTGAGTTACACATAGCCTTACATAAAAAGGCAGTTGCTGCCAAATGCACTGTTTATATCCCTTTTAGACTCCAGGATCAAATGCTTGTGTTCTTCGCACCAGGAGCCTTGGGCTCAGGGACAATGGTGCCCTGTTCCTGGGAAAGGGCTGGCCATTAGGGAGAAATCCCTGAGCCGGCTCTGTTAGCTGCCTCCCCCAGCATGATTTACAATGTGTCCATTTCATTCCTTGCAGGTCCATCATCCATCTCGCCTGAGAAAATAGTCTGGTCCATCTGGGACTGCACAGCTCTCGCAGGCCTCCATTCGGCATGAAACGTTTTTTCTCCCCTTCTGAACAAAAGTGAGGCCAGGGAACTATGCGCTGCCACTGAGTTGCACCCTGCAGGGCATACAGGACACACACAAATTGTGCTGTTCTTGGGTTAATCTTCTCCATCAGCAGCGTATCACTCAGACTTCATCCGTTTCAGGCGGTTTGGCACTCAGCTCTTAAATATGTTTGGAAATCTTGGCCCAGGAAGCATAAACTAGCAGACTCTTTTTTTAAAAAAAGCGTTCTTAAGAAATGTACTCTCAGAGGCAGTTCCTCCAGACTAGAACTGTACGTTGTAACCGACCTCTGGCTTGGGACAGTAAATTTACTGCTGCTGCTACTGCAAGACTGACCCTCTATGGAAGTGAAAGCAAAACTTGGAATTTGAAGAAGTGGGATAGAAAGGTTATTGACGCTTTTGAATTTTGCTGTTGGAGAAGACTTCTGAGAATACCATGAAAAGAAACAAATACAAATACCAAGAAAACAAGCAAATGAATCATCAAATAAATCAGCCCAGAATTCTTACTCGAGGCACTAATGACCACGCTCAAACTATCCTCCTCCAGACACATTATGTGAAGACCTACAGTAGCTCTCTGGAGAAGTCTACACTACTAGGAAAGGTAAAAGGAAAGAGAGGAAGAGGATGACCAGGATAAAGAGGATGGACTCATTTACAGCAGCAATGGATGCACCATTGGAAGACCTGAAGGACCAGGCTGGAGACAGAACATCCTGGAGAAAATCTATCTATGTGGTTGCTAAGAGTCAACACTGGCTGGATATCAATCAATCAATCAATCAATCAATCAATCAATCAATCAATATAAGAATAGAACTGTGTCTCCTTATAATAACCACAAAATGTCATTTAGAACAACTCTACTTCTTCAAACATTTTTATTTCTTGCTTGGGTAGGCGGGCTATATCTGGGCTGCAAAACTCCAGCTGACCAATGGGTAGCAGCAACCAGATGGTACATTTTGCTGTCATCTAGTGGCCATTAGGAATTCTGCAGCCCAGGTACTGTATACCGGTGCTTAATTGCTTGATTTCTAATTAGGCCAATCATTTTCTCTTTAACTGGCCTTTCTGCTTTGCCTGTAATAATGCCCCTGACAAAACTGAGACATTGTTGGCAGAGTGCCATTTTAGTCTATATTATCCAAAAATCAGAAGGAGTCTAGTAGTACCTTTTAAGACATTTTATTAAAAGGCATAAACTTTGTGCTCCCAGACTCCTTCTGATTAAAAAAAAAAATAGCAGCTCATGCTTTAGCGTCACTTGCATTCAAAGAGGAGGCTTTATGTGCTAAATATTTATAATGAAGTTATGGGGACAGAACTAGCCATATAGACAGCAATCCTATATGTTCCTAAGTCAGAACATCTATATATTTTTATCATGTGTATTAGAAATCTAACTAAAGCAGTGTGTGGAGTAGGAAGGGTTTTTTCTTAACAGTGATCAGCTACATTTCCACTGTCTAGCAGACAGAATGAATTATGAAAGCTGTGTTAGGTTTGGATGTCATAAAACTCAGATTCACTATTTTAATCTGTGAGGAAGCTCAGCATCCTTACCTATATGCTAGCTTGCTTTGTGGAATAACTTCAGATGCTGCAAGTTGAGTTCCTTAGACTCAAAGGTAGGGTGGAAGGCAAACTGGTAGGTGGAGCTTGAGGATGGAAGTGGTGAAAAACATGGAATTTGCTGTCCCAGATTATTCCCTCTTATCACAAGTCCTCGACAGTATTTCTATATAGATGCTCAAGCTATCTATGCATAAAGAAGCTCATTCTGTCTACTTGCTCACAATCCAACAGTGATATGCCTTTTAAGTGTGACCTCATATACAACGCATATAAGTATATGCTGCTGCAAATACAGCAGCTCAGAGTCAAATTCCCTCTCTCTGTAACATGTAGGATAACATGTTCTCAATTCATTTTAGATGCTTGTAGCCAATGAAAAATAAATAAGATTTTCCAAGATTACCTAAAAGCAATAAAATCAAGCAATTAAAATGTTTAGCACTGCAAAAGCACCCCTTCGTTTGTCCCTAAGGGGCTTTATACTTTGCATGCATTTTTGCTGGAAACTAACACCATATTTGATGTCTTCCATCCTCAAACTAAATAAGCGCTCAAAATTTTGGAGCTAGAAAAATCATGCAATTATTATCCTAAGAGAATACAATCAGCAGGCTTGATTGGTTTCATGTGTTGCACTAAGCTATGATTTGTTTAGCTGTGATTTATTGAACAAGCCATAGTCAGTTGGGTTCATATAATATGCTAAGCCATAAAAAATCATTTAAATGTTGCAATTCACATAAATGTTGAATTCATATATACCACAATTATTGTATGCATAAGCCTGGCTTATACATATTGAATGTCATTTTTTTTTTGCCATTTCTATGCTGGAGCTTTTAATCCCATCATTTTGTTTTGGGGAAAAAAACAGGAGTCTGGTAGTACTTTTTCCAACTAACAAATTTTATTCAAAGGCAAAATTAAAACTGACTTCATTGGGTGCAGCTCACTGAAGCTTATGCCTTTGGATAAAATTTGTTAGTCAGAAAAGATGCTACCAGACTCCCAACGCTCTTCCTAGACCAGTGTTTCTCAACCTCAGCCACTTTAAGATGACTGGACTTCAACTCCCAGAATTCCCCAGCCAGCATGCTGGCTGAGGAATTCTGGAAGTTGAAGTCCAGACATCTTAAAGTAGCCGAGGTTGAGAAACACTGTCCTAGACTGTCATTGGGAAAGACCGGTTTCTCAAGGAGCTGAGCTCTCTTCATCTTGCCCATTTGCCCATCTCAGGAAAATCGGGTGGGGAAAGGAAGAGGAGGGGGCAGGGGTAGCTGCAAAGCTTGATCCAACAGGACTCGAGCGATGAAGGCATGCAGGACAGGCTGCCTGATGTGTGATTAGTTGTCCCTTTTATCCTGAGATCTTTTATGCTAAGTATTTTTTTCACCTTGACCCATAGCAGCCAATGAGGAAACACAACATTGCGCAGCATAGCAACAAGAGGAATGAAGTTAGGTCTGCTAAAATGTCTCAGGGAAAAAGCAGGCAGTCACCATGGGCTGGTGTCTTAAGGAGCAGCCCTGTTTTTCTCATCCCAGAGACGATTGCTGTAAAGTTAACCAGTCACCATCTATATTAATGGGCAAAAATGGTTACAAAATGTCCTTGGCAGCAGTACAATTCCTCCCCTTTCGCTTTGGGCAGCTGCTATAAGCTGGACTTCAGTTTTGTCCTACCATACAGGGGAGAAGCAGCTGGCTAAGTGGATTATTGCAGTTTAGATGCGGAATCTGTTCCAAAGGTTTCACTTCCCAGAAGCTGTTAAGGGAACAGCCGCTGTCTCTGTGCCAGCAACTGGCACCCCTGTCAACATATATTAAAATTAGCACCAACATTCTAGACAAGAACTGGAACTCTTGGGAGGCATTTGGAAAAAGCTCACCCTGCCTTTGTTTTCCATTGTAATAGCGATCTGCATTCTTCTTCCTCTGCAGAAAGCAAGCTGCTCATCTCTCTCTTCTTCACTGATGTCTGGGGCCTCTCCTGGGTTCACAGGATCCTCCGATCCCCATTTTTCACGGACAACCCGCTTTCCCTGCAAAGGACGGATGACAGTTACGTATTCTTCCCAACAGACAAATGCGCGCTCCATTTCACATCCCGTGTGTAATGCATGTGAAGTGTGCAGGCTTAGAAAAAGAGCTTGGTTTTGGTGCTAAACAAAAGTAGTCACACGTCCTTTCCACTTGGATAGATTCTGATCAAAAGCTCAGTCACAATAAATGAGGAGGAAAAAAAAATCAGGGATGAACTCAAAATGTTGAAAATAATCCATAACAGACATGTGGTGATATTAGGGCATTGTCATTTTGGTGTTCCACCTTTTCTTAAGGGTAATTAGATGCAGAGAGAGTAAGGAATATGACCTTGACAGAAATATGCAAGAACCATTACCTAGGCAAAAGAACAACGAGATAACATTTGGAAGCAGCTCAGGCAGACTCCTCCCTTATTCGTGGAACAAAACAAGGGGGCAGAGGTACAGCACAATCAGACTTGCAAGATTCTGTTATTGTAGCCAATCTCAATAAAAGTAGTTCTAGCCTTCCTGGGGAGTTGATTTCCTGGTCTGGTCTACCTAGTGGGGCTGACACTAGGCAACACATTATCACCATAATCCTGTGCATGTTTCCTTAGAAGCAGGTCTTTCTATGAGCAGTGGAACTTATTTCCAGAAAGCTACATTATCTATAACATAGATTTATAAAGGTCACCCAGAGTCTGTGCTGACTTGGGCGGCGTTTTTAAATCTAATTTAAAAAGTGATTTTATGCTATATATGTGATTAATATTTGTATGTGAGTAATGTAAACTAAACGACTGAACAACAAAAATGTAAAAATACTACAACTGCTTTTATTTGGTGCCTTTGGGTCAGTGTTGACTCCTGGTGACTGCCTGGACAAGTCCTTGCAGTTTTCTTGGCAAGATTGTGGAAGTGGTTTGCCATTGCCTGCTTCCCAGGGCTGAGAGAGAGTGAGTGGCCCAAGGTCCCCAGCTGGCTTTGTGTATAATGTGGACCTAGAACTCACGGTCTCCTGGTTTCTAGCCTGGTACCTTAACTACACCAAACTGGCTCTCTATTACAACTGCTAGCACCTTTTTATCCTTTCTTGTGATATAAGGGGATTTACATGGAGTCTCCCTTCATTTTATCCCATGAGGTATGTTGAGGTATGCCTTTAGCCCTGATTTAGCTAGTAGACCACAACTGTATTTAGGAATCATGTTGCTGTTGCTGTTGATTTTATGTTATTATTTTTATTGTACAATGCCCAGAGTAACAAGTGACTGGGGCAATTCATAAATACTGTAAATAAATAAATAAGCTTGAGGAGGTTATCAATCTATTGATGCAGTACATCTATAAATGGGGGGGGGAGATTAACTCCCAGATTATAGCCACCAAAGAAAGGCAGGCATTGTTGAAGTATTTATAGCACAATCTAATGTGTTGACAACTTTTCTTGACTTTGTGGTGCTGCTGAAACACAGATGAAGAAATCTGCAATAGCTATTTTTTTTTACTGAATACATAAAAAAAGATCTGTAAAATTAACACAAAATCCAAGAGAACCGGGAAAAATTGGAGGGAAAATAGTACTGAAAAGGGGTGAGTAGAGTTTTGTTTGTGGGAAAGCAAGCAAGACCAGCCACTTCACTGCAATGCCATCTCCAAAGGTTCAACAGCTGTTTCCGTTTTAGACTCACCTTGCCTTTATTGTCCATGGTAACGGCCAGCTGAACCCGTTTCCCCATCCTGAATGTGAACACGTGATCACTTTCTTCCTCGTCTTCCTCACTGCCAACCCCAAAGCTTGAGGCAGAAGAGCAACTACTTCCCCACGTCTCATTCACAACCCTCTTTTCCTGGAAATGGAAGGGAGGGGGTTACAAAAATTAGTGGCTGTGTCATTTTTCACATTCTATTTTTTTACCAAAATATGAAAATGTCTAAGAAAAATCTACACCTGCATTCTCTTTGCCAGTAATATAAACACTGTAAAGTTTTTTTTTTCAGATTGAAGAACAGCCCCAAATCTGGAAAAAGAAGTAACCAAGTGACACCACTCCTTTACGAATGAAAAGTCAAAGGTTGATGATGCTAAATGGGTTACAATGATGTGGAAATAAACTGAACGGTGGCATATGTTCAATGGACTTGTGTAGCCTACTAAGATGTTTCACAAACCCATTTAAATGTGCTATGTGATTTGAAAGCCATCCCCTACTAGTGAAAAGCCTCAGGGAGAATTAGTAGAGACACTATGTGTGTCTTTGCATCTACTCTGCAGGTTTTCTCATAACATACTATCAGCCTAGGGAAGGAGGTATAAATAATTATCAGGACTGCAGAAGCTCTGTTGTTAGTTTAGAAAAATGTTTCTCAACCTCAGCCACTTTTAAGGTGTATGGACTTCAACTCCCAGAATTCCGCCCCCCCCCCCCAGCATGCTGGCTCGGGAATTCTGGGAGTTGAAGTCCAGACACCTTCAAGTGGCTGAGATTGAGAAACACTGGTTTAGAATCACCAACCTGGAGTTGGAAGGAGGCACTTAAGCCCTTGAGCCCAATCTCCTGCTCAGGCAGGAAACCAAATGAAAGAGTCCCCAAGAAATGGCTGCCCAGCCCTGCCTGAACACATCTGGAAAAGAAGATCTCACCACCTCATTTAATATTTCATTCTCCTGTCAAATTGCTCTTATTGATAGGGCATTTTTCTTAACATTCATAAACACCCTTTTTGTAATTTAAGTTTACAAAAAAATGTTACTGTAGGGCTACAGAGTTCAGACATGTCCACCTTTGTGATACCCCTTCAGATACTTGTAATGTGTCATCATATTCCTTCTCAGTCATCTTTCTTCAAAGCTAAGCAAATCCAGTTATCTCCTTTCCCCCAACCTGGGCCATGCACTTCTGCAGGGGATGAAAAAGGAGAATTGTGCACTCACATGTATTGCTATTATATTAAAAAATCCTAAGAGACTGAGCTGAAGCTTGCGGCTCTATATGTTTTCCACTACAATTTAGCTGCCCACAACCTGGTGCCCTGTTAGTCTACAAATCATTCCATCTCTATTTAAAAGTAATGTCAAACCATCCTCAACTCCTGATGGCTTCATGTCTACATCCATGAAGTCTTCTTGGCAGCAGTATGAGAAAAACTTTCCCTTGTCTTTCTCTGAAATGTTTTTCCTACTTTCTATCCAAGTACTAACCACCCACGGCCCTGTTTATCTTTCAAAACGAACATGGTTGTTCAGGTTCTCCTATCTTCTCAGATCAGCTTTATCCAGCTTGGCTAATATTCAAACTGGTTAAGTATGATAGGAATAGTAATCCATCACACACAGCAGGCACCAGATTGGGGAAGGCTAAAATAATCTAATACAGCTAAAATCTCCTATGCCTGTAGTACTATAACATATCTTTTTCAGCAGAAAAGGAAGACTGATCTTACATGATGTGGTTTGGTGATGGTGATGGTAAGGCCATCTGGCCTAGCTTTCCTTGCAGTGACAGCCATTCCTTCCTGTTCTGCTCGCTTCTTGTCCTCTTCTATTTCCTAAAAAAGTAACATCTAAATCTTTTATCAGGTCAGCTGCCAACAGTAAAACAAGTGAATATTAGAAACATAATTACTGTAATTGTCTTGTATCAAGGGAGAAACATAAAAAAGCTTTAAGAAATTATACACTCACCTATACAGAGTTGTTGCTATCATTAAATACACATACACACCAAGGTTTTGCTACTGTATTATCTCAATTGCTTGGATGTGAAGCACAAAAAGCTGGATTTGCACAACAGGCTCACCTAAAATGTGGTTAGCTACTTTGTAGTTCAGTGTGTTGGTGATCTGGATTTGTGGGTCCTGGGCATGCTATTCTCTATAACATGGCATTTGCATAATTTGTGTGAATGGTGCAACATCTAGCTTGGCCCTGACACAACAGACCTACAGCTATGTATTCTGGATCTTCTTCTAATGGAAGTAGGCAAGCAGACTATTGTTAGTTTTGCTTTCACACAACTGCTGACTGGCTCCAGCAAAACTCACAGTATCCAGACATCAACAAAAATATGTGGAAGTCAGTCTATAAATATAAATATGGTGCATTAGTCTAGTCTCATTTTCCCCCATATCGTAATTGGTTGGTTACCCTGGACCTCCAGGCCCATTCTCTACCCCAATACTTAGACTCTCCTTCTATATTGATAGTCTGGCAGTACTCGCTTCTGAACATGCCACAATCTAGCCAATCACAGTAAATCAGCATGTTGTGCAGACATACTCCATGTTATTTGTTCAGTGGGCTGCCTGAATCCAGAAAAATGGGTTAATGAATAAACCATGGTTAAATTATCTATGGATAAGCATGCTGTCCATACACAGCCAGTATGAATCTTTGTCCTTGACATTTCAGCAAACAGTTGCAAATCCAAAGAACAGGCATTATACAAAGCTAGCTCTTGTCAATTTAATATTCTGATCTGATTCACATCTTGCACTAACTCAAGAGTCATTTGTATGGACTTCCGGTTGGATTTGCAGCACGACAAGTCGGAACTTCTCAGAGTGTTGAGAACTCGGCTAACTTCTCCCTGTTTGCGGTGGTCCCCAGAAGCTGAAAGACCACTGGTGTCTCCCCCCGGAGAGGGGGGAGCCAGAAGATTGCTCATTGAGCCGTTAAGACTGCTCCCCTCTGCTCCTTCGGCTGTTTTCCACCACGGAGGGAACAGGGGGTGGAAGCAGAGAGAACGGCAAGAGAAGCCAGCTAGCTCTGCAGGGAACCGTAAGTCTCCTAATAGAGACGCAAGCGCAAGAACCGACTCTTAGATCACTATTATTTTATTTTTATTTTTAGATTACATTGCCTTATTACTATCTAAAGTCTATCTTTGGACAATGCTCAAAATGTTGGTAATTTTTTTTGCTTTCTTTGCTGTGATATTTGTGGTGGAAGATTGAGATGGATTTTGCATTTTGAAATACAGTGAAACGTCTTCATTTTTTTTTTTATTGTACTAGAGTGGTTTGCCTCCCACTTGAAAGTAGAAACTTTCTTCAAAACTTTTTATTGGATTAATGAATAGTGACTTGAAAATCTTTATATACAGTGGTTGTTGTTGTTTTTATTGAATATATTTCATTGGATTAATTATTAGTGAACCTGTTTCTTTTTCTTTTTTCTATAGTGGCTGAATTTTTTTTCTTTTGTATCGAATATAAACTGTTTGAAATACTTTTCTCTTTCCTATTTTCGTATATTGGGCTTTTTTTTTTAATAGCCCTTTGAATTTAGGCAACAATCCATTTTTTTATATTTGAAACCTATTAGACCCTGTTGGTAATTTTCCATTTGAGTGGAGTAACTGTTTACCCTCCATCTGGGAAATTTATTTGTTATGTCTGCAGAAGCTACTGTGTGCTAGAGTGTGGAGGAGACGTCACGGAATTTTACAGTATTGAGCCAGTAGAGGGAACAAAGGGGCGGGGGGGAAATGGCAAATATAATAGGGGAATTAATTCAAGATTTTAAACAGGAGATTAGAGAGGTATTTCAGGAATTTAAAGAAACACTGAAAAATCTTATGCTTGATATGCAGGGTCAGATACAAAGGATAGGATCTGAACTAGAAGTAGAGAAAAGCGAGAAAGAGATTTTGGGTACCTTGTTACAGCTGAGAGGAAGGGAGAGAGATTTGAGTCTAGAGATTGATAAATATTTTGGAGTTGATTTATTTAGTGCCGTACAAGGAGAGGTTCAGAATAGGTGTGGTGTCGGACAGGGAAAAATCCAGAGAAATGCCTTGACATTTTGTATGGAACAGATGACAAAACAGATTATGTATTATAATTTTGGTGTGACTTGAACAGAAGATCTTAGGGGAAGACATGAAGGGGTAAAAGGTCATAAGAAAACCACGGACTCTAACTGGAAATAGATTATTTTATGAATGCAAATTAAGTTTAAACTAGTAATATAATTGTTGGGAATATTAAATATTAAAAATTGATATAAGAGGATGTATTGAAGATATATATAAAAATTTGATATTTTAAGTGAAGGATACAAAGTTCTAAAATCAGAGATACAAATACATGTTGATGTTATAGATTAAATTTAAATTAGAACTTTTTTTAAGGGGGTATATAAAGGGAAATATTTTATTAGAATTAGATGTATAAGGATGTAAAGAAAATAGGGATTTAAATATATACTTTAATGTGAAATGTATTATAAAACATAAATGCAGACTGAGTTCAAATTAGAATTAATATTGTTATTGTTAAGAATATTAAAATAAAAAAATTGTTATAAGATGAATTGTTATTTTGAATGTAGATGTTGATGTGAAACATATAATAAATGAAGATTAAGTTCAAATTATTATTATTAAAAATATCAGTGAAAATTGTTATAAGGTTATGTATTAATGGAACAGGAAGCTATAAAAACCTGTTAATTAATTAAATGTGCATGAAGATGTAGAATATAGTATAAATGTGGTTCAAATATAGATTATGTTTAAACTAGAATTGTTTTTGTGGATATATATAAATAGAAATATATTTTAGACTTTCCTTTTATGTATAACTCAAGAAGATTGGACTTTACCAAGGATATGGATATGAATAGAAGGATTGATCAAAAAATGTCAAAATGATATACAGTATTTAAATGAAAAGAGAACTTAAATTGTTATTACTTCAAGGAGTGGAAACCACAGATGGACTATTGGAGAATTGTAAGAAGGGCGAAGTTTATATGAAGATTAGGAGATTAGAATATAGAAATTAAAATGTATTAGACAAAGAAATGTTCTTGTGTATTGTATGAAAGACTAACATTTAAAGCAAAATATTGTACTTAATGACCAGAGATAGATTGGAAGTCATCTATTTTTCATACTTTCTTATGTTTATTACCTTACTTCACTTTTTCTTTTTCTTTCTTTCTTTACTTTGTATTTCTATTTCTTTTTCTATCTTGAACTTTTTAATATGTATTTTAAAATTTAATAAAATTTATGGGGGGGAAAAGAGTCATTTGTATGAAACACCCTACCATACGGTGTAAATCCAGCAGATGTGATTGGATATACAAGTTAGGGTGCCATGCAAAGATTGGTCTAGCTGAAAAACTCATAGTTAAATTATGAGTGAGAGCCGGTTGGGCACTAGGCTAGAAACTGGCAGATTGTGAATTCTAGTCCCACCTTAAGCACAAAGCCAGCCAGGTGACCTTGGGCCAGTCACACTCTCTCAGCCTTAGGAAGGAGGCCATGGCAAACCACTTCTGAAAATGTTGTCAAGAAAGCTGTAGGCACTTGTCCAGGCAGTCACCAGGAGCCAAGACTGGCACAAAATATATTGAGTAAAAGTGGGTAAGGGTGTTAGGCAAACATTACCATGTTTGTTTAACCACTTTGTTGAACAAACTGCAATTGAGCCAGTTCATGTAAAATGTTAAACCCTATCCAAGAGCCCCCACATTATGGTTCAGTATAATCAGTGAGTCTGAACCCTACACTCTTCCCTTGCAGATTAGCCATTCCAGAATCTGTTCCAAAATCTTTCCTGAAGATAACTTCACAGCAATTAAGAATTGACATTAAGAGGGATAAAGCAGTAGCAGTAGAACCTATGAGTCTGTTTGCTTTGGTTCCCAAAAATGTGATTCTTATATACTTTTTGTCAGTTCTAACTACACTGCAACCATCTGAGCTGTAAAGTATTCATGGTAATTAAACAAAGATACAGCTTTCAAATCAACCTGCTATAATTTGACTCAAAAGTTTACAGTAACTAAATGATCTAAAACCATACTAAGTAACACCATTATATATGAGAAGCTAGAATTCAAGCATACTTGATATCTTCTCATAAGAGCTTCATTCTTCTTCCGCAAAGCTAGAATTTTTTTTATCCAGTTCAACGTCTTTCTCTTCTTTTTTCTGCAACATTGCATCATCCACAGCAGCATCCTAATGATACAAAGAGAACTCTTTAGCAGATTTCCACGAAGGGCCAATAATGCAGAATATTATTTATCCTAGGAGCAAAGATAGATATATGTCGTCCTATTGCGACCATGCCAATCAAAAGTACTTGTTAATACCTCAGTAATTCATTCCGAACAAAATTAAACAGTATTTTTAAAGACAATAATTTTAAAAAGGCATTTATAAATGTGCATTTACAGAAGAAAGCTTCCGTTGCTGTCCCCCAGCACCATTTTAACTAATGATAGGGCTAACCCTGACAGATTTAATTATTTGACAGACCTTGGAAGAAGCTAGGAGTTGATCTGAATAAGTTGTTATCAGTGGCCAAAGAGCATTATGAAGATGATATAGTTTCCTATCCCAATTTCTTGGGGGCTACATAAAAACTGTGGGCCCTGAGGCAGAAATGTTACAGGAGAAGCCAAACAATGGTTCTGGTGCCAAGCTGGTGCCATCCAGACATCCAGATGTCCCCTTCCCTCCTGATGTTTAGTAAGGCCATTAAAACACAGTTAATCCACCAGGCCTTGGGGCTGCAATGCTATGATCGTGTTCCCTCTGATAGTGGAAGGTCTTTTGATTTGTTTTGTTTGTATTAATGATTGTCCCCAGTGCTGTTTGTGAGTTGTATAATAGCATTGATTTTTTTCTTTTTATTGTATTGTTTTAACCCAATTTACAGAGATTGGGATGTATCCATACAGAGCTGTTTGCAATTGAAGCAGCCTATAAGCCCCATAAAATAAATGAATTAAATAAATAAGAAAAGATTCTGTTTTTCAGTAAACAGTAGTTATTACCATATTTTTTGTTATTTAAATTATGAAGTGCCTCAAACAAACTGGCATAATTGAACAAATAAAATAATTTAAATTTTTGACAGTGGGAGGCATGCTTTCCAGATTGATGGTGGGAGCTCTGTAAAAAAAAGTTTGAGATGATGATATAGCTGGGCCTAAAAGCCAGATTCATTGAAATCTCAATTTTTAAAATTTGCTACTGAGTTTTGAAGGCAAAATTTGATTTTGTTTTCAAAGGATGGAATCTTTTCAAGACAGTCTGCATAAAAGAGGTATCTGTTCTCAAATGCCTTGTGTCTTTTGGTTGCAGGATACATGTTTGCCTACATTTTAGTACACCATTTTTAAAAAGGTAATTCCTTTTAAGGATGTTTTTTCTCCAGATAGCCGTATCAGGATAAAGTCAAAAGTTCCTGAGAGAGATCCCCCGTCTGTCTGATTGGCTCCCGCCTGCAAACCCCGCCCCCCATCCATCCGATTGGCTGCCGCCCGCAAACACCCCCCCCCCCCCGCCGCCGCCAGTCCTTGAAAAAAATTTTCTGGCTGGGGTAGTCCCTGATGGAAAAAAGGTTGCTGACCCCTGTCTTATCACATCCTCTAGTACAGAACTTTCCAAACTGTGTGTCAGGACACGTTAGTGTGTCCGTCTGTGGCTTGAATCATGTCAACTGGATTTCTATTTTCTCAGTAGAAACGTTTCACTCCTTATCCAAGGAGCTTCTTCAGTCTGAGTAAAGTTAGTAAGGGAATCCTTAAATATGTTTCTAGGGTGGCTGTGTGACCTTGCACCTGGGGCTAGGTCATGGTTATTTTGAGATGTTTATTTCTAAGTCCCTTTATCATCTAAAGGAGGATCGTTAAGATTACCCTGTTGCTGTTGAGCTTGCGAAATGGTCTTAATCTTCCTAGGCACAGAAGACAAAGCAGGAAGGAAGATAGGGGAAAGGTTATGCCTGAGGCCCCCACCTCTATTCAAGGAAGGATTTTCCAAGTTGGCATAAATGGATTCCTTGACCCCTCTCTCAAACCACCTATCTTCTCTGTCTAAAATGTGAACATTAATGTCCTCAAATGAGTGTCCTTTTTCCTTTAGATGAAGATAAACTGCTGACTCTGGTCCTGTGGTGTTACTTCTCCTGTGTTGGGCCATCCTCCTGTACAAAGGTTGTTTGGTTTCTCCAATGTAGAGTTCAGAGCACTCCTCACTGCACTGGATTGCATATACTACATTGCTTTCCTTGTGTTTTGGAGTTTGATCTTTGGGGTGCACAAGCCTCTGTCTCAGTGTGTTGGTGGGTTTGAAATATACAGGTATGTGGTGTTTGCCAAATATCCGTTTGTTGAGTGCACTTTCAACACTTTCCAGGGAATGGTGCCCACCCACTGGTTTAGGTATGTGGATGACACATGGGTCAAAATCAAGGCCCAGGAAGTACAGGCCTTCACGGACCATATAAACACTATAGATGCCAACATTAGGTTCACCAGAGAAGACACCAAGGACAACAGACTGGCATTCAATGAAGCAGCACCTGAGAACAGCTCTGAAGGCCTGTGGATATCCAAATTGGGCCTTCACTAAATCTAAGTCTACCAGACCTAAAACAGCGACAGATAGGGCTGAGACTCAGAGTAAACGGAAGAACCTGGTCATTCCTTACATGGCTGGCGTGTCTGAAAAGATAAAACGGATATTTGGCAAACACCACATACCTGTATATTTCAAACCCACCAACACACTGAGACAGAGGCTTGTGCACCCCAAAGATCAAACTCCAAAACACAAGGAACTGTGAAGTCCTCATTGGGACCGGTGGCAAGCTAGAAATAGGGATCTACAGGAAACCCACACACACAGATCAATACCTGATGTTTGACTCCCACCATCCACTGCAGCACAAACTAGGAGTCATCAGGACATTATCACACAGAGCAGAAACCATCCCCACCTCCATGGATTCCAAAAAGAATGAAAAGCAGCACCTGAGAACAGCTCTGAAGGCCTGTGGATATCCAAATTGGGCCTTCACTAAATCTAAGTCTACCAGACCTAAAACAGCGACAGATAGGGCTGAGACTCAGAGTAAACGGAAGAACCTGGTCATTCCTTACATGGCTGGCGTGTCTGAAAAGATAAAACGGATATTTGGCAAACACCACATACCTGTATATTTCAAACCCACCAACACACTGAGACAGAGGCTTGTGCACCCCAAAGATCAAACTCCAAAACACAAGGAAAGCAATGTAGTGTATGCAATCCAGTGCAGTGAGGAGTGCTCTGAACTCTACATTGGAGAAACCAAACAACCTTTGTACAGGAAGATGGCCCAACACAGGAGAAGTAACACCACAGGACCAGAGTCAGCAGTTTATCTTCATCTAAAGGAAAAAGGACACTCATTTGAGGACATTAATGTTCACATTTTAGACAGAGAAGATAGGTGGTTTGAGAGAGGGGTCAAGGAATCCATTTATGCCAACTTGGAAAATCCTTCCTTGAATAGAGGTGGGGGCCTCAGGCATAACCTTTCCCCTATCTTCCTTCCTGCTTTGTCTTCTGTGCCTAGGAAGATTAAGACCATTTCGCAAGCTCAACAGCAACAGGGTAATCTTAACGATCCTCCTTTAGATGATAAAGGGACTTAGAAATAAACATCTCAAAATAACCATGACCTAGCCCCAGGTGCAAGGTCACACAGCCACCCTAGAAACATATTTAAGGATTCCCTTACTAACTTTACTCAGACTGAAGAAGCTCCTTGGATAAGGAGTGAAACGTTTCTACTGAGAAAATAGAAATCCAGTTGACATGATTCAAGCCACAGACTGTTCCACTTGGATGACTGAGAACCTTCATCGTTAGTGTGTCGGCTGCAGTGTCTGGGTGTGTCGCGGCTGCTGCTGCCTCCAAACCTTGCCTGGATTCCACGCAGGTCCTAGTGCCTGCCTTGTCCTTGGCTGCCTCCAAACCTGCTGTGATTCTGCGCAGGTCCTTGTGACTGCCTTGTGCCTTGCTGCCTCCAAACCTGCGCTGCCAGAATTCCACGCAGGTCCTAGTGCCTGCCTTGTGCCTGGCTGCCTCCAAACCTGCTGTGATTCTGCGCAGGTCCTAGTGCCTGCCTTGTGCCCTGCTGTCAGAGTGTGTCGTGAAATGATGCCCTGCTGTAAGAGTGTGTCATGAAATGATGCATGTCTAAAAAGTGTGTCACCAACATGAAAAGTTTGGAAAGCTCTGCTCTAGTAGAAGAATCATGGTTTCATTTGCATTGGAGGGTGTAACTAACATAGGTAGATATTCCTCAGATTTTTCAGAAATTGCACACTATCACATATGGAATTAGAGTTTAACATAAATAGCATTTATTTATTTATTTATTTGTTTGTTTGTTTGTTTTTCGATTTATATCACCGCTCCATCTCCCCCTAGGGAGATGTTACATTTGCAACACCTGCCATTTCAGGAGGTATAAAAATGTCAGGATCTTCTTGAGACAGAAGATTTTGCAGTCAGAAATTATAATTCCATTACATCTGAACTTAATCCACCAGCATTTTTTTTTATGGTGATATTTTTGACATCTTTGATGAGAAAAGGAACCAAAAAACAGGAGCCGAATATATGGCTACAAGAGTCAAAACCAGGCTTAGCAATGCAGCACTGTTGGGTGGTATGTTGCCCACAGCACCCCGTGATAATGTCCATGGGATGGAGGGGTGGAGGGATAGATAGATACGATATTTTGCAACACTGCTAAATCATAGGTGAGTTGGTGTTCTGGGCAAATGTCTTGCAAGATTTCAGGAAAAGAATGCCAAAGCATTGTGAGATTTTGGATGAGAAGATTGAAATCTTGCAAGGTTTGGCAACCTCATAAAAGATAATCATTTTTTTTAAATGACTGATTGATTTGTTTATTAATTTTTGAGCCCCTATTCCATCATGTAGAACCACATGATGATACCCACATCTGAAAAGGTTAAAAGGTAAAGGTTCCCCCCGCACATCTGTGCAGTCGTGTCCGACTCTAGGGGCTGGTGCTCATCTCCATTTGCTAGCCGAAGAGCCAGCCTTGTCCGAAGACACTTCCACGGTCATTATCTAAATGTAAATTCTGTTGCACATTCCGGCAGAAAAGGGAATCAGGAGAGAGATGAGAAGATTGAACAGGACAAGGGTCAGATGAAAAACAAAAAACAAAAACAGAGTAGGGAAAGCTTTCCCAAACCTGATACAGGTTAGTTTTTGGAGTTCAGTGGCTATAATAAATGTAAGCAAGCAAACAAACAATCTGGAACTTGTGTTCCTCATACATCAGGTGGTTTCCAGGTTGGGAACATAATATACTCTGTTGAGTTAAAAATTGCTAAAAAGAAAATATCTGTGTAAAAATCTGAGCAGTTGGCAGAAAGGGAATAGCTGAAAGGATGCTTTGGAACCAAATAAATAAATAAACTTGTCCAAAGAATGAGCATCAGACTGCCAAGCTCCTGCTGTGAGGGTGCTCCTGTATTTCTAAAGGCTGCTTATTAAATCCACCTTACCTCAGAGTAATTGTCTGGTAGTTACCCTAAAGAAATGTTAGAGTGAAGAAATAAACTGGGATAAGGGACGGCTGGAGGATTTATGGAGCCAGGTAGGGTAGGGCCAGGTAGGCATAGGAGCTGCAACGGGGCCCCTCCTGATTTATAACAAGTTGGGGGATATAGCTGGGCACTTCTGCAGATTTCACACCCATATTTTTTATTTAGTTCTAAGCCTGGCTCTTAGTAAGTAGATACCTAAATAAATGGTGACAGAGTTTCAGCTTAATATGCAAATTTTGTTTCTGCTGAATAATTTTCCCTGCAGGAGAATGAAATACGGGATTCTTTATTATCTTCAATCATGCTTGCAATGAGAGTGAATTGGTCACTTCTGCAAGCTGATGAATTTTCATGACCATTTTTGTACAACTGGTTTAAACATGATTTGAATACTACTTGGCCAGATATTTTTTTTAATCTTTTGTATATTTATTATGAGGATGAGTTCCAGGCAATGCATCATGAAGTGGGAAGCTGAGTATTAGGTATGTACATATGCAGAATGGAATTGAAGTAGTGTACATTCTGAAGGATTTTTTTAAATGCTGCATAATGCAAAAATATGGGATGGCCAAGCTACATTCCATAAGAGTGAAAAATATTGTGACTCTGTGTGCAGAGGTAGTTATTAAAGTCATATAGAAAACTGTCTGTGACAAATATAGGAAGGTCTTGGCATTTGTCTACAGTGGGTAGGATGTTCAATTTGCATGCTAATGCAAACTTGCCTAATTTGAATTTTCCAAATCTATTCACAACCCTAGATGCAGTTAAAACCTGAAATCGATATTTTTCCCTAAGTTTTGCAATGCAGTTCATAATTAGAAACCTACATGGAATGTATATATAAGGTCCAAATATAACAAAAATATGTAGGGGAAAATGTGTATGAAATTCATTATGTTAAGAGAAATCATGTACAAAAGATGTGTATATTAGAAATATGTCTCCCTGTATGATCAAATCACCTCCCTGTACTGGTTATTCACTTTTATACCCAATCCATAATCACCCAACATTCATTCACACGTGACCCTCTCTCCTTGTTTCACCATACGCAGTTCTTAAGTACCCCATTCCCATTGCATTTAACTTAGGTTGTTCCTGGTGTACCCAACTCTCATTCCATGTAACAAGGTCAGCAGAAGTATACTCTGGTATACAACTATTTTTGCTTCTTTCCACATTCATTCCTCATAACAAACCAGGTCCTATCCACTACCTTTCTATACATTTTTCTAAGCAGAGATTCACCAGTCACCTTTCTCGTGTATTCTTGGGTCTCATAATAGCTCATTCTGCATGTGTTTGTCTCAGTCCCACCTACATATTTATGTCACCCTAGCAGATTACTTTTCTCCCTGGATTGCATTAATTCAGACTATTGCACAATATTTCCAAAACGCATCTTTAGTTTTTCCTTTGTCAACATTCACTGAAGGGTAACATTGAGCTATAATTAACCTATGGATTTCTACTTTCATACACACCCACAACAACCTAGAGAAAATAAATTGATACTTTCTGACATACATTTTAGCCCTTACATTCACAATTAAGACTACACCTTCACTTCAAGATCAGACAGCACTCATTCGGTTTTTTTATATGCTTTTCCTTTCTCTTCATTTCACACACATACAATATGCCTATTTTTTTCATTCATTGATGAATTCATGTTCATATTTATTCCTCTTGCATTCCAAACTTCCTTATACCATGGTAATCGCCAGATGGGCCTTTTAGATATTGACCTCCACTGCCCATCATGGTATTGGTCAACTGAGGCTTTCACGTGACACTTTTTAATAAGATAGAGAAGATGTAGCCTAGCTCACCAGCCTTAACTGATAAACTGGTACCCCTACCACACTCAACATTCCCTACTAACAGCAAGGATGGTACCAGTCACTTTTGGCCCGTTTTGGCCAGTATGCCACAAGTGCAACCAAAACCCAGGTCTACCTCAAGCATCCTCACAGTTTTCTGCACAAACTAGAATCTATCATCCAGAGACTACTTTGCAAGCAAAAATACTGTTTTCACATCCAACCAGTTAGGTTGTATACAGTATGTAATGTCTTGCCACATGTGTAATGAGCTGATTATTGTAACACTGAAAAGGAGTACTTCTATTTGGGAAAGAAGGATATATTGCAGCTTGAAACTGCATGTCCCACCATTTTATTTTTACTTGTGCCAATGAAGGGGAATTATATCAAAGGACCATGATCCCCATCTATTGCCCCCTCTCTTCTACACTGGCACAGACAGATAGCAGCAGCAGCAGCAGCAACAACAACAACAATGACAACAAGGACTCAAATGAAATGCCCCAGAATTTGAGGCCATGTATTAAACCCAGCTATTCGTTGATTGATGCACAATGATCCAGGCATTGCCGCACAGTCAGCATTTTTCTTTCTTTCTGGATGTCTGTGGCTGTGTTGCAGTCAGGGGACATTCTCGCTGCCAAGCTACTGGAAAGAACATTGGCTTGGTGGGCATTGGAAATGGAAAGTGACACCCCTTTTGCCCTCGCCAGCAGAAAGCCGTATGGTACAGTGATTCAAGCAGGGAGTTATAAATGGCTCTAGCAGAACAAATGTGCAGTGGCTGTGAATGAGAAGGCATGTTTGCTGGCTCGCTTGGATAAAAAACCCTAGAGGCCACTGGAAGAGGAGGGGGGGGGGAGAGAGAGTCTATCACCCAGAGATACCTTTATTAATATCAAACAAATGGCGGAGGGGATAGGAGGTGGGTCAAAACCAAGCATGAGGTAGGGAACTGAAGTTTCCCAGAGATTTTGGCATTATATATCCACTGACTCTAAACTACCGAAAGCCACTGATCTTTTTCTCAGATCGTGGCTCTGAGTAGGATTTCCCTGCGTGCTTCCCAAACCAGCTGTTTGTGGTGTGAGGGTGCAAGAGAGAGAGGGATGCTGGTTGGGGGCGAGAGCGCCAGGGGGTGGGAAGTGACAGGATAGGGCCTCAGCCCAGCACTTCACAGAGTCAGGCAGCGCATTGCCAGTCTTTGCACAGAGGGGTGCATCGGCTCCAGCCTCCTAGACTTTGGATGGGGAGCGTCTTTCATTACCCAGCATTCGGTTTTGTTTTGATTTCTGCTAAAATCTCTCTTCCCTCTCTTTGGGGAGGGGGAGCAGGGAATCTAACTTGCCTGCCTGGAAGGACGGTCCCATAATAATCTACTTCATGAAAGCCACCTTTCCGCCCTCCCCAACCGTTCAGCTAACCATCTGCTGTCTGAAAACAAAAGACTCTGAAACAACAATGCAATTTTTAAAAGAAAACGAAAAGAAAAGAAGTCACTCCTTGGCTTTCGGAATGCAAGCATGGCTCCCCACATCCCTCCCGGTTACAACAAAGGCAGCACTCACAGAACGGTGCATTTTGGACATCAGAGGTGAAGCTCGGCAGATTCCACAGCGGGGCTAAAAGAGGAGAGCCATCCGACGGCCTTTCTCAGTACTGGTTGCACCGCGTACAGGATCATGTTTTGATTACAAAAACCCTGCCTGGGCTGCCAGCCAAAAGCACCGGCTGCCTCATGTACGAAAGCAGAGGCAGGCAATCAAAGCACTTGTGTCCTCCTCTTCATTCGCCTTTCAGTGAGGCTGCACACACCCTTTGCTTCGCCCTGTGATACCTTTACAATTCTCGTTGTCAGGCGTCCACATATGGCGCATCCGACTAGGAGGAACTGGAAAGACCGGGAGGGTGAGGTAGCTTTGCCCACCAAGAGATGGACTCCACGTTCTTGGCATTTATTTGCATCACGGGCTAAACATACAAATGATTGTTAGGTGAATGCTCACAATGATTTGGAGAACTCTGTCAATCTGAGATCAGTTTTTTGTTTCTTGATAAAAGTTTATGTCAGCAGAGATGGTGAGGTGCTGGAAGACTGGAGAAGGAAAAAAAAGAATCCCAGGTTCAAAAAGGGGAAGAGGGAGGATCAGTGAAACTGCAGGCCAGCTAAAGGTCTACATTTGGCAAGGCACTGGAACAGACTGTCAAGTCGCATGTTTGCAAGTCTTTCATAAAGAACGCAATCACTGTTAGGAGCCAGCACGGCTTTCAAGAGCTCATGTTGTGTCAGACTAACCATATTGTTTTTGGTGACAGAAGGACTAACTTGATAGGCCAAAGGAATGCTGCAGATGATGTGTACCTTGATCATACTGAAGCATCTGACAAGAACTCTTGGAAGATTCTTGGACAAGATAAATAAAATTCAGTTGGATGGATTTGCAACTGGTTGAGCAACCACATCCAAAGGGTTCTGCAAAGTGGGGCAGTAGACATCCAGTGGTCCATCCTGGATGCAGGCAGTAAGAGGTGCATTGTCTGAGGAGACTGTCCAGAGCAGTGTTTCTCAACCTTAGCAGCTTGAAGATGTGTGGACTTCAACTCCCAGAATCCCCCCAAATGTAAAACCCATAACAAATATATCACCAGGAACTTCTGGTATGCTTAACAACTAACTTACCTCTAAGGGATTTGCTCTTACTCCTCAAGATATTTCTTTTGGATTTTTATTTTGTTTTCAGACAACCAAAACAGATCCTTTATACAGTCACATGGATTTTCATTTCCCTTCATTTTATGATGAATAGGAAATCACATTTTGTCGTTTTCCAGTAACTAAAAGGACAAGAGGATGGGAACAGAAATGCTGGGTTTCAGCATGCAGAAGCAACCCAGTGTTCAAATTCAGACACAGGGTTAGACATCCTTACTCCTCCCCCCGCCCCATCTAAGGTATTGGCAGAAGCAGGTGCAGAGAGTCAACATACTCATTCTTCAATCCTGCAAGGGCTGGAGGAGCAAGCTCGTATTACATTGCACTCTGGGGCAAGGATTCGAATGGAAGTGTTGACTCTGATTTTCAGGCAAAAATTTAAAATGTTACTTCTGCTTCTTGTCCCCAAATGTGTAATGTCATTTGAGACCTGTGCATGCATATGTTCTTTCTAAAACTCTATCTTTTCCACTGTCTTTTTCAATCTGGTTACAAGTGGATTTTTCACATTTATTTATTTATTTATTTATTTATTCATTCATTCATTTATTCATTCATTCACCCACCCTTTTTAGCACCTACATCCTGCATCTTGATAGTACAGTGGCTGTTGAGACCTAATTAATTAGGCCCTGACTGGTGATAAGGGGAAGAACTACACCAGCTTCTGATAAAGACAAAGGAAAACAAGGCTAGGATGGAAGATAGCACCTTGATGGGGCCAATGATGAGGTCGTTATTCGCCATCTTGGACTTTATATTTTATATTTTGCATTTTTATATTTCTGTATATTTATATTTATATTGTATGGTTTTAACAATATTTTAATCTTTAATCTTTAATTGTTTGTAAACTGCCCAGTGTCATTGCAATACGAGATGGGCAGTAAAGAAATTAGATAGATCTTTACCTCACTTTGATTATGCAGCTGATTCCGGACAAAATTCAGCTAATGCCATTTTAAAGTTTTTCCGGAGTAAAGGAGGGCATTATACACCGGCACCTCTTAAACTCTTCCAGGCGAAGACATTAGCCCAGCTCCTTTATGGGTCCTGTGTTGGTGCTCTAAGTTCAAGTATTACATCCCTGGAAAGAGTGCAATCAAAATTTATTAGAGCAGTATTTCAAATGCCCAAATGTGTTCCAAACGCTTACCTTCGATTGGAAGTGGGCATGATAAAAGTTGAGGCAAGAGTGCGCCTAGCTTCCCTGAATCTTTTGCTAAAACTCAAGCATTATCCTCAAGGTTTAGCACCACTCATTTTCCAAGATTACTTCCAATCCTCTTCGTTAAAGGATATTGAATCTAGTCTCGCCAAGCTAGGGTTTTCTACAGATTCAATTCTCAGGATGGATTATGAACAGGCAAAATTGGCCTTGAAGCAAAGGATAAAGGACATAGAGAGACAAACGGACTTAGAGAAGGCCCATCAATTCTTATCATCAGAGTATAATAAATATATTGTTAATTCTACTAACTACCTTACTGAACTCGAAATCCCTAGCCATCGGAAAGCCTTTGCTCTAGCTCGTAGCCACGCACTCCCTTCCGCAGTCTTGGATGGTAGATATAAAAAAATCCCAAAAGCTGCAAGGTGGTGCTGTTGTAATAATGGAGAGATAGAAACTACAGACCACGTGCTCCTCCGTTGTCCTTTTTATAAAGAGCTTAGGAGTAAATTAATATTACCCTTGACCAAGAAATATCCTAGGAGGTAAGATATAGAGTATATGCAAATGTTACTTATAGATGAAGATCCAACTGTTACGGCGCAAGTAGCCAAATTCTGTGCAGCTGCTATAAAGATACGCCAGACTATGATAGGAAAAATGTAGTAATGTACTCCTTGTTATGATTTTAATTATTTTAAAAGGTTTATATATATATATATCACACCATATTTTATATATGATATTTTACTTTTTATAAGCATTTACATCTGATAGAATATTAGTTATGACTAATATTAAGAGCATATTTAAATTTGATTAAGGGGCTCATCCACATTGTGGTCTGAATGTATTTTAATTTTTAATTGGAACAATGTAATTTAACTTATAATTTTAAAACTATTTTAAATCAGATGGTGCATATTGTAAGGTTCAATGAGTATACCTTGTAGAATCTTGTACTGGTCAGTGACCGTAATAAACCAGAATGAATGATAGATAGATGATAGACAGATAGACAGATAGACAGATAGACAGATAGACAGACAGACAGACAGACAGACAGATAGATACTGTAGATAGATAGATAGTTCAAAGAAATATAGAATTAACCTGATGAAACTGTCAGGCAGATGGGAAGCTAACAACAATCACACACACACACACACACACACACGCACGCACGAAGGAAAGATGTCCCATCCTTCTGTTCAGCATTTCTCCCAACCTTTGTAAGCATCTCCTCCACGGAGATGTGTGTCAAAATCTGCAAGATGGCAGATGCAGTGTTGCAACCAAAGCTCTACCCCTTTTGTACAGTTTCAGTCACAACACTGCACACGCCATCTTACAGATTGCCTTAACTCTGATGCAGCTTCGGATGTCATTGTATGGTATTGCCATTAGTCAAATGAGAGAGAGGACAATTCTTCTGGTGATTAAAAAAAAAAAAAGGCAGTGGCAGCTAAGAATGCAACTCAATCATGACAGGTTCTCCTTTTGTGCTTGTATTTTATGCCTTGTAAATAGTCAGACATTTCCAGTTACTCAATTCTAATTGCAAAAGAAAATGGGAATGATAAGAGGAGAAAAACACTTAAATTTATTTTCTTGCAGCTGCTGCAACCTTGCCTGACTTTGCTCCATTTATAGTAGTGATGCCTGTAGTTAGCCTCTTCTGCCAATTCTATTGGTTGTAGTTAATTAAGATTCCAGTCCTAGGTAATATATTCTCCTAAACTAGCTATAGTTGTAATTGCCCTAGAGCCAAAATACCAACAACTAAGTGTATTCAGAACAAGATCCAGAAAGTCTAGTCCCAACCTTAAGAGCCTGGCTTTAATTATACACATTTCAAATGGAAGGTAAAGGTTGGGAAATACCTCCACCCACAAAAAAAAAAGTGACATTACTTTACCATACAGAATGCAGGAAGAAGGGGAACAGCATACTTTAAAGTCTGTAGGACAAATTGTTTTTCAGAACATTCTTGTTCTTCTGGGGCTGATTGCCGGCTTGCCTGTATTAAGTGCAGAGAAAGAGCTGTTGTGGAAAACCAGAAATGGAGAATCCATCCCAGGACCTCAGAAATAAGATCAGGTTCAGGCCCTAGCTACCTTCCCTCCATCAGACCTGAAGAGACTATTCCTGTCCTAAAACAAAGCCCCCTTAATCTTGTCAGGATAGAAGAAAAGAAGTACAGGTAGTCCTCACTTACTGACCGCAATTGGGACCAGCAACTCCATTGCTAAGCAACACGGTCATAAAGTGAAGCATCATGTGACTGCGCCCAACTTACGACATCAGTTCCAGCTGCGGTCGATAAGCAAATCATCACGGTCATTAAGCATGATGTAATGTGAGTGTGACTTGTGACTTCCTGCCAGCTTCCCCACTGACTTTGCTTGTCGGCTGTGAAGGTTGCAAATGGTGATCATGTGACCACAGGATGCTGCGACTGTTGTAAATGCACACCGGATGCCAAGTGCCCGAATTGTGATCACGTGACCGTGGAGACACTGTGACAGCCGCAAGTTCGAGGACCAGTCGTAAATCTCCTTTTTCAGCACCGTTGTAACTTTGAACGGTCACTGAACAAGTAGTCAGTAAGCAAGGACTACCTGTATCACTCACCAGGAGAAAACAAAACAACAAAAGACAGTGAGGACTCAGCTTCTGCAACCTCCCAGCAGCAGATGCACTAAGGAAATTGCAACAGTGTAGCTGGGTGGAAAATCACAGACTTTCCTGTTCTAGATTAAAGGCATGCTCCTAATCTCCCACCTCTAATTAGCATGGGAAACAAAGGGCAGTTCCAAACAATGCTCTCTCCTTTGAGAAGGTGTGATCCTCCATCCTCTCAAGAAACAACAACAATTTGACCCACCTTCTGTGGCCATAGAGCCCCACCAGTGAACCAGAGCCTGAGAATTTCCCACTCCCCAAGTCACCACTCCTATAAAGGTCCTTTCCTTTCTTTTATTCTTGTTCCTCTGAACTGGAACCCAACGACCATTGCTTGCAATAAAGTGTGATCTTTTCCCTCAGCGTGGTGCTCCGTCTACAACAGAGCTTCTAAAGCAAATACTTTGCTAATTCTCTTGCAAGTCTAGCAACAAAGTGCAAACAGCATTGCTCCTCTTGAAACGGCATCTCTCATGAGAAGTTGTTGAAGTCGGACTTCCCCACCCAGGTAACCCTCCAGATGTGTGGGAGTTCTACCACGTAAGTTTGAGTTTATGAAGGCTGACATCCAATACATCTGGAGGGCACTGAACTGGAAAGGGTTGGATTAAAGCATACAGGAGTATTTTCTCATGACATCTGGTCATCACCGATCTCCTGCAGGCAAATGAGTTTCTACTGTCTATAAGAGACTTCTAGGCCAGCCAAAGAATCTCGTTAGGGAAGGTAAACTTCATCAAATCCCCCTCCCCCTGCAGTCCCCTACACCCTCTTTAAAAGCTGCTCCAGAGATTTGAAAGACCCTCCAGAACAGCGGGAGACCTAACCCCAGGGCCTACAGAGTACAGTATGCAATGGAATGCGTGGCAGGCCCAGTAACACCTGGGAATAATTGTGTGGGCAAAGATGCACATCTAAGGCTTTTCTGAGGGTTTGTATGCCTGCTCCTTTGTAACTTAAAACAACTGAAAGTAGGTAGTGAGGCAGAGGTCGATGAGGTCCATGATTCTGGGTATTTCTGTCTTAGTGTATTTGACTAGGTCGGATGTGTTTCAGTTTGATGGACAAATATACCAACAAATCAAAGGAACACCCATGGGATCACCACTTTCAGGACTCATAGCAGAGATCGTAATGCAGTGTCTAGAAATGATAGCACTTCCACGTATACAACCCAAAGTATGGATCCGGTATGTAGATGACACCTTCGTCATAATAAAAAAGGAACAACTGGAGGAAACACATGAAACCATCAACAACATCTTCAATGGAATAAAATTCACAAGGGAAGAAGAAAACAACAACACAATACCCTTCTTGGACATCCACAGCAGTAGAGGAAATGAGGGCATTCTAGAAACACAAGTCTACCAGAAATCTACCCACACTAACCAAGTGCTCCATTACCAAAGCAACAACCCAAACTCCCACAAGAGAAGCTGTGTAAGAACATTATTCAGACGAGCACAAACACACTGCAGCAACCCAGAACACCAGAAAAAGGAAACAGATCATCTATACAGCATCTTCCAGCAAAATGGATACCCACGCAACTTTATCAAAAAGTGCCCGACTACACAACCCACTACAACACAACCAACAGAAGCTATGAAAAGGATAACACTGCCATACATCAGAAACATCTCAGAAACTACCAATAGACTGTTACAACCACATGGCATCACTGTAGCACATAAACCAATCAAAACCCTTCAGAACATCTTAAGTAACCCAAAAGACCCAGTAGCCCAAGAAGAAAAAACAGGAGTTATCTACAACATACAGTGTAAGGACTGTAGCAGCCACTATGTAGGACAGACGGGCAGAAGACTAGCAGAGTGCATCCACGAACACCAATAGCAGTCAGAAGACATGATGAAACCTCCTTAATCTCACAATACATAGACACTGTGTTTTCCCCCCAGCAGCTGGGTTTGGCGGTAACTACAAGGAGTCAGGTGCAGCGGCAGGCTGAAAGCCAGACGCAGCCGAAAGTGAAAGCACAAACTGAGTGGCAGAAAAAACTCACTTCAGCTTTGGAAACTGACACTTCGTTACTGGCAAACAAAATGTCCCTGAATGGCAAAGACGGGTTGTGGTACTTTAATGGGAAAATGTACATCCCTGACTCTTTGCGTAAAGAAATTCTACAAGCCTCTCACGATCATAAGACGGCTGGCCATTTTGGGTTCACAAAGACATTACACTTAGTACAGAGGCAGTTCTGGTGGCCACAATTGCGTAAGGATGTAAAAGCATAAGTTTCTGAATTCCCAACTTGTGCATGAGCTAAAACGAAAGGGGGAAAACCCCAAGGACTGTTGCAAAACGTGGCGAGTCCAACTAGCCCTTGGAAGCATATTGCTATGGATTTTATAGTGGACTTGCCAGAAAGCAAAGGAAAGACTGTCATTGGACTGTTATAGATTTGTTTTCAAAACAAGCCCATTTTGTGCTATGTACTAAGATTCCCACAGCCCAACAATTGGCCAAGACGTTTATCCAGCATATTTATCGTCCCCACAGCAGGCCCGAGTGCATAATTTCGGACCGAGGAAGTCAATTCACTGCAAAATTTTGGAAATCATTTCTGAGACTTTTAGGCACTAAACCAGTGCTTTCCAAAGTGCCGCCGTTGGCAACACACCAACGGCAGCAGCAGTGGCGGCGCGGGGGCACATGCGTGCACGGCGGCGGTGCAGGGGGGCACGGCGGAGTGCATGGCGGCGGCAGCAGCGGTGGCCTCGCTAAAACACGGAAGCGCTAATGGCGCGCCACTGCCGCCGCCGTGCACACTGCCCCCGCACACGCCCCCACTCAGACAAAGCAGCCACCAACAGACACATAGAGGTAAACAACATTTACATTCCATTCATAAGAGACAATAGAGAAGCCAAAAGACCAGAACACCTCCTTGCCAGAAATCAACACTCAGATATGCAAAGATTAACACCAGGATTAGCACCAGAGGAACAATCAAACAGCACAATATACCCCAATCAAGGAACTATTAACTCAGTCAGTCAACCAAGCAGCAAACAACAGCCCAATCAAGGAACTCCTAAGGGGGGAACAACACCCCCACCAACACAGGCAGGACAAGACAGGGTATATAAACAGAGAGCAAGCCTCACTCCCTTTTCGCACTGAAGATGTTGCCTAGTCTGGCAATGAAATGTCTGCAAGAAAACAAAAAGGCTCAGAGAGCACCAAGGACTCCATACCTTTTCATCTCCTGTACTTTTTCCAAACAATGCATATTAGCAAGGGCACATAAATTGAGGTTGGAGTTCATGATAGTCTGTGAAGTTACTGTAGTTCCAGAAGTAATAAACTTCTGTACACTGCCAAGCTGGAAGGCTTCCAACCAATCTTGAGTCAGCCAAAAACTATGCTGGCATGAAATTGCTCGTCTAATCCCTATCCTGCCTCTATTGCCTCTGTCTCAAGTCACTGTACGTAGTCACCTTCCAAGTCACTATAATTCCTCCCAAGGTAATGGATGTCAAAGTTTAACATATTTAATACACCCTTGTCCACTGCCCTTGGGTGGTGTCTGAATAAGGGGGGAAACACTAATTTAACACCAGTACAGCCAAGGACAACTTATGCCTCTTTCTCTCATGGGCTGGGGATGTGATGAAGGCAACGTTATAGGGACACAGAAGAAAAAAGAGGTTGCCGAGGCATGTTTGTGCCATGATTAGATGCAAGTGGGAAAAGAGGAAGGAAGGAAGGGAGGAAGGGATTAGAATTATTATAAACAGAAGTTATTATCCTAATGGCAAAACTCATAACTTACTTGTACTGCAAAGCCAGTAGTTATATTAGTAAATCATAGGACCGCAACTGAACAGATTTAGATTTCATGTTGCTGAAATCTAACCACTGAACTATTATATTTATATCGACCCATTATATCGACCCGTCCCACCTGGTCAGGCAGAGAGGGCATGTTACGGACCCTGTCCATGAGGGATTGCCGATTGCCGGGGTCCAGGAGGAGGGCCTTCTCTGCCGTGGCGCCCGCCCTTTGGAATAAACTACCCCCAGAGGTAAGGCAGGCCCCCACTCTCCCGGCCTTCTGGAAGGGGTTGAACACCTGGTTGTGCCACCTTGCTTGGGGTGGGAGGGGGGATAGCCATTCATGGGGGTGGTTGGCTCCTTAATGGGGCCAACGAGAAGATCTTTACCATCATCTTGAATTTTAAATTTTAAATTTTATATTCTGTATTGTTATATTTATATTTATATAGATCTATACTCATATTTATTCTGTATTATTTTAGTGATGCTATTTTATTGTCCGTAAACTGCCCAGAGTCGTATATAAGATGGGCAGTAAATAAATATGACAAATAAATAAATAAATTTTTCACTGCTCACTAATAACCGCCCAGAGTTCCCTTGTGGGGAGATGGAGCGGTATACAAATTGAAGCATAAATAAATAAATAAATAAAATTTATTTACAAGGTTAGATCTTATGACTGAAAAATGTCACTAACAAAGCAACTTAATAGTTCAAACTGTTAAGGGGAAAATGTGCTGTTTCAGCAAATATAATTCATGACAAGACCTAGGCAAGACCTTCATCCTGTATTATTCTTCAATAGGGCATATTAGCTCTCCAGCCTGGGCATCTTGCATCTTGCCCTCTATTCCATGTAGGAATGTACTGTAGCTATCTCCTATGCCATGCCATGACATATTTCAGCCACCAGAGGGAACCCAACTGAAGGGAATTATAAATGGAACTTGAAGATTACATTGGGTTCCACCTCCTACTTATTAGAAAACAAACATGCTTGCATGTGCTTATAAGGTTTTTCAAATCAGATTGTGCATTCTGGCATAAAATTAATAAATTGCATTGCTCTGAATGTGTGGAATCTCAATGACTGTGTGTTTGCATAATTTGTCCTACATTCAGATTGATTTAATTGCAATTCAAGATGGTTTTCTGCAGTCTTCATTTCTGTTAAATATTTGAGATGAGAACCTATGAGAAAAATAGCTTAGAGAGGTCATGTTTTGTATGCAGACAAAGCCAGGTTCAATTCCTAGAATCTCCACTTTAAAGGATCAGGATGCAGGTGATGGGACAGACATCTTTTCTGGTCAAACAAAATCAAAAGTCCATAGTACAGAGGGATGTGAACAGATAGGCTGGGTTCACACAATCTGCAAAATGACCATGTGATCTGTTTGCTTTTGGCTGTGTGTTTGGGGAATCCAGATACTGCGGTTTATAAATTATGGTACATCTTAGTATGCTGTACCTACTCAGCTAATTGTGGTTTATTCAACCTAATGCAGTGCAGAAGAAGCAGATTTCCATGCTTACAGAGGGGAACAATATGCAATCATGTAATGTGCTGTAGAATTGTTACCTTAATTATCAATCCGGATCTCAAAGCAAAATGCTACTAATGACACAGTAGAAGAGTCAGATTAGTGAAGCTCCTTGAACAGGAGTTATGACAAGTCTGTTCATGCCACCACTTTCTATAGGATGAAGCCAGAGGATACAACATAGAGAAAGATCCTTCTGTAATGAATAGAATTAAAACTCCAATCCAATTTGCTCATGAGTAACCTTTATCCATATAATATTAACTTCTCCACTAGGCATTACTGTCTCCTTTAATTTTCAGTTTGGTTCTTGAACCATTGGCTTCTTTTGTAGTGGTACTTCACACTGAATATAAACTCTTCTTTTTTTGGAAAAAAACAATTATTAAAATAATAGAGTACAAAATAAGGTAAAAAAAAGAAATAGTTGGAACAGAAGAATGACTATTAAATATAGATTTTTTTAAAAGCATAGTAAGAAAACTTTCTAGTAACACACCCTCTCCATCCCTCCCATTTGTGTCCCCAACCGCTAACCACAGTTTAAATATTTATACTTTACATTGAATATTAATTGTTGTTGGTTTCTGTTTAAGCCCTAGAAACCACATTCCAAAAATCTGCTCTGCTATTATAAGGTGTTGTATGCAGGTGAGCCATTCCTGTTTGAATTTGGTTAAACTTCTATTGTAGATTTATATTGTCAATTTTGCCATTGCAGCACATTTTATTTATTTATTACATTTTATATTTATTTATTTATTTATTACATTTATATCCCGCCCATCTCCCCCACAAGGAGGGACCCTGGGCACATTCTCTAAGTTTGTTCTCCCAGTCTGATATTGTCGGCGAAGTTTCTCTTTTCCAATGTTGTGCCAGTTTTAGTCTTGCTGCTGTCAATATAATCTTAGTAAATTATAATATTTTTTCATTTAAGTTTTCTGGAATTACACCTAAGGATAAAAACATTTGAACTATTTCAGTTCAAATTTTATTTTTAGGATTTTTTTTGAATATTTTGATGCATTTCTTTCCAATACTTTTGAGGTGGATTCTTTGCATAACCCCTCCCCCCAATGTGGTAAAATGTTTCTTCTTTGTTGTGGCATTTCTAACACTTGTTGGAAATGTCTTTCTTGATAAATGTTGATGGAGTTATCAACCATCTATAGAACATTTTGTACCAATTTTCCCTTAAATTGGAATTTGGAGTAAATTTTATTGATTTTTTCCATTAATGTTTCCTATTGATCCACTGTGATTATTTCAGTCAAATTTTGCATCCATTTTGTCATGTCCATATCATATTTAAATAACAATGTATAAATACATCCTAATAGATTACCTTGATTTTGTATTACATTTCAAATTCTGTCATCTTTCTCAAAATTCCTCCTTCTTTCTTGAGATTGCTTTTCATTTTTCCAGTTATATGCAGATATATTAACCATGATAGATTCCTTCCTTCATTGAGCAGTTCCTGTTGGGTCTTTAATATGCCATGTTGGCATATATAATTAAACCTTTTTACTATAGTTCTCTTTGCAGTAAAAAGCATTTGACAGTGATGCTAATGGTGAGATTGCCGTGCTTATCTTTGCTTTTAGAAGATCCAATTTTTTTAACAAACTTTGTCTTATTTTCTTTGGACATTGAAGTTCAAAGAACTTTCAGGTTCTTTTCTTCTTTTCCTTCTTTGTACCATAAATATCTGTGAAGTCCATTAGCTAGGCCTGTTATTATTGATTAATTGATTATATTCTATCAAGTCATTTTCAACTCCTAGCAACCACGTAGACCAGTAATGACGAATCTATGAAACGCGTGTCAAAGGTGACACGCCAGGACGTTTTTGGGTGACACACCAGCGTTCACCAACACCTGACAACAACTATTCTCCCTGTTTGAGTTACCAAAGAAACTGAATGGACAAAAGGCACGGCAACTCCCCCCCACACCTATCTCCCCCCCCCCCCCAATCTCTGCCCTTATTGACCAAGCTCCAGCCTTCCCATAAGAAAATTTGTTGGAAAGATGCAGGGACTATAGCAACAGGGAATCCTGGATGAATATGTAAAGAATTATTTCCCTTTTGTTCGGGAGGTAGTGTGTGTGACATGCCAGCAGAATAAAGTTAGGCATTTTCTGAATTTTTGACACACCGAGCCCAAAAGGTTCGCCATCACTGACATAGACATGACAATCTATCCTTAACCTGTTCTTTCGAGTCTCCCAACGGTGAACTCATTGCCACTGTAATTGGGTCCATCCACCTTGCTGCTGGTCATCCTCTTTTTCTTTTTCTTTCTACCTTTCCCAGCATTAGAGCCTTTTCCAGAGAACTAGGTCTTCACATAATGTGTCCGAAGTAAGATAATTTGAACCTGGTCATTTGTGCCTTGAGTGAGAACTCTGGGTTGATTTGTTTGATGATCCATTGGTTTGTTTTCTTGGCTGTCCACGGTATTCTCGGGAGTATTCTCCAACACCAAAGTTCAAAGGCATCAATACTCTTCCTATCTTGCTTCTTCAAAGTCCAATTTTCACTTCCATGGAGTCAGGCCCGCAACTAGGGTCTGTGTCACCCGGGGCAAACATGGATTCTGTGCCCCCCCACAGGGTCGAGTCCCCCCGCAACCCCAACGCAGACCCCCCTCCACAAAGCAGCGCAGGGTCCCCTGGGAGAAGTGCCCCACTCCTGGCTGCGATCTCTTGAGCACCTCCAGCTCTGGGGGAAGGACCCGCTGTGCTCCTGTCTGCCCATCCGGGCTGGGCGGAGCGAGCTGCCTGCTGCCGCGCTCCCAAGTGGGACGGTCCGGAGCAGCGCTGGGGGTGGCACGGCCCTGCAGCCACCCCGGAGCCCACGGCCAGCCCCGGGGAGCGGATGAGCCCAACCGCGCAAAGCCCCAGCAGGCCTCTTTGTGGGCAGCGGCGGCAGTGACAGGAGCATGGGCCTCCCTCAGGGCTGGCCGTCGAAAGAGGCATTTTGGCATGCCCAGCAGCGCAGCGCCCAGGGCTCATGCCCCGCTTGCCCCCCCAGTTGTGGCCCTGCATGGAGTGTCACAGGGAATACTGTGGCTTGTATGATTCTGATCTTTGTAGGTATAGACACATCACAGCATTTGAATAGCTTTTCCAAGGCCTTCACAGCTGCTCTACCAAGTGCTAGTCTGTGACATATTGCTTGATTGCTTGCTCCTATATTGTTGATGGTTAATCCTAAAAGGCAGAAGCTGTCCACCCCTTTGATATCTTCATTGCCAATTCTAAGGCTGGTTGTTCTACCTGCTGTAATTAATTTGGTCTTCTTTATATTTAATTTTAAAACAGCACATTTTTTCACTGTGCTCTTTGACTTTTAATACTAGGGCTTGCAGATCCTTTGCATTTTCAGCTATCAGGATAGTCTCATCATTATTATTGATATTCATCTATTCAAAGATTTTATTCATTATATTATCAGTAATAGGCAACATGGTCTATAATACAGTCTCAGACTGAGAAGTGAATATCTGCCTCTTTCATTCAAATCTTGCAGTTTTGAATCTTACTCTTGATTTTTTTTTTTCTGTTCCATGTAAATCTGTTAATAATTATTTGCCAGTTTTGCACATTTTTATCTGAAATTGGGATTGGTGCCATTTGGAATAGAAAACTTACCTTGGCTAGTATATTCATTTTTGTTATTGCAGTAAGTTCCAACCCAGAAAGTTTTAAACGTTTCTACTTTTCAAGGCCTTGTTTTATTACTTTCCATAATTTTTGTTGTAATTGTTTTGAAATATATCATTCATAAGAGACAATAGAAAAGCCAGAAGACCAGAAGACCTCCTTGCCAGCAATCAACACCTAGATAGGCAAAGATTAACACCAAGATTAGCACCAGAGGAGCAATCAAACAGCACAATAGATCCTAATCAAGGAACTATTAACTCAGTCAATCAACCAAGCAGCAAACAACAGCCCAATCAAGGAACTACCAAGGAGAGAACAACACCTCCACCAACACAAGCAGGACAAGCCATGGTATATAAACAGAGAGCAAGTCCCACTCCCTTTACACACTGAAGATGTTGCCTAGCCTGGCAATGAAACATCTGCAAGAAAACAACAAGGCTCAGAGAGCACCAAGGACTCCACAAATATATCTTTATTACGTCAAGTGGAGTC
Source organism: Charina bottae (assembly GCA_023362775.1). Lineage (NCBI taxonomy): Eukaryota > Metazoa > Chordata > Lepidosauria > Squamata > Charinaidae > Charina > Charina bottae. The sequence continues at coordinate 140,715,892 of JALMGJ010000001.1, forward strand.
GTAGGTAACTCACTGAGTCTTTTCTTATCTCACTGCCAGTCTGTTTTTTGACCAAGGGCTCTTTGTCAGACAGTAAATGCCTTGTTATTATCTTAGTTTTCTTTTAATTAATTTTATATCCAGAAAGGCAGCCAAAGTTTTTAATTACTTGCACCAACTCTCATATGGAGCTTTGTGGTTGTGTAATTGTTAATACTTGTTAATCTGCATAGCGTTTCCTCTTGTATTCTTCTCCCTGAATTTTTATCCCAGTTACTTGTTTACCTTTTTGGATCTTGTTTGCTGGGACTTCTAAAGCAATTACAAATAATGAAAGATAAAGTGGACACCCTTGCCTTGTATTTTTACATATTTGGAAGCTTGCAGGGAGTGTTCTATTTGCTGTAATCTTTGTTTGCGGTTGATATACTGTATGCTGTACACCAGAGCTTTCCAAACTTTTCATGTGGGTGACACACTGTTTAGACATGCATCACTTCACGACACACTCTTAGAGCAGGGCATCATTTCGTGACACACTCTTACAGCAGGGCACAAGGCAGGCACTAGGACCTCCGCGGAATCACAGCAGGTTTGAAGGCAGCAAGGCACAAGGCAGGCACTAGGACCTGCGTGGAGCAGCAGCCGCGACACACCCAGACACTGCAGCCGACACACTAACGTGTCCCGACACACAGTTTGGAAAGCTCTGCTGTACACCCAGGTTTTAAATTCTTCTCTGTGATGGTTGTTGTGGGTCTTCCGGGCTGTGTGGCCGTGTTCTGGAAGTTGTGGTTCCTAACGTTTCGCCAGCATCTGTGGCCAGCATCTTCATCTTCTTCTCTGTGACATTGAATATAATCTGTTCTTATATGTTGAAGTTTTTATGAATATTCTTGATAATTATTTAATGTCATTACCAAAGCTTGTTGAAATCATATAACAATATGGTTGATGTTCTGGCTATACTATTAATTGGAATAAATCTATTTATTGCCTTTGGGATCTATTATAACTATAGATTAGTGTAGGAGATTAGTATTTACAATTTCTCCAGATTCTATGAAATACTTGGGGTTACATCTCTCTCAAAGTATACCACAGTATGTTGAATTAAATATGTCTATCACATATGACATTACATATGTCATAGGTATGGATTTTTGCTTTAAAATTGATGTCATTAAAATGAACATTACATTGAGATTAACTTATATCAATATATATTTTAAGAGGGATCACAATATTAATTCCCATTAGATATTTCATGCCAATGGATAAATTATATATATATATATATATATATATATATATATATATATATATATAATCAGGCTAAATCCCCTAGAACAGGGGTGGGGAACCTTTTTCCTGCCAAGGGCCATTTGTATATTTATAACCGGGGACCAGGGGTGGGGTTTCTGGGATTTCCGCGGACCGGGGGCCGGAGTTTGCGGGCGGGAGCCAATCACAAGCACTGGGGGGCGGGGTTTGTGGGTGGGAGCCAGTCATGTGGAAGGGGCGGGGTTTGCGGGCGGGAGCCCCGCGGGCCTCAGGCGGGAGCCCCGCGGGCCTTATACGGCCTGTGGGCCTGACGTTGCCCACCCCTGCCCTAGAATATCTTTGGCCAAACAACAATGGGGGCTTTAACCTACCAGATTGTTAACTATATCACTGAACCTTTATCCTTGTGTCAATATTTTTTGGAATGAGACTTATTATATCACTTAATCCTCTGGCTCCATCTGGAGAGTCAGTCCTGACAACATGCAAGTAAAGAGGCCCAATGTGGTAACTGGCCATAGAGAGAAGATGCAGATGGACCTTCTGCTTGGCAGGAAATTATGGCGGGGTGTTCCTGAGGTTGCTGGAGAACCCAACCTGGGAAGAAGGACGTGGCCAGGGGGAGAGAATGAAGGAGAAGCCAACTGCCTATTGTCAGGCAGTCAGAGAGTGGCCTACAGCCAGTGCTTTGCTAGGTGAGTCATGAGTGAGGAATGAGTAACAGGCAACAAACCCAGAGCTTGCCAGGAGAGAGTGAGTAATGTGACTTTTATTAGATTGCACTGTTCTGGCATCCATCAAAGTCAGAGAGCTGGGAAGTGACATAACTCTGGGCTGAGAAAGCAGAGAAGAGGTTGTCTGCCTGCATCGGTTGATTCCTTCCATTCACGCATCTTTGGCAGGGGCTGCTGTTTCGAAAGGCTGCCTCAAGCAGTCATTGAATTAACATCTCCTGACACTACGGATGCTAAGCAGCCAGTCACATTTGGGTTGCTCCTTTTCTCCCACGGAAGGGAAGCACGCTGCTGGCAACAATGGCAGAGTGAGGACCCCAGATCTGCAGGACTCAGACCTTATGCCAGAATTCACAGGATGGTGCTGTTTCTCTCTTGTGAAAAAATTAAAAGCCATTACTTGTGTCAGATATGAGGATCATTCCAGGATTTCTGGAACAGGAGAAATTTAATCTTTTTTAAAAAAATATGGCACTTAGATGGCAGCCCCATCTTGGAGTTCTCCAAACCTTGATGGAATATCCTGCCAGTTACAGAACCCCACTCATGGTTTGAGGCAGAGGGGAGAGAAGAATAAAATGATCAAGAAGATATTTAATTCACTGTCAACCCTCAGTCCCAGGAAGTTGAGTATTGAGAGTAATGAGAGCCTGGGAATCCAGGAGACAGACATAGGAGGAAAAGAAGGAGCATGGAAGAAAGAAGTGAAAGGACCGTGGGGGTGTTGAGAAAAGGACATGGACTGTAGATAAGTGTGAAGGTTGTGAAGATCATGAAAAAAGAAAGAGAAGGAAGGCAGAGAAGGAAGTATTCAGAACGTGGAAAAGGAAGGAACAGGGAACAGGGAGAAGGAGAAGATGAGGTAATATCCACGAATCACTGAGTGGCTAAGTGACTCAGATCAAGGAACAGTTGGGAATTGTTTGAGTGAGTTCTTTGCTAGCTCTGGTGGTCTGGTGGCCATGGCAGAAATCAATGTGTCTTTCACTGCTATTATGGAAGAAGTGCCTCGCTGGAGAAGAACGGCTGCTGCAATTGCCATCATTTACTATTTTCTTACATTTCTATGCATTCCCTCTCTTTTGTTTATTGTTCTTGGGTTGAAAAAAGAGGAAACCAATGATTGTTTCAGAGAAACATCTCACTTTAAAAAGAGCTGTTGCCCTTTTAAAAGTTCTCTGTAGCAGCAAAAGATTTATTGTGGCAGATACTCTTTAGAAGTCCCTCTCCCTTGCACATGTTAGCCTATCTTTAAAGGCATAAAGTACAAAATATTTAGTCATTTACAAATGTCTTTCACAGTACAATGCTACTTTTAGTGGTAGAATGGGAAGGAAAAGGGGTAACTTCAGAAGTGCCATAATTATTTCTCTAATTCAATATGTCAGGAAAATAAATGTTTCTCAGTCCACCTCTAGAATGCCCTGGATACCATGGAAGATTTCATGACCAAAAATTCATTTTTTACAAAAACTACGGTACTAAATAAAAATGTAAGGCTTCTTGACACAATACAGGAACTGACTGAGGACAAAAGTATTAGTGACACCATATTACTGATATTCTGAAACATGCTGAACATTTCAAAAGCTAGCCCATGGGATACAGCTACCTATCCATGAAGAACATGGATGGGAAACTCATAGTCCACAGGCCACATATGGTCTCAGGACCCTTTCTGCAGCTTCCAGAACATCTGGATCACCTGGAATGGGGAGAATCAAAGAAGTGGTACTTTGAGAGAGCTGAAGGGCCAAAATAAGGGCCTTAAACCTCACAGAGGCTTACAGAATCCATTGTACCTATTAAAACCCTGATGTCCACCACAAACATTGAGACATCTTTTCCCCATTTCAGAGCTTTTAAAAAGCAAAATGGCTACCTCTTAAGGTTTGCTCTTTAAGCCCCTAAAAGGGAGGTGGGGAGAGAGTAAGGAAGATGACCTTGATGTAGATATGTAGGCTCCATTGACTAGGCAAAAGGGGCTGAAGCATTTTTTAAAGTCCAGAACAACCAGATAACATTTGGAAGCAGCTCAGAAGGGGGAGGAGGTACAGCACAATCAGACTTGCAAGATTCTGTTGTTGTACCCCATCTCAATCAAAGTAGTTTTAGCCTTCCCATGATTTCCTGGTCTGGTCTACTTAGTGGGGCTAACAGAAAAGATGAAAGAATCCTCCCTCAATGGTTCGTTTTGGTGATTCTGTGACCTCACCATCCTTGCCCCTGCAGGCCTCAGAGTCCTTGTCAAGACTTGGTAGCAAGAAATTTGCTCACATCTGATGTAAAATAAGAAAGGGCTCAAAGTAGCACCCAGTAACTACCCAGTAAGTTTGCATCTACTAATAACAAGAACCCCCTCACAATATTTAAGATGGAGAAGTTGTTCATAAATAGCAAGAAAATCAAGGCCAGAATTCTGGATGCAGGTCAGGTTGCAGATTGATGTACTTGGTATCCATCAACATACAAAATGCCAATATTCCCCCACCCCTAAAATAAATGAAAATGGATGGCCCTACCACAAAGCAAGTTGGCAGATCAGGAAGGCAATGGATTCAGCACCCTCCCACAATTACCAACTACAGTATCCAAGTGAACGTCAGGTGTGCCTGCTGGCTGTAGGGCAACCGCCTATAGCTGGCCTACTGTCCAATCATCTACCCCATGCCCTTTGGTAATTTTATTTAGCCGCCCAACTCCAATGGACTCCACAGACATCTATGCTTTATTACAAAATAGGAATAGGCCAAGACATCAGTGCATCCCAGGTAAGTAAATATGTATGAAGGTATCATAGGTTGTTTTGTTTTGTTTTGTTTTGTTTTGTTTTGTTTTGTTTTGTTTTGTTTTGTTTTGTTTTGTTTTGTTTTGTTACCAGTATCATCTTGTCTTCTAACTGGAATGACACCACGTTTTTGGTGTCATTATTATTATAACGTGAAATTATACACGTTAGATAGATTCAGGTTCTTATTCTTACACTTTTAGCCCACCCAAGCATAAAGAAACACACACTTAGACATTGCAGGTACAAAAAGTAAGTACAAAAGAGTTCTTACATTTATTTTGTCCAGGTACAGCCATTTCAGTAGAAAATTGGTTTCAGTTCTTCTTTCTGTTCCCTAAACTGCATACCTCTGGCCATGTTTGCTGCCAGAGGCTGCGTGGAGAAAGGGGGGGGGAATCTCCTAGGCCCATCCATGTGGCCAAGATGGAGGGAGAGCAGCTTGCATGCTGCTTCTCTATCGGTGGAAGGATCAGAGAGAGAGAAGAGGAAGTGGGAGGGGCAACAAGCAGCTTCCTCTAGCACAGAGTTTGCCTCCTAGAGCAATCACCCATATGCTAATGAGGCATGCTTGATTTGCTGAATTCCAACAACTAAGAAGTTAAAAATGTATCCTGGAAGAAGCAGTCACCATTCATATTGCTGCCAAGAAAACTACATGGACATGCTTAGGAAATCACCAAGAGCTTAAGACAAAGGAGACATTCCTTTTTTACTTTAATGATCATGCCACCAGAGCTGTCTGCAGGGGGTGGGTAAAAAAGTCAAGATTTGGGTTGCAAGTGCACAATAAAAGCCCCACCTCTTTTGTGTGTGCATTGACATCACATGCATGTAGAAAGGGACAGGGCTTCAATTGCATGGTCACGACCATCGTCTTGACTGCTTTGACACACACACAGACACACACACACACACACACACACACACACACACACACACACACTGCTGCATGCCAGCTTGAGCTCCTGAAGAAAGGATACTAGGATATAAATCTAACAAATAACTAAATAAAATACATTTTAAAGTAAACTTTGAAGAGTGTGAATTGCAATTTACCCATCTACTCCCAAACTGCAGCATTTCCAAGCTCCGTGGAAATGAAAATGGCTGAAGAAGGGCATTTTCAGTGCAGACAAATTATCACACAACAGAAGAACAATGACAGTTAGAAAGAATGGTGGAGACCCAGCTTTGGAATTCATGGTGCTGGAAGGTGGCTGGCAGGGATAAATACTCCCTGGGCAAAGCCCACCAATTTTCTGCTTGGATGCCTTGCGTAACAACCACTTGGTGCAGCTGCTTAGAACCGCCCTTTTTAAAAGTGGAAATGCTCACTGGAGCACCTATTTTTGGAATACTTTATGAATGATGCCTCATCGGGCAGGAACAAGGAGCCCTGTGGCACAAAATAGGGGATTCTTTCTTTCTGTTGCCACGTATGGGTATGGGTTCCATACAAGACATGTAATCAAGCACTTGATTTTTTATTTTTAAAATACAGCAATAATTTTTAACATCCCCCAAAGCGAGGTTAATCAGTAGCAGCAACAGAAAACGACTTCCCACTCTCCAGTTCTAGCTTCCAAATGTCCTAACTGCTAGTCCTCGGCTCACGAGCTGCTTAGTGAATCCCACCGCTGAGTTCCATCCCAGGATAGAAGCCCCAGAGCCAGTCTCTATCACCTTTCTCCTTTTCATTGCTTCTAGAAATAAATGCATATATTGAACTTAAATAAGAGAAAGCAAAAGCAACAGTAAACCCTATTATTATTATTTTTTTAAAAAATCAGCATTATAATTTTATTCCTCCATTTCACCATATCATGCACCAGTGATTAGGGCAGAGCTTTCCAAACTGTGTGTCGGGACATGTTAGTGCAGAGCTTTCCAAACTGTGTGTTGTGACACAAAAGTGTGTCGCCACACACAGCGTGGTGTGTCGCCACACCACCTGGAAGCGGCGGCGTGCGCGTGCACAGCGGCAGCGGCAGCCGCTGCCTCTGCCACCATGCACGCACGCGCCGCCGCATGCCCCCCCGTGCCGCCGCCGTGCATGCGCGCTCCGCCGCACGCCCCCCGCACCGCCGCTGTGCATGCGCGTGCCACCGCACGCCCCCCCGCGCCGCCGCCGTGCACGTGCGCCCCCCCACACCACCACCGTGCACGCGCGCGCCACTGCCGCGCTGCCGCCGCCGCCACTTCTGTGTCGCCAGCGGCGGCACTTTGGAAAGCCCTGCGTTAGTGTGTCGGCTGCAGTGTCTGCGTGTGTCGCGGCTGCTGTACCTCCGAGCCCTGCCAGGATTCCACGCAGGTCCTAGTGCCTGCCTTGTGCCTTGCTGCCTCCAAACCTGCCCTGCCAGGATTCCACGCAGGTCCTAGTGCCTGCCTTGTGCCTGGCTGCCTCCAAACCTGCTGTGATTCCACGCAGGTCCTAGTGCCTGCCTTGTGCCTGGCTGCCTCCAAACCTGCTGTGATTCCATGCAGGTCCTAGTGCCTGCCTTGTGCCCTGCTGTAAGAGTGTGTCGCGAAATGATGCATGTCTAAAAAGTGTGTCACCAACATGAAAAGTTTGGAAAGCTCTGGATTAGGGTGTCTTCTATTCCACATAGCAGCGTAAGCCAGAGAAGTGTATCTTCGTGCCCTGTATTGCAGGAATTGTTTCCTTCAGAAGTGCGTTGGCAACATAGTAAGTGCACATCTTATGCAAGGCATACAAGGCTTGGGGCACATGCTGACAAAGAAGAGCTGCAGTTCATCGAGTGCTGTGGAAGATCAGCGGACCAAAGAAGAGGACACCCCCATCTTGGTGTGGTTCGGTTGAGGTAGCCCATATCCAGTGCTTTATCAGATAGAGTGTAGAGGTGCCTACAAAAATGTAAATGCATGGGGTACATAAGATAGGCTGACCATATTTCCTTGAGACAAAAATGGGACATTGGGATGGCAAAATTGGGATGGGGTTAAACTTATGTAATATTCCGTACTCATGAAAAAGTAAGACGATAAAAAAAGTTTCAAAGAGTTTTTAAGATCCATTTGCTGGTCCTTAAACAGATTAATGTATATATAAAAAATTTTTGTTTTCATTAAAATGAAAAAGTTTTATTACATGAACATATTGAGCTAACAATTATTCTTCAGTGACAGAACTCATACAAAAATTTAGGTAGACGTAGAGGGGGACTGTATTTCACCATGATCGTAGCATGAATATTTCTCCGATGAAGTAATCTTACACAGCAAATTTCGGTCAATACCTTATCATAAAACTTCTCACACTCCATGACTTTCAAATTTTTAAGTAATGGATTTTTTAAAACATGGGACAAAATTGACATTTATATGAAAACGACGGGACGGTCGGGAAATGTGAAAAAAATGGTACTGTCCCATTTAAAACGATACATATGGTCAGCCTAACATAATGGAACATGTGAATCCTTTCCCATTAATGATGTGGGCTTTTCCCCTGATTCCACAGCTGACCAGATTCCTGGATTCCACAGCTGTGCATAGGGCTTCTAAAGAAGACTCTACCGCTTGGCAAGCAGTATCTCAGCTTAATTACTAAGATGTTGCAGTGGATTATAACCTCCAAGCTATGGAACATTGAGGGGAATTAAATTGCTTTCATTTAAATCACCCAAGAATTGTCAGTTCAAATTCTGAATTTCTACCCTATTTTTTCCAAAGAGTTCTATTCTAGTATTTTACTTATTTGTTGAGTTTAATATATTTTGTTTAACCTGCTGTATTATTAGAATAGAATAGAATAATAACTTTATTGTCATCCCACTATACACTATACAAGTGCACAATAGAATGAAATTTCGTTGCAGTTGGCTCACAATTTCACTCAAGCAATAAAATACTAATGATAATAATAAAAAACCATAATTACTATAAAATACCCATTCTTATAAAATATACATTCTTATAAAATATACATTCTTTAACTCACAATTTCAGTCAAACATTAAAATACTAATAAAAATCCATAATTACTATAAAATATACATTCTTTACATATCCAACATATTTCACCTAAAAGAACCTATTTGGCATTCAAGAATCCAATAGCCTGGGGGACAAAGCTGCTTCCCAGTCTGGCTGTTCTACATCGGATACAGCGGAACCTCTTCCCAGAGGGTAACAAAGAAAACAAATCATGATGAGGATGGGAGGCATCACTGATGATCTTTCGAGCTCTGGACAAATAGCGTGCATGTGCTAAATCTTGGATGAGGGGCAAAGATATCCCAATTATCTTTTTTGCTGCCCTTACCACTCTCTGCACAGACTTTCTATCTGAGGCCCTACAGCCTCCAAACCAGATGGAAATACAGCTTGTAAGTACCCTCTCTATAGTGCCTCTGTAGAAAGTAAGGAGAATGGAAGATGGGAGATGTACTTTCTTCATCCGACGCAAAAAGTGCAAACGTTGCTGTGCTCGCTTTACCAAAAATGTGGTATTAAGGGACCAGGACAGACTATTTGTTAACTGCACCCCCAGGAATCTAATGCTACTGACTGACTCCACAGCTATGTTATTGATAAAAAGTGGAGTGTGACTGCACCGGTTCTTCCTGAAGTCTATAATAATCTCCTTAGTTTTTTCCACATTTAAAACCAAGCTGTTTTTATTGCACCACTCCACCAAACCCTTTACCTCCTCCCTATAAGCCCTCTCATCCTCACCCCTGATAAGACCCACTACAGTTGTATCGTCGGCATATTTCACAATGGAATTGGTGGTATACTTGGCGCAACAGTCATGTGTCATCAGGGTGAACAACAATGGGCTCAAGACACAGCCCTGTGGGGAGCCGATGCTTAGGGAGATAGAGCTAGAAGTATTATATCCAACTCGCACAGACTGAGACCTCTCAGTAAGGAAGTCAAGTAGCCAATTACACAAGGGAGTACTAAAACCTAGAGAACCCATTTTGTCCACCAAATGCTGGGGAACAATCGTATTGAACGCTGAGCTGAAATCTATAAACAGCAATCGCACATACAGTAACTGTTTTTTCCAAAGAGTTCTATTCTAGTATTTTACTTATTTGTTGAGTTTAATATATTTTGTTTAAACTGCTGTATTATTGGAAGGTTGTATGAGTGAGTGTGTGAAATAGACTGTATTAAATTGATAACCTTGTTATCATTTTGAAGATCAGAACTATATAGCAGTTCTGATTAATCTAAAACAGGAGTCCCCAACCTGTGGGCCGCAGCCCACTAGTGGGCCGTGGCCTGTTAGGAACTGGGCTGCAGGGATCCCACCTGCAAACATCGCCCCTTCCGCACAATTGGCTCCTGCCCGCAAACCCCACCCCCCGGTCTACGGAAATCCCAGAAACCCCGCCCCCCTGGTCCGTGGAAAAATTGTCGTTTGAAACTGGTCCCTGGTGCCAAAAAGGTTGGGGACCCCTGCAAATATACTGGCATACCTTATATATTTCTAACAAATACTATATGTTGTCAAACAATGGGTGCAATATACAGAACAGCTTTCTCCAGCATGATATCCTTCATATGTAGCTGACTTCAATTCCTAGATGACGAGAGTGCTGTCTGAGAAGGGTGAGAGTTATTATCCCATACCTCTAGAACAATAAGACTGGTTACTTATTCCCAGGTTCTTATTAGTGTGAAAATACGAAAGACAACTCACTTAGTAAATAAAAATCTAAATATTGTATACTATTGGACCTAAAATTAGCTGTGACCCATCCTAAATAATACTCCAGAAATAATTAACCAAATTTAATTTTGTTCTGAAGGGCATCAGACTGGGAAGGCTGTCATAGAAAGCACCAAGATCTTTCATTGTGCTGAATGGCTACTGACATAGCTCTTGCACAACAACTAGAATAAGTTGGAAATGCTCTGGAACTTATGACATCTTTTCTATTTTCTACACTAAAATTATATTGAATACCACCACAAAATATTAAGAATTTTTGCTTCTTAAAATCAAAATGTCAACAATTAAAACTTCAATAAAAACATTGATGAAAATACGAGACTGAAGGTTCATTATCATCCATCCAAAGCCTTAATGTAAAATTGATAATAAAAAGAAGTTGATGTCTGCATGAGACATGTGTTTCTGCAGAAAGCATGCCATAGTTGGAACATTATCCCCAGGAACACCTTAGCTCAGAGCTTTCCAAACTGTGTGTCGCGACACAAAAGTGTATTGCCACACACAGCATGGTGTGTCGCCACACCACCCGGAAGCGGTGGCACACGCGTGCACGGTGGCAGCAGCAGCCGCTGCTGCCACCACCATGCACGCGCGCGCCACCGCACGCCCCCCCGCACCGACGCACGCCCCCCCGCACCGACGCCGTGCGCGCCCGCGCCACCGCACGCTCTCCTGTGTCACCACCGTGCGCGCGCACCCCTGCACCGCTGCCGTGCGCGCGCACGCCGCCGCTGTGCCGCCACCACCGCCGCACCACCGCTCATGTGTCGCCAGCGGCGGTGCTTTGGAAAGCCCTGCCTTAGCTTCTATCATGAGCTCCATGTCATAGAGTAGCATTGGATACCAATGCACATGTTTCTGCCCTAATTATTTTAAAATAAATTCTAGTGAACATATTAGAGCCAACTTCCTAGTAAATATGCATAGAAAAGATCACCTGTGCCATATTATCTCTTGAGGATAGGACTTCCAGTGCCATATTTATTTATTTGCAACACGTCTCAAGAGGGACATTAATTGTAATAGACGTTACACCAAACATGTCTTCACTTTAATTAAGGATGACCCAGAGAATGACACATATTGAAACTCCAGAATGCCCACCATGGTTGATTGTTTTTTGGATTTGTTGGATCTCTACTGAATTGTTTAGAGGTGAATTGCCTGAATCAAGAATTCCCAAATGAAGACCTAGTTTAGATTTTCATATCTGTTCTTCATAATAAAGTCATCATGATTGATTGCAGCCTTCAAAAATCTGCTAAGTGAAAAATATAGTGACATGTTTATAGAACCCTGTCAAGTCAATTTGCCTATACATTTCAGCTGCTTTCTTAATTTTCATAACTTCTTTTGAAAGCTTCACAATAGAAAGAGCCATTTAACTTCAAGTAAATATTGCGTTATCTTTTTGTCAGATAGTTTATTTTTCTCGTGGAACCCTAGTAAGCAATCTTGGATCCGTCAACTGCCATCATTATAAACCAGCAATTCCCCATATAAACCAGCAAGTTTATCACTTAAGCAAGTTAGAAAGCTTCTTTTGCTTGAATTCAATGATTGGGAGAAATTTCTCATTTGCATCTTCTAATTTGTGGTTTAAAGCCATCCTTTTCTCCCCATCATATCAAGGCTACAATCCTATGAACACTCACGGGGGAGGGAGAATTAGGTCCTGTTGAATTCACTGGGATTTGCATAGAAGGTATGCAAAAGGGTGCTCTTTGAATCTTATTATCTTATTACCTTATGCTAAGGAAATGTTCAGTGGGGCATCATAGAAGGGCTTCTGTTCTTTGCTATCTTAAGACTTCATTAAGAAAGGAAGGGCTGACTTTAACCGCAAGTGAGTTACTAAGTTTTCACGGCTCCAACCGTTTGAAAAATCTTCCCCCATCAGTTGTGGATTCTCAATGTATGAGGAACAAGGACAGTGCTCTTGACAGTAGGGAGTCATGCCAAGGACCCAAGCAGCTGTTATGCAGCTGCCATTATGAAACAGAGAGGGTAAAATCAAGATGAGTTTTGCTATTGTTCTCAGGGGCATCTACATTGTCCTCATGCATTGTGAGGACATACTTTCTTATTCTCTATTCTTGTAATAGAAAACTACTGTTTTCTGGCTAGACTTCAGATAGATTTTTGCATTTTGTTTTGTTTCATTTATTTATTTATTTATCCTGCAATCTTACCTGCAAGAAATATTCAAAAACCAAATCCATCAAAATGTTTTAAAGACTGAGATAAAAAATGATACCATTACAGGATGCACAATAACTGAAAATATTAGAAAAGTATCCTTTCCTTTAAGCTTTCCTTGTTACACAGTTTACATGAAATGGAACATTGCTTTATAAGAAGCTTGGCCAACCTGGCACCTTCCAAATGTATTGGACTACAAACCCCGTTATGCTAGTCAGTACAAGCAATGGGCATGTAGTCTGAGGCCCAAGGGAGATGTCCTTTAACACATACAGAGCATTGGGTAGGAGGATCCTATTGTAGACCCATCCATAGGGCCAGCCTCTTTCTCTTTACAGCTGTTGGACCACGTGGCCGACTCGACCCGGTTTCCTCCTCGATCAGGTCGCCCAAGATTAGCGCACGCGCTGTGCCAGTGGCTAGAGTCGCCGCTGCGGCGTTGGAACAAGCTTTCAGCACCGCGGAGCTGCGGACAGCGCCTTCCACCCGCCCGAGCTGCAGCCGCCGAAGACGCCGCAAGAGCAGAAAGGGTGCGAAGGGCCATGGAAGGCGCGGCTGGCTCCCAGGCGCTGGTCCAGGCGACTGCCGGCCAGAGGGCAGAGGCAAAGCTCCCTGAGAAAGGGTCCTGCTCCTCCAGGTATGGCTCGAGTACTAGGCGTGAGCTTCGCCTACTAGGCGGTCAAGGAGGTGGTGGGTTTGCACCCTCCATTCCCCTGGCCCCTCGTCTCCCTGGGGTTCGGTTTTCCTTTCCAAAGCTTATTTTGCGCTCCCTTGCCGTCCACTCCTTCCCTGCATCGCTGCCAATAGCATCCCCCAAGAGAGACGCTCATTTCCCAGACAATGGAGGCATCTCCCTTGAGCAATGGAAGATGGTGGAGGGGGGGGGAGAGAACCTGTTTTTTCCAGCAATCTAAGCATCCAACTGGTACAGCTTCCCTGCCATGGCTCCCACCCACCCACACACTCCACCTCACCAGATCACCAGATCACCCTTCCTTGAAAAGTTGCCATTGCAAGACGCAGGGTCGGTGAGGAAAAGCAATGAAGGATGTGCTGCCTTCTGCACAGCTGGTCAGAACGGGCCATTGAGAAGGTCCTGAGATTGAGTACAGATGATCCTTGGATGTGAGATCTCTTTCTTTTGCTCCATTCTGTGGGTGCAGAAGAATAGGCAGCTGCAAGAGACTTTATCCAAAACGCATCCCCTGTCCCTTTGGGGAGCAATATGCAAACAAGCCCCCTCTTGAGCCAGCTAATGCCTAAGCATGTTTTCTTGCACTATCAAATGAGCCCCTTTGCTCATCTATCACCAGGGTGACGCCTGCCTTCTTATCCTCAATTAACGTGATGACACACACATCCTTGAGATAACTGTCGCTTGTGTCAGAGAACACTTCTTCCTACAATCCAGCAAACAACACAACGATGAGGAGAAGTCCTCTGCTGTGGCACCACAAACAAAGGAACAAGGCAAATATTTCTGCACAGAGACTCATGCTTGCTAACTATTTAGAAGGTGGAGCCAAGGCAGGACTGGGCAGGTTTTTCTTTTCTCCTCTTCCCTTCTCCTCTTCCTCCATTTAACCAAACTAGTTCCGTGTCCTTAATGCTGGTGGAAGAGAGGAAAGCGCTGATGTATAACAAGCAATAAACATTGCCACCTGGAAAAACTGCATTCTTAGAAATATTTTCTCCCTTTAGGAGAAAAACCAGATATTGTCAGAAGAAGGTATCCTAACAATAGTTCTAAGAGAAGAAAACAATATGTAGGATTTGGAAACTTTTCCTGTTGGGTGACCTTCATACAGTACTCTGTTGCTAGCTATGGAAGAGTGTTATTTTCATAACCAATGAGCGTAAGTTCTAATAGTTGGGACGATGAGAATGTCAGTCCTCCCAGTCTGACACCTTCAAAGTATGTTGGGACAACTCCAAAATTCCCAGCCAGTTTGGGTGGGGTTAAGCTTGATACAGTATTCTCAGATGATTAATCATGTTATAACTAGGCATAATGGAGCCCTCAAAAGATCCTCAAAGCCACTTTCCATTCTAAGTGGTTGCGAATGATTTGGACTGATGTTCTGGATAGCAGAAGCCACACAGTTAAGAAGGGTTGAGGGTTCTTTACCATTGTCTAAACCATTTATTGGCCAAAGAAATGGGTAGTCTGCTTTATTATCTCTGCTGTTAACACTCCCAAATTGGACATTGCATTCAATTTTTGCCTGCATATAATCTAATGCTTAGAGTTTGGTGAAAGCCAGTTTGGTGTAGTGGTTAAGGCATCAGGTTAGAAATTGGGAGACTGTGAGTTCTAGTCCACCTTGGACCAGTCACTCTCTCTCAGCCCTTGTTTGTTGTTTATTCGTTCAGTCGCTTCCGACTCTTTGTGACTTCATGGACCAGCCAGAGCTTCCTGTGGGCCGTCACCATCCCCAGCTCCCCCACGGTCGAGTCCGTCACCTCCAGAATATCATCCATCCATCTTGCCCTTGGTCGGCCCCTCTTCCTTTTGCCTTCCACTTTCCCTAGCATCAGCATCTTCTCCAGCGTATCCTGTCTTCTCATTATATGGCCAAAGTACTTCAGTTTTGCCTTTAATATCATTCCCTCAAGTGAGCAGACTGGCTTTATTTCCTGGAGTATTGACTGGTTTGATCTTCTTGCAGTCCAAGGCACTCTCAGAATTTTCCTCCAACACCACAGTTCAAAAGCATCGATCTTCCTTCGCTCAGCCTTCCTTATGGTCCAGCTCTCACAGCCATAGGTTACTATGGAGAATACCATTGCTTTAACTATGCAGACCTTTGTTGTCAGTGTGATGTCTCTGCTCTTAACTATTTTATCGAGATTTGTCATTGCTCTCCTCCCGAGAAGTAGACGTCTTCTGATTTCCTGGCTGCAGTCAGTGTCTGCAGTAATCTTTGCGCCTAGAAATACAAAGTCTCTCACTGCCTCCACTTTTTCTCCCTCTATTTGCCAGTCATCAATCAAGCTGGTTGCCATAATCTTGGTTTGTTTTTTTTAGGTTTAACTGCAACCCAGCTTTTGCAATTTCTTCTTTCACCTTCATCATAAGGCTCCTCAGCTCCTCCTCGCTTTCAGCTATCAAAGTGGTATCATCTGCATTTCTGAGATTGTTAATGTTTCTTCCAGCGATTTTAACTCCAGCCTTGGATTCCTCAAGCCCAGCATGTCGCATGATGTGTTCTGCGTACAGGTTGAATAGGTAGGGTAAGAGTATACAGCCCTGCCGTACTCCTTTCCCAATCTTAAACCAGTCCGTTGTTCCGTGATCTGTTCTTACCTTTGCTACTTGGTCGTTATACAGATTCCTCAGGAGGCAGACAAGATGACTTGGTATCCCCATACCACCAAGAACTTGCCACAATTTGTTATGATCCACACAGTCAAAGGCTTTAGAATAGTCAATAAAACAGAAATAGACGTTTTTCTGAAACTCCCTGGCTTTCTCCATTATCCAGCGGATATTGGCAATTTGGTCTCTAGTTCCTCTGCCTTTTCTAAACCCAGCTTGTACTTCTGGCAATTCTCGCTCCATGAATTGCTGGAGTCTACCTTGCAAGATCTTGAGCATTACCTTACTGGCATGTGAAATAAGTGCCACTGTTCGATAGTTTGAACATTCTTTAGTGCTTCCCTTTTTTGGTACGGGGATATAAGTTTATTTTTTCCAATCTGATGGCCATTCTTGTATTTTCCAAATTTGCTGGCACATGGCATGCATCACCTTGACAGCATCATCTTGCAAGATTTTAAACAGTTCAGCTGGGATACCGTCGTCTCCTGCTGCCTTGTTATTAGCAATGCTTCTTAAGGCCCATTCAACCTCACTCTTCGGGATGTCTGGCTCTAACTCACTGACCACACCATCAAAGCTATCCCCGATATTATTATCCTTCCTGTACAGATCTTCTGTATATTCTTGCCACCTTTTCTTGATCTCTTCTGCTTTTGTTAGGTCCTTGCCATCTTTGTTTTTGATCGTACCCATTTTTGCCTCGAATTTACCTCCGATGTTTCTAATTTTCTGGAAGAGGTCTCTTGTCCTTCCTATTCTATTATCTTCTTCCACTTCCGCACATTGCTTGTTTAAAAATAATTCCTTATCTCTTCTGGCTAACCTCTGGAATTTTGCATTGAATTGGGCATATCTCCCCCTATCACTGTTGTCTTTTGCTTTCCTCCTTTCTTGGGCTACTTCCAGTGTCTCGGCAGACAGCCATCTTGCCTTCTTGGTTTTCTTTCTCTTTGGGACATTTTTTGTTGCCGCCTCCTGAACAATGTTGTGAACTTCTGTCCATAGCTCTTCCGGGACCCTATCTACTAAATCTAGTCCCTTAAATCTATTCTTCACTTCCACTGCATATTCATTAGGTATGTTAGTGAGCTCGTATCTAACTGATCTGTGGGTCTTCCCTATTCTCTTTAGTCTGATTCTAAATTGTGAAATAAGAAGTTCGTGATCTGAACTACAGTCAGCTCCAGGTCTTGTTTTTACCGACTGTATAGATGTCCGCCACCTTTGGCTACAAAGGATGTAGTCAATGTGATTTCGGTGTCGACCATCTGGTGAAGTCCATGTATAAAGTCGTCTTTTAGGTTGCTGGAAGAGAGTGTTTGTTATGCACAGTGAATTGTCTTGGCAAAATTCTACCAGCCTATGTCCCGCTTCATTTTGTTCTCCCAGACCATGCTTACCTGTAATTCCAGGTGTCATTTGACTACCCACCTTAGCATTCCAGTCTCCTGTAATGAAAATAACATCTCTTTTTGGCGTATTATCCAGTAGGTGCTGCAGATCCTCATAGAACTGATCTACTTCTGCTTCTTCAGCATCTGTGGTTGGGGCGTATATTTGGATCACTGTGATGTTAAATGGCTTCCCCTGAATTCGAATTGAATTCATTCTATCATTTTTTGGATTGTATCCAAGCACTGCTTTATCCACTTTATTATTAATTATGAAGGCTACTCCATTTCTTCTGTGGTCCTCTTGTCCACAGTAGTAGATCTGGTGGTCATCTGATGTGAAGTGGCCCATTCCAGTCCATTTCAATTCACTGACACCCAAAATGTCTATATTTAATCTTTCCATCTCACCAATAACCACATCCAATTTGCCCTGGCTCATAGATCTTACATTCCAGGTTCCTATGATGTGTTGATTTTTAGAACATCGGATTCGTCGTTCACCACCAGCACCGTCGGCCGCTAGCCGTCCTTTTCGGCTTTGAGCTAGCTGCGTCATCATATCTGGGGCTAGTTGAACTTATCCTCTGTTCCTCCCCAGTAGCATTTTGACCATCTTCCAACCTGGGAGTCCCATCTTCCGATGGTATACCGACATATCTCTGGTTGTACTGATCCATTTAGTTTTCACGGCAAGAATACTGGGGTGGGTTGCCATTACCTTCCCCAGGGATCGTATTTAGTCTGACCTCTCTGCCACGACCTTCCCGTCTTGGGTGTCCCTTCACGGTTTAGCTCATGGTTTCATTGAGGTGCTCAAGCTCCAGCACCACGACAAGGTAACGATCTCCTTTGCTGGAGCAAAGGAGCCCTAGGAAGGAGGAAATGGCAAACCACTTCTGAAATCTTGCCAAGAAAACTGCAGGGATTAGTCCAGGCAGTCGCTAGGAATCAAGACTGACTCGAAGGATATATATATATATATATACTGTATGTATGTGTGTGTGTGTGTGTGTGTGTATACACATACATACATACATATATACACACACACACACATACACACACACACACACACACACACATGAATTACTTTTGTAGAACACAAAAGTTTGAATAAATCCTTCCTCCATCTAATATGTTCAATAAAAACAGTTGTTGTTGGATTAATACTTATTAGAAATCACTCCGGGGCAAATATGAGCAATCCACAGGTCATTGGCCCCATGGAAACCCACAGACCTTTTTGTCAGTCCTTGGAATCCTCCAAGTTCACCTTACAAAATTTCAGTAGCAAACTTAAGAATGTGGAACAATTTTCTACTCTTTTTTTTAAAGAATAAAATAAGTGTGTTAAGTGTCCCACAAGTTTTATCCTACCGATTTAACTTAGCCCTGCCCCTTCCAAGTTCATTTAGTGATACCATTGCATTGTCACCATGTGCATTCTGGTCTGAAGCACTGAAAATGCTTAAGAAGCACTTCCTAAGCCAGAGCTTTCCAAACTGTGTGTGGCGACACAAAAGTGTGTCGCCACACAGAGTCTGGTGTGTCGCCACACAACCCGGAAGCGCTGATCATCATCAGCGCTTCCGGGTTTTCCCGTGGCGACACACCAACTGCAGCGCGCAAAACCCAAAAGCAGCAGCAGCGCTTCCGGGTTTTTGCGCGCTGCCGCACTTCCAGGTTTTCCCGCGGCGACACACCAACGCCGGTTGGTGTGTCGCCGCGGGAAAAACTTTGGAAAGCCCTGTCCTAAGCACTTCCACAATGTAGTTATGTCTCTACTCTAACCTGCTATGCATTCTTACAGGACAATCATTATTGAACCAGCCTCAAACGTTGCTATTGTTGGCTCAGTCTCCACTGTGCTCCTTTAATTTTCTGCATGCTTAATCACAACTTGACTTATGGAAAGCTGGACAAAATTTGTCCTACTTGCTAATATTTATCTACATACTAGCACTTAAACACCACCAGATTTTTTTGAAATGAGTTACTTTTCACTCAAAGAGGAATTTTCAAGAAGCATCTTCACAGGAGATGTATAAGGTTGGGGGGGAGGGGGGATCAGTCTTTAATATGGTAAAAATATGTGATAGCTGAGCATTATACTATAATATTATATCTTATTATGCCTTTGGCTGCTTCCAAATGTTGTAGCTTGGGATAATTTTGTGTGCAGAAGACAGGCCAAATCAATTGGTCTTGGTCTTGGCAGCATTTTAAGTCTTGGCGGATATTTGTCTGTGCCTTGTGTAAATCTATAAATCTATGCCCCATATAATCAACTATAATTGATTTGGTTTGAATTGCCTTGTGAAGTTTCAGGTCCAACTTTCATCCAAATCTAATGAAAAATTGATGTGCATATTCTTATAGCTTTAAGTATCATCCAAGAAAGAAAACTGAGAACTATGACTGTAGTACTATATTAAAAGTCAAAGCAATTCCACAAAAGGATGCATAGAGGTAGGGGGCCATATTGTTAGCATAATTTCTGTTGCAAAACAGTTTTTTCCTTGAACTTTATGCTTAAAATGTAGCCCCATCGTATCAGTGTTTCACTGGAAGAAATTATTCTTGTTTCATATTGTACCATCTCTATTTCAGGTGTTGCACTCATTCCATTCCAGAAATCTGTCATTTGTTTCTCTATGTTTATATAAATCCCATTACCAAGTCCCATTTAGAAAGTTCTGCCATGAATCCCTTACTCCAGGGGGGAGGGAAATCATTACATCTTGGCCAATAATGCAAAGCTGTATATCAGCAGGGCCTTTTTAACACTGAGGAAATAATTATCAACATCAATATATGATGAGGAATCTCATTGCAGAGAAGCCAGCTGAGAGGCAGGGAGATGACATATTAAAATGTTGCTGTCTGTTTTGGGGATTATGATAAAAGGATTTTTTAAAAAAATTGACTGGCTGCTGTGATTACAAAGTTGTTGTCATTGTTTTAATCATAACAAGTTTGTCAGGCCAGAATACATCATTGTTTTTTAAAAAATGGAACTGCCAGGAATTGAATGATTCACAATCAGTTTCTAAATTGCCATGTCTGGAAAAAGAGATTGGGGTGCAAACTTAGGAATTTCTGGATATACATAATTAAGGCATTTACCAGACTGGCTTCAAACTTAGTTTGAATATTGAAACGGTCCTTCTAGTAGCGAATGGCTGACTCAGTTGATTATTTTGACAATCTGGATGTCAGTCCCATTGTGACCTTCTGGCCAATTAGATGAGAAAGAGGAGGAGAGGCCATATTACGAGAGATCCATTTCTACCATTTAAGAAAGAGCTTAAGGGCTGCTGCCTTGCCCTGGGAATTGTGCCTTAAGAAGTTCCACAGAGTTTCCTTGTATTTTCCATGATTTTAAAACACCTGTACATGAAACTAGGGAAGATTTGGAATGAGGTGCTATTTATGTAAGGGGTGCGATGGCTCAGCGGGTAAGACACCAGGCTTGTCGATCGGAAGATTGCAAGTTCGGAGGTTCAGATCCCTAGCCCCGCGTGACGGAGTGAGCTCCCGCACTAGCCCCAGCTCTTGCCAACCTAGCAATTCGAAAGCATGCAAATGCAAGTAGATTAATAGGTACCACTTTGGTGGGAAGGTAACAGCGTTCCGCGCGCGTCATGCCAGCCACATGACCGCGGAAGCGTCTTCGGACAACGCTGGCTCTTTGGCTAACGAACGGAGATGAGCACCGGCCCCTAGAGTCGGACACTACTGTGCAGGGGAAACCTTTACCTTTTACCTGCTATTTATGTTCAGCTTTATTTCCCCCTATTAAGAAAGATGGTTGTCATGGTAGGAGCCCTAAACAATGGGCTGGAATAGAATGGAAATCTAGTCCAGACAAGATAGATACTCATTGTGGGAGGGCTAACAGTCCTGTAGAATACTGCTTTCCCTTTACATATTGCATTCTCTTTGAAGGGTCGTGCACACAATTTGAGGACGCTTATGGATATGGCACTGCTTCTGGTACAGAAAAAAGAAACTTCTTAAATCTCCTTTAATTGACAGGTTGATACAACAGCTGCAACCGTTCTTAGCAAATTGTGAACTAACTACCATGGCATATGCGTGAACAATGTCTAGTTTTGACTACTATAGCATGTTTGATCTGTCTTTAAATACTGTTGAAAAATTTCAATTAATTCGTACTATGACAGCCTGCAGACTTGAATCAATGGGAATATTTAGGGGAGTATATTGAAAGATTAGCACTGCTTCCCATTTGGCTTCAGGCATTCTTGCTCTAATGTATCATCTTTTGAATGAGCTACTAAAATCTTCAGAGGAAACCCTGCACTTACTTTTCTCTGAAATTAGGGGACTGACAGAAATGAGGAGAGAAGCTCAACAGGATGCCCATGTTCAGTTATTACAACCTGGGGCGCTGCATTTGATATTTTATTAGATTTTGAACTCTCTCAATATTTTAGGTATTGTATGAATGGGTAGGGTCATTGTATTATAGCCAAGCAGTCCTTAGCACTACAACTGGCATATCCTGAACTTGAATTGGGGTAAAAGAACAAACTGCAGATGATTTCCCTAGCAGCTCTGCAATTCCAAGTTGTTTATGCTTTATGCATCTTCCCCCATCCACCACTATCTTCTCTTTCCTTGTTCTGCTTCTCAGATTATTTCTGGCTTCTGTTATGGGCAGACAGTTTTTCTGCTTATGAAAATGAGTGGGGAGACACATCAGGGAAAACACTCAAGCAGCTGCGTTGCCCAATTTGAACTGTTATCTCCCACTTTTTCCTCTGTGTTGTCTGCTTCGCTGACTCTCTTCTTTGTCTCTTGGCTGCAACCAGCTGGGCAAGACAAATGAAGCTGTGAGACCAAGATGTGAAAGCTGCTGCTGTTACTATGCTATGAATGGGGGAACATTTCAGCTTGCGCTACAGTGTCAACTTTATTATTGCAGGGCTATAATAATGGGAGACCTCACTGTCCATTCAGATCTTTTTTTGTTGCTCTTTGTGATAGATCATTACCCACAAATTAATGGATTAACTTAAAAATGACAGTCTGAGAGGGTCATGAAGGCAATTGTTTCCTTTGTTTAAATGGAACTTGCATACGATCTGTTGTTAAAAAGTCATCCTAAAATGACACCCAAAGGAAAGAATATATAGATTGCCTCTGACAAATAGTCCTAAACGGCATTACTATTTTATGAGCTAGAGAGAGAAAGTTAATACTTTTAGTGTGCAGTTTAAAAAATGGGTTTGATGTTTTCCTTAAGGTATGCGAGTATTGTTGGCCAACCATTTGCTGTCAACACGGAGCCTCAGAGATAAGCCATGTACAGCGTCAACCCTTTCTGGCATTTTTCCCTGATTCACTAATTGGGCTGCCCCTATCACTCACAATAATAATTTGAGACCATTATAAGAATCTAAAGAATATTTTTTTAATATACGCATCATTACATCAATATATCTCATGACATTATACACAAAATGGCATCTTAGCCACTGAGTGCAGTTCATGAGAAGAACAGGAAGGGCATGTGATATCAATCAGCAGATGAAAGATGGGATATTAACATTTACTGTATGTGTAACATGAATAAAGATACTGATCTACCAGAGTTGAATAAAAAATAATTCCTCCATCTCCATAACTTTAGTTTCAATAGGGATGGCTTAATAATGAAAATGCTTAAAATGAAACAGGAAAGTAATCCTTGAAATGAGCTCTGTTGTAACCTGTATTTACTTCTCCACACAATACTATTTCTACACACTTCTGCCAGCAATGGAAGACTGCTTAAAGCCATCATGAAATAACTTCACACTTTGTCTCTTTAACCAAGTCCTGACAGTCCTTTCTGCCTCTACATTTGAGTCAAATAGATGCCATGAAGGTATTCCTTCAATTTGGGAAAAAGGTAAAGTTGCATGGCACCAAGTCTGGACTGAATGGTGGATGGGGTAAGATGGTGAGATCCAATTGTGCAATTACCTCTTAGGTGGCTTGTAGATATGAGACCCAGTGTTGTCATGTTGCAGCAAAATTCCATTCTTATGTTTGTGAACTCTGCTTAATCAATGTTTCAAAGTTTTGTGTGTTGCAATGCAGCATTCTGAGTTGATAGTGGTTCTAGGTTCAAGGAAATCCATGTGAATAACATCATCTGTTTCCCCAAAACCCTGTAACCCTTAGTTTTCCTGCCAAAGCCTAGGTTTTGAATTCTTTTTCCCTGCAGTTGAAGCTTTTTGATGATACTTCATGGACCGATGCTTTGTTTCTGGGTTATAATGATGAGCCCATGGTTCATCAGCTATCAAGATGCTGCGAACAAGTCCCTCACTTTCATTCTAGTAGCATGACAACAGTTGCTAGCAAATTTCAACTCTTGAAGCTTTCATTTCTGCCATCAGCATGTGAAGAACCCAATAACGTGACCCACACGTTCCTGTGAAATGCAACTGACAGCAGTTTCCCTTTGAATAATCCACCTATTGCCCTTAATCAGTTCATCAACCTTTCTCATGTGAAACTTATTGGTTGTTGTTATAGGTTATCCACTTCATTCTTTTTTTTTTTCCAAATTTTATTAGAGTTTTAAATATACATAGTTAAAAGGGTGAAAATGAAAAAGAAATAGAAATACAAATCAAAGAAAGAAGTAAAAGTGTATAGAAAAGTAAAGAAAAAAAGAAAAAAGATAAAGCATAGAACAGTCAACTTCCGATTTATCTCTGGTCTTAGTAATTAAAAAAAAAGTTTTCTTACATGCTAGCTCTATATATAACATACAAAAAGATTTCCTGTCTAATATATCAATTTATAAATATTTTAATCTTCAAAACCCCAAGTAAGCTTTTCTCCACCTGCATGTTGCAAATAGTCCATTAATGGTTTCCATTCTTTAAGATAGTAACAATTTGAGTTTTCTTTTAATAAGCATGTCAATTTATCATTTTCTGCCATGTCCATCAATTTTAACATCCAATCTTGTATCGTAGGTAAAATCTGGTTTTTCCAATTTTGCGCATATACAAGTCGTGCTGCAGTAATCATATATTGCATAATTCTTACAAATTGTTTTCCCATTTGTTCTTCCCATATTCCCAATAAAAATAATTCCGGTTTAAATGGGACTCGAATTTGTAAAATATTTTGCATTAATGAATGTATCTGAGTCCAAAACTTCTTTGCAATTTCACAAGTCCACCACATATGGTAAAAAGACCCCTCTTTTTTTTTACATTTCCAACACAAGTTGGAAACATTCCCATACATTTTAGCAAGTTTTTGTGGGGTCATATACCATCTATACATCATCTTATAAAAGTTTTCCTTCAAGTTATAGCACAAAGTAAATTTTAACCCTTTATTCCACATATCTTCCCATTGCTGCATTTGTATATTATGTCCAATATTTTTTGCCCATTTTATAATACAATATTTGACTTGTTCCTCTACCATTTCTCCTTTTAACAATAATTTATACATTTTTGCAATTAAATGTTCATCTGTCTCACATAATTGTTTCTCAAATTCCGATTTAGTTTGTTCAAATTCAATTTTTTTTAATCTAATTTAAATTTTTCTACAAGTTGCATATATGAAAGCCATTGAAATGTATATCCTTCTAGAGCAAGTTCTTCTTTTGTTTTAATTATATATTGTCCTTGTTCTTTCTTTAGAAAGCCTTTATAAGTCAGCCATTTATCTTTATTTCTTACTTCTGTTCTATGAAATTTATTATTATTTCTAACTTATATCACCGCCCATCTCCCCCCACAAGGGGACTCTGGGCGGTTTACAATCAAGTCAGCAATTAAAAACATATAAAATACTTTATACAATTATTAAAAATATAAAAATATAAAAATATAAAATCCAAGAGGCTGTATGTGATGTTTACGAACCTAACTTTATGGTGCGAGCCATCCCCAGGAAGAGCTATTACTCATCCCGTCCCAAGCGAGGTGGCAGAGCCAGGTTTTCAGTTGCTTCCTGAAGGTCAGGAGTGTGGGGCTAGCCTCACCTCAAGGGGCAGGATGTTCCAAAGGGCGGGTGCTACGGCAGAGAAGGCACGCCTCCTGGATCCTGCCAGGTGAAATTCTTTTACTGATGGGATCCGTAGCATGCCCTCTCCGCATGACCGGGTGGGGCGGGTCAATGCTCTGGGGATGAGGCGGTCTCTAAGGTAGCCTGGTCCCATGCCATGTAGGGAAGAAATGTAAGAAATGCTTCTTGCATGGAAATCCATAAAGGTCTTTTATAGTTATCCACTTCATTCTTGATCACACAGATCAGCTCTTCCTGTTTGCCATCTTTGCATTTTTTTGTAAAGCGATGCACAGTACTCACATCAACACAGTCACCACCATAATCAACCTGAATCAATCATGGCGCATTGCTTAAAGCGCACTGATGAGTACACACTGTAGGTTTCTGTTTCACAAGCAATAGCAGCACAAACTTTTCTCACAGCAACTTTCTGTGAATTGAAGTGAAAGTACAGAAGCTACAGAATACTTCAGAGCTTCTAGCACATCAGTGCTGCCATCTGTTGGCAATTTACGGTACCGGAGGTATTACTTTTCATTCAATCCTCATAGTTTATCTTTCTTCAGAAAACGGTGCATTTTAATTAATGATCATTTAATTAATGATCAGCATCATTGTATGCTTTCCTTCTACAAGCTTAAAGTGGCTAACTATCAAGAATACTGGTTAAAGGTATTGTGTGTTCACTTCCTCTTCCAGTATAAAGAAATTACAGAAGGAGTGAAATAAATGCTTTTGGTGCGGCTACTTCAAAAATCTACAAACTGGACTCATTTGACTCATCTTTCTCTGGATTCAGAAGCCTAGGTTTTTGAAGCTTTGAGAGCATATGTTTGTGAATGATAATATTTGCTAATTATATTGATTTTTTCTCAAGATGAGAGGTGCCCCCAGATTTAAGAAGTCACAACAAAATTGGCTTGGGCAGGGGGTGGGGCTTGCCTCTTGATTACCCCATCCCTTCTCTTCCACTCTTCCATGCTACAGTATTATTGCATTCTCCTGTTCCACCACTGCTGCTGAATCTCTCGTCCTTGCCATTACCTCCTCTTCCTCCAGAAAGTGTTTCCCGTACATATGCACCAGTCAGACTATGGAGGCTGCAGCTGTGTGTCATTTCAAAGTGCAAATATGCATAAGTGTGATTTATATGCATTTAGGTATATACATACTCTTTGCTCAAAATATAAATTGTCTTGGGATAAAGTTAGTATAAAGGACAGGGGAAGTAAGATTTTTCCATGCAGCAATTGACTAGGGTTGTTATGGAGATCGCAGGCGAGGAAGGAGGGGGCGCCTTCCGGGGGGAAAAGCGTGTTCTCAGTGTGGAGGACCTTGGGCGCCCAGCCAGGAGGGTCAGGCCGGAACCGCCTTGGAAGTTTCAGGAGTTTTTCCCTTAGAGCCTGTTAGCTTATCTCAGTTTGGCAAGATTTTCTGTATGCGCTGGAAACAATAAAGAACTAGAGCTTCATCTTGAGCTCAGCGTGGTTTCTTCACCTAAACCCTGAGAAGGATGGCCTGATGGGAAGAATAGAGTCAGAGGAGATGCACTACCATGTCTGCAATCCCATCTGTCAGTCATTCCATCTGAGGAGCAAAGGATTTGGTTTGGAGCCCTGCTGCCTGCATAATACAAGTGTAAAAAATATATTGGTGGAACACGTCTTGATGGTCCTATGCTAACTGTGGAAGATCCAAGTCAATTCGTCCAATGTTTAAGTAGGTCATGACAACTTTTATTTTTACTTGAGGGATAATATTAAGTGTTATATAGTGTGTATTATATCATTTATTTCATTGTAAGTACATTTTGTGTGAAAAGTAGATAGAAACAGAAAGGAAAAAAGCAAAGTTAACCTTCTTCTTCTTGCAGAGAAAAAGCAAACCCAGAGCTTTGTCAAGCCTGCCTTAATGTACCAGAGAGCAGGAAGGCTGAGTCAAGCCCCAGTGGAATTTCCTGGGAAAGGAGATGCCCGGTCCATCACTGTCTGCTCAATGCTTCTCCCAGCAGAGTGAGGTACCATCAGCCCACTTCCAGTCATATGCTTGCACCCATCTCCACTCGGTCCAATGGCCAGGTGCCATCTGGATCTCAGGACGCCTTCCAGCCTCACCTGTACTATCATTGCAACCACCAAGAAACCACCAGGAGCAGCTATGCCTTGCCCCCTCTGCCAGGACATGGGGACCGAGCTACTCTGTGCTCCCATCACTCCAGTGGGGATTCATTATCAACTCCCCAACATGAGATTACTGAGAGTAGATGGAAGCAATGGCCACGTGACCAGCAGCATTTACGGCCAGTGCAACACCACGTTGTAACAGTCAGGTAAGAACCACACACTCTGGCAGCTCAGAATGTCTCTATAGAGTGATGGGCCTTGTGGAAGGCCATCTGTTCTCCCTTGCGCAGGATAGTCGGCTATATGAAAGCATCCTCTCTTTGAAGGTCTGTCTAGTAGAAGTCTGCATAGAAGGTAAGAGTCTAAGAAGGGGAAGGAAGGTGAGGCTGCCCATCCATGGGTAGCACTGGACAGTAGACTGAGCAGCAGGAGCTCCTATCACCTGCTCACAGTCTTCCCACTATGGTGAGCTGTACTTTATTTCTAATGAAATCATAGTAGGTATGTCTACATGTGTATCTTTACAGATAAATTTCATGCCATTTCATTTCCTCTTTGATCTTTTTGGGAGGAATGGATGATGTATTGTTTTCCTAAAATGGCCATTCCATATCTATCTTAATTTTATATGCTCTTCATAAGTAGCTTAATTTTAGAGCATGTACTTTACATGCAGAGTGCAGTAGCAGTTGAATTTTTTGAGACTTTGGATGGTGGTACCAGTTCAAATAGCTGAAATACTGAGTCAGGTAAACAGTCTGAGTAAATATAGTGAAGATGTTCCAATTTCCGAAGGAAATTAAGATTGGGTATGTCTCCTTAGCCAAACTAAATTCAATGGCAAAGCTTGAATTTGACACTACAAACGGTATGAAAAGACCCTCAGGATTCAAGACGGTTTATAGGCTGGCCTTATTCTCATTTAATAACCTTCTCCTTCATTAATTTCTCATTGGACCATACATAATGACAATAGACATTTTATTTTTATCCAAAGGCAACATTAGTTGCTAAAGTTTAATGATCCCCTTCCTGGCATCAGGCCAGTCTAAGGGTTGCTTGTTGTGTTATTTCTAAGCATTAGTGCACCCCTGGGAGCGAAGTCTACCTCTAATCCTCCATGTATCATAAATCAATATATCTGTCTTCTCCAAGTGGGTTTTGCAGTTCTATTCCTTGTGTGTTTTCACTCCAGAGAAAGTTATGTACATTTTAGCTTAAAGATCATACTTTTATGAAGTTTTAGAGGCAGAAACAAATTCTGGAATATTTGTTTTAATTTTTAGGATGCTGTACAGTATGTAATATGTGGCTACTATAGGCTTTTCTCCCGGTTGTGCAAGCAATCCGTTTCTATTTTAGAATAAATTGCATGGGGAGATTGGGAAAAGAAGTTATTTCTCTTGACAAAATTCTAATGGAAAACTTCCTAATTTGAATGCAATTTTCAACATTCTCAATTTCGGATCTTGCATGCTGGTGTTTTTTAAATAGGTACAAATCTCAAGCTGGAAAGCTGATGTTTATCTTTTTATCTTTTAAAATATTTCTATGCCATCAATAATACTGAGCATTATTCCTTTAACATTAAGGAAAGTGGTAAATCCAGTTTTTCACCAGCTTCTTGGCTCTTCCCTAGCATGTTCTGCTATGTTTGCAAACTTTTCCTCCCATTCATCCTCCTGCTCCGCATAAGCCCTCCTATTTCAAGCAGGGTGCACAACTTTGAAGGACAGTGTCCATAAAGATATGGTTTGTGTTCTTCCCATGGTCTACCTTCCCCAAGCTGGTGCCCTAGAGAAGTGGTGGACTGTAACTCCCACCATATCCAGCCAGCACCATATCCCCTACCGTTGAAGAATGATAGGAGTTGCAAGGCACCAGGTTGGGAAAGCTGCCCTTTGCTTTCAATAGAAATGCTTCTGATTATATTTCAGAAGCAACATTGGATCACTTGATTCAGAAATTAATCAACTGATTCAGTCAAATCTGATATCTAAAATGGTGCCTACATTTTAATGTGTATCATATTTCACCTCCACTCTAACATAAAAAGTCATGTCAATATGGCAATAGTATAGCTTGCAAATCCTTTGAACTTTTGTTCATGCCTGGCTCTCGGTAGAGGTCTTGGCAGCACAGACTTCTTAGTCTGGACGTTCTTTGTACTTTTCCTGATCTATAAAGAAGTAAGAGCTGGGTATGGGGAGGCAAGATATTATGAATGAGTGCCATGACCCATTCCCTGTATCCCTCTTCTGAGGGGCAATAACAGGAGTTGATATTTTGCTTTCCTTCTGGTCCCCACCAGAGGCATGCTGCTGTCTATGGCCTGCTTTGGGGGCAACTGCAAGTCAGTGGCAAGTATCAAATGTCAATTTTGAAACCATTAGTGGACAGCTAGAACCACTGAATGGAGCAGAGCTTAATACAGCAAAAAGACGTGCACAGAAAAGAGTATTATCTAAAATAGCATTGATGAGCACATTAGAGAAATATGGGTTATTGATCTTACACACTTAGCCCACCCAAGCATAAAGAATTGCACACTTAGACAAAGTAGGTTCAAAAATAAGCACAAAAGAAAATCTTACTTGTTTATTTGGTCCAGTTACATCCATTCAGGAAAAATGATTCTTGTTCTTCTTTCTTTCCCTAAACTGAATTGACCCTTAGCCCTCATTGCTGCTAAAAGCTGCATGCGGAAAGGGGGAACCTCCTGACTCTAGGCCCAGGCATGGCTCTTAGATAGAAGGAGCAGCAGCAGCATGCTACCTTCTCAGATGGTATAAGGAGGTAGAGAGGAGAGGAATGTGAGAGGGATAACAAACAGCTTCCTCCAGAAGCATATAGAGAATTGCATTCTAGAATGAACTCATCCACATGCTAATGAGACATGCTGATTTGCTGGGACCTCCAACACATTTGAGAAGTCTTACAAGGCATTGCCTTAGGGAGAGGTGGGATCCCAGCAGTCTTGACCTCTCAAAGTTATAGAACAGAAAGAGATCCTTGATTAACACTAACTCCAAATCTACAGCAAAATTCAAGACCACAGAAATTGTATCTCTAAGAACAACAAAGATTGGGAAGTGAAAGTTTATCTCCAAAGAAATTACTGATGGAGTTTGAAAAACTAAATAAACTCTTTAACTAAGACACACACAGAGAGAGATACAATGTAATTCACCATAAATATCATGATGAGTATTACATATAAATTGTCTTTATTTAGTATGAGTTTGTATTGAATTTAACACAGAGAGGGGAATAAAAGGGACTTTTCCCTTAGATTACCCTTCGCCATCTTGGCACTCACCAGATACGTTGGTCTAAAATCTCCACCTTAAACCCACTAGAAAGTACCAGTTTGAGAAATGCTGCTGATTTAAGACACTCAGCTGTTGATCAGATGAATAAACTTCACTCCTGATCAGGGTAAAAAATCAAAGTAAAGATGCTGCCCATTAGGGCTTATTGGCTGGTGCTACATCATGGAATTTTGATTTTGTATTTTCCTGCTCAGAAGAGTAAAGGGTCACGTCAATAAAGAACTCTGCTTGGCATGAAATTAATAAGCCAATGAATATCTTTCTCCCTACAGACATGACAAAGTGTTCAGGATGCCAAAGAGGTAGGTTAAAATCAATTATTTCCTGCCCTTCTATTATATCACCCATTTGTTTGGATCCTGCCTCCATTCCACTTTGCGGTGGATGTACTTTGCTTTCCTAAAACTGTACTAATCCAAATAGTAATCCTCAGTTCATGGTTTGGGCTTGGTCAGCTGCTTCTCTTTGGATGTAGGTTACAGGACTTATAAAGCAAACCCCTGCATTTTTACAGAGAAGCAATTTGTTCAGTGGAGCATAACTCCTGTGTATTTAGGACATCAGTTTAAGAACAATTTCACATAGTTACCCTACAATCAGTTCTGATGCTGCATATGGCATTGAATTCTGGGTGGGTGGGTGGGTGGCTTGCATGCATAGTGTTTTGTTTGTTCGCACTGTTTTCTTCCGTACCATAGCTCAGTGTTTCTCAGCCTCAGCAGCTTTAAGATGTGTGGACTTCAACTCCCAGCATACTGGCTGAGGAATTCTGGGACTTGAAGTCCACAGAACTTAAAGTTGTTGAGGTTGAGAAACACTGCCCTAGCTTGACCCCCTTTCTCCATTATTCATGCACCACAACAATAAGCATCCCTGGAATCATTTATGGCTCCCTCGGGGTTTGGAAGTGGGATTCAGTGCATGTATGTCATTGACATTTTTAGTCCACTGTATCCCTTGCTAGCTGATCTTGGTTGGTTTTGTTTTTCTTTTAGCCCTGCGGTAATGTACTGTTTCCTTTCACAGTTTTGTACATTTTCTTACATTCAGGCTTGAGTTATACTAAATTTGCCCAAATACAGCTTCTTATGCTTCAGACTTTCCCAGCTATGTAGCTAACAGTCCCAGTGTTTGGCCTGCGGACTGGAAAGTTTGGAAGCTGCAGCCCTAGTAAAACTGCCCAGTGCCGGAACTGTGAAAATTGTTATGCTACGATGAAAACTGAGGCTAATTGGAGAATTTCTGACCCAAAAGATAGTTATCTCTTTTATAGAAACAGGGATTGCATCCTGCTGAATATACTACAAGGCTGTCTGCAAAGTCTGGTAAAAAAAAATCAAGATGGCAGCTGTGATGATGTGTCTGAAACTCCACCTGTTTTTCATGTCCATCACAGCTCACATAAAAAACAAGTGAAGCTTCAATTGCACCATCACAGCCGCCATGTTAACATTTTGTTACCAGATCCTGCAGATACCCCTGACATACTGGACTGAACATCTTGATTCACTGTATGAAATGAGTCATGTTTTGACTTCTGCATGTTTCAGCTTCCAAATGATGACAATGTTTATTTATCACAGTAAGGGATCCACTATTAACAATGTAATGTGAGATTGACGGACTGTACCAACAACCTACAGTACTTACATTTCAGGAAAAAATAAAAACAAACCTCAAACAATATTACTTCAGAATATACTGTAGGTGTGTGGAATGTTGGAATATTCCCCAATAATGTAAACAAAAACCAGAAAATCCTCATACATACATACATAGAACTTCAATACATTTGGAAGTGGTACCTAGATGCCAATCTCCATTACTGTCCATTTGAGCCTCTTGAAAACACCTGGTTGACTATTGTGTGGGAAAATGCTGGACTAGATGGCTCCTGGCCTGATCTAGTAGGGATCTTCTTATGTTCTGGGTTTGTGTAGCGAGACAAGAGAGGCCAGCAAATGTGATCAGGTGAGGGAAAAAAACACTTATCTGTGAAATCCTTAAAACAAAATAAGAGTATTCCCCAAATCTAGTAAAAGACTGCATCAAAGGAAGGAAACATGAGAGATTGGGGTTATGTTCTCAGAACACTTTTTGCTTGTTTGCCTCTGGGTGGCTAGACATCCATTAAATTTTGTATGATAGTCTGGTGCAGCCTTCCTTGATCCACTGTCCCGCAGTGTGCTATCCCCATAGCTCCCATCCTATGGGGATTATAGTAACTGTAGTTCAGTACAGATAACGGACAGTTGCTTGGGAAGGCAGTTATGGGAAATAGCACCATTTACTCTCTTTGCAGAGAAGACATCAGATGACATCACTAGATTATTTTTAAAACCCCACCTATTTGTTTTGTTTGTCTGTTTACTCTTCCATCCTGTGACAGATAATAAAATCAAATAAAATGGAATAGAAAAAGAAAGAAAAGGTAGTTGCTTGATTTTCTCTTGCTTCTTTTTAGTTTATCCCAAGTGATTGCTGAGTGGCCAGTTGCTGTCTTAGTGTTCTGTTCGGTGACTGTGTTGGTCTGTACTTTGGTGGGCCTGTTAGTAGGAAATCTGCCAGATTTTTCTGAGCCCTTGTCGGTAAGTTCATACTGATTACGTGACTTGGAGTTCATTTGTGATTTCAAAGAGCCATGCCCAATTTGATGCCTCCCAGGCTACAATTGAACTACATTTCTCACTTTCACAGGGCTGAGAGATGGTGGGAATTTTAGTCTTTCAGAGTACCTCAGCTTGAGGATGACTATTTTAAAGGTTTGCTATCTTCTCCCTGGTGGCATGGTGGCTCAGCGGGTAAGATGCCAGGCTTGTTGATCGCAAGTTCGGAGGTTCAAATCCCTAGCCCCGCATGACAGAGTGAGCTCCCGCACTCGCCCCAGCTCTTACCAACCTAGCAATTTGAAAGCATGCAAATGCAAGTAGATGAATAGGTACCACTTAGGTGGGTAGGTAACAGCGTTCCGCGTGCGTCATGCCGGACACATGACCGCAGAAGCATCTTCGGACAACGCTGGCTCTTCGGCTAACAAACGGAGATGAGCACCGGCCCCTAGAGTCGGACACGACTGCACAAATGTGCAGGGGAAACCTTATCTTCTCCCCATGCAGGAGCATGAAGAAGTAAATCTCAGGACAACATTGCATTTCACCATGTTATCCCAGAAACTTGATTTTAATGATTTCTAAATGCTTTAGGATTCCATAAGCAAAAATGTTAAGGGAAGGGACACATAGTTCAGGGCTTTGTATACATAAGGTGCTAAACTCAATTACCAGCTAGAACTGAAAGAATGTTTGAAAGCCTTTGGTCAGACTAATTAATACTGAACTACATTCATGGTGCTTACTTCTTAGGTTCTTATGTATTGTTAGCTACCTAATGCATTTTTCCCCTCTTCCTACAGGGTACCAATGAGAATGCTTGAAAAAAATAGAGATAACTGAAAAATATTGTTTTTAAATTCTGCCCTTTTAGATGGTTAGAAATCATTAAATTACATGTCCTTTATACATTCTGGGATAAATTACGGGCTTTTCTGTATCTGAATGGGTCCATTACGTAAGATTCCTTGCAGGGTGGCATCAACACAAAAGGTGGTCAAAACAGGCAAGATGGAAGTTGGGCAGCACAGTTTAAGTCCTGCCCATATGTACCCATATAGAACAGGGCCAGGCTTGGATTGTGCCGTCCTGACTGCCATCTTGCCTGTTTTGACCCCAGCTCCAGAAGATGCCACTGTTCTTGCCTAAGGCCCATTTGAATGAATGAGAGTCACATGGTCTGAAGTGAAAGAATTGAAGGTTATTCAAAACCTTTGATGATGACGAGAACGTCTAAAGACCCACTGAAAATCTTGATTAGAATGGAACAGACCTATTCTACTTTTTCCATCCTCATGACCTTGGGATCATAAGGCTGTACGTATTTTGAAAAACAAGACTGATTTGAACAGGTAGCAAAATACCTGTTGTGGCTGATAAAATATCATGCTTTTTTAAAGTGTATTTTAAATGTTTTTTAAATCTTCTTTTCTTTGTTATAAATAGGGTTTTGAACCACGAGACACAGAGATTGGCAGAAGGCTCACAGTTTGGAAGAATATGAGAAGCCAGACAGGCTATAAAAAGATGTTTTCTCTTTCTCCCTTCAATGACAACAGGTTGCTATTATTACTGTTATTCTGGTGACAATAACACAATGCAGTGCTTTCCAAAGTCCCGCCGTTGGCGACACACCAACGGCGGCAGTGCGGGGTCACATGTTTCGCGCTAAAACCCAGAAGCGCTGGTGGTGCGCCGCTGCCGCCACGTGCAACAGCAACACACCATCAGCACTTCCGGGTTTTGTCGCAACACACTAAAGTGTCGCGACACACAGTTTGGAAAGCTATGCCATAATGA
This sequence comes from Charina bottae, assembly GCA_023362775.1. Lineage (NCBI taxonomy): Eukaryota > Metazoa > Chordata > Lepidosauria > Squamata > Charinaidae > Charina > Charina bottae. Next base: position 140,751,227 of record JALMGJ010000001.1, read on the forward strand.
CATGCATCATAATAGTGAGAAAAAGTTCTTCCCTCCTACCCCTTTTCTGTTAATTATCTTTTGCATCCTGCTTCAAAAGTCCTAAGGCTATTGCCTGAGAATTCTGTGGCTATTAAATGAATGCAGACCTTCTTATTTTGGTGGATAGGCTTTTGGAGTTTGGAAGGACATGCATGGAATTCCTTGAGAGCCAGGTGCAAAATATATATTGTTGTTGTTGATGATGATGATGACGACGACTGCAGGAAGCATGGATTAAGGATCGCAGATGTAAGTGCAAGTGGTTGCTACCAGTAGGCACCATTGAGCCCATGAATAGTTTCTCTCCGTCAAATGGAACTTGTGATTTACAAACACTAACCGGCTAGAATTGCTGCCCAATAGTTAGGTGCCATCTTCCAAACTTACTGAATGTTTCTGGGCCCCATATCTGCATTTGAGAAAGTGTGTAAGTGTGAGAAACTTGTTCTTGAGAGATGGTTGAATCTTGAAAGAGATAAACATGACTATGGTGAGTATGGCTCCAATATGCCGGAAGGCCTGTGGATATCCAAATTGGGCCTTCACCAAATCTAAATCTACCAGACCTAAAACAGCGACAGATAGGGCTGAGACTCAGAGTAAACGAAAGAACCTGGTCATTCCCTACATGGCTGGCGTGTCTGAAAAGATAAAACGGATATTTGGCAAACACCACATACCTGTATATTTCAAACCCACCAACACACCGAGACAGAGGCTTGTACACCCCAAAGATCAAACTCCAAAACACAAGAAAAGCAATGTAGTTTATGCAATCCAGTGCAGTGAGGAGTGCTCTGAACTCTACATTGGAGAAACCAAACAACTTTTGTACAGGAGGATGGCCCAACACAGGAGAAGTAACACCACAGGACCAGAGTCAGCAGTTTATCTTCATCTAAAGGAAAAAGGACACTCATTTGAGGACATTAATGTTCACATTTTAGACAGAGAAGATAGGTGGTTTGAGAGAGGGGTCAAGGAATCCATTTATGCCAACTTGGAAAATCCTTCCTTGAATAGAGGTGGGGGCCTCAGGCACAATCTTTCCCCCATCTTCCTCCCTGCTTTGTCTTCTGTGCCTAGGAAGATTAAGACCATTTCGCAAGCTCAAAAGCAGCATGGTGATCTTAACGATCCTCCTTTAGATGATAAAAGGACTTAAAATAACATCTCAATATAACCATGACCTAGCCCCAGGTGTAAGGTCACACAGCTACATAGAAACATATTTAGGATTCCCTTACTAACTTTGCTCAGACTGAAGAAGCTCCTTGGATAAGGAGCGAAACGTTTCCACTGAGAAAATAGAAATCCAGTTGACATGATTCAAGCTACAGACAATTCCACCTGGATGACTGAGAACCTTCATAGACAAATATGCCGGAAGTGTGGGAGGAAAGGACATTCTTAATGAGAGAGAGAATGGTGTGTTCAAAGCCTGAATTAGTATTTTGAGGCTCAGAACCCACTTTTGCTGTGCATTCATTTACTAATTTTTAGTTATATTCATTTGCCTTTTTGTCAAACAGGTATTTTACGACTGTCCACATCCTTTATGACAACCAGTGTATGAATGGGCATCCCTATGGTAGCCAGTTTTGATGGTGCCCACTCACAAAACTCTTGGTCTTGTTTGCAAAATAGATGCTCAAATATCAGAAAAGCCAATGGCTGTCAAATATTTACTATCACAATATTGCACAATAATGCAGATACACTCAGCTATCAGAAACGGAATATAAAATCCTAACACACTACATAATTACTCTAATTACATTTTTATCATAGCACCATCAGTATATATCAATACATGATACTTCCACACTCCAGATGTAGCATGTAGCTCCGTATCAGTTTTCATTTTATTTAAGGCATGGAAGACAACAAACATTAACCAAGAATTGAGCATGCAGGAGAAAAGGCTTAATATTTTCTTTTTTCAACTAGATCAGAATTAAAATGCCCACTATTAATGGAGTACAATGTTGAGGAAAAAGAGGGGCTTTTCTCTCCACTTAAAATACCTTGCTGCATGATAGAAGTCATTTTCATTTTGATTGTGCTGGAAGCTACTTCTATATATCCAGTATATTCTGAGGGGGATTGCTGCCACTCACATAGACCCTGTAATTAATTAATTGAAATAAAAATAAGATACATGATGGCATTCTGTGTAATTGAGCAGTTTGGCCCCCACGTTCCAAGCCAGGGAGATCTTTTGGATTAAGGATAGGAAAGCCGTATCTTCCATCTCTGTGTAATGAAATTATGTCAGTCAGCTGAGCTGGTGGAGAAAGATGCTCAGTTCCAGAGCTTCATAAAGTTAGCTTTATTTCTTTTGTTAGCTTTGGAGATCTGGGCATCAACAGAGGGCAGAGATCTCTACAAGGAGAACGAGAAGCAAGAATAAGGAGGATGGTAGAGCCAGACCACAAAAAAGATGGCTTCTTCTGTAGCCCTCCAGGTAAGGTTAATTTTAAATGAGACTTCAGTACACAAAACAGCACAAATGGAGACATTTTACTTAATAAAAGAATCCTGGCAATGAAAGATGCCATTTAGGCCACTGAGCTACCCCCCTACTCTATACAGGAATTCAAGGTAACCCTGGGCATCTAGATGGCTGTCCGTTCTCTGCTTGAATACATCGTGTGAAGGAGAGCTCAACACCTCCCTCAGGAACCAGTTCCACTACTGAACTCCTCCTCTTTGTCAGTTTCCCCCCCCCCCCCCCAACATTTAACTGTAACCTGCCGTTTTGAAATGAAACCCAATTATTCTGCATTCTGGACTGACAGGAAATAAGGAGGATGGTAAAGCCAGTCTGTCAAAAGGGTATCTTTTTTGTTTTTTGTTTTTTATATAGATTTTATTAAGATTTTAAATATACAAAGTTGAAAGTTGAAAATGAAACAGAAATAGAAATACAAATTAAAGAAATAGGAAAAGAAAAGTGTAGTAAAGCAAAAGAAAAAAAGAGAAAACAAACATAGAAATTGATATCTTTTTTTGTGATCCCCCAAGTAAGCTTATTAATTAATTTATTTATTTATTTTATTTTATATCCTGCCTTTAAGCTTGGTTGTAGATTGGGCCTCCAGACCATGAAAAGGCAAGCATGGAGGACATTTACAGCATTTAATACAAGGTGCTTTCAAAGAGTGTTATGTACCCATCCAACAGCATTTATCTTGTATAAAAGCATTTAAATATAGATCTAGAACCAAACAAAGGTGACTGTTTCCTAATTTACAAGCAAAGAAACTAAGGGAGAATTTGCATGCATATAGAGGAGGAATCAATATCAGAAGATTTTGTCTTTTCCTTAGTTTAAAAAAAAATATTGAAAAGTTGATAGAATCGTCTTCTTCAACTGCACCCCACATTTGAAGGCCCCAAGCAAGGTGCTTTGAGAGGCCTTCCACAAAACTCCTGCATTGCCAGTTCCTCCAGCTTACTTGCCAGATGTCTCCTGTCCCACTCACTTGCCCATTGCTACCTCCCACACCTTACTTTGCCTTCACTGGATTTGCATAAATTTTGCCTAGCAGACATTATCTCTATTTCCTCTGCTACCACCATTAAAAGCAATAATTCCTGGAAATATAAAGAGCAGCTAAAGGTTTGGTTGCTTAAAGGCGATGAGGTACTGGAATCCTAAGGGGTTGGGCCTAGGGCTGCTCATTGTACCTTGGTTGCACATCCCAAAAGGTAGCATTTGAATGGTTCAGCAACAAACCATTGATGTTTCCAGGCCCAGTAGTCTTCCATTATTTCTTGTCTTTGGGGTCTTCTTGGACAGTAGATCCAGCACCTCTCAAACTAGACATAAGTGTGTTTGTGTCCTCCTTAAAACCAGGAACATTATTTCAATACTAACCCACTTCAACAACTAAAAGGAATGACTGCACACACCCCTAGGTTCTGGATCGTATTTCAGCAATGATGTGTAACATTTTTCATGCTGATGACCCACTAGGTTGTATACTGTATGTGCATGCTGGACTATTCTAATTAAAACCAGCATTACTTAAAAATTTAAAAAACTAACATATTTAAATGAGGCAATTTCATAACTTTTCCATAACTTGATAGCAGTCCCAACCACCACTATCTACTAATAATTCACTCAGGTCCTCAATAGCTGAAGTAGGGCTACTGGGGGGAAAAGGGGGGAAGCGTCAGCCTGTTTAAGAGGACTTCATTGTTTTTAGCAGAAAGAAAATGCTAAGCAAGGATCCACAACAATGAAAATCGTATCAAAACAGCTCAGTTATGAGTGAACGCATGCAGTGAGCACAAAACTCTCTGCATGATTTCTATGTGGATATGGTAGGAAATGGAATAATGTATCCCAGATGAGAGCATGGCTGGTTGGCTGGCATGCAAATTTCCACTTGTATTTTAACATTTCCAAATGTTTCTCATTTTAACTTGCTTAGATTGCTAACACTGCTGTTCTCAAAAGATTCTATGGCAATTCCAACAGGACCTTATTCCAGAGGCTTTCTTCAGATTGGGGTGTAGAGTGCATAACTCAGTTCTTACTAATGTCAATGTACCAAGGTTTTTTAGATGCACTTCTCTCATAGGCATTCAATCTTATGCATGTACATATATAAATAAATCCTACCAAGATCAAGGTGATTTTCTTATAATTAAAGGTGTACAGGAATACAAGTTTGCCCTGGTTTTATTGTTGTGATCAATAGAAATAGAAATAGATATAAAATATAGCAGCTATATAGTAAGAGGAAAAGGAATGCAAAGAAACAAGCAGTAGGACACACACTGCACTAGGAAGACAACTGCATTTCAATGTGTCACTTTGTGCTTCTTTGTCCATTATGTATACTCCTCTAGATTTTCTGGTAGCTAGACCAAAAATTTAAATTTAATTAAAAACACAAGTAACAAATAATATCAGTAAAGGCAGGAACACTGGCCATAATTTATATTTAGAATATGAAACAGCTCTGAGTCATTGACTTCTAAGAACAAATATACATTAATAAAGCTACATTAAAACAAGCTATATTTTCTAGACAGTTCTTCTCTTGAAAACTATTATCTCTATTGATAAGGTCCAACAGCTCTAACCATTGTTCAACTTTGGAAGAGCTATGGAGGATTCCTTTTTTCACTATTAAGGATACTCAATAATCTTTTTTCCTACCTTTGGCAATGAACTAGGCAGCTGGGGCATAACCCAAGCAACAACAACAGCAGCAACAACTTGCATGCCACCCAACTCTCAAGGGACTTAAAGATTAGTTCAGAACAATGATAAAGTTTCTTCTTCAATTAATTCTTCACAAAAGGGAAGTTATGCAAGGGCAATCAAAGCAGCCTATTTTTACTATTACTATCATTATTTCTTTGTATGCAGTGGTATGCTTATTCCAGTTTGTGAGGTCTCTCCAACTTTATTATTACATGTACTTTGTTTTCCTTTTAGGGAAGAATTATTCTCAGCTGGTTTTCATGTCTACAACTGCTGGGAGCTTATGGAACTTGCAAGCGATACAATCTATGTGTCAAATGGAGCAGAACAAGGTTTGTAATGCTTTGGGGAATAGACACATTTCCCTAGAGCAGTGCTTTCCAAACTGCCACTGTTGGCGACACACCAACGGTGGCAGTGACGGTGGCGCAGGGGCGCGCAGGGGTGCGCACAGCAGTGGCACGGTGGCGCACGGTGGCGTGCGCAACAGAGGCGGCCTTGTGTTTTCCGCTAAAACGCAGAAGCGCTGATGGCGCGCCGCTGCCATCGTCGCTGCCGCGACCGCCGCGCACACCGCCCCGCACGCCCCTGCACCCCCGCCATGCACGCCCCTGCCTCCGCTTCCAGGTTGTTTCACAACACACTAAACCAGAGCTTTCCAAACTGTGTGTCGGGACACGTTAGTGTGTCGGCTGCAGTGTCTGGGTGTGTCGCAGCTGCTGCTGCCTCGGAACCCTGCCAGGATTCCGCGCAGGTCCTAGTGCCTGCCTTGTGCCTTGCTGCCTCCAAACCTGCCCTGCCAGGATTCCACGGAGGTCTTAGTGCCTGCCCTGTGCCTGGCTGCCTCCAAACCTGCTGTGATTCCGTGCAGGTCCTAGTGCCTGCCTTGTGCCCTGCTGTAAGAGTGTGTCACGAAATGATGCATGTCTAAAAAGTGTGTCACCAACATGAAAAGTTTGGAAAGCTCTGCACTAAACTGTGTGTTGCAACACACTAAAGTGTCGCGACACACAGTTTGGAAAGCTATGCCCTAGAGCAGGGGTCGGCAAACCGCGGCTCGCAAGCCACATGCGGCTCTTTGGCCCCTTGAGTGTGGCTCTTCCCCAGGCAGGCGTGACGGGCGTGGCGGGGGCAGGCGCGGCAGCGGCAGGCGCGACAGCGGCATGGTGTGCGTGGTGGCGGGCATGGTGGCAGCAGCAGGCGCGGCAGCGGCATGGTGTGCGTGGCAGCAGGCATGGCGGCAGCAGGCCCTAAGTGTGCGCGATTGGCTCCCGCCCGCAAACCCCGCCCCCTTCCATGCGATTGGCCCCCGCCCGCAAACCCCACCCCCTTCCACGCGATTGGCCCCTGCCCGCAAACCCCACCCCCTTCCACGCGATTGGCTCCCACCCTCAAACCCCACCCCCTGGCCCTCGAGTGATATTATAAATTTTATAAATGTCAAAATGGCTCCTGGCATAAAAAAGTTTGCCGACACCTGCCCTAGAGTGACAGATTCGTTTCACACTTCTAAATAACTTATGTTATCTATATGCATGCACACATCTGTACACATGCACACAAAGGAACGAGAATATGGCATCCTCCAATACTGAATTTACAACAAACTGTAATGAAGAAATTCTTTGTTTGGTTGATCAGAATAGATTTCTGAAAAAGAGGAGAGAATATTTGAAAGGGGAAAACATAGGCATATTGTAGTAGAAATGTAGCATGGAAGTCATCTAGACCAAGGGTCGGAAATGGCGGCTCGCGAGCCAGATGCGGCTCTTTGGCCCCTTGAGTGTGGCTCTTCCGCAGCTGAACTCACCCCCGCCCCTTCCACGTGATTGGCCCCCGCCCGCAAACCCCGCCCCCTGGCTCTCGCACTGAGCGAGGCCCGGCGCGGCAGGGAGGCGCTGCTGGCCTGGGACACGGCGCCGTCGGAGGCGGCGCAGGAGCGGCTGCAGGGGCTGCCGCGGCTGGAGATGGCGCTGCTCCGCGGCATCCAGGTGCTGGGCGAGGGCGCGGGCCCGGGACGCGAGCGGCAGGGCGGCGCAGGGCGAAGAGCAGCCTGCTCTCCCCTTGGCCGCTCAGCTCCCCCGGCCGCCGCAGGGTTCGGGTTAGCGGGGGGAGAGGATGCCGAATGGCAGGGTGGGGGGATTGATGGGGCGGGAGGGTGCACCCGCTGGCTGGCTTTCTTCCACCGCCCGCTCTGCACGGGAGCGGAGCGCGCTGCCAAATCACATCCGCGCCCACCCCTGCCCTTTTCCGAATACCCCCCTCCGATCCTTGGAAGGCGAGGCCCTGGTGGTGTGGGGGGGGGGGCGAGGAGGATTCTCAGTCGGGAGGGGGAAATCCCCGGGTCTGCGGAGGTCTTTCCGCGCCACCTTGAGGCGTGCGTGGGCGCCCAGGGCAGGGGAGGAACGGGGAGCGCCAGGGGACTCACCCGCTGCTGCTTGGCTGCCACCTTCCTCCTCCGCTTCAGCCGCCCGCCCGAGTCCCGGCCCTTCAGCCCCCGCTGGGGGGAGGGGGGCAGGGACTCAGCGCCCGCACGCCCGGAGCCCGCCAGAGCTGCGTCTCGCCCCGCCCTGCCCTCCCAGAGTGGCCAGCGGAGCGCCACCGGCGCCCACCTGCTCGGGCATGTACCAGCCTCTCTGCACGCTCCTTCCGCTGCTGCTGCTGCAGGGAGACGGCATCCACCCGGCCCAGCTGCCCGGGGTCCAGGGAGATCAGCTCCGGCGGGATCTGTGGCGAAGAGCGGCCGTGGGGGGGGGAACGAGGCGGGCGGAGACGACAAGCGGCGCGAGGTGGGAGGCAAGCAGGCAGGCAAGCGGGCGGGGCAGAGGACGCGTTTCTCTTCCTTCCCCCTCTTTAAAGCGGCTTGCCTGGGCTTTGGGTTCCCACACCCAGCTCCCACAAACCCGCCACCGCAGCAGCACAAACCCACTTCTTCCTTCCTGCTCCACTGGGTGCCAAGCCCAGGCGATTCTCCTGCCGATTTGATCAAAGCGGGGCGGGGGGGGCGGGTAGGGGTTGGTGAGTAGAAGCAATGGGTAGACCCGCGCGCATGCGCGCACACCTTTGGAGAAAAATAATCGGCAAGGGATTCACACCGAAGTTTTTTAAATCTCCCCCCACCACCCGAACACACGCGCGTGCATACACACACCCTCCTCCCCCTCTCCCTCCCTCCCTTTCTCTCATAACCAACCCCCCCATACACACACACACACGTTAGGAGACCGCCCACCGCACAACTAAGACCCCATTCGATTTAAAGAGAGACTGCATTCAGAGGTTGACATTCATTCAATAGATAGAGCGATCATAAGCAGGCTGTGCGACAGGCGTGCTCGCCCTTTCTTCCCCTGGTCTGGTTCCTGCCACTCGGGTTGCGCTCGTCTCTTTCACTGGAGGGAAATAACTTAAGGATGTTAAATCAGAGAATCTTTCCGGGCATGGTTTTATTCCTGATATTTTTCTGCCACTTCATAGAAGATCAAACAGCGCAGGGCAAGATACAATTCACACCTTTCCCTGCCGACGTGCCTCTGTCTCTCTCTGTCTGTCCCTCTACCCCTCCCGCTCCAGGGTTCTTCTTCAGTCCACCCGACGCCCGCAAAGCTCCAGCCCTAAACTCAAATAGGGCTTCCCACTGAACTCCCGGGGGCTTCCGCTTGAAAGAAGAAACCCGCTTAGGATCGCTTTGCGCGGGGGCATTTTGTGGATGCGGAGGCAGGAGAGCAGGGCAACCCATGTTTGGCAGCGAATTCGCTGGGCAGAGAATCCCTCTCCTCGCCAGCTTTATCATCTTAACCGCCTTCTCCATCATTAGCTCTCAAGGGCTTTTTAAAAAGCTTGCGTCGCTGCTGCCTGGCTAAACTTCCAGCATCAGCTAAGAACTTTTCCGAATTTGGCCACCGCGGAGGTCTCACCCTGCGTGTGATTTATCCGCGTATTTACATTTCTAAAATCACTGAGCCCGCTTCCTTCTACGGGTGCAAAATAATCTTCGGATTATGCCTCACACTTCCGGGCGCGGGTGGGGGAGAGAGAAAGAGAGAAGGAAGGAGACTTTAAGTTTGGAGAATTTTCTTTGTGCTCCTGATTGTCCTCCTCCAGTTTCATGCCATTCTGGGAAGGAACTTCGGAGGGCTGCCTTTCACAGTTGCAAAGCATGTCTTGCAACACCAATCTAGACGAGCCCTTCCAGACGAAATAAGTCTCCCCTTCAGTGCAGTGGAACTTGCTTCCAGGTAAGCGAGTGAAAGATCGCACCCCTGAGCTTCGTTTAAAGCACAGTAAACGAAACTTACATATTGGCAACTGAAAAAAGTCTCCTCCGCCCCGACATTGGTTTGCAATGTCCCTCCCTCGCGGAGGGAGGCAAGCAGGCAGGCAAGCGGGCGGGGCGGGCGGGCGGCCCGGGCCTCCTCCTCTTCCTCCGCCGGCGGGAGCGGAGGAGCGGCTGCCCGCCTGCCTCCGCCCGCCCTGAGGGGACCCACCTGGCGGCGGCGGCGGCAGCGGCTCCCCTGAAGCGCACCGCTTGTCGTCGCCACCTGCCTCGTTTCCCCCCCCCCAGGGCCGCTCTTCGCCACAGATCCCGCCGGAGCTGATCTCCCTGGACCCCGGGCAGCTGGGCCGGGTGGACACCGTCTCCCTGCAGCAGCAGCAGCGGAAGGAGCGTGCAGAGAGGCTGGTACCTGCCCGAGCAGGTGGGCGCCGGTGGCGCTCCGCTGGCCACTCTGGGAGGGCGGGGCGGGGCGAGACGCAGCTCTGGCGGGCTCTGGGCGTGTGGGCACTGAGTCCCTGCCCCCCTCCCCCCAGCGGGGGCTGAAGGGCCAGGACTCGGCGGGCGAGCGGCTGAAGCGGAGGAGGAAGGTGGCAGCCGAGCAGCAGCGGGTGAGTCCCCTGGCGCTCCCCGTTCCTCCCCTGCCCCGGCTCCGCCCTGGCTCCTTGGTTCGGAACAGCTTGGCTGCCGAGGCAGAGGCGCAGCCGGCGCCCTCCGAAGCTGGAGCCCCCGCAGCCCGCAGATCGGCGCTGGATCACTTCCGGAAATAGCGGGGGGAGAAGGCCAGCCGCCTTCTGCAGGCAAGGAGGGAGGGGCGGGAAGCCGGTGGGGGGGGAAACTGCTACATGGGCCCTCCCACCCGCCCCAATAAGCCACGTGATTGGCTCCCGCCCGCAAACCCCGCCCCCTTCCACGCGATTGGCCCCCGCCCGCAAACCCCGCCCCCTGGCTCTCGAGCATTTCAAAATGTGCACGAGCATGTCAAAATGGCTCCCGGCATAAAAAGTTTGCCGACCCCTGATCTAGACTAGTCCACTGGAGTTGGGCAGCCAGTAAATTTAAATAAATCTATCTATCCATCTATCTATCTCAGTTCTAGGGAGCAAAACCTTGTAGTTGTAGCAGTCCTGGCAGGTAAATTAACCAACTATCTCCTTTAATAATCCCAGAAGAGCGCATCACCTCAATCCTACCTAGGCAAAAGAAGAAAGAAAAGATCTGTTTTGAGTTTCATTCTGAAATTAAAAGCACTAGCCATTCTTAATATAGGAAATATCCACGATCAAATAATGCTATTAAAAGAAGCAGATTAAACAAGATCTTTTCTCTCACCAAATACTAGTTTATTGGCAGGAATTTTTTAAAGTTTTACTGAAATAGTCCTCAAGAAAATTACTGATTCAGCCATACTACTGTATCAACCAGCAAAATAATTTTTAATTTTTAACCAAGCATCATCTATATTTTAATGACTTAAATTAAAAAAATAAAAATTTGGGCACACATCACCCATTCCTCTAAGTTGAAGAGATTTTTAAGGAAAGATGGGGATGTGATTTTTAAAAAGCTAAAACACATTGTTAGATCAGCGCATTTTTAAATTTCATTCCCAGCCTCAGAGAAACACCCTTAAAACTCAGTGCCATCAAGTAAAAGTAGCCAATATTAGTTTAATATACTGAATACCATAATTTGTAGTCCAACAGTGAGCTATTCAGAATTAAGCAAGAATGGGACTTCCTTTTCAGTAAGTATATATAACATTGCATTGTAAAGCTTGCAGACCTAAAAATCAGAACAGAGCATTAACTACAAGAAATGCAGGGGGAAAGGAAAAGGAGAGAAAGAGAAGGAAAGTTAGCCCTTTGATTCTTGGATATTTTTAAAGCAAAAGATCTAGATTTTGGGGTAATATTAAACTGAAAGTATATTTATGCTTTGTGAAACATTTCAGTATCAAAGCTTACGTTATTTTCTGCTTGATGAAAAGTTAAGAGAAACTTGAAAATGTCCATCATTAAAGTGCTCGATAACTTTTCTTTAACCCTATTATTATTATATTTGACTCTACAAACTACATATCTAGTATAAAAGGTAGTTGGCATATGCAGTAAAGGCTGCAATGGTTGTGTTTCTTAACTCAGGAGAATAAACACATGTTTTTTGCAAGTATATCATCATCGCCGCCGCCGTTGTCATCATCTGCTGCTGCTTTATGTTTTCTTTTAATTTGAAAGCGGCAAGAGATGAGGGTAAATAGGGAATTGGTTCCAGCTCTCCCTCCTCTATTATCATCAAAGAACCTTCTGACAGTTTTTGCACACTGATTTCACTTGCCAACCCCAAGTTTATTTGATTCCATGTTGTCATCAGCACAGCAAAGCCATAGAGTGAGAGGAAATTAGAGTATTGGAAAAGATAAAGGAAGAAAGGAAGAGAGACTTGGAAAAGCCTAATGTATTATTTTCCTTTTTGGCTATTTTCCAGATCCGTTCACACCCAGAGTTTGGGAATCTGTGTCAACGTACTGAAGCCAATGAATGCTGTCCAAGCTGGTCTCTTGGGAACTCTATTGCTGCCCTACACAACCGATCTTCTTGCTTCGACGTTACCCAGGCAGATGTTTCCCACACCCTGACCCTCCTACGTTCTTGCGCCCCTGACTATCATAAAGGCATTCTTGTTCCTTCATGCATTGGTTTCAAGACTGAAAGAGACAAACATTTGCAGTGTTCTAAAATCCCGGAGAAATGCACTCGGTTTCATGCAGTTTACCAGCTCCTTCATTTCTTAGTGGACAGAGATTTCCTCAGCCTGCAGACGGTGGGATACCAAGTGCCAACCCTGAAATATAGCCTATTGTTTTTGCCAACCATGAAGGGAGCATCCATGCTGGGAATCTACCTAAATAATCTTGAGTCAGGGGACTTGTTTGATAATTACACGTCCATCACAGGGATGAACTTGGGCCTTAAGCAGAAATTATTCCAGCACTACCTTTTCCTGGATACCGTGTATCCAGTCATGGCAATACTGGCAATATTTCTAAGCATATTTTGTTATTTACGCTCGGTCTTTATCACTTTTGTCTTCATAATGATTGTCTTTGGTACCCTGATGATTTCTTATTTCTTGTACAAGGTGGCCTTCCAATTCTCCTACTTCCCTTTTGCAAACCTATCTGCAGTGATCATTCTCAGCAGCATTTGTGCCAACCATACCTTTGTCTTTTTTGACCTCTGGAACCGTAGCAAGAGCCAGAACCCATCTGCTGGGCTGTTGCAGTGGGTGAGAACCACCATGCATCATTTTGGTTACCTCATGATGGCATCCTGCCTGACAATGGGTGCTGCTTTCTACACGAGCTACATGAGTTACATTACTGCCATACGCTGTTTTGCCATCTACATGGGCACTTCTGTCCTCGTGAACTTGATATTTATGTTGACGTGGCTTCCTGCTTCGGTTGTTCTGTATGAACGATTCATAGCAAGGAAGTGTGTTTATAAACCAGAACACTACTGGAATAATACTGGGCACAAGAGGGTCATTCTGTCTTTCCATCACATCCTCCAGAGTATCCAGACTACATGGTGTGAAACTTCCAAATTATTATTTGAGAAAGTTCTTCCATGTGGGGTAATCAAATTCCGTTATATTTGGATCTGTTGGTTTGCTGCCTTGGCTATAGGTGGTACCTACATTTCCTGTCTCAACCCTCGACTGAGACTCCCAACTTTGGAGATGTCATCTGTACAAGTGTTCAGGTTAAGTCACCCCTTTGAGAGATACGATGCCGAATATTGTAATGAGTTCATGTTTGAAAGGTTAGAACGAGAAGACATGCACATGCCTATCACTATTATATGGGGTATACTCCCCGTGGACAATGGGGATCACTTTAATCCCAAGAGTAATGGCACTCTGGTGAGGGACTCAGCCTTTACCATTGAAAATCCTGAAGCGCAAAGGTGGCTGCTGGAATTTTGTCAAAAAGTCAAGAATCACACTTTTTACTATGCTGACCTGGAACAAAAATCCACAGTTTGTTTCATGGAGGAATTCCAGCGGTGGATGGACAGCCGACAGTGCTCTAAGAGAGATCACAGCTTCAACCTCTGCTGTAATCACTTCTCCTTCCCATATGGCAGAGAAGTCTTTCTCCATTGTATCAAGATGATGGTAGTAGAGCAAAACAGAGAAGAAGCTGAAGCTCGTGACTTTGGTCTCCGATTTGATGAGAAGGGAAATCTTATTGCTCTGGTGCTAGAGTTTCAGACAATTTACTACTACAGCTCCAACTACAGCAAGGCCAAACATTTCTACGATGAGCTTGGCTTATGGATAAGACAGGAGATAAAGGTAGCCCCCATGGGGCTTCAGAACGGTTGGTTCACCAGTAAACTGGAGCTCTATAATCTCCAGCACAGCACTGACACAGAGACCATGGTGGTGCTGGGCTTGTCAATAGCCCTCTGTTTTGTGGTTCTCTTGCTCACAACGTGGAACGTCCTTCTCACTGCATTCTCTGTTATCACTATTGCAGGTACTGCTCTGGTAACTGTTGGACTTTTGGTTCTTCTGGAATGGCAGCTCAATGCTATGGAGTCCCTCTTCATTTCAGCAGCGGTGGGCCTCTCTATTGACTTCACAGTGAACTACTGCATTTCCTACCACTTGTGTTCACATTCTGATCGCCTGAGCCGTGTAGCCTTTTCCCTGAAACAAATGAGCTGTGCCACTATCATGGGAACTTCTGTTTTGTTTTCTGCAGGTGTTATAATGTTACCCGCCACTGTGCTGGCATACAGGAAGCTAGGCATTTTTATGATGATGATCAAATGTATCAGCTGTGGTTTTGCCACATTCTTCTTCCAATCTCTGTGCTGCTTCTTTGGTCCAAATAAGAACTGTGGACAAATTCTTTGGCCATGTGTTCATATTCTGAAGGACTACTCAGACGGCCCTAACTCCTCCAACAGAACTTTCACCTGTGGAGGAAATGAGAAACAGAACCGATTACCAAAAGATCAGGAATCCAATGGTGCAAATGAACAGTACGAACTCCAGCCTTTGGCCAGGAAGCTTAGTGACAGCTTTGACAATAGCACTTCCACAAGCAAACTGTCCAATCGTCCATCTGTCTTATCTGAAGATATTCAGCTCCAGGACAACCGGTGCCCTAGAATGGAAATTCACTCATCCTTCGAAAGAGACAAACAGAAGCTAGAGCAAACTGAGGGGTGCCACATCTCTCTTTGTCAGTGCCCTGCCTTGCAGACATCTTCTCCTTACAAGCCTGGAAGTAACTCAGGAACAGAAGCAGAAAGTCATCAAGACTGCAGAGACTGCAGATGCCAAAAATATGATCCAAAAGCCTGGGAACATTCCCAGTCAGCCAGCACAATAGATGACAGACTGCTAAATAAATCTCATTATTCAAGCAATGCCAATCAACAAAAATCAGATGATACCTCAGAAAACAGTAATCTGCCAGAAGCTGAACTGTATGATCTTCACAGATGCCTTTATTCCACTGGTAGCTCTTTCAGTGTTCAGAACGTCTCCAGTGGGACCTCTCTCAGTGATTTTGAACCCAGCATAAAAATTGTGGAATCAGCCAGTTCTTGTCCAGATCATTTAGATGTGGTCGATTCTTGTTCTACTCAGAGAGGTCACCTGAATGGAAAGAGAGACACCTTGAGGCTGGACCTGAGAGAGACTGTCTTTGACACCTCTGCATCAGCATCCCAGCAAAACAGTGGCTTGAGAAAAACTCGGTTAGGAGGATTTGGAGGCGTGGATCCAGTTGTTCTACCCAACAGCAAGCCTGATATGCCTGATGTTTGGATCAAACGGTCTGGGGCACAAAACTCTGGATACTGAAGGTGAAAATCTCAAAGTAGAACAAATGCTATTTTCAGGGCTCTGGAAAATAAATGTTCAGCTTGAATAGCAAGTTTGAATCCCTTCCTTCTCCAACATGAAAATGAAGTGCATTATTGCAGAAGTGAAAATAACACTTTTTTAAAATACTAAGCCAGCCAATCTGAACTAGATTAGAAGCGAGTGTTAATACAGTGTCAGCTAATCAACTGCCTACCCTTGTAGTTGGTGCCATGGTCTCAATTATATTCAGTTATCCTTGTTAAGGTTTATCAAGCAAGAGTTATTTGTAACTGTCTCTGGTATTTTGCAGTATCACTTGATTTTGGAAGCAGTGGAGGGTCCTAGGCATTACAGAAATAAATGACTTAATAATTACTGAACAACAGAGGGTAACTTTATACCTTGGAGCATTTGGTGTGATGAGTCACTGAGATCTTGTATATTGTTGATGTGACAAAAAACATTTTAACTGAATCTCTTTCTACCATCATTTGCGCAAATCTCTTCAAGAAATTATATTCAGATAGGGAACAGAAAAATATCTCTTGGTAATTTTTCAAATAATTACCAGTACTCTTTAAAAGTAAATGTGATCATTAACAGTATAATTTATTTCTAACTTGGAAGTGTGATTAAACTTTTTTCCCCGAAGACAGTATGCTTTAAATTTCATCCAACTTTTTCATTATATCTTTTTAATTCTCTGACATGAGTAATTTGTATTTCATCAAATACAGTACATCTTTTGATTTGTATTAATGTTCATGCTAGGTATATTTTATTCAAAGATGTTAGTTTTCAAGCTAATTGTTTTTCATTCAAAACTATACCTATAATTTTAGCTTAGTATTCTGTGAAACTAACAGAAATTTACTTTCTTTCCACCTTTGCTATGTCACGTTCCTCTCCATCTTTCTACAGTTTATCTTGCATCTCTGGCTGTTAATAATATCCAGGCATAAAAAATAAATATTTTTCTCAAAGTGGACTTATACTTTCATAATGAATACTATGATTTACATTATTTTTAATATACAAAAAGCTTCTATCTGTAGATCTTGGAGATTCTCTGTGTTTTCACTTCTGTTATACCAGTCCCTCCTTCACTACTTAAATAATACTTAAGAGACATGTGTAGATCGGGTACCACATCATTCCATCTCCTGCACTCCCCTTTTACTTAGACTGTTCTCCTTCCTAAGAATGTATCATGGTTATATTGTTGTTTTTTTAAAAAGCCACCTCTTGAGTCTCCCTTTAATGGTATGCAACATAATGTATTGACAAAACAATTTTGTTCAGTGTGAGCTTAATAAAACGTAATTTAAATAAAATAAATAAGTATTAAAGAAATTAATAATTTTAATAATTATCATTAAAATAAATTATTAAAAATAATTTATGAAGTTATGAGCTTCAGAGCCCAAACCCTAAGATATGTGGTTTGGGTATGTGTGCACAGATACTGTACATGGTCGTCAACTTGGCATTTCACATCATCCTTGGAGCAAAAACCTCCCCTTTGCTATCCATGCACTACATTAATTCAGGTTAGCATGAATACTTTCACCTTTAAAGAAAAAAAACTTAAGTTCAAAGACAGTAGCAGAAAGTGGGTCCTCACCAGAGAAGAAGATACCAAACATGCTACTGGGAAAGAACAACGATGCGCTACAAGGAGGGTACGAAATGATGTAGAAGGGGAAAGCTCCTTCAGGAGCCTGAATGCTGATAAAGCTTATGACGAACAGAACCGTCTGGGGTAGAAGAAAATAAACAAGACTGGTACATGGAACATACAAAGCATGAGTCCCAGGAAGCTGGATATCATCAAAAAAGAGAAAAGACAAGGACCAAAACAGGCATTCTCAGGACCAGTAAGATCAACTGCACTTCAAATGACTACTTTCAGTCAAATGAATTTATAGTGTACTATTCTAGAAGTGACAAGATCATAAAGAATGGAGTAACACCAATAACAAGCAAGGAAGTCACCAACTCAGTTGAAATCTGCCTAGCACTATATGACAGAATAATGGCTGTTTACATGTGAGCTATACTTCTGAATGTCACAATTTTCCAAATTGATGCACTAACCACAGATGCATCCAAAGCAGAAACAGAATAGTTTTATGCCAACATTCAAGAAGCACTACAACAAATGAGAAAAAGAGATATAATTAGGCTGACCATATTTCCTTGAGAGAAAAATGGGACCCTACCCACGGCTCGCCGGGTGCGTGCGGGCGCACGGGTGGGCGTGCAGGTGCGCACGCTTCGCCGCAGGAACTTTAAAAAATGGGACAAAATGGATATTTTTCTTAAAACGATGGCATGGTCGGGAATTGATGAAATAACGGGACTGTCCCATTCAAAACGGGACGTATGGTCAGCCTAGATATAATATATATTATGGGATATTTCAGTGCCAAAACTGGAAGCCAAGAAGCAGCGGGAATTGTTGGCAGATTTGATTTAGGAGAAAGGAATGAAGCAGGTGACCACTTGGTACAGTTTGGTCAAGAAAATCAGCTGGGGATCACCAATATATGATTTATTTAAGCTAAATACCACTTGTACACATGGACATCTCCAAATGGAATGTACCACAACCAATGATGGGAAAACACTGTTAAAACTTTACCTGGTGTAGGTGGTGACTCAGATAATCAACTACTTGTAGCCAAAGTCCACTTTAAATTCAAATTCTGCAACACCAAAAGAATATAGCACCCTAGGACATACCGTATTTTCCGGCGTATAAGACGACACCCGGCGTATAAGACGACCCCCGACTTTTGAGAATATTTTCCTGGGTTAAAAAGTCGTCTTATACACCGGAAAATACGGTATATTGAAAAAAAAAGTCAACTCTATAACAGTCAAGTACACTTAACTTAATGAACTATGGGGAGAAATGGAAAACATGATCAATGAAGCAGCCCAAAAACATATCTGATACCAAAAAAAAATAATAATAAGTGAAGACAAGCAAAAACCTGTCAGAGGAAACCATCCAAATTGCTAAACAGAAAAGTAAAGCTAAAGCCTCAGGTAACAGAGATGAAGCAAGGTGAACATACCTAATACTGTTGTTGTGGGGAAAATAGGAGGAGGAAGGAGTATTAGGTATGTTTGCCACCTTGAGTTATTTATAAAAATAATAAAGGCGGGTTAAAAATAATAATAAAATAAAATAAAATAAAATAAAATAAAATAAAATAAAATAATAAAATAAAATAAAATAAAATAATAAAATAAAAAAAATAAAATTAAAATAAAATAAAATATAAAATAAAATAAAATAAAATAATAAAATAAAATAAAACAGAGATGAAGCAAGGTGGCTGAGCATTTCAATGTAAAAGAAAAAAAAGTACTAGAATGAGCATTACAGAGAAATAGAGAGAAGAAAGGACACACTGGAGTTCTTTTTGCCCTAATAAAGAAAACATTAACTACACACAAAGGAACAATAAAGGGCAAAGACAGGAAAGAACTGAATGAAAAGCAAATAGAAAAATAAATGGAAGGAATACACTGAGGAATCATATATGTCTAGCAACATTCTTCAACCGCGTAACAACCAGAAATATGTACAGTCAGAAATACTGAGATATGAATTAGCGCAGGCACTGAAACAGCTGCCAGAAAGAAAAGCCCCTGAAACCAATGGCATATCATTAGAACCAGCATCGTTACAAAATTATGGCAAAATTATGAGACATCTATGAATGGCTGAAGAACTGGAAAAGGTCAGTGTTCATCCCAATCCAACGAAGGTAGAAACACACAGCTGTTTCAATTATCACACAATAGGCCTAATATCACCTGCTAGCAACATTCTGTTGAAAAATCATACAAAAATTATTGGGCCCAACCATGGAAAAAGAGCTATCTGATGTACAGGTTGGTTTTAGAAGAGAAAGAGGCCCTCGAGTCCACATTGCAAATGTTTGATGGCACATGGAACAAGTCTGGATTTCAAAAGAATGTTTATTTATGCTTCATCAACTCCAGCAAAGCCTTCAGATGCATGGAATATGGACAGTGGAGTCCTTGGTGCTCTCTGAGCCTTGTTGTTTTCTTGCAGATGTTTCACTGCCAGACTAGGCAACATCTTCAGTGCGAAAAGGGAGTGGGACTTGCTCTTTTTTTATATTGTCCTGCTTGTGTTGGTGGAGGTGTTGTTCTCTCCTTAGGTGGTCTTTGATTGGGCTGTTGTTTGCTGCTTGGTTGATTGACTGAGTTAATAGTTCCTTGATTAGGGTATATTGTGCTGTTTGATTGTTCCTCTGGTGCTAATCCTGGTGTTAATCTTTGCATATCTGGGTGTTGATTGCTGGCAAGGAGGTGTTCTGGTCTTTTGGCTTTTCTATTGTCTCTTATGAAATAATATTAATATAATAATGGTGCTGGAGAAGACTCTTAAGAGTCCCTTGGACTGCAAGGAGGTCAAATCAGTCAGTCCTAAAGGAAATCAACCCTGACTGCTCATTGGAAGGACAGATACTGAAGCTGAAGCTCAAATACTTTGGCCACCTAATGCGAAGAGAGGACTCACTGGAAAAGACCCTGATGCTGGGAAAGACTGAAGGCAAAAGGAGAAGGGGACGGCGGAGGACGAGATGGTTAGATAGCATCACCGATGTAATGAACATGAATTTGAGTAAACTCTGGGAGACAGTGGAGGACAGGAAGGCCTGGCGTGCTATGGTCCATGAGGTCACGAAGAGTCGGACATGACTAAACGACTGAACAACAATAATTAATATAATTAATATAATATAATTAATATAATATAATATAATATAATATAATATAATATAATATAATAATATTCTCTTTGATTTGGGAATATGGACAGTTATGGAAGTGACTGAAAGAAATGGGTGTTCTAAAACACTTGATTCAAATCATAAAATCATTGTATAACCAAGAAGCCACTCTCAGAACAATTAATGGGAACACAAACTAGTTCAAGACTGGAAAAGGTGTGCAGCAGGGCTGTATTCTATCCCCTTCTATTCAGTTTATATACTGAGGCAGTTCTGAGAATAACTTGCATGAATAGGAAATTGGAATAAAAATTGATGGCAAAGAACTTATGCAGACCACACAGAATGTGAAAAAAATGGGATTGCAGCTAAAAATTAAGAACACTAAAGTAATGGTAACAGCTGGAAATGGTAGCATCAAGATAAAAATTGACAATGAAGAAATTGAATCAGTCCAAATCTCATTTTCCTCAGTTCCAAAACTCACTGAATAGGAGACACTGGACCCGAAACTGAATGTAGAATGAAGTAACTAGAATTGAGAAGATCTGGAAAAACATGGATGTCAGTGTTAATACCAAATGCAAAACAGTAAATGCTATTGTTTTCTTTTCTATACCTTGTGAAAGTTGGACAATAAAAAAACTGATAGAAGAAAACTAGACTCCTTCAAATTATGTGTTTGGAGAAGGTTACTGCAGGTACCTTAAGACAGCTAAAATGGGATTTTAGATCATATCAAGCCAGACAGCACAGTAAACTAAGATTAACAAGTTAAGGCTGTCTTATTTTGGTCTTGTTGTGCAATAAAAATCTTTAATAAAATCAATTACGCTAGGAATCGTTAGAGGTGCTAGAAAATGAGGCCAGAAAAAAATATACTGAATAGATATTATCAGGCAAGATTCTGGTTTAAACCAAGAAATATTAAACAAAGTTGTAAAAGATTGGAAAGGACAGAGGGAACTAATCTATAAAATCTCTGAAAGATGGATGTGACTGAACAAATGCAGATTGATGTTTAGAATGTTGAGAGCATGCAGACGACATATGCCCCAAATGGCAGTAGGAAGAAGGTTGTATGATCACTGAAAGGCTGACCAATCTAGAATGCAAATAAATGGGTTACTCCATACCATATCTTCCAGTCTCACATGATGCTCTTCCCTCCTGATGTATGTTTCTGGGTATATTGGCTCACTTTCAAACAAAGCAATGAACTGCAGCCCCCCACCATTTTTATTCTTTAAGAAATCCTGTGTGGTCTCTATTCATTAAAAATTTTTAAAAGGATACAAAAAATATGCAGCCAGTTGAGACAGATATATGGGATAAACCATGGAATTGGATTGAGGCTGATCTAGTTTCTGTTGCTGTCAGATTCAGAACTTGAAAGGAAACGTTAATTATAATACCCAGGGCAAATCTTAAGGAAACAGCAACTGTAATGTTGTAATTAGGCTGCTATTATTACTCATTATGTTCTCAGGTTGATTGGAGATCTGAGGTAAAACCTGGGCAATTATGCTGGTTGGAAAAGACTGTAGCTCACCTATTCCTTGAAAGCTAAACTCCTCCAATACCTCTATTGTAATTGATAGTGGAGGGAGAAATAATAGTGCTGTATGAAGCATCATCTTGACTTGAGGGCAGAAAATGACTAGGCATCTGTTTACTCACTTAAAAATTTGCTAAAAGTACATCAAAGAAGGCAAGAACGGCTCTTCCTTTTTTGCCAGACAGTGAGTTTCATACATTAATTGATTGTGTCTGCTTATTTTACACTGTCTCACACCTTTTTCCCCACCAAATGGGTCACGGTTAGGGTTACTGATTGATAGTTGACAGTTACCCCTGCAAATTTATGTATTCATGACGTAACACAACAAAGATATTGTACCAACTGATTATGACCACAGTGGGCAAAACTTTCAGACAAGAGATTTTAATACTAGTGATGGGCACAAAAGGTACAAGAACCGGAAGAAGAATGGAAAGAGCAGAAGTTTTCAAAATATTAGCAAAAGAAACAAGATTTCCAAGTGGCAAATCATTAGAGTTTCTTGGAAGTTTGAAATCTCCTGAAGCAGAGGAGGTCACAGTCAGGAGAAGTGTGCCAAAGATGAAGAAGCACTGAAGGATCTGATCTACCCTTCACAGACAACCTCTGATAGAGGTCAAACATGATGGAAGATAAGACATGTCATTAGCCAGGCTGACTGACAGAGAGACATTGCTGGCCAGTACTGTATCTTTAATTCCTTTCTTAATTCTAGATTATAATAGCTACAGTATTTAGAAACATAGAGGGATACATATATACTAAGCTAAAGGTATATCTTGTGAACATAAATGAACTTGAACTGAAGGCTGGTAAGGGAAGATAAAAGCATATAAAATCACACATGATATGAAAAATGTGGACAGAGAGGATTTTCTCCCTTTAGAACTCAGGGTTATCCATCAAAGCTAAACATGGTGAGATTAAAAATCAATAAAAGTATTTCCTTACACAATACATAATTAAAATGTACAGTTTGCTGCATGAGATGTAGAGATGGCCACCAATTTAGAAGACTTTTAACTATATCGGCTTTTAAAAAGAACTGGACATAATCAGGGAGGATCTGGCTATCAAAGGCTGCTTGCTCCTCCTCAAGTCATGTTCTGTACATCTGCTAGGGGTAAACAGTGGAAGAGGACTACTGCTTGTGAGCCTTCTCAATGCATCTGGTTTGCCACTGTGGGACACAGAATGCTGGACCAGATCAGCCTTTAGCTTGATTCTACTGTCTACAGCTCTGGGTGTTGCACTGCATAAAATATGTCGATGAAGATTCTCAGTCATCCAGGTGGAATTGTCTGTAGGTTGAGTCATGTGTCATCCATATACCTGAACCAGTGGGTGGGCGCCATTCCCTGGAACGTGCTGAGTGCTTTCTTCTCCACTTCTTCCATGTATAGGTTGGCAACAATGGGTGACATGGGGAAACCCATGGCACAGCCATGTTTCTGTCCTGTGGATATCCAAATTGGGCCTTCATTAAATCTAAGTCTACCCCTAAAACCCAAAACAATGGCAGACAGAGCTGAGACTCAGAATCAATGGAAGAACCTGGTCATTCCTTACATGGCTGGCGTGTCTGAAAAGATAAAACGGATATTTGGCAAACACAACATACCTGTATATTTCAAACCCACCAACACACTTGTACACCCTAAAGATCCAACACCAAAACATAAGAGGAGCAACGTAGTATATGCAATCCAGTGCAGTGAGGAGTGTTCTGAGCTCTACATTGGAGAAACCAAACAGCCTTTACACAAGAGGATGGCCCAACCCAGGAAGAGCAACACCACAGGACCAGAACCAGCAGTTTACCTTCATCTAAAAGAAAAAGGACACTCATTTGAGGACATTAATGTTCACATTTTGGACAGGGAAGATAGGTGGTTTGAGAGAGGGGTTAAGGAATCCATTCATGCCAAAGTGGAAAATCCTTCCCTCAATAGAGGCGGAGGCCTCAGGCACAACTTGTCCCCCATTTATCATGCTGCTCTTTCATTAGTCCCCAGGAAGATTAAGACCACTTCACAAGTTCACCAGCAAGGCCACATTTAAGGATCCACTTGGGGATGAATAAAGGTTTTAGGAGTAAGACATCCTAAAGACTATCTACACCTCAATTGCCCAATTAACAAGCCAATCAGGTGTAAGGTCAATACAGCCAACCCTGAAGACATATATGGGGTCCCCTCACCAACTATTAGAAGGGGCATGGTGGCTCAGCGGGTAAGACGCCAGGCTTGTAGATTGCAAGTTCGGAGGTTCAAATCCCTAGTCCCGCGTGACAGAGTGAGCTCCCGCACTAGCCCCAGCTCTTGCCAACCTAGCAATTTGAAAGCATGCAAGTAGATGAATAGGTACCACTTCGGTGGGTAGGTAACAGCGTTCCACGTGCGTCATGCCGGCCACATGACCGTGGAAGCGTCTTCAGACAACGCTGGCTCTTCGGCTAACAAACGGAGATGAGCACCGGCCCCTAGAGTCGGACACGACTGCACAAATGTGCACAAATTTTTCTTACCTGCTCCTCCCCAGATATTTGCCCCATCATCTATGGATCAAAACCTCCTAGGGGATTTCAAGGCTCTGAGATCCAGAGACACCCAGCTTGAAACCATAATATTAGGAAGGAAAGAGGCTTATTTGTTGTGGTTGAGCATAATTATGAAAAGCTTTGTCCTTTTCTGCAAATTTTCTCCATGAAAATTCTTGTTCTCACACGGCCAGTTTTGCTGCAACAAATCAGGGGGGCACCTTTACCTTTTACACCAACTTTTGCCCAGACTGAAGAAGCTACTTGGATAAGCAGCGAAACGTTTCAACCAAAAGAAAGAAATCCAGTTGCCATGACTCAACCTACAGACACTGCATAAAATGATTTTATGTTTTTATACTTTGTTTTCATAAGCTGTCCAAAATCTGACTGGGGTGGCATATAGATGTTGAGAAATAAATACACAGACATCTGAAGACTGCCCATGTATAGTGCAAAATGTGACATAGGGATTTTCTGTGGAAAAGTTAACTCTCCTAAAATCCTTTCTCTCTACAATTATTAAAGGCAGTCTGAGCTATAAATCAACTTTTTCCTAATGAAGAAAAGCAGCAGAGTTTAAGGGTAAATAAGGGTTAGAATGAGAGATTCTCAAACTCTGGCCTGCAAGTTCCACTTAGCTGATTAAAATTACTCAATATCCAACACTATCCAGACTTGGCCCTTCATTTGGGTTTGTTTTTTTTACCAACAACACAGATGATTATTAGTAAAGCTATGTGAGGTCCATACCAAAAATTTAAGATTTTTCAAACTACGCAGTGGAACTTTCTACTACTTATTCCCTACAACTTCACCTCTTAATGGTGTAGGCCTAAGACCTGAGATATTTATAATGCAGCATGCATTCTGAAAATGAAGTCAAGGTGAGAAAAAAAGTTATCCAGTGCTCCACCTCCATCCATCCATCCATCCATCCATCCATCCATCCATCCAATTTGTATAGCTGCCCATCTCACAGAAAAGCAACTCCCTAATATTTTCTTATTACTATTCCTATTTAAACAATCATGTAGCAAATAGAAATTCAACAGGTGCAGCCTTCCTTATGACACCTGCCTACCAGAAAAAAAAAGTTTCACTGCAAAGTAAAAACCAAATCCAGGTCTAGAGCACATTAAAGGTAAAGGTTCCCCCCGCACATTTGTGCAGTCGTGTCCGACTCTAGGGGCCGGTGCTCATCTCTGTTTGTTAGCCGAAGAGCCAGCATTGTCCGAAGATGCTTCCACGGTCACGTGGCCAGCATAACGCACACGGAACGCTGTTACCTACCAACCGAAGTGGTACCTATTAATCTACTTGCATTTGCATGCTTTCGAATTGCTAGGTTGGCAAGAGCTGGAGCTAGTGCGGGAGCTCACTCCCTCACGCGGGGTTAGGGATTCGAACCTCCGAACTTGCGATCGACAAGCCTGGCGTCTTATCCACTAAGCCATCATGCCCTGAGAGCGGATTGTTGTTGTTCAGTCGTTTAGTCGTGTCCGACTCTTCGTGACCTCATGGACCATAGCACGCCAGGCCTTCCTGTCCTCCACTGTCTCCCGGAGTTTGCTCAAGTTCATGTTCATTACATCGGTGATGCTATCTAACCATCTCATCCTCTGCCGTCCCCTTCTCCTTTTGCCTTCAGTCTTTCCCAGCATCAGGGTCTTTTCCAGTGAGTCCTCTCTCCGCATTAGGTGGCCAAAGTTAGCCAGGGGCTATTTACCATGCTATCCCAACAGGTCAAATTTCAGCAGGGCTGTTCCCATCACTAAATCCATGGCATGCGCAATTTCGGCTTTAAGGTCACTAAAGCAGCCCTCCCAACGGCTAAAGATCCATGCAGTTCATCACATCAGGAGACACTACGCTGGTGCAGAGTGTTTTAAAGAGCCCGGGTCCCTGTGCTGTTCTGAACCTCCCCGATCCAAGTGTTATCGGAACGAAGTCGCATGGCTCAGCTGATTTAGTACGGACTTCCTTCTGAATAGAGACATGATAACCGCTCTATGTCCCGTTTCCTCAACACATTATACGTTGTTTCAGAACAATATTTCTTCTTCGAACAAAAGCAAAGGAATTAAATGACCCACTCTAGCTCTAAATTAACCACACCACACCCCGTAAATTGGTGTAGCCCACTTCCTCCTAGAGCACGTACGTAAGCTTCACTTTTCATTCTGCGCACGCGCTTGAATGTCTGGCGGAAGACGTTTGTCCCAACCTAGGGGCTGGGCGTTTGGTTATTCAGCGCCTGCGCCTTTTCTTGGCTTTTTGCTGTCGCGCTATCTTGCACTGGGGTGGAAACGCCTTTTCTGATTCAAAAGGCGGCGGGACTGCTGCTGTAGAAACGGCCTTTGGTGGATATGCCGGGAGCTTCTCTGCCGTATTTCACAGGTTAGGAGTTTCGGGAATCAAATTTGGGCACCACCTGAATGATGGTGCGCGCATGTTGCGTGCGTATGTACCTGGTTGGTGGGTTTTCTGCTGAAAGCCTTTATTTATTTGAAACGAAATAATTCTGTATTCACAGCAGTTGTTTCTGTCACGTGGATTCCTGACTAAAGTCCTCACTTTGGGACCAAACCACCGCAATGTGCTATACAGAGGGCTGTTCCAGAAAACAGTTTAGAAAGTGTAAATATTATAGTATGAAGTTGCTTGCATATGAAAAGACAGTGCAGTATATCATGCTGGTCCTTGATATCTTTGCTTGGTTTATAAAAGATTACTTTACTCATAGAATAGTATGTAATCTCAACACACTTTAGAAAAATCTTCTTTTCCATTCCTTTCTATCAAATGAAACTGAGTGTATTTAAAATCCCATGAAATTGAATGGGATGTTCATATTTCTATATCAATCGAAGAGAATATTTGTAGCTCAGGGTTGAACTGTGGAGTCCTTGGTGCTCTCTGAGCCTTGTTTTCTTGCAGCCGTTTCATTGCCAGGCTAGGCAACATCTTCAGTGCCTTTAGGTTTAGTGTTGCCTAGTCTGGCAATGAAACGTCTGCAAGAGAACAAGGCTCAGAGAGCACCAAGGACTCCATATTTCTATATAAATATAAATTACATTTACACAACATATTGCATCAGAATGTGGTTTATTGTGTGTTCCTCTAATACAGTTTGTACATTAACCATTGTTATTCATAAAGGTGTAAGTAGGTGAACCATGGTTCACTGTGCAACATGAACACAGCTGTGGAGTCCTTGGTGCTCTCTGAGCCTTGTTGTTTTCTTGCAGACGTTTCATTGCCAGGCTAGGCAACATCTTCAGTGTGAAAAGGGAGTGAGACTTGTTTTATGTTTATATACCCTGGCTTGTCCTGCCTGTGTTGGAACACAGCTATTTTTTTGATAAGAGTGAGATTTGGAGAGAAAAGGGTTAATGACATAAATAAAAGTGCTGCAAATTACTTTGAAGGCTGTGAGAAATATTTATTTTTTTCCAAAATAGAACCTCGGTAGACTATTACTGTAAAAAAATTAATTTTTTTTAAAATAATGTTTGTGTTTGCAATGCTCGTTATGTATACTAAAACTTGGTCAACAGCTACCAACATCTTACTTCCTGGTGCATACTATAAGTTAACTGTGTCTTGTAGTGTATTTCTGCTGTCTAGAACAAAAACAATTCCATTTTCAGTTTCTGGAAACGGTGCTTTATAGCCTGTTCTGATTGTAAGACCAAATTTCCAGAAATCCAGAATGATGGCCATCTGGAGTTTGAATAACACACTAAATCAGAAACCGACAAGGCTGGCTGGGGAATTCTGGGAGTTGAAGTCCACACATCTTAAAGTTGCCAAGGTTGAGAAACACTGGTGTAAACCGGAAAGATTGGGTTCACGCCATATGTTAAGCCCAAACCAGAACAAAATACATTATGGCTTCCTACAGTATATGAACTTGCCAATAATCAATACAGAAGAGCAGAAGTCTTTGAATTGCTGTTCTCCCTCTGTCTTTACAAGGATATTGTGCCTACTAAACTCTTAGCAACCCCTTGGCTTCATGTATACTTTGCTATTGTAGCAGCTGGTGATCTGCAGTACTTTATATCTTTCAGACTTTAAATATTATGGAGACTGAAAAATCCAAGATCCCTGTTTACACTTCCCAACAGTCCAAAACAACTGGTGTTCTAAAAGGTCTGTTAACCTGTTAAGATAATTACTCTCTAATTATAGGATAACTTATTTTTTCCTGAGTTGCAGAATCTTTGTAAAGACAACTTCAAATGCTTTCCTTAACTATGGTAGCTAAGATTAGATCAGCTTGATATGAATTAAAATTTAATCAAAATGTATAGTCAGCACTATGTATCTAGACCATCATTGATCCTTTGAAGTAAT
Organism: Charina bottae; assembly: GCA_023362775.1. Taxonomy (NCBI): domain Eukaryota; kingdom Metazoa; phylum Chordata; class Lepidosauria; order Squamata; family Charinaidae; genus Charina; species Charina bottae. Next base: position 140,779,877 of record JALMGJ010000001.1, read on the forward strand.
GCCTGGTCAGGTGAGAGAGGAACTTTATATCAAGGTAGTAAGATTCCTGTTATCCTCAAATGTTTTGGACTGCAATTCTTATGTATACTTACTGTTTGTCAAGCTGGACAGAGTTTTTGGAAAATACTATTCAAAATATCAGAGGGCACCAGGTTCTCTGCACATGTTCTGTGTTAAGTTTAATACTGGTTTTGGTTTTGCGTGTTTGAGAAAAGACTAGAAATTCAAATTCAGGCCTTCAGATTTGGTGAAAGAAGTATCTTTGCTGAAAATCAGAAATCAATTAAATCAAGCTTTTGTCAGTGGACTTGAGGAAGAAGTGATGTCTTTTCTTAATCATACAGGGATTTAGAGAAGGGAAGAAGCAATAGAGGCTTTTCGTGCTGTCTCTTGCCTTATCCAAAGCTCTGCACAAATTAGAGTACAGGGCATTGGGAAGAAAGATACAACCTTTTGTTCGTTTATAGCCATGAGGACGCAGGTCTTCTAGAAGCAGCTACTGTACCTTTTGGCTGATGGAATTGAGGGACGGGAGAGGCAGGTGGATATTGCCAGGCATATTGCCTTAATCCATAATATCAGAATTATTTTATTCCTCTGCTATCCCCTTATTCCTGTTACTGCTAAATCCTGCAACTTTTTCCATTTACTTCCGAATTTCATTCTGCTCTTTCTCTTACTCCGGTGTTGTAATACCTTCCTTTCAAGTTAGTTCCCATCCTCAGCTTCTTCCCTTTAACGTTCACCTGAGGGCCGTAGCTTTGATTAACTATTTGCCCAAATTTGCCTCATTTGCAGATGTGCAGCTCTGTGATTATTCGAAGCAGCAAAACCAGAACAAAGGGATAGACTCGGAGCCCCTGAAAGAGCCTGTTTTTACTTTTGGCGCAAACAATCCCACCACATGTGTTGCCTTCAAAGACCCAAATCAAAGGTAAAGAAAAATACAAACTTTTGCTATGGCAGCAAAAGTATCTACTCCTAGGGCAGCTCCATTCCATATAACACCAGTTCCATATACCTTCCCTTTCAAGACAGGGAATTTGCAGCTTCTCTTCTTCCCTCCCACCAAAAAAGAAATTTGGCCTAACATGTCAGGGAGGCTAAAATTAACATCTTTTATCAAAATGCTTTAGTTGCTCTCTCTTGTTCTCCATAGTGTTTATTGTATTAAAATGTTTAGATTTAAAATCTTTACATTGTTGCAATATCTATTTATTCCTCTCATCTTAAGACTCATGAAGACAGGGAAAAAAGTAGCACTGCCACCCCCTCCCAAGAAGAGAGTGCCCACAGCGACACGATCGTGAGTACTTGCAAGCAAAATGTCCTGTTCTTTTTGTTTTTCTGTCTTCCCATGTTGTGGCAGAATTCCTTAGAATGGTCTGTGCACTAAAACATTTTAGGTTTGAAATGTTGCAAATTTCAAATGTCCCCTTTTGATTTGAGAACACTGTTCTAGCTTTGTTGAAAGTATTTCAACCTCAAAACAAACGAATCTGACAGAAATTGGAGCAGTCTGTTTTGAGAAATTTGAGAACAGGTTTAGCAAGATTGGAAAAGCCTAATAGAGTAAGGGTACTCTAGAGCCCAAACATTGGACTCTGAAATGTTTTATTAACCTCTAATTCTTTACAAGAATGCATTTAACTTAAATTATGGAAATTTGTATTTTATTTTGAAAAAGCAAACTGCTATAAGAGCAGCATTCATTATGTAAAATAATTGCAGAACATAAAATAAATTATGAAAATGTAACGCAGTTTAAATATATGGCTAGGTTAGATTGGTACTGTAGAGTTTGTACCATATAGATTTGCAGTATTGGTGTGGATGTACACTAGTTTCCAGACACTGCTCAAAGTTGGTTGATTAGAGCAGCCTATAAGCCTTGTAGGTAAATGAATATGAAGTAGATGCTGATATAGGCTGATCAAGTAGTTGTGCATCTGGATTAAGGCATAATGTGGTGAATATCTTAAATTTTAATAATTTCTGTATATTCCTCTTTTCCATCTGTAAAGTAATGAGTGTTCTTGATCTGCTATTAAATGCAAGTAAAACTGCCATCTGTGATGCATCACTAATATGTTTGATTCTATAGTCCTATGAACAGATACAGACGGGAGGTAGAACTCAGAAACGTAAACAAGATGCTGGAGACTGATAAGTGTGAACTGAGTTTAAAGATGGCGGAAATGCAGGTAGTAAGCAAACTTGGCTTTTGTTGTTATGACATGAACTAGGTATGGCATGGGCAGTTCCTATAATTTTCTACAGCCTGTAGTCTAGATTAACACTTTGCATGTGTAAGCCCAGTCTTTCTTCTGCTTTGCTATTTTCGTCTTTAGAGTAACAAGGGCTGTGCTTGTTGTACAAGAATGACAAGCTGGAACTACTTTTAAGATTTTTATATCACCTCACAGTATATCATTTCAGACAGGATTAAAGTCTTTTTCTTCTGTTTGGTGTGAGAAAAATTTGTCTCTGGGTTAATGCCTTCTATGACTTGGAAGAGAAAATCTATGTAACTTTATTCTCTATTATCTCTCTCTGTTAATTAAAAGTAGAGGAAGAACAGTCTATGGGCTGTTCTTCTTTTCTTTAGCCTATATAACACACGGGTAGGGAATGAAATTCAGCCGTGGAGCCAAATCCAGCCACCAACATTGAACTACTGTTTTGTGAGGTTAGTGGAATTCCACTTCATGTAACACATTTTCTAAATAATAATCTAAGAAATCAGCTTTTCATAATTGCTGATTTCAACAATAGCCATGAGAAAACAATGTCAACATTTACCCCCCAAATAAAAAGGGTTGTTCTATTGCACAGTTCTTTACCTTTTCTTGCATCCTTATTTATTTCTTAAAGGCCTAATAGAAATAAGTGCTTTTCTTAATCTACCGTTTGGTTTGGTCTCTGCAGAAGGATATGAAAGGTATGAAGGAGCTTTGTGATAGTCTTGAAAAAGAAAATGATAAGCTGAAAAAATTTCAGGAAAGCTGCCTGTTGATATTAGAAACCAGGAATTGTGACCCAGGTAAATACTACAAGCATTTGTTATTCTGTGCTAATTGTAAACAAGACAGTCATATACTGTACTGTTTCTGTCACTATTTTTCCTCCAGCAAAGGACTAAAACTCCTATGATGGTAGGGCCCTCTTCATTTAACTATGAATGCCTAGACCAGAGCTTTCCAAACCTTTCATGTTGGTGACACACTTTTTAGACATGCATGATTTCGCGACACACTCTTAGAGCAGGGCATCATTTCGCGACACACTCTTACAGCAGGGCACAAGGCAGGCACTAGGACCTGCGCGGAATCACAGCAGGTTTGGAGGCAGCAGGGCACATGGCAGGCACTAGGACCTGCGCGAATCCTGGCAGGGCAGGTTTGGAGGCAGCAGGGCACAAGGCAGGCACTAGGACCTGCGTGGAATCCTGGCAGGGCTCGGAGGCAGCAGCAGCCGCGACACACCCAGACACTGCAGCCGACACACTAACGTGTCCCGACACACAGTTTGAAAAGCTCTGGCCTAGACTAATGTTTCCCAAAATGTGATCCATGAACCATTTGGTGCCCTATGAAATTTCACCAGGTAGTCTGCTGCAGCCTGTTTTTCACTGCAGCCCCACGTCCCCTCCTAAACTGCCAATCACCTGGTCAGTCTTTCTGATATGAAAGACTGACTGACCTCTTCGATTGATACGAAAGACTCACTATTCAGAGATATCTGCTAAAGAACATTCTCAACCAGCAAGTTTGTGCTAAGAGTAGCTGTTACTGTACAGCATGGTATACATAAAGTAATTCAAGTGATTAATAAATGTTTAAGATCAGGTTAATTTTTAATATGTTTTTTTAAAAAGGCTTTACTGTGAAAATGGAGGGGATGGAACACCATATACAAATGCAACTGTAATAATTGTCTCATCTGCTGAAAACATCAATCTTCCTAGAGATTAAAACATAGGGAGGAAATTTAATTATTTAATTGGGTGGAGCCCACATTTTCCAGATGTTTATTTAATGGTCTATAAGTGCAGGACGTTTCTGAAACACTGGCCTAGACTATGTGATACAAAGTAGAATCCAGGTGGTGCAAAGCAAGGAAATGTTTCTCTCCACTCTGTTTTAGTTATGCATGGACAAAGTTTTAACTTTGTACTAAGCCACTTTAAGTGAGGGGCGTGGTGGCTCAGCGGGTAAGACGCCAGGCTTGTCGATCGGAAGATCACAAGTTCGGATGTTCGAATCCCTAGCCCCGCGTGACGGAGTGAACTCCCGCACTCGCCCCAGCTCTTGCCAACCTAGCAATTCAAAAGCATGCAAATGCAAGTAGATGAATAGGTACCACTTCGGTGGGTAGGTAACAGCGTTCCACGTGCGTCATGCCGGCCACGTGACCGTGGAAGCGTCTTTGGACAACGCTGGCTCTTCAGCTAACAAACGGAGATGAGCACCGGCCCCTAGAGTCGGACACGACTGCACAAATGTGCGGGGGGAACCTTTACCTTTTTAAGCCACTTTAAAGTTCAACCACTGACTAAATTATCTATTAGATAATCAGTAATTCTGATTATTAGGCCCAGGACAAAAGTCTTTCCTATTTTTGCTGCCTATAATTGAAGGTGTGATGGTTGAATGCTTTTTTCACGCAGAGCATATGCTCTGTCTCTGAAATATGATCCCTTCCTCGTATGAGATCATTCTGATTCATTTGATACTATTCTGAAACAGATGTTTTGGAATTTCTTACCAAAGGAGACAGCAGAACAACCCCCAAAGTTGCTTGCCTTTTATGCTTCCAGTTGAATGAGAAGAAATATAGGCTATATATTTGAAATACAGTAAAATATTTGAAAATCAGTTACAGGTGAACAAATTTTGGAGGAGGAAGAAATGAACAAGAAAATACAGACTGAGATAACGGTGAGAATGTGATTCTGTTCGCTACCCCTGAAGAGAAAGATAACCCAATCTGAGGCATTCCAAGATTTTGTTGTTGCCTAAAGCAAAGGACAGGGTGGCACTGCAACTAGACTAATAGTTGAATCTTGTTTCCACATTGGGAACTGTTAGTGAGGGCGGTAGGCTAACTTAGGGGGTGCAGAGTTAAGGCTGCGTTTCATAAGGGTCGCTGAATGCCTTTCTGCGTGTGCCCCTTTCCAGCATGTTTCTGAGGTGGCTTCTCTATTCTATTGTTAAGGCAAGTTCAGATTATTTATTCTGCTGAATTTAGTTTGTGAACCTAGTCATGGATATAAAATATCTTAAGCTTTCACTTTTAATCATTAAGAAATTGATAACGTTGCTATTTCTAATGTCTTTGCCTTTCAGGTTTTGTCAGAGAAACTTAATGCTGATCTTGAATTGTTCATCCAAATGGCTAAAGAGGAAAAAGAAAATCTTCAGGTAAATCTAGGGTGGATTTTCCTCTCTGCCCCTTCAGATACATACCTGCATATTAATGCCATACAACATCCCTGCTTAACATTTTTAATGCTTTTATTTTAACCCTATTCTAACTTCTATACATCTATAGAAAAAAACTCTGATTTTTCTTTTGGCAAGGGTGTGTGTGTGTGTGTGTGTATACACACACACACACACACACACACATACACGAGTTGGGTGGCATATATATATATATATATATATATATATATATATATATATATATGCGCCACCCAACTCCAGTGGACTCGTTATCACTTCATCTTGTACACACAATTTCTGAGAAAGGTTTTGCACCTAACTGACACATGCAAGAAGGAACAAACCCGTTCCATTGAAACTAAGGACAGAAGAAGAACCAACAGGTTGAAACTAAAAGAAAGGAGATTCAGTACTAGGAAGAAATCTGTGATAGTAACAGCTGTTAAGCAATAGAACAGTACAGGTAGCCCTTGATTTACGACCACAATTGGGACTGGAATTTAAGTGATGCGGTCATAAAGCAAGTCATCACGTGACCGCATTGCTTAGTGACGGCAATCCCGGCAATCCCCATTGCCATCGTTAAGTGAATTTCACAGGTCATTAGGCGAGGACCCACCCCGATCCAAATCATTCTAGGCTTGGTCCCTCCCAGCCCCAAGCCTCAGTAAGGTAAGGGACTGCCTCTTCTTTAACTCCCCACCCCACCCCCCTATCTCCCCCACATCTCTGCCCTTTTGGCTGCCCTGCACCCTGTTTTGCAGGGTAGCAAGCAGCCCCAGAACCGCATCCCAGAATCATCTTCCCCAGGTCTTGCGAGGAGACTGCCGTGCACGCCCTGGGGAAGAAAGCCTCGTGCAGCCAGCAGCTGCTTCGCGAAGGGCCAGGCCGGGCGTGCTTGGTCAGCAGTGGCAGCAGGGAGACGGTGAAGGTCAGCTAGGGAGGCAGGGGCTGCGGAGTGCAGGGGGCCAAAAGGTCATAGATGGGGGTAGATAGGCAGGTGGGTGGAGTTGAAGTGTCCCTGCGATTGTAAGTGCGGGTGGGCTGCCAAGTGCCCAAATTTTGATCACGTGACTGCGGGGGTGCTGCAACGGCCATAACTTTGGGGACTGGTTGTAAGTCCATTCAGCGCTGCCGTAACTTCAAACGGTCGCTGAACAAATGGCCATAAGTCGAGGACTACCTGTATGCCTAGAACAATAATGGCCCATAGTTGCCCTTTCCTGGAAGTTTGGATGGCCCCTTGTTGGGGTTGGATCAATGGATTCATGCACAAAGCAGGGAGTTGAACCAGATGACTTACAAAGTCTGCTCCAGCTCCTAAGTTGTGATTCAGTTTTCTATATTTTAATTTTAATCACTGTAGAGTTTATTAAATGTAATTTTAATAAATGTAGACATCGCTACTTACCATTTTTTTCTTTACAGAATGCTCAGACAAGATGGAAGCAGATAGAGGAGGAGAGAACCCACTTCTTAGAGCAGCAGCAGTCTTTTCATAAAGAAATGGAAGATCTGCTTGCTGCCTTAAATCAGGAAGATTACTTCTTCAATTCATCATAGACTTGGGTTGAGATTTATTTCTGGCTGCTCTACTTTACTGTTGAGCACAAGAATATAAACCATAGTATGAGTTTTTGGGGTAATTTTTCAGCAATTTTTCATATTGTCTACTGGATTTTAAACAAAAAGTAGATTGGGTTACTCCTTTTAAATTTCAGGGTGGTTTAAAGGTTCTGTCTAGAACATTATTTCTGTATTTGTCAGAATAATGATGCGGAACTGAAGTATGTTTTCCATCTAATCAGCTTTAGTTTAATTTCTACAGTTGTATCTGTTCATACATATCCTGAAAAATATTGCTAAAATGAAATGGGACAGATCTGTCAGTAGCTAAAGGAACCAAATGTAGATTCTAAATAAATTGGTGGGTATAATCAACAAGGAAGAGAGTCAAGGAGTGAAACAGTGCAAGCTTACCACTGGTCATTTAAACAATAATTCATATTCTCCAGAGCAGCTAGAAATGTAAGAAGGTATGAAACTTATGATTAAGCTGTACGTACAGAGGAATTTAAACAATACTGTTTGTGTACATTTTCCATGGCTTTGGGAAAAGCTAATCTAGGTATATGAGATATTTGCTCTGTTATCCTACATCTCTTCAATTTTTCAGTTTTCTGTCCCTGAAAAGGACCATACTCCCCAAATGCTCATTTACAGGCAGAGTTGTTCATTCTCCTTTTTATCTGGGTTGAAGTGCCTGTACATATGTCCTGTCCAGGCAATTACTCTTCAGATTGAATTTCAGCTTTCATCAGCCCTAGTTAATATGGATGATGGCAGAGAGAACCGAACCCTGTGGCACCGCACACAAGAGGGGCTGAGGGTCAGATCTCTCCTCTCCTATTACCACCGACTGGGAGCGGCCTCGGAGGAAGGAGGTGAACCAGCGCAAAACTACGCCGCCCACCCCCAACTCCCTAAGCCGCCCCAACAGGATACCATGGTCGATGGTATCGAAAGCCGCTGAGAGATCCAAGAGAGCAAGGATGGATGCACTACCACCATCCCGCTCCCACCAGAGATCATCCGTAAGCGCGACCAATGCAGTCTCCGTCCCATATCCCGGCCTGAAACCTGACTGGAAAGGGTCTAGATAATCCGCTTCATCCAGGGTCCTTTGAAGTTGCAACGCCACCACTTTCTCAACCACCTTTCCCAAAAAGGGGAGGTGGGAGACTGGACGAAAATTGTCCAGGATGGTAGGGTCCAGGGCTGGCTTCTTGAGGAGGGGGTGCACCAGTGACTCTTTAAAGGCAGTTGGAACCACCCCCTCCGCCAGGGATGTATTAATCATAGCCTGGACCCATCCACATGTCACCTGCCTGGCTGATTTCACCAGCCAGGAAGGGCAGGGATCTAAATAGCATGTGGTGTGATTAACAGTTTGAAGGATCCTGTCCACTTCCCCAGGTCCAACAGGATCAAATCGTTCCCAGATAATAGGGCAAGACCATACTCCCGGCATCTCCCCAGACTGCATTTCATGCATGGAGTCCAACTTAGACCGAATCCGAGCAATTTTATCCTGCAGATGCTCAGCAAATTCTTCCGCACGGCCCTGCAGGTGGGTGGTCGATACCACCCTACCCAAGAGAGATCGAGTAATCTTGAACAGGGCCGTCGGACGGCATTCTGCGGATGCAATAAGCGCAGAGAAATATTCACGTTTCACCGTTCTTACCGCCACAAGGTAGGCCTTAATAGCGGCTCTAGATTGTGTTCGGTCCGATTCTGCCTTCGTTTTTCTCCAGTGGCGCTCTAGACGTCTCTTCACCCTCTTTAAGACCCTCAACTCCTCCGTAAACCACAGGGAGTGACGGGTCGAATGGGGTTGGAGAGGTCGCATCGGCGTGGTCCTGTCCAAGGCACCGGCCGCCTCCCTGTTCCAGGCTGCGGCCAATGCCTCCGCTGGACCATGCAGCAGATCTTCAGGTATTACCCCCAGCTCCCTCTGAAACCTCATTGGGTCCATAAGTCGCCGGGGGCGGACCAATCGAATAGGTCCTGCCTCCCTGCGGAGTGGGGCGGCATAAGAGAATCTTGGGGATATCAGGACGTGATCTGACCATGACAACGGGGATAGTTCTAACTTTCCCCTCAGGTCACTTTGCCATTGCTCTGACAAGAAAACCAAATCCGGAGTGAGTCCACTGTCTCAAGTCGGGTCCCGAATAATCTGGGACAGGCCCATGGCTGCCATGGTAGTCATGAACTCCTGGGCCGCTTCCGAGGCACGCCCCAGGGATGGCAAGTTAAAATCCCCCAGGACCATAAGCCTGGGGAACTCCACCGCCAACCCCGAGACAGCCTCCAGCAGCTCAGGCAGGGAGGTTGCTATGCAGCAGGGAGGCTGGTACCATAGCAAGACTCCCAACTGTTCTCGGGCACCCAACTTGAAAAACAGGGTCTCACATCCGGATACTTGTGGAGCAAGGCCCCTGAAAGCCATCAAAGACTCTCTGATGATAACTGCCACCCCTCCTCCCCTGCCCCGGTCTCTCGGCTGGTGCCACACCTGAAATCTGGCTGGGCACATTTCTGAGAGGGCTACCCCTCCCTCTGGGCCCAGCCAGGTCTCAGTAATACACGCCAGGTCTGCCCCTCTCTCCGTGATTAATTCAGTTATGAGAGGGGCTTTGTTTACTGACCTGGCGTTGAGTAGCAGCAGCCGAAAACCGGAGCCCTCGAGGATCTGCTGTCCAGAACCTGGGGTTGAACTCGGAGGACCGGAACGCACCACCGATACTAAACATCGGGGGCGCCTTCCCCGAAGATGGCCTGTCCTCCGGTTCCCGTCATTTTATTATTAAGGTACATTAGTTTTTATTACTGTATCTAGAAGCCCCACAATTATTGTCACCATCTTCTGTAATTAGACTTTTCAATTATAGATGACTTTCAAGTATCTACAGAGTTTGCCCAGGAATCAACAAAGTAATCTAGAAAGAAAATCTAAGCCCTTCATTTAAGTAATGTGAAGTTGGGTTTGTTTTTAGTCAACCTGTATAGAGCTGTATTATTGGGCCATTCTGCTGCCAGCAGGGGAGGGGACTCCTAATTAAAATCTATCTTTGCCAAGGTAAAGGTTCCCCCCGCACATTTGTGCAGTCGTGTCCGACTCTAGGGGCCGGTGCTCATCTCCGTTTGTTAGCCGAAGAGCCAGCGTTGTCCGACAACGCTTCCACGGTCATGTGGCCGCATGACGCGCACGGAACACTGTTACCTACCCACCGAAGAGGTACCTATTCATCTACTTGCATTTGCATGCTTTCGAATTGCTAGGTTGGCAAGAGCTGGAGCTAGTGCGGGAGCTCACTCCGCACGCAGGGCTAGGGATTCGAGCCTCTCGACAAGCCTGGCGTCTTACCCGCTGAGCCACCACTTATGCCTACTTATGAGTAAAAAAAAAAGGTAAAGGTTCCCCCCGCACATTTGTGCAGTCATGTCTGACTCTAGGGGCCGGTGCTCCTCGCCGTTTTGTTAGCCAAAGAGCCAGCGTTGTCCGAAGACGCTTCCACGGTCATGTGGCTGGCATGACGCGCGCAGAATGCTGTTACCTTCCCACCGAAGTGGTACCTATTCATCTACTTGCATTTGCATGTTTTCGAATTGCTAGGTTGGCAAGAGCTGGGGCGAGTGCGGGAGCTCACTCCGTCAGGCAGGGCTAGGGATTCGAACCTCCGTACATGAGTACCTGGCTTTTATTTACCGGATTAATTTCCCTCCTTCAATTTTTAAAACTTTAATCCGCCTTCTGTGCTCTCGGTTCTAGAAATGGCGCTAGAAAAGATGCTTTGTTTGCTATGACTAAGGGGAAAAGTGGGAGGGAGAAGTTTTAAAAATCATAGTTGAAGCCTCCCAGAAGAATCAGGCGGAAAGCGGAATAGAGGGGACTAACCCCGTCTTAACCCTTCAGCCCGGTGACTTTCTCTTCCAACCCAGCCGGGCGAGACCGGAGAGGGATCGTGGCTCTACGCGCGTGAGTGGCAAGGCACCTTGGCGGCGATTGGCGGATTCCCTTCAGTTCGGGAGTTCCCAGTGGATAGTTAAGCCTCGCCTCTCTCGCTGATTGGTCAAGGAGGAGGTGGGAACGCGCCCAGAACCCGCCGACCTGGGAGGTCGCTGCAGAGTTCGTGATGGCGGCTGCCGCGCTGATCAGCAAGGGCGCCTCCAGCTGCTCCCGGCGCTGTTTCCTTGGAGGCGTGTTGCCGCTCTGGCGGCGGGGCTGCGCCGGGATCACGGTGGATGATACGGTGAATGGTCTGAACGCGGAGCAGCGGCAGGTATAACTGGCAGCGTCCTTTCGGGTTAGAAAACAAGCGTCCTGCTTTGCTTGCTTCTTACAGCCCCGTCGTCCTGAGCTTCCTAACTCCTGTCCCTTGGGGGATTTCTTCCCTTTGTGTGCTCGCGTAGGGATCCTTTTCCATGAGCGGGACCAGGCCTATTCTGGATCCCAGGGCTCCGCTCTGGAGCATATGGGAATATGAATCCCAAAGACGCGGACGGGATCCTGGATGAAAGTATGCGGCGGCGATGAGAAAAGCATAAACCCTGTTAAGGCCATTAAGAAAGCAATCGAAAATAAAACTGCTCATATCATAATGGCTTTAGGCAAAACTGTAGTGCGACTTCACTTGGAATCCTGCATCTCATCACCTTACCTCAAAAAGCTGCTTATAGAATTCGAAAGAGGCAGGAAAAGATGGTCCAAATATCCAAGATGCTGGAGTAGCTCAAGATATGAGAAATGGTTACAACGTTTGGGGAATTATTTCCTTAGAAAAAGGTGAACAAGGGGAGCATAGTAAAGGCATATAAAATTATTCATAGGATGGAGAAAGTGGATCCAGAACCATAAAAGCAGTACTCAGGATGATTTTATGAAACTGCCCCATGGGATTCAAAACAGATAAAAATAATTCCTTCCTGTACATAGTGCATAAATCTGTTATGGAATCTGATAACTGGAATGCTGGTAACAACCTCTAACTTGGATGGCTTTGAAGGGTTATTAGACCTATTGGTGGAGGTTAAGGTTATTAACATTGCTAGTCACAACAGTTACATTTAGTCTCTAGATCTGGAGACTGTTCTGCACAGTATCAGTTGTTTGGGAACACAAGCAGCATTGTGTTATTGCTTGTGACTGTCAAAGGAATCTGAATTGAGCACTGGGGAATAGAATGCTGGACTATTAAACTGTCGACCTACTGCCATCAGATGAGCTGATGGATATCAGTTTAGATAGTGTTTAAAAAGACTAAACAAATGCAAAAAGTAAAGGGCTATTGGTCATTCCTAATTTTTGATGGCTGTATATTACTTTCCAAATCATGAGCAGCACACCATAAACGCCAGCTGTTGCAAAGTAGCAGTGGAAGAGGGCAATCAGCTTTCTGTCCATGCCATGAGTTTCCCAAATGCACTAGATAAGGGGTGGAACTATTCAGCAGGGTGACCTTTGCTCTGATTGAACATTCCTCTTACTCTGGGTGTCTTGACTAGTCTTACTTTTGCTACTGAATTGTTGTATCCAGGTTCTGTATTTACAGGCTGTTAGGACAGAGTCCTAACGGGCGTGGTGGCTCAGCGGGTAAGACACCAGGCTTGTCGATTGGAAGATCGCAAGTTTGGAGGTTCGAATCCCTAGCCCTGCGTGCGGAGTGAGCTCCCGCACTAGCTCCAGCTCTTGCCAACCTAGCAATTCGAAAGCATGCAAATGCAAGTAGATGAATAGGTACCACTTCAGTGGGAAGGTAACAGCGTTCTGCGCGCATCATGCCGGCCACATGACTGCGGAACTGTCTTCGGACAAAGCTGGCTCTTTGGCTAACGGAGAGGAGCACCGGCCCCTAGAGTCGGACACGACTGCACATATGTGCGGGGGGAACCTTTACCTTTTTAGGACAGAGTATCTACACCAGAGCTTTCCAAACTGTGTGTGGCGACACAAAAGTGTGTCGCCACACACAGTCTGGTGTGTCGCCACACAACCCGGAAGCGCTGATCATCATCAGCGCTTCCGGGTTTTCCCGCGGCAACACCAACAGTGGTTGGTGTGTCACCGTGGGAAAACTTTGGAAAGCCCTGATCTACACCATAAAGTCTAAAAAATGGGCAAGTAAAAGTATTTTGCATGCTTTCTTTTAAGGCAGTGTGCAGCTATTTGACTAAAACATCTTTTTCGGGACCAGTGAAGGATTTGGCCTTATCATCTGACCTGCGTTGTTTTTTATTTCACTGACATTGCCTAAGGCAGGGCTTTCCAAAGTGCTGCCGCTGGCGACAGCGCGGGGGGGGGGGGGGCGTGTGGCGGCGCGTGTGCGCCGCCGCTTCCGGGTGGTGTGGCGGCACACCACGCTGTGTGCGGCGACACACTTTTGTGTCGCGACACACAGTTTGGAAAGCTCTGGCCTAAGGGTTTTTTGTTTTTTCTGGGACTTGTTGATTTTCAAATGTAAGCTTATGCTTTGTGTCCTAGCAGAGGTGGATGGGCCCTGGAGCACATTGGCCCTGGACTGAAGTTTTCTGTTTCTTTCCTTTTTAGGCTGTTTTAACTTTTACTATGTGGGAGTGGGGTGTTGATAGCTACCTGGTCTCCTTTGCAGGAAATGAATGGGTGGTGAACCGACCCCTTGCTTCAGCATCTGATTATTATTGTTCTGAAGAAATTACAAACCCCCATTGGGGAAAGGGCATCCTTTTTATTTTAGTAGTGTTCCATGAAAGTTTGGAATTACTTCCCCAGGTGCCTGGAAGCCCCAATTCTAACGTGGGTTCAGTAGACCTGGCAAGTGATTCCAGATTCCAGATTCCAGTTTGCCTCTGGAAAAAGAATATATTGCTGTGGCCTCTTTATCAAGGGCTTGGATATCTGGAGCCTTTTGGACAATAAGAGGATTACAGAAAGATGTGGATAATACAATTGGGAATTTTGTTATATTTGGGATAAGGGGAGGGATTGGAAGACCCTTCTTTCCAATAGTAAACCATTGGATTGACCTGTTGAAACTGGCTGTTCCTTGTAGTTCAATAGTTGTAAGGCAGGTTGGGCATTCTTTATTCTAGAACAAAAGCAGTCTGGGATTTTAAACTATGCTGCAGAAACAAACTTGCAACTTTATTATGTCATGGTAGCTGTCATTCTTAGTTCTTACTGAACAGTCACAGGAGGCCAATCTAATCTCACTTGCCCCACGAGATTAGATTGGCTCCCACCCTATCAGCTTTTTGGAAGGCTCTTATTGGGGTGTTCCTGGGCACGGGGGTCAGAGTATTAGTCAGACCCTGTGGTGTGGTTATTATTTGTTTGGACTATTTTGGCTTCTTGGCTGTTGGTAATGTTTTATATTTTATAATTTTATTGTATTGTTTTTCATTATTTTAAGCCACCCAGAGTTGCTATTGTGAAGTGGGTGGCTACATAAATTGAATGAATAAATAAATAAATAATCTTGCTTCCCTCACACATATGCTCCAGCTCCATCCCTGTAGTTCAGCAACATCTGAGGGGCTCAAGTTTGCCTACCCTCCAAGTAAGCCATTAGGATGCAAAATATCAAATCTATTCTTGAGTCAATAGGATAATTTCCAGATTGAACTACAGAGTAATTTAATGTTATAAAATGTCAAATGGCAACAAATAGCAGTTTTGATATATAAAAGGGATATATGTTTTTGTGGCAGGGGGTTGCCTTCTTTTCTTTTTGCATACATGCACACATGCGCGCACACACACAATTTCTGATTAAAAGAGAAGGCTATTTCCACTTTTGTTCTTTCAGTTTAAAAGCACCTAAGGAATATTGACATGCTTTAAAAGAAAGGAAGTCAGATTTTACAGATTTGTTTTATTCCTCATTGCTAACTTTGCAAAAGTAGTTTTTCTCATTTGTACCTAACAATAGAAAGCTAGTTTCGTGTAGTGGTTAAGGCACCAGGCTAGAAACCTGGAGACTGTGAGTTCCAGTCCCACCTCAGGCACAAAGCCAGCTCTGTGACCTGGGGCCAGTCACTTTCTCTCAGCCCTAGGAAGGAAGCAATGGTAAACCACTTCTGAAATCTTGCCAAGAAAACTGCAGGGACTTGTCCAGACAGTTGCCAGGAGTCAATACTGACTTGAAGGCACCAAAACAAAAAAATCCCTAGCAATAGCCCTTCTAACAGATTTAAAATTGCAAGGTAAGAGAAGAAATGTATAAACTTCAGATTGGTTCCTGGCTAGTTTTCTTTTATACTGATGCCCTTATAGTTCACTGTTACCTTCCCACCGAAGTAACAGCGTTCCAAGGTAACAGCGTTCCGCGTGCGTCATGCCGGCCACATGACCATGGAAGCGTCTTCGGACAACGCTGGCTCTTCGGCTAACAAACGGAGATGAGCACCGGCCCCTAGAGTCGGACGTGACTGTGCGGGGGAACCTTTACCTTTTCTTATAGTTTGCCTTTCCTCAGTAAACTCTATTGCAGTCCTACAATTTCCAAATAAATGAGTTCTCATTTGATACTATTTTTACTCTGTCTTTAGGGCAAGCCAACAACACAATAAGGTATTTAAAAAACTAAAAGGTTAAAAAAGAGCATCATCTGATAAAAACATACGTGGAGTGACCAATAAAGTAAATAAAAGGGTTGTTGTAATTATCATATTTCAAAAGAAGTTTTTGGAATGGATTCCAGTGTTTACATGAATGACATGCATGGCAGAGATGAATTCTACAACTCTGTTTAAGATCATTGGAGTTGTCATTGCTTATATTCTAAGTTCATTTTTTGGTGGTAATATCTATGAGTGACATTCAAAATTGGCAAGGTTATTAAATGGAACTTTTGGTGGGCAGGTGGGCACGGATGATACATAAAGTGGGTGGGATTAGGATTTTCCTCTTTTTCTCCCTTTCAGAATGAGTCACTATTTTTTAAACTGTTTATATGCCTACTTTGGGACTTAGTATGATTTTCATGAGTTTCCTGTCTCAAGAAGGCAGGAAGCTGTCCTGTCAATTTTCAGCAACTACCCTTAGATGGATTCTGGGAGCCACAAAAAGCGGGCTCAGACACCACAGTTGCTCATTGCTCTGTGGGGCTATAATGTGACATTGTTTGGTTTTGGTTTAACGTATTATATGAGTCTAGCCATTGTGGTTTGTAAAATATGGTTTAAGGCTTAGCCAAAATTGCTTTATTCAATTAAAGATGGTTAAATAATTCATTGCTTAGTGCAACCTGCAAATCAGTCAAAGTGCATAGCATGGTATTATAGCTTATCAAGTAGCCTGCTTTGAGCCAGAGATTTGGTTTTTGCAATAACTAAGCCTGCCATGCTGCACCATTTCATTTTAGCACATGTCATAAATTTCATTTTTCTCTTGTGGAAATACCTTCGATTACAAAGGTGAAAAAAAAATAGATTTTTGGATTAAAAAAAAGTCTTGGACATGCCCAAGTTACAGATTTTTGTAATTGGTGCTACTAAGTCTCCTTATTTTACAGTACTGTTAAGTATGTTTAAGTGCTTAAAACACGCTGAACAGTAAACCAAATTTCTCCTATGATGGATTTGTTTTGCAATCAATATGGAACCTCGTGTGGCGCAGAGTGGTAGGCAGCAGTACTGCAACCAAAACTCTCCCCACGGCCTGAGTTCGATCCCAGCGGAAGTTGGTTTCTCAAGTAGCTGGCTCGGGTTGACTCAGCCTTCCATCCTTCCAAGGTCGGTAAAATGAGTACCCAGCTAAGCTGGGGGAAAGGTAATCACGACGGGGGAAGGGAATGGCAAACCACCCCGCTATAAGTCTGCCAGGAAAACGTCAGTGAAAGTGGCGTCCCTCCAAAGGGTCAGTAATGACTCGGTGCTTGCACAGAGGACTTTTCACTTCACATGGTACTATTATGCATATGTTTAACATTGCACTGCATTTAGATACTTATTATACAGTCCACTCCAGCTGAGTATCTGGACTGGACTGAACAGTAGCTGTCACTTATGGATCTCTTGAAGAACTAGCAACTTTATTTGCAGAATTATTTATGTATTTACTTTGGCTTTTATGCTGCTTCAGCCTACAGTCTCCAAGCAGCTGACAAATTACTGCTTTCGGTAATTCATTCTAAAACATAATAAATAATAGAACAGTAGTCAACAATAAACAAACAATCACAAAATCAATAATACAAATACGGAATACTCACTGTAACCACCCGTCTATCTTGAAAACAACAATACCATATTCAACCATGTCCAACTCCCCACCCCCCAGAAGAAACAGGTCTTAACAGCCCTCTAAAATTCTAACCGGGATGGGGTTATCCATGTGTATAGGGGTAAGCTGTTGCATATGAGTATTTTCGCATTGTGTCTCCATTTGTCATCTGACTTGCAGTGATGAAGACAAATGTTCAACTAAACAACTTGAGCTAGGTCTTCTACATGGCTGTCTCTGGAGTGGCTCTGTTGATTTTCTTGTCTTGGGTTCTTTTTCTTTTTTTTAAAGAAAACATTTAAAACCGGTTGCTTGCTTTCTTTCACTTTGTTATCGTTTCACTATGTTGCATTGATGGGTTATGTTGATTGCTACAAATTCCAGTGGATTTTTTAAATTTATTTTTTATTAATTATTTAAATTTATCCCCGCCCATCTCCCCGAATAGGGGACTCTTTTTCTCCCCCCCCCCTTTTTTTTTTTTTTTTTGGTATACTCAAACATAAAATTAAGGGAATTATAATTACAATCTATACTGTAACTACTTAGTGACAATAAAAATCTTGACCACTAGGTATTGGATAAATGATGAAAGGCAGAACTGAATCAGCTTTAATGTATCAGTGAATAAATGCTTTGACAAAATCTTTTCTGTCCTCTCTTGATTCTATTTAATAAGAAAAAAAATACCAACAATATAGTGGTGCAAACAAAGACAGTATAAATATCAAGTAATATTAACAACCTGTTCTAAATTAACAGATAGTGGTATAAGCATCCATATATAACAAAAGTAAAAGAAAAAATGACCATGGAAATTTATATTGTACTTGAAACAATTTCAGAAAACTTGGCCAGTTTGTTCAAAAGTCTTACTCCTTTGTCTTCTGTCCAAAGAAAGTAAGACTTAATCAAATGTTGACAAATAGCACATCTCAACAATCCACTACAAATCAGATAAAATTAACCAAGGATGGACAACCCGGTGCCCTCTGCTGGTTGACTCAGGGTAGATAGGAATTGAGATCTAAAACACCTGGAGAGCACAGGTTGCCTGTGCATGATTTCACAAGTACCAGTTGTCAACATAGTTGGGCCGAGCCATCCTGTTGCTCTCCTCAGAATCTCTACCAAGTCTAAAGCTCTGAAGAAAGTAGCATTCTTACTACGGGGACAGAAATGAGTGTGAAAAGCTATCTGGGTCTCTCCCTCCTGACCATTTTTAAATTCATTCATTCAAACAAATTATAAAGCCACCCATGTCACTGAGGTAATTCTAGGCAGCATACAAACTTGTGGTTTTTTTATGTAAAAAAAATACGACACGAATTATAAAACAAGATACAAAAACTACAGTATTCCACATGCTACTACATTCACTGAAACAATAAAATAAACACCCGATGGGGCTTGCTTAACTTCCTGGTCCAAAAGGCTGTGGGAACATCCAGGTCTTTAACACCTTATGAAAGGACCATCTGGATCTGGGGGGGGGGGGGGGAACACACACACACACACTTAACACTGGGATTGCACAGATTCTGTGATGCTTAGGGGACCTTCTGGGAGACCTGGGGCCACCAGCTCCACTATTCTCTATATGCTTTTTTTCTCTCTTAATTGTAAGCCATCCAGAGTCTTTAAGGCAGTGTTTCTCAACCTTGGCAACTTTAAGCTGTATGGACTTCAACTCCTGGCATGCTGGCTGGGGAATTCTGTGAGTTGAAGTCCATATAGCTTAAAGTTGCCAAGGTTGAGAAACACTGCTTTAAGGAGTCAGGCGGCCTGACAATTGAATAGAATAAATAAGAATTTCCCTTTGCCTGTCATGACTCGGTGGCCCCTCCTGATGCTGGATTTTCCTTGTGTCAAAAATAGCCAGCCTTGGGGGATACTAGATTATTAGGAGTAGCTCTCCAACGTGATTTATTCATTAGATCCTTTTTCTAACCTAAGAAGAAGTTGAAAGAAATTCAGTTTCTCCTATTGTACCTGTGACAACCTTCCAGGACTCCTACAATTGGATCCTAGGTAGTAATATGGACAATAAATAAATAGGGCTTCTATGGCATTGTCTCATAGTATGTTTGAGATATCAAACAAATGCAGTACAGCTAGGACTGGATCATAAGATCAAAATCCAAATTTCCCCTAGAGGGTTCAGATAACTACTCAGGGACAACCCCTCCCCCCAAGGAATTGTGCAGGAAAACACAGAATATTGGAATAATAGCAAACAGTTTTAGTCTTGAATCATCCCCTAACATGGACATGCAGGTCCCACTGGAACTGTTGCTTCTCATCACAATTTTTCTTTTTTTTTCTCAATGACAGAAGTTCATTTCCTTTTTTTCAATAATAAAACTGTCCTTGCCATCAACTAATTCACACCAGTACATAGAGGAAGGCTCCTCCCCAGCTGATAATTACCTAGCATTGCCAATGGGGAGACTTTAATGTTATGCAAAAAAAAAAAAAAAAGGAAATTAAGAATGTTGGTTTCTAATACATGTTTTTCATTGTATTTTGGACAGCTTAGACAAACCATGACTAAATTCTGTCAGGAACACTTAGCTCCAAAGGCTCAAGAAATTGATCGGGAGAATGAATTCAAAGATATGAGGGTAAGTTCTTTCAATATCCATGTATTTGGCTCAGTGATATAGCTAGTATTTTTCAGTAATTTATTTCCTTAGCCTGATGCCCTTCAGAAATGTATCCATGTTGGCATGGAGTAATAGGAGTCAAATCTACACATCTGGAAAGCATCAAGTTGGAAAGATAGATCTATTAAGATTGTAGGATATAAGTAACTTGAATATACAAATACTGAAGAATCAAGTAAGTTTTATGAAATTTTACTTGTTAGAATAAACCTAACTAAATGTCTAAGTAAAGTCTTTCTTGTAAACTCAGTCTGAACACTGACAAACCCCCCCCCCACTTTGGTTATTGTTTCTGTCTTATTTTGGAATTTATTGCAATTTTAAAAAAAATTAAATATATAAAAATGGGGGTGGTGGTTCAGGTTATGAACAATTTAATATTAAAGGTGTTAATATTCTAAAACATGGAATTATATCTAACAGTGCTTATACATTTGATAAGCAAGAGTTATTTTATGAGGCATAATTTTACTGCTGTGCTTTTATTAAACCCTTTAGTATTTAAAAAGCTTATACTTCAGAATTTTGTGTATCTTTTCTATTTCCTGGATAAATGTATTAAAACGTGCTTGTTTATTTATGAAATCAATTTTGGGTGCTCTATGACCATGCCGATGTGTCTTAAATAATAACCAGTTCTTGCTAGCATAGAATGTGACACTGGTTACTAGTACAGATCATTGTATTCATTTTCATGGAAATGCATTCATACTGCTTGTAGAAGCTTAGCTGCATGCAGTCAGCTTCTGAGTAAGGCTGTTCTGTAAATAAGCCAAGCCAAGGTTACTATCCTACCCTCCACCCCCACCCACAAAAAGGCTACTAGCCTGTTAAGGGTTATGGGGCACTGTCCCACAACCTGTTGCATTTGCATGCTGGGGACAGAGGAGAGAGCTACTGCTATTCCACTTGCTTTCTGCACTTGGTTTTCTCTACTCTGGCCTACTCATGGTAGAATAGCTCATTGTCCTCCCTTCTAAAATGGAGGCACCTCCTCTAGAGTCTGTCAAAATTGCTCATGGCTAGGAACATATAATCTTGAAACAGGGTGGGTGAAGTACTGGCTCAGCCAGGAAAAAAGTTGTGATACCTAAAAGATTGGTATAAGGCTATTTAAATCATGGGATGAGGATGAAGTAAGGCCAGTGTCATGTGATCAAAGGGAATATGCCAGGGTTGTAAATGGGGGAGATGGGCGGTGACAGAAATGTGAATAATAAATAAACAAACAAACAAACAAAATGGAAGAAAGGGCCATGATCGTTGGAACGGAAATGGCAAGGGATCATGCCCATCTGCAAATTGAGGATTAAGTGCAAAGTGTTTGCTAGCAACCAGGGTGGAAAACAAATCCCAGTTTGAGAAGCTTATCCTAGTCCATGCCTGTGGTTTGCCTTTTGTAAAACTTTGAAACCTGTATGTTTAATGCAGGTTTATTTCACTAAAAGCTTTATACTTGATATCTTAGCATAGTCATTTATTTTATTCCACTCAGTCGTTTCAACTAACAATAGCCTGGTACTCTTCCAGGACTGTTATTGAAAGGTATCAGCGTTCACTTTTTCTGCATCTTCCTGTTCTGTTTACCCACTCAAGTATTTTTCAGTAGTTAGAAAAAGCAACACATGGTTAGCTTATCTTTTTTCCTCTTGATCTAAAAGACCCAAGGGAACAATCCAGATAGCAATCTCTGCGCTTTCTCTAGCTGGGGATAAGAGTGAAAATATTGCTATTAGTAGGAGGTAGGTGGCAGTAAGTTTTTCACTTATTTGCTCATTCTCGTAAGTACATACAAGAGTAGCAAATGGCACTTTTAGACACTTGAATTGTATGGCATACGGCTTTTTCCAGAATTAAGTAATATATCTGTTGTTTATCTGGGGGAAATTTAGCTGTCATGCCCAAAACAATGGGAAAGAAAAAAAATAGTTTCCCAAACTCTGAAAGCTTGGTTTGTTTTGTGGAACCAAAAGTCCTCCATTAAGAAGTTTGCCTACAGTCTTTGGTGAAGGCACATGTTCTTCCTGGATGCTGAAGATGTGATAGTAAGTTCAAGCTAATATATAATATAGTTCATTTTATTTATACTTGATTGTAACTGCATATGAGCAGTATTTTGCAGTGGCTGAGAATATTAAGTGAAGGCATTTGGCATGCGAGGAGGGATTACGGGAACAAGTAGCTGCTTGGAAACAGAATGGACAATCCTTATCCATTAACAGCTAACTATTAAAAATATACTGTATTACTTGGAAGAGTTCTAAGTTTAGCTTTTCTTGAGCAGAACATGAGTAAGGCTTTTTAGTCTGCTTTTTAAATACATTATGTGGTAAGTTATTTATATCAAAGATTATGCTTACTGATATGTATTAGAGCAGGGCTTTCCAAAGTTTTTCCCGCAGCGACACACCAACCGGCGTTGGTGTGTTGCCGCGGGAAAACCCGGAAGTGCCGTCCTTGTGGCAGCGCGTAAAATCCCGGAAGCGCTGCTGCCGCTTTCGGGTTTTGCGCGCTGCAGTTGGTGTGTCGCCGTGGGAAAACCCGGAAGCGCTGATGATGATCAGCGCTTCCGGGTTGTGTGGCGACACACCAGACTGTGTGTGGCGACATACTTTTGTGTCGCGACACAGAGTTTGTCATGACACAGAGTTTGGAAAGCTCTGTATTAGAGTATATTTTTATCAGTACATTTTTGATATTATATAGTGCATATGGTGTTTGATTTTTCATATATGTTGAAATGCCATTTGTACTATTTTAGAATGTCTGCTCCCCAACGGCAGCCTTTTATGTAGGTGATGAGGTTCTTTGATCCTAAAAAATAACTTTTCTTCTTACATAGTGATTTAAATTGTAAATGGAGCTGAGCTGGGAGTTCAGGGAGAAGCTTAAAATAATTCTAGGAATAGAAGTCCTAACCTCCCACCTAAAATCAGGGCAGCAGAGTGCAGCTAAGCTGTAACAGTAAGGTACATACATATCTCAAAAACTGTTCACAGGGATTAACTGTGTGAATGAAGCCACATACAGCAGAGTAAGTCAGTTTTCCCACTTCCCAGAGTCACTGTTCCTCTAATCTAAAAAATAAATTCCTTCCTCATTCTATATATACTGTAAACCAAAATTCAATCCAAGAATTCTTTCTCAAGGGAGGGATGATAGCTCAGTAATAAAATGCAAGTTTTCCTTGGAGACACTTCTTGGACTGAGTCTAGCTAAAGGATTCCAAACAGCAAATCTGGAAGAAGCCTAATGTATAGACATTACTGGCTTGAGCGTTGCAGCTTCATATTGGTTCCAAATAGTGTTAGGTTGCACTTTGCAGGATATAGATCTTTCCAAGGGAGCTTTCAGCCCCACAGAAACAATCTAAGAGAAGGCTATAGAAAATAAGTGAGTTTTTAGGGCAAGTTTAAAGGCCTGTAGAAAGCCCAAGATCTTCCTGTGGAATTTAATTGGCACAATCCTATTCCACCTAACACCTTTTTTTCTATTGGATCAGTTCTGAAAAAATGAATGTAAGAAAAGCCCTTTTTAGCCCAACCAACTGCTGCTGATACAGGTGTTCTCAAGTTACGATCATTCGTTCAGCGACTGTTCAAAGTTACGGTGGTGCTGAACGAATGGTAGTTACGCCCGGTACCCAAAGTTATGGCCATTGCAGCGCCCCCGCAGTCACATGATCAAAATTCAGTCGCTTGGCAGCCCGCCTTCACTTACGACCGCAGGGACACTTCAACTCCCCCCACCTGCCTGTCTCCTCCCCCATCTCTGCCCTGTTGACCACCCTGCGCTTGCTGGCCTTGCCAGCCTTACCGCCCCCAGCTGACCTTCGCTGTCTTCTTTCTGCCGCTGCTGCTGAGGCACGCCCAGCCTGGCTCTTCATGAGGCAGCTGCTGGCCACACCAGGCCTTCTTCCTGAAGCTGTGCCCGCCCCTTGTCCAAATCACGCGTGGCCTTGTCCAAATCACGTGCAGCCTCAAGGGTTAGAGCGGCAGGGCCAGCAAGCACAGGGCGGCAAGGCCAGCAGAGGTGGCAGAGTACAAGGCAGCCAAAAAGGCAGAGATGGGGGGGGGGAGATAGGCAGGTGGGGGGAGTTGAAGAGGAGGCAGTCTCTTACATTACCAAGGCTCGGGGCTGGGATGGACCAGGCTGGGAGTGGCTTGAATTGGGGTGGGTCCTTGGCTAATGACTGGTGGGATTCGGTTAACGACAGCAACTGGGACTGCTGGAATTGCCGTTGCTAAGCAATGCAGTCACGTGACATCACACTTTACAACCGCATTGCTTAGCAACGGAAATTCCAGTCCCAATTGCTGCTGTAACTCGAGGACTACCTGTATGTCAGAGGTGTGTCAGAGGTGCTGCTTTTCAATATAGTCCAAATTCAGGTACTTTTTCCCTTTAAAGATAAATAACCCAGCTTGAGCTATCCTCTCCAATCAGGGAAAAGATTAGTGCACTGCGGTTCACTATCTGTTACCTTCCTGCCTACAGACAGTACCACAATAGGGAGAATGACACTGTTGAAGAGGAAGTTTTAATTTGCCATTTAGCTGCATCTCAGAATAGAAGTCACTTCATTCCACAGGCAAATCTGTCTGTCTATCCGTTCAGTCGTGTCCGACTCTCGGTCACTTTGTGGATCGATGCTTTCCATGCCTTTCTATCTCTTACAGCTTCCTTTAGTTCCATCAAAGTCATTCCAGTGTCCCTTCTGATGGTGTCAAGCCAGTGAGTCCTAGGGCGGCCCCTTCTTCTTTTACCACTGATCAGTCCCAGCATAATTGTCTTTTTGAGTGAGTTGGCTCACGTAACATGACCAAAGTATGACAGTTTTTGTTTGGTGATCTTGGCTTCCAGGGATATTTTTGGTTTGACTCTGTCTAGGACTTCCTTGTTGGTAATCTTTGCTGTCCATGAGATGCGTAGTAGTCGTCTGCAGCACAATTCAAATGCACCTATCTTTCTCCTATCTGCCTTCCTCAAAGTCCAAGTTTCACAACCATATGTAGCTATTGGAAATATGATCGTATTAACTACTCTGCATTTGGTTGGGAGGCTGATATCTTTATTCTTCCAGATGTTATTTATGCTGGTCATTGCTGTTCTTCCAAGCGCTATACATCTTCTGATCTCTGGGCTGCAGTCACCCTTTTGATCAATTTTAGAGCCAAGGAAGTTAAACTCCTTCACTGCTTCAATTACCTCGTTGTTGATCTTAACACTGACTTGCACATTCTCTGCCATTGTCATTATCTTTTTTTTTTTTGGTGTTAAGGCACAATCCAAGTTTTTCACTTTCATGTTTGACTATTAGGATTAGCTGTTCGAGATCTTTTTTACTATCCGCCAGCAGTGTTGTATCATCTGCATAATGAAGGTTGTTGATGTTCCTACCGCCAATTTTTACCCCAATAGTAGATTCTTCCCGATGTGCCTTTCTCCTAACCACTTCTGCGTACATGTTGAATGATAAAAGTGATAGAATACAACCCTGACAAGTGCCTTTTCCAATTTTGAACCATTCTGTGTCTCCATATGCTGTCCTTACAGTTGCTTCTTGATCAGAGTACAGAGATCATATCAGTTGGATGAGGTGTGATATTCCCATTTCTTTCAAGCAGTTTCAGAGCTTGTCACGATCAACGCAGTCAAAAGCTTTTGTATAGTCAATGAAGCACATGTAGAGGTCTTTTTGGAATTCCCTTGCCTTTTCCATCATCCATCAAAGGTTGGCGATATGATCACACATTCCTCTTCCTTTTCGGAATCCAGCTTGTACATCTGGTAACTCTCTTTCGATGGTTGAGTTCATACGTTGTTGGATGATCTTCAAGATAATTTTACTCGCATGTGGTATTAAGGCGATGGTGCGATAGTTTGAACAGACTTTTGTGTCACTTTTTGGTATTGGAATAAATACTGACCTTTTCCACTCTTTTGACCATTGACCAGTCTTCCATACACTTTGACATAATGCTGTCAATGCTTTTGTTGGCAGTGGTCTCAGTAGCTCTGCTGGTATTCCATCAACTCCAGGGGCTTTGTGGTTTGACATCTGATTGAGTGCCCATTCTACTTCCTCCTCCAAGATATCAGGTTCCAGCTCCGGCAGTTGTTGTTCTCCTGTGCCTTGGTTTTGATTTTCGTTTGTGTAAAGTTGCTCTGTATATTCCCGCCACCTTTCTCTGATTGCTTGTTGGTCGTGTAATTCCTGTCCATCATGTCCACTGACTGTTACCTTTCTTGACATAAAAGGAGCTCTGACCTTCTTCACATAAGCAAAACACTCTCTTGTACGTCCTTTCTGGGCTGCTTCCTCCAGTTTCCTGCATTGCTCAGCCCAAAATTTTTCTTTGTCTATCCTTGCTTCTCTCTGAAACTTTGCATTTAATCTTCATTCTTCTTCCCTATCACCAATAGCTTTTGCCTTTCTTCTTTTTACTGCAATTTCTAATGTTGCTTCTGATATCCACTTAGCCAATTTCGTTGGTTTCTTGTAAGCAATATGTTGATGTGCTACTTCATTGACAGTTGCTTTTATTTCCTCCCATAGTTTGTCTGGTTGTCTTTCTGTGGTGTTAAGCAATTGGAATCTGTTCCTAACTTCAACTGCATATGCAGGAGAAATCCTCTCGACAGCAAATTTTTGAGTCATAGGTGGTCATTTGACACTGCAGAACCTTAGCTTCACCTTGGCCACTAGCAGTTCATGGTCTGATCCACAATCTGCACCAGGGAACGTTTTCACAGCAAGGATGGAACGTTTCCACTTCTGTTGGCATAAAATGTAGTCTATTTGATTACGATATTCTCCGCTTGGTGAGATCCAAGTGTATAATCGTCGTTTGGGTTGCTCCAACCACGTATTCATTATTCTTAACTCCTGTTCTTGGCATAGCTGAATCAGATGTTCTCCTGAATCATTTCGTTCTCCAAGGCCAAACTTACCTACAATTCCTGATTCTTCCATTGCTCCCACTTTCACATTGAAGTCACCAATGATATAGACAATATCTTTCTTTGCTGTTTGTTTCAGGGTTTCTTCAACACCAGCATAGAATTCTTCGATTTCCTCTTCTGCTGAAGCTGCAGTGGGTGCATAGATTTGCAGAATGGTAATGTTGCGGGGTTTCCCATTGATACGTATCGCCATAATCCTATCGCTAACTGTTCGGTAACTTTCTATGGTCCTGCCAACTCTTTCGTGTAGTATGAAACCCACTCCTCTTCTTCTGATGGTATCATTGCCAGAGAAGTATACAGTGTGGTCATCAGAGTTGAGGAAGCCACTTCCAGTCCAATGAACTTCACTAATGCCTAGTATATCGATGTTAAGCCGATTCATTTCCTCTTTAACGATGCTCAACTTTCCTAGATGTAATCCATTAACATTCCATGTCCCGTTTTTAAAAATTTTTGCGCAGCATAGAGATCTCTTTTCGCAAGGGGCCACCTCAGCTGTTGGGGGTCCATTTGGCTTTACCCCGACCTCGTCATAACTGCTCCGGCTACTAAGATAATCTCTTTGCTCTTCCCCAGTAGCTTTATTGATACCTCCCAACCTGGGGGACTCACTGCTTGGTACCATGTCTGTTGCATTTTTGGGTTGATCCATAAAGTTTTTTGGTGTAGAGTACTGGAGTAGGTCGCCAGGTCTTTCTCCAGGCCAGAGCCATGTTGGCCACCCCTCCACCATGGTGAGGTATGGTTGGACTTTGGAGGGGCCACAGGCAAATAGTCTGTGGCAAATTGAACTTCTATATTGGTGCAACTCCTTTGTGCAGCTGTATGCCAGATATATATAGACCATACAGTATGAGATAATGTAACATATTGTGGTTTGGCTTACTATGTCATCTGAACCCAGAAACATGGTAATTTTGTTGTTTCCTTCTAGTTAAGGCTGTGACCAAACTAATGTTAGTTTATGGTTGAACAGCCATTAATCCTTGGAAAACTGTACTAAGAGCCAGCGTGGTGCAGTGATTAAGAAGTTGGATTAGGACTGGGGAGTCCCTTGTCCAAGTTCATCCTCAGCCGTGGATCAGTCATATTCTCTCAGTCCAATCTAATTCATAGGGTTGTTGCAGGATAAAAATGAAGGGAAATAGCCATGTAAGCCACTTTGAGCTCATGGAGAAAATGCATCGTCGTCATCATCCTCATCATCCATGAAGGCTAAAAAGCATATCTGCTTTTGCAGCAGCATCTCTGGAGCTCCACTTTTGTTTCTCACTTTTAATAGTGTTTAGGGTGTTGTTTTTCAAGCACAGGGACTGGAGGAAGGATTAATCTTCCCTTATCTTGTATGTGGCAATCTTGGTCAGATCATTGTGACTAATGTTTTTTGCAAAGACCCGTGTGGGTCTAAAAGAGCCAGGTGCTGAGATATGACCAAAACGGAGGAGAAATGGCAAACTGCATTTGGTTGCACTTTGTTGTGACATATGGGGTGTGATTACTGGGCAAGTACCTTCACCATGTTTAATGCTAAGCTGGGCAAACATAGTCAGAATTAGTAAGCCAAATACCATCATTGAAAAACTGGTTGTAAAAGTTTTAGTATTCCATGTGCTTGTAAATTATTTGAAGTCCAAAAGGGACTGGGGGAAAGACTTTATAGAGTTTTCCTTCTTGAAGTTTTTGGCTATTCTTACTTGCCACAAATTAACCTGGAAAATAATCATTCTGCAAGTGAATTCTAAACCTGAGATATGATCTTACAAGGCCCTTCATACTAAAACGATCTTTCAATGCAGAGATTCCACTTACTATACTTGATAAATAAAGTCAATTTCAAGTTTTAGCAAGTTGGTCTCACTTCATGGAAAATCTAGGCTTTTGATCTTAGCGAGCTAATGATTACCTGCAAAATGATGATAAAGTACTAGTTTAGACTTGTGCCAGATGGAACTGCAAGTGAACCACACTCCAACCTGCATAATCCTTTATTTGTAATGTGAGGCAATGGATATTTTACCCAGCATTTTGCATTTGTAGGGAGGGTAAATTGGGATACTTAAGGAACATTGCAAAACCTGAGTGGCCTTAAGTTATGGCCTTATGTTAGGCCAAGATCTTGCTGATGGCTTTGTTCCACTGTTTGTAGGAGTTCTGGAAGAAGCTCGGGGAGCTAGGAGTTCTTGGAGTAACTGTTCCAGGTAAGAACGCATTCAGCATTGAGCAAGCCTTCGTGGCCTATGGATTTGTAGTATGTGACTACGTGGATGTTTTGGGCTTGGGGCAATCAGTAAGGTTTAGAGGTTAATTAGCTTAATTATAAATATTTCTCTTGCACCCTTCCACTCCCCCATTCCTTCTAGTTGAATGTGGCGGATCAGGGATGGGCTATCTGGACCACGTACTGATAATGGAAGAAATATCTCGGGTTTCAGCAGCAGTTGCGTTAAGCTACGGTGCTCACTCAAATCTGTGCATGAATCAGTTAGTGAGGAATGGCAACGAAGCACAAAAAGAGAAATACCTGCCCAAGGTTTGTAGAAGTAAACCTATTATATCAGTAGAACAAGATGCATGCCACAACTTGAATTTGATTTATTCATTTTGTTTTAGAATACAGCAAATGACATTTATTTTACCTCAGTTGTTTTATTTAATCTTTATAAGCTGTATTTCATTTATGTATGTATTATATGAAAAAAAAATCAATTTAAAAACATCTGGACTAAAAGCCTTTTTCAACTTTCATGTCTGATTTGTTGCTAAAATTAAATGAGAAAGAAAGAAAACCATCTTAAACCTGCAAGGCATCTTTACTTAGAAGTCCCTCTAGGTTTGAGAGAGCTTGTTTATCGCTGAGTTTAGGATTGGTATCTTACAGATTTAGGCAGCCGATCTATACCCGCTTGCCTGGGAGTAAGTTCCACTGAACTTAGGAGGGCTTAATTATGAGTGAACCCTGCTTTTGTTGAACTAAACTGCAGCACGTGCATAAAGGAGAAGGAAGTTGGAAAATTCAGAGTTTTAAGCACATCCCTTTCTTTTAAAGTATAATGAACCGCCCAGGGTCCCTCCTTGTGGGGGAGATGGACGGTCGTAGAAATATGATGTATAAATAAATAGATAATATTCTTTCAAAGTATAATCTTCTTCCCTCCCCTCATCTGGTTCTCTCTCAAGGCTGGTTTATTTATCTATTGGTCACTTGGCAAATGAGCCATCACAGAGCAAGTGCAGTTGGTGTTTCATACTTCAGATTGCCTCTCTTCACCTTGAATGGAGTCTTTTCCATGAACTCAGTTCATATACCCAGTTGCCAGTCTTTAAGTGGTGTCCAGGGGTGTGTGAGTTTGTTCTGTATGCTTCTCCAGGAGCTGAAGCTAGTATTTCTACCTGTAATAATCAAACACATAACACTGCAGACCCCTGTGGTCCTCCCTCATTTCCTTTAGTGCAAGCTAAACACCTTGCAGTGTTTTGAAGTGCACTTCCCACACGAGGTATTGATCGGGCTACCTCCAAGTTTGTTTCCTGCCACGGCTAGCCTGCAGTGTAATGATGAAGAGATGGCATTTGATATCCATAGGAGGCTTCCGCAGACTGGAAAGAATAGGCTCCCAAAGCTCCTGGAAGCCACCTTCTATTGTGCAAGACCATCAGGAAAACAATGCAACCCTTCTGCTAGGTTATTTCATCCTTTCATTAATATTCTGGCACCGGAAGATACTTCTTTTCTCTGATACCATGCTAAATTTCCAATATGAGTGTATTTTTAAAACAATATTCTGTATCCTAAGCAATATCCAATATCCATCTTGGATCTAAAATCCAAGATGGCGACCGCGAGCAGACGCCGGTTTCCGCTCCGGGAGAAGTGAACCATAAGCCCAAAAAACCCCTTATATACCCCAAAAAACTTACTTTGGAGGTTGGAGAGTTACATCAGGGGTTGAGTGAGCGGGCTTCTCAGGACGGAGCGGTACGGTGAGCGGAGTTCGGCGGTTGACGGAGTTGCAGAGTTGCGGCCCAGCGGCTTGCGAGCTTGCGGTCCAACGGAGTCATTGGCCCGGTGGAGGACCCACGGAGGACCGGCAGAGCCTGGTGTGAGAGACCGGGGCTTTTTCCCTCAGGCCCAGTGTTGCTGCGGAGCGGAGCTTGCGGAGCGGAGCTGCGGAGCAACAGACCAGTGGAGCTGTCGGGGCTGCGGGCGTGGCAGAGCTTGGTCGAGCCTGGGGTCGGCTGTGGTGGGGTCCGCAAGACGACCGTTGGTGTGGCTGGCCTTCTACAGAAGGCAGTGGAAAACATCTAGAACTCCTCCGGACGGAATAACTAAGTGGCTTCATAGGCGAGCCTATGCCCTCCAGCTGAGGATTGGTTTTCACCCCGTAAAAAAAAAAATCTGACTGAGGCCCATTAACCTCAATGTTGTGGAGGAAATGGAGTATGGGGGTGCAAGAGGGATCGGCTGGATAGTACAAGAGGCGCTGAGAGCGGAATTGGCCTGCAGCAATAACACCCTGAACTCTGATATCGCGGACTCTATAACATCTTAAAAATTTACAATATTTATAACAGCTTAAAATTTTAACTGCTCGGCGGATGAAGTGGAGGATCCCACCCCCAGTCTACTAAGGCGGCAGAAGATTGCAGGGTCCCTTGGTGTGAATGTGGTGCCCCCTTGTAAGTGAGAGTGACAAGGGGGGACTAGGACTGTATGATTGGTGAGAGAGTACCGATCCCTGAGTGAGAGGCAGGGTAGGTAGGAGTGGTTGGGTACCCTGCTGTGGCTAGTGAGAGAGGCCACAGCGGGGAGCAGTGAGAGAGAGTGAGGTGTGTGGGGTGGTTGGGGCTTCCCAGCGCCGAGAGCGTGAGCTGGTACGCTGGGAGCCCTGCCATTACCCAGGAGAGACTGAGTATGAGAGGATGTATGTATGTGAAAAGGGACCCTTGCCTAAATCCAGGATGTCCGGGGGCCCAGAAGTGGAGGCGTCTGGGCTAGGATTCTCTGGGGGCTGCGGGGCGGAAAATTTGATCGAGGTGGTGACGGGTAAGGGACGATATGACGGGAGCTGGGGGGCAGGCCATCGTTGGGGAAGGCTCCCCCGGTGTTTGTTACCGGTGGTGTGTTCCGGCCCCCCAAGCTCAAACCCAGACCCTGGTAATCAGATCTTCGAGGGCCCTGAGGTCCGGCTGTTGCTCCTTAATGCCAGGTCGGTGAATAACAAGGCCCATTCGCGACTTGCGGATGAGGGGGCGGACCTGGCATGTATCACTGAGACCTGGCTGGGCCCAGAAGGAGGGGTTGCCCTTTCAGAAATGTGCCCAGCCGGGTTTCGAGTGTGGCATCAGCCGAGACAGCGGGGCAGGGGAGGAGGGGTAGCGGTTGTCATCCGGGAGTCTCTGATGGCCTTCAGGGGCACTGCTCCACAAGTGGCCGAGTGTGAAACCCTGTTCTTCAAGTTAGGTTCTCGAGAGCAGTTGGGAGTGTTGCTGCTGTACCAGCCTCCCTGCTGCGTGGCAACCTCCCTGCCCGAGCTCCTTGAGGCCGTCTCAGGGTTGGCAGTGGAATTCCCCAGACTTATGGTCTTGGGGGATTTCAATCTGCCTTCCCTGGGACAGACCTCTGAGACAGCTCGGGAGTTCATGGTTACCATGGCAACCATGGGCCTGTCACAGATTATTCGGGACCCAACTCGGGACAGTGGCCTCACCCCGGACTTAGTTTTCTTGTCTGAGCAGTGGCAATGTGATCTGAGGGGAGAGTTACATCTATCCCCATTGTCATGGTCAGACCACGCCCTGGTGACCCTGAGGCTCTCTTGTGCCGCCCCACTCCGCAGGGAGGCAGGACCTATTAGATTGGTCCGCCCCCGGTGACTGATGGACCCAATGAGGTTTCAAAAGGAGCTGGGGGTTATACCCGAAGATCTGATGCACGGTCCGGCGGAGGTCCTGGCCGCAGCTTGGAATGAGGCGGCCGGGGCCCTGGACAGGATCGCGCCTATGCGGCCTCTCTTGCCTCGTTTGACCCATCACTCCCCGTGGTTCACGGAGGAGTTGAGGGTTTTGAAGAGGGTTAAGAGACGTCTAGAGCGCCGCTGGAGGAAGACAAGGACTGAATCTGACCGGACACAATCTAGAGCCGCTATTAGGGCCTACCTTGTGGCGGTAAGAGCGGCGAAACGTGAATATTTCTCCGCTCTTATTGCGTCCGCAGATTGCCGCCCGACGGCCCTATTTAAGATTACTAGATCTCTTTTGGGTCACGAAGATACGGTGACCCATCTACAGGGCCAATCGGAAGAATTTGCTGAGCATCTGCAGGACAAAATCGCTCAGATTCATTCCAAATTTAACTCTAAGCGTGAAGCACAATCTGGAGAGATGCCAGAGGTTCGTACTTACCCTGTTATCTGGGAACGGTTTGATCCTGTTGGGCCTGATGCAGTAGACAGGATCCTCCAGATTGTAAACGCCACCACGTGCCATCTTGACCCATGTCCCTCCTGGCTGGTGAAATCAGCTCAGGAGGTTACATGTGGTTGGGTCCAGGGGATGATTAATGCATCCTTAGCGGAGGGGGTGTTTCCAGCAGTCTTTAAGGAGGCGCTGGTGCACCCCCTCCTCAAGAAACCTTCCCTGGACCCCACTGTTTTGAACAATTTTCGTCCTGTCTCCCACCTTCCCTTTTTGGGAAAGGTGGTTGAGAAGGTGGTGGCGCTGCAACTCCAGAGGATTCTGGATGAAACGGATTATCTAGACCCCTTTCAGTCAGGTTTTAGGCCGGGATATGGGACAGAGACTGCATTGGTCACGCTTATGGATGATCTCTGGTGGGAGCGGGATGGAGGGAGTGCATCCATTCTCGCTCTCTTGGACCTCTCAGCGGCTTTCGATACCGTTGACCACGGTATCCTTTTGGAGCGACTCAGGGAGTTGGGGGTGGGCGGTGTAGTTTTGCGCTGGTGTACCTCCTTCCTCCAGGGTCGCTCGCAATCGGTGGTACTAGGAGAGGAGAGATCCGACCCACGGGCCCTTCTTTGTGGGGTGCCGCAGGGTTCGGTTCTCCTCTCCTATTTAACATCTACATGAAGCCGCTGGGTGAGATCATCCGTCATCACGGGATGAGGTATCACCAATATGCTGATGATACTCAATTGTATATCTCCATCCCGGGTGAAGTAAGTGTTGCAGTGGACACCCTATCTCAGTGCCTAGGGGCTGTAGGGGCCTGGATGGGGAACAACAGGCTTCAACTGAACCCTGGTAAGACGGAGTGGCTATGGATTGATGGCCCCTCGGCCTCCAGGAAGTTATCATCTTTAATTCTGGATGGGGTGGCACTACCCCGTTCAGACTCAGTCCGGAGCTTGGGGGTCCTCCTGGACTCACGACTCCTGCTCGAAGAGCAGGTGGCAGTCGTGGCCAGGAGGGCCTTTGCACAGCTTCGGCTTGTGCGCCAGTTGCGTCCCTTCCTGGATCGAGAGGCCCTCCGAATAGTCACTCATGCCCTTGTCATCTCTCATATAGATTATTGCAATGCGCTCTACATGGGGCTACCCTTGAAGAGTATCCGAAAGCTTCAGCTGGTCCAAAATGCAGCCGCTCGAGTGGTTATGGGTGCGAGAAGATCAGCACATGTAACACCACTGCTCCGCAAGCTGCATTGGGTACCAGTTTGCTTCCGGGTCCAATTCAGGGTGTTGGTTATCACCTTTAAAGCCCTACATGGCATGGGGCCAGGCTATCTGAGGGACCGTCTCATCCCAATTGCATCTACCCGCCCCACCCGGTCATGCAGGGAGGGCATGCTGCGGACCCCGTCAACAAAGGAATTCCATCTAGCGGGGTCCAGGAGGCGTGCCTTCTCTGCGATAGCGCCCGCCCTGTGGAACATCTTGCCCCCAGAGGTGAGGCAGGCGTCCGTCCTCTTGGCCTTTAGGAAGTCCCTAAAAACCTGGTTCTGCCGCCTGGCGTGGGACAAAGGTAGAGATAGTTCCTCCTGGGAGTGGTTAGTTTAATAATGACCTCCTTTTAAGATCCTACCATCCTCTGGATTTTTATATTCTTATTTATTGTACTGTTTATTGTATTTTAATGATTATTGATTTTTAACTTTAATTTTAACATTTGTTGTAAACCGCCCAGAGTCTACCGTGGTAGAGATGGGCGGTGATAAATTTGATTAATAAATAAATAAAATAAATATGTTTCCAAATGGTGTCTTTAAAAAATGAAGAGACTGGAACATAAGATTTTTTTTAAAAGCAAGAAGGCCGTGCTAAACAAAAAGTTCTTGCTCTGACTGCTGCTCTTTAATGGTTCCTCGTTGACTTAATGGCAGCCAGTTGCAGCTTCTGGGTGGTCTTCAGGGGCAGCCCCATATAGAGCCAGTTGCAGTAGTCCAAGTGTGAGAATGGTGAAGTTAAAACTGTTCGTTTCTCAAGCCTTAGGTCAAGAATGCAAGTGTTTGGAAACCAAAGGCCTTGCTTGGTTTTGAGGTGTGTGTCAAGGGCTTTTACTCCTATATATGTCAGTTGTGTTTTTTGTGGTTCATATGTGGATGTACATGGGGTTTTTTCCCCTACTTTTATTGTTTTCTACTCTTTTTAAAGTATAAGCCACCTAGAGTTACTTTGGAGTCCTTGATGCTCTCTGAGCCTTGTTTTTTCTTGGAGACGTTTCATTGCCAGGCCAGGCAACATCTTCAGTGCGAAAAGGGGTTGGAACTTGCTGTCTGTTTATATACCCTGGCTTGTCCTGCCTGTGTTGGTGGGGGTGTTGTTCTCTCCTTGGTAGTTCCTTGATTGGGCTGTTGTTTGCTGCTTGGTTGATTGACTGAGTTAATAGTTCCTTGATTAGGGTCTATTGTGTTGTTTGATTGCTCCTCCACAGTTCAACCCTGAGCTACAAATATTCTCTTCGATCAGCACCTAGAGTTACTTTGGAGCTGGGTGGCCTCTAAATAAAATCAATAAATGGGTGTGAGCACAACAAAAACTGAATTTGATTTGATTTAATTTTCAATTTAACATTAAAATTTCCCGTAACATATTAAAAATTTCCATTTGGTGGCAACTTTGGAGATGCCCCATAGAATCTGCCTTAGATGTTACTGGCCCTTCTGCAGACTCTCTGTGATCCGGTCCTGTAGTTTTCAAAACTGGGTTGAGCTGCTATTACGAAATTGAAATTGGATCTAACCTTTGCAGTGAGGGTGTTCTACCTGTGGTCTCTTGTGCTTATGCATCTATGAAACCATCCAGACAGCTCTGAGGTAGGTACGAGATAGAATTCTAGACATTGCTCCTCTTAACTCATCAGAAAGGACAGTTCACAGCTCTAATGTGTATGCTGCCTACAGGAGAACTTGAAGATGACAGCTTTCCCCTTCCTTATTTAGAGGATAAAAGAATGAATGTCTGATATGAAGAGGCTTTTGACTTGATTAGTCTCCTTTTCTTACCCCTCAGCGCTCATCACTGATACTGCAGTGAGGTGACTGCAATGAGTGCCCAATTGATGTGAAAGTGAAATATCTTCCATTTGCACCATTACATTTGTCACTTGGAATAGGGATATAATTTCTATTTTAATTTAAATCAACCTTCCCCAAGTCAGCACCCATTATTGCAAGAGAGTATTTCATTGAAAACAGCCTTGCATTAAATAGCAAGTGCTAGAGCTGATGAACTAACAATGCTTTAAATACAAACTAAATAAGGATGACAGTTTTCCTATGGTGGATTTGGCGATATTTAAAAGAAAATATGCTCTAACAGTTAAAAATTCTTAGTTGTTTTCCATGTATTGAACTCTGGGCTGGAATGTTAAGGTACAGCCCAATTTCTGCATTCTGATTCTATGAAACAAATCTTTCTTATACTGTACTACCCTCTCTCCAATTAGTGAAATTATTTTCACCCATAATGCTGTTAAAAAGTGGGTAACATTGTATGGTTTATCTATTTCATTCTTCTTGAGAAATGTACAAGTTTACAAAGCATGTCACTGTCTTAAATTGAAATCTTGAAGTGATATTAATCTGTAGAGTGGTAATCAGTTTGCTTCACTGATTCCAGTGTACTGAACAAGCTTGGAAAAATAATAGGTCTTAATATGAGGATGGGGCAAGGTGGGGGGAGGGGAGAGAAAAAGGACAGAAAGCAAGGGGTGAGAGGGTTGTTGTGCCAGGGTGGCATAAGTGAGCACTATCTATTATTCTGATATGAGGGTTATTAAGGAGTATTGCAGTTTTAACATATGGCCTGACACTTTGGCATCTTGTTCCAGACCCATGGTTCATTTCAGATCTTTAAACCCTTGTTTTCAGTGATCTGGACATTTCTCAAGTATGCCTCAACTCTCTGACCCTTTTTGGTCCTGTTTTCAAAAGGCAGTTAGGGAGAGGACATCAATGATATGTAAAACTACTAACACTTTTGTCTTGGCCCCATCTCCTAGCTGTAAAGTCCATTCCAAACAACGTTTCATTGCTCATTTGCTATATCTTACAGGCCTATACTTTCTTGTTTTGATGTGATGGTCTGCAGTGTTATTGGTAAAGCTATTTGGAGAATTCTGCCAGTGGTAACACTCACCATTTGCAGTTCCCCAAAGCATGAAAGCCAGATTCTTGTGAACTTTTTATCAGTAAAAAACCAGTAATGATTGCAGCAAAAGATTTCTTTTTCATCTTTCTTGTTCTCCCAGTTGATTAGTGGAGAGCATATTGGAGCACTAGCGATGAGTGAAGCCAATTCTGGTTCTGATGTTGTCTCCATGAAGCTGAGGGCAGACAAAAAAGGTAAAAATTATTGTGTATATCATGGAAAAAATATTTGTAAAAGATATCCAATGCCCCCTGGACCTCCACTTCAACACATTAAGCTTTCCTAGATATTCTGTTGTGTCCACACATTATCAATACCAGTTCTGATGTATGTCTGAGCATCTCCCAAGCCAAAGGGATGGAGAATGGATAATGCTGATCCAAAATACAGGTGAGCAAAAGAGGCTGATGAGCTGCCACAGGTGTGGATACAGCAATTCTGTCTAAAGCAACTGTTGCCAGGATAAATGCAGCTCACTATGTCACTGTTATCCAACCTGGATCTTTATTGCCCTACCCTCAATTTCTCTATTTTCACTGTCAGTTACATCAGTCAACCTGCATCCAGGGTTATTGATTGTGAGTGGGAAGATGTGCCCATGATTTCCCCCTTCTGCAGCTGTCCTCAGTGCCTATTCCATTCTGTTTAAATAGCTCCATCAAGTTTCAAGTTTTGGGTACAAAGTAGGTAAAGGTAAAGGTTCCCCCCGCACATTTGTGCAGTCGTGTCCGACTCTAGGGGCCGGTGCTCATCTCCGTTTGTTAGCCGAAGAGCCAGCGTTGTCCGAAGACGCTTCCACGGTCATGTGGCCGCATGACGCACGCGGAACGCTGTTACCTACCCACTGAAGTGGTACCTATTCATCTACATGCATTTGCATGCTTTCGAATTGCTAGTAATTAATTAATACTGATTTAAATTATTTTCTTCAAGAGCAAGAAGCTGGAACTAGTGCGGGAGCTCACTCCGCACGCAGGGCTAGGGCTTCGAACCTCCAAACTTGCAATCTTCTGATCGACAAGCCTGGTGTCTTACCCGCTGAGCCACCACGCCCCCTGTCACAAAAGTCACAAAGTAGGAGAAGCCAGGAAATCCTCATTGCTGAGGTGGAATTCCATATTCCCTATAGTATATCCAGCTGAAGTTCATACAGTCCCATCAACTTTGAAAGATATTGCACCCATCCAGTGTATATGGATATTTAAAATAATTTCTATGTCTTTCTGAAAATCACACTTGCTTTCTACTACTTCAGATTTGAGGATTGGGTTTACCATGGGTTTGCTGAAAGGCAGGCATGGGGAACAGGTTTCTGATTGTTTCAACCACTTTAAGCAGAAGTTGTGTGGAAGAGATGAGTTGAAAGATAAAATATTGAATAGATGTATGAATGAGTCATAACTTCACACTATTTGAGATACACTGACCTGTGGGCCAGTCCTTCTATCTGACTAATCCTTTGAATAATTTGTGTTGTATGTGTAGGACAGCTCTACTCTTTTTTCAAGGGAACTGGCTGATTATGGAAAGAGCCAGCTACAGAGCTAAGCTATATCGTGATTATTTGTATACAACTATAAAAATGATATAGTGAACATAGACATAAAAGTAAAGATGTGTCCAGAATTTGAGAATAAACACTCATGGAAATTTCAATTGTCTTGGGGAGTATAAGACTTTCTGGAAATGCATTGACTTTGGGTGTTTTGTGAACCAGAGAATTAAGCAGTCCGTCTTTCCTTTCCAGGGGATTATTTTGTTCTGAATGGGAACAAATTCTGGATTACTAATGGGCCAGATGCTGATGTTCTAATTGTCTATGCTAAAACAGATCCCAATGCTTTCCCAACTTCTCACGGTATAACAGCATTCATTGTGGAAAAGGTAGGTTTCTGTCGGGGCGAGCGGATGGAGCGGCCTGCTTCTTCTCCTAGACACCAGTGATCCTTAGGCTGTATAGTAAATAGACACTCACACAGAGATTATATAAAATAGCCTATTTACTTATATACATACGTATTTACAGATCACTTCCACACGTAACAAATAATACACCAACGATACAGCATACAGAGGTTGAATGAGAAGAAATGAGAAGAACAAATACAGGACATCTCTGTATTTATATATAAACTGACCAATCACAGTATAGGTCACTCTCATTATCCACCACACCCAACTTAACTCTTAGCACCTGTTGTATGAGTCACACACTGACACATCATCCCTACAACAATGGCTGCTAATTGGGTGACTCTGCAGAATATTTCCCCTCTCACCTAAATATCAAGCCTCTCAATATAATTTATATCTAGCTGTAAATTCCTGGGTATATCAAACCCCAACAGTTTCCAGGGTTGTGAAACACTCTGGCTTTCTTCTTCGCTGTAAGAATATTTTACAGATATTTACAGATATTGTGTCCCTTCAGCTGGATGTGAGAACTTATTTGTTAGAAAGTGTTAGGGCCAGCCCAAGAACAAGGAAGAATCAGTCCATTCACACTTCAGTTCTTTATTTGCTCACACCGTATATCTTGCCAGACTAAAGCTACAGTAGTAGTCAATTTACCAAATTTACCAAAAAGATATGAGGCTACGTGAATAGAATATGCTATACTTGTAAATCCACATTATTATGCATAGGCTGCATCTGTGGTTCCACTTTTATTGAACTGAGTGGTTAAATTTTTGGAACAATTGTACTTGGCTGCCTTAATTGTTGTCACCTTAAGAAATGTGGAAGAGGAAAAGGTAGAATGCATGTTCTTAAAAATTCCACTGAGAAAATAGAAATCCAGTTGACATGATTCAAGCTACAGACAATTCCACCTGGATGACTGAGAACCTTCATAGACATGTTCTTAAAAAATACTCTGTTATGCACATTTTTTTAAGTTAGAAGAGATCCAGCATTAAATGAGTAGAAGGTAGGCTTATGGAATGGAACATCAGGAATCTGGAGCAAGATTCCTTCATTTCCTATCAGACCCAGGAGAAAACAGCTGACGGTCTCTATAGTTCCAAATCTTGCCTTCAGAAAAGGTTTTTTTAGTGGGGAGAGGCTGCTGTGCAGGGTAAAAAGTGAAGGTAGAAGCCTGCTGTATGAGCTGTCTTCTTGCACGGGGTTGGATTTCACTCGCTAGAAAGCATACAACCATTGTAAACATCTCATGAAAATCTGACAGGTTAACTCCCTGTCAAATAAAAGCATAATTACGGCTTTTCATTCAAATTATATGACAACCCTAATGTATTTAGAGGGCTATGTTACCTTGGGGTTTGGGGCAAGGGTAGGGAGAAATTAGCTCAAAGCTAAAGTTGTCTTGGATTTACATTAAGAATTGTGCGCATAGATGTTAATTTGTGGTCCCTGTTTAACTTGCTATCTCTGTAGGCTGTTAGACATCTTTCTTTACACAGATGATGCCATTGATACACTTCGCATGAGTCATTTCTGTGTGATTAGCTCCTATTCAGTACAGACTCTTCAGCTGGAGGCTTTAAGGATTGTGATTTCTTCTAACTTCTAATAGAAGAGGGTTTCCCTGTGCATTTTCTACCTCTTTTCTTCAGAATATGCCTGGTTTCAGCACAGCGCAAAAACTGGATAAACTGGGAATGAGAGGGTCAGATACCTGTGAATTAATCTTTGAGGACTGCAAGATTCCTGGTGAGTGACACAGTAGCGGTGCTATTTTCAGCTGTACATGACAACTCCTCTCTTTCTCGCTCCTTGTGTTTGTGTTTCAGAATGTTAATTAATATATTCAAAAAATTGAAAAAAAAATCAAGTCAAAAATTGTCTGTCTACTCCTAACCCTTTATTCTTCTGAACCTCATCTTCCCTCCATCATTTCCTTCATCCTCCTCTCTCTTCTAAAAACAAGTTTTTGCTTAAACAGACTCCTTCTTCAGGACTTACTTACTTACTTACTTACTTATTTTTCCAACTTATATCACCGCCCATCTCCCCCCACAAAGGGGACTCTGGGCAGTTAATATTACTCACCCGGCAATGATTTATTGTCCTTTAAGGTAACACTGGACAGTCTACAGTTTGTTTATGGCCAGTCTAGTAATTCTGTCTGTCACCTGACTTTCATAGCATTCCCATCCCCATTTCCTTGTCCTCCTATTCCTCCACATATGCATAAAATCTCTCTCAGTAAATGTTAAAAGTGTTAATAATTAAGGTGCCACCAGCCACTTTATGTTTATGTTAAAAACATTCAGTAGAACAGCTCATGGTTAACATCAACAAGTTTATCTCGGTGACTATTCAACATAGGATACGAGATTACAATTTCCTGTATTTGATTTCAGTGGAAGAAAAGAAATATCTTTTACTTGGTTTTCTTTTCTCTGTAGATCCATTTTTTCCCACATTTGCTCATGGTACATGTTGTTGCTGAGAAACTGCAGAAGAGACCATTTTTGCAGTCTTGAAAATGCACCTTCTCAATTTTCAGATTTTATTGGCAGTAAACTGGATGCCCAGGTTCCATCTTTTTTAGGTAGAATTCAGCACTGGTCGTTTCTTTTTGTGAAAATAGACTCCATTTCCTCAGCTCAGTGGAAGAGAACAGCAGCAGCACTAGACGCCAGTGTTCTTGTTAAGCTTCCCTGATCTCCAGGGTCACTTCCATAGTTGTACAATATTGAGCTGTTCCAGTAATTTTCTGAGCTTTCAGAGTTCTTTCACTTGGATCAAAGTGTATTTTAGTGATACAACTCTGTCAGCTGTGTAAGTTCATGGCTTTGTGTCACTTGTACTCTAGTGGGTGTAACACAGGTTCCTTTGATCCCAAGCAGCATCCACAGAACTATATTCTTAGGCAATATAGCAAAGGCCAAAAGTAGATTCAGAAGGCTCATCTTGTATTCTGCTGGAGGCATATTTATTCAAGGTTATTCTCTGAGATACACTCAGGGAATT
Organism: Charina bottae; assembly: GCA_023362775.1. Taxonomy (NCBI): domain Eukaryota; kingdom Metazoa; phylum Chordata; class Lepidosauria; order Squamata; family Charinaidae; genus Charina; species Charina bottae. Next base: position 140,822,274 of record JALMGJ010000001.1, read on the forward strand.
AAGATACTGGTCTTTTTCTGCATTTCACAAAGAATGCATCCACTCCATGTAATTGCATTATCTACAGTTTGCAACTGCTTTTTACTTATGTGGGGGAGAGGGGGAGAAAACATCTAAGTTAGGCAAATAACACAGATGTACTGTATATATTGCAGAATAACATCAACTCCTCAGGCCTGTGTTTCACCTTGTGATTCCACAGTTATATGTCAACACAAACAATGGGTACAGGTACACTTCCTTCACTGTCACTGCTTTCTTTGGTATGTTTTAAAACAAGGTTGTTAGTAGCCTTTAATATTAACTGATGCCAGGTTAGACACAATGGGTTTCCATTATTGCTAATTTATTTATAATTTGATTTTGCCCCCATGGCAGTGAGATCAAACAGTGAGTACAGTTTAAAAAAGTAAACACACGGTTTACTTTTTTTTGTCAACATATGTAAGAAACTGGGTTTGTACTGGTACTTTTTCTTTGTTGCTAGAAAATAGTATCGGTTAAAGATGTACAGTAACTTTCTCTATATCCATGTACTGGTATGCATTATGTTTACACATAACCTATCTGTGGTGCATTTCTTATCTGAGCCAGTGCTGTAGGTACGCAAGTAACCAACTTTTCTTTGTCTCTTAAAGCCAAGAATATATTGGGACAACTCAGTAAAGGAGTCTATGTGTTGATGAGTGGCTTGGATCTAGAGAGACTCATTCTGTCTGGTGGACCACTGGGGTAAATAGGGGTTTATTATTCTGAGAACACTGTCATACTTTATCAGTTCTCTCAGTTGGTGGTAATAATTCTTTATGTAAAGTATTATTCACAGGATAAATTATTCTGGCATTTCAATTGGTCTTTTTACTTTGCTTTTCTTACATTAAGTCTTGTTACCTTTAAAATTATTTTTAAGCAACCTGTTTATACTAATCCACAGTTGTTCCCCTCCCGCTTAATTATCTCCAGGAGCAAAGGAACCATCACTGTGATTTTTATAGCTTTGAGGTGATTTACACAAATCAGTGACTTACAAGTGCAGCTGTACTTTTTGCTATTAAGACATGTGAAAACAATGGCTGGGATAATTGTGCCATTTCTGGTTGTTGCCCACATGACAGTTCATACAAATAGAATGTCTGTTTCTCTAATAATTTGAGGGGAAGTTACGTTCATGAATTGCCCATAAAGCTGGTCCTATACTGTCCATTACTTTTACAGAGGTGGACAACATTGAAGGGCTGCATTTTGCTTTTTTTATTTTAATACTCTGAGGGTTGCAGAATGGCATGGAAGTAATGCAGTGATCGTCAACAGAGTGAGCTTCCACCAAAGTGACGTTGTCACCTTAAGTATTATTTTTAAAGGATTAGATCAGTGCTTTCCAAAGTCCCGCCGTTGACGACACACCAACGGCGGCGGCGCACGGCGGCCTCGTGCGTCACGCTAAAACCCAGAAGCGCTGATGGTGTACCGCTGCCACCGCGGCGCACACCACCACAGGGGCGGTGACGCGCCATCAGCACTTCCGGGTTTTGTCGCGATACACTAATGTGTTGCGACACACAGTTTGGAAAGCTATGGATTAGATTAAGAGATTTGTGCAATTATGTTACTGCTTGGATTGAAAGAAAAATCACGCTGCCAAACAGCTCCTTTTCTGCTGAACTTTGGCAGCATAATCTGAGGGAGTCTCCAGTGAAGGGGGTGCAAAAATGACCCTGAGGGACAGCAGGCAGTGTGCAGGTAGACCCCTAATATAATGCATTAAAAGGGAAGTGATGTCTAATCTCCTTAAAATACAGCTGCACAATACAAAATGGGTTAGAGATGCAGTCTTCTTTTTCCAGTGCTGGATTTCTTCACGCTGTTCAAGGAACCCTGCATAGGACACCATAACATAAAGTATTTTAGGTCAAATTTGGATAAGATAAGGTTCATCTAATTTATTCTTCTCTGCAGAGTAATGCAACCTATCAGAATTCTTGCTGCCTAACCAATTAATAATAATACAGTAATGCTATAGTTCAGCATTCCATGACCAGAATGAAAGCTACACGAAACCAAGTCTTCTAATAGAGAAGCAGGAAGCTATGATTCCCTCCTCCCCCACCCCCGGCATTTGTTTTGTCTCATTTTCCAAAAATTACTTTGTGTTGCATTTTTAAAGTTTGCATGTTTTTATGAGTAAAATATACTTTTATGGTGCTTACTCAGCAGACATAAAAGATACACTTTGGTCCCAACTTCATAATCATTTTTTAATTACTTGAGATATTTTACATCATATTTTAATGATATAAATATTAATTATTTGAAATCAATATGTCATCATTAAGATTCCCTTCATCCTTCCCAACGCACCTATACACCTTTTCTTTTCCCCTAATTTATCCTGATGAAATTGAAAGTTTGCTAATTTAATACATTATTAGTTAATCATAGGAAAGAAGGATCATACTATCTAGCCAAGTAAACTGTGCATCTTGGTCTTTTGTTTTGTACTCTGGTCCAGAAGACTTTCCCAACATGTGCTATTTGATTTTTTTTTTACTTCAATGAGGAAAAGGCTATCACAATAGCCTCCATCCTATTACAATTGCCACACGTCCGAAATGGACCAACAGAGTTTTGTATAGGCTCTGTAACTTACAATTTTTCCTTTCCCAGGATATACTATTATACTGAAATGCTTAAGTGGACATTGTAGGTCCTAGGCATGTCTTAATACAGGGCTTTCCAAAGTTTTCCCGTGGCGACACACCAACCGCCGTTGGTGTGTCGCCACAGGAAAACCCGGAAGTGCCACCGTTGCGGCAGCGCGCAAAAACCCGGAAGCGCTGCTGCCGCTTTCGGATTTTTGCGCGCTGCCGTTGGTGTGTCGCCGTGGGAAAAGCGCTGATGATGATCAGCGCTTCCGGGTTGTGTGGTGACACATCAGACTGTGTGGCGACACACTTTTGTGTCGTGACACACAGTTTGGAAAGCTCTGTCTTAATACTTGGTCAGTTTCTTTTTATCACGTGTTACTACTCATCTATATTATTTTTCTTAATGCCCTTTTAGTTTCATGGTTTTCTGGATTCACTGTGTTTTTCACTGAATTTTTATAGGCCATCTTTACAGAGATATGATACAAATTCTTAAAATAAGTTTTAGTGTATTTGTTTCCCTTGCAGAATCATGCAGGCTGTCCTAGATCATGCTGTTCCATATTTGCATATGAGAGAAGCATTTGGGCAGAAAATTGGCCACTTCCAGGTAAGCATAATGAAAGCGACACCAATTAACTTTCAGGGCAGAATTCAGTATTTGGCTAGCATCTGATCATCAATAAGCACCTTATTAAATAGATTTCAGATTAATTGGCTTTTAATTGTTTCCACCATGGCTACTTTGATATTTGCATGCTAAGAAACAAAGTACAAAGCTGTTCTACTTTTCCCCTCACTTTAATTACTGGGTGATTCAGAGTAAGAGAATATGGCATTGTACTGCTAGAATGTCAAGATATTCATTAAGTTGAAATTTAGTGTCTGGGGGAAGGAGCGTTTGGATTGGATTTGTTCAGTATGTCGCTTCCGTACACTAACCGCCCAGAGTCGTGGGAATCAGGCAGCATATAAATTTAATAAATAAATACATAAATAACTATTTTAGTTTACAGCTCCCTTTTGGAGAACAAATAGAATTTGGATTTTCACTACAAAGTCGTCTATGATTCAAGCGATGTTAGATGTTGACCAACTACTGTTATCTCCATATTCTTCTGGTAATAACTATTCTTCCAACGACATTTCACTAAGGCTTGCTAATCCAACATAAATTCTTGCTTCTGTTTCACTTTGCATTTTGATTTGTGGACAGCAGCTGGAAATGTGTTACTTCTGTCTTCTATACTGTACACCAATAATGAGAACTGAAACATCTTTTTTCTCTTTCCTTTTTTACTGCTGTTATAAGTCTGGGTATAGCTATGCTCATGCAAGTTTTTGGAGATAACATTTGAAAATAACTTTAAACATTTTACTTTTTTCACCTCTTTATACTGCTGTGTATAGTTGATGCAGGGTAAAATGGCTGATATGTACACCCGGTTGATGGCATGTCGACAGTATGTATATAATGTAGCAAAGGCTTGTGATCAAGGACACTTCAATGCAAAGGTGAGTTTGTGGGGAAGTACTTGTGGTATTGGGTGCTCGGTTTATATTTTATTTTAGCTTTTATATCTTATATTTCTATTCATATACCTCAAGCTGAGAAACAAGAAGAATAAAAGCACAATAAAGCAGTAGCAATTCATAACTGTGTAACTTACCAGAAAAGCATTTTTTTTAAAAAAAAAATGTTTGATTCACTAATTATTGAATGGATTATCTGTTCAAAATAACAACCACTTTTGCCCATCTTTCCAAATGACAGATTGGGCTTTCCCAGAATGCGAACAACCAGCCTACTCATTTTATTTTTAATCTCCATACAGCTTCTCCTGTATCTTGTTTTGCTAGGAGGAGGTTAAGAATTTTGTATTACAGGAAATCGAGAAGCAAAAAGTATAACATGTTTTAAATATCCTGTTTTCCATTTTAACTGCAAGAATATTTTCTTGCCCATCTACCAGAGGCTTTACTTACAGCTGTAGCATAAGAAGTCACATATATTTAAATGTAACGTGGGACATGGAAATAAATATGCAATTCTGCTGGTTTATGTTTGCAATTAGAATTGCAGTGCATCCTTCTATTTCAATGCAAGTGATCTTGTCTTTTTCAGGATTGTGCAGGAGTGATCCTCTATTCTGCAGAATGTGCTACTCAAGTTGCTTTAGATGGAATCCAATGTTTGGGTAAGAGTGGAGATATCTGTGACTGTTGTACTAGGAGACAAACTATCTTTAAAGTTTGCACGGCATTATATAGCTATTTCCTTGTCATCTTATACTGATTACCATTGTATATCTTATAATTTTCATTTCTTTTCAAATGACTGTAACATTAATTAGCCTGCAAGCTCTCTCCGCACATGCATACTTTTAACCTACCTTCAGGATTTCTGTCCCTCGTTTAACATTTAGATCTTTTCCTTATATTTCAGGGGGAAATGGCTACATCAATGATTATCCCATGGGACGTTTTTTGCGTGATGCCAAATTGTATGAAATTGGGGCAGGGACTAGTGAGGTGCGAAGAATAATTATTGGTCGGTCATTTAATGCTGCATTTAAGTAATAAGACTGGTGTAAAGAAGAATTGAACTTCAGACCAAGAGGCCTTTTCTTTCCAAACCTTCAACCATGCACAACTGTTGTTCTGCACCTCATACCAGGATACCCACCTCCATTTCTCTTTTTATTATTATGCTGCTAAATTTGTTTAAGAACATGTGACAGTTACAATGGAACAGAATAGGCAGTTCAAGTAGAAGATGTGAATAGCTGCCATCAAGTCGTTTTCTAGAGGATTGAGACTTCATCCAGTTTGAAACATTACCTGTGTGAGAATCACTGAACTAGATTTTTCCATCTAACATGTCACTTTTATGAATGGAAATAGCTAGTGGGGTTCTAAGGCATTCCACTTCCAAAATGCTAGCAGAATGCATGGAGATCTTTTATTACTGGATTTTGTGAAATGTTAGGTATATTTTGAATATTAAAGAGGCTGTTATTAAAACACTGTTAAAATGTGAGGTATGTATTTCTGTGTATTCGGTCTCAGTGCTAACTGAAATACATTAGCACCACATGAAGCTTTCAGTTATTTGATGGACTGCCATTTTATGCTTGATTCATGTTACAGTGTCACCATCCATCACTCCAGAAGCAATTAAAATGTGAGGCAGCTGCTTGACTGGGAGATTGTTGGGTCTCTCTAAAGTTTCCCCTTGATTAATACAGGATATCACCAGTAGGGAATAGGACCAAATGTTGTGAGCCATGCCAGAGTACCTATGAGACAGGCAAGAAAAATCTGTATTAAGCTCAAGGAGGTGGTGCAAAAACTCGATGACAAGACAGCCAGTCTGACTAGAGAGAAAAAAATGGTAATTAATTCTTTTTCCAAATCCAGGAGGCATCTTTGACCTATACCAACAGCACAGGATATACTTTTTTTAAAATACCCATATCCAATTTTTCCTCCTTAACCAAGTTGTAAATAAAACAGTATTGTTCCTCCTGTTCTAACCTATTTTTGATTGTAGTGCAATCCACTTGATTGAATTAATTCCACATTCTGGACATCAGCGCCTGACTTAATAATACATTTGAGAATCACAGTGGAGCAATTGTATATTTCACAGGCTGTATATAGGATGCCTGAAAATGTTAACTTTTAAATTTTTAAAGGGAAGTATTACATGTGAAGATGAGGGTTTCCAGTACAGTACTTTGTTAAATAAGTTGTCCGCATCTGACCTCATCATCTGGGCACATATTCCATAACAATCCAGTTATTGTATTTCCAAATCACATGTGAGCCTATGAACTTTGGCTTCGTCTTTTTAAAGTATTAAAAGACAAATATGCAGCATGGAAGCAATTATCCAATGTAGAAATTGGGTTCTAAAGTACAGTAGTATAACTTTCTCCTATATGTTGAACTCAAATCAATTAAAGCACTTTTTCTTAAAGATCATGAAGTGTTATCATAATGTCATAGTTTTATCACCCATACTGAACTATTGTAATGAATATAACCAATTAAGCAAGGGATTATTAATAATTCAAATCAACCTGGTTCCAAAACTTGCCACATGGTACCTAGGGTATGAGAAAACCATAATTCTTTAAAAAGTTTTTAATCAATCTTATGAGAGTTTTCATAAGTCATTGTGAAGACTATATTGGTCTTTTTTATACAAAGGGTCCTTTCTATTCTTTTAAAGCTGCTTTTGCTGTGGTAAAACATGGGGAAATTGCTGGTTAATTGGTGGCTTTGTAAGCTCACTAGTATTAATAAACTATTATAAAACAAAGACATTGCTTCTCTGTCTATGCATCAACTGTTCGCATGTTCTGTTTCTTCCAGCAGGAGGCAAGTAAAAACTTTCTACACTTATTTTTATTACATCAGAGCTTTCCAAACTTTTCATGTTGGTGACACACTTTTTAGACATGCATCATTTCGCAACACACTCTTACAGCAGAGCACAAGGCAGGCACTAGGACCTGCGCGGAATCACAGCAGGGTTGGAGGCAGCAAAGCACAAGGCAAGCACTAGGACCTGCATGAAATCCTGGCAGGGCTCGGAGGCAGCAGCAGCTGCGACACACCCAGACACTGCAGCCGACACACCAATGTGTTGCAACACACAGTTTGGAAAGCTCTGTATTACATCATCATAAACAAAAGCTTGATTCCTCCCTCATCCTATGGAGGCAAAAGTTGTTGTTTCTAGCTATAATAACCCTTCCTTCAATATTGTCTGACAGTCTTAAAAGTTATTGGAATATTGGGCAGATTTTGAAACCTTAATTCCCTGGGGATTTCAACTATCATTTGAAATTATATCATGTCAAATTAATATCTCTCTTATTGTATTATTTTACAAGAGATACATGGCATATTCATACATTTAACTCAAACCTTTTTAATTTCTTGTTTAGAACTTTTGTTTTTATTCTGCGGATTTGAGGTTTGGCTTCTGGTTTTCTTGTACATTATCCTGAAAGCTATTCGTTATAGGGCAACCAATTTTAGAATAAATGTATAAGTAGATTGGATTAAGCTGTGCCATATTTCACATGATACTCCATCATAATAATTGCGTTCAAGATGATAGGGACGTAGGGAGTTGACAATGTCATCTACTGTATTTAGTATTTTTAGTTTCACACCTGGTCTTATGCAACGTATGCAGCAGGTCCTTTGGCCTATAAATGCATTTTAAGGTACAGGTTGATGGGTAATTTGCTAGCTCACAGGCAAAATTTGCAGCCCATCACATGAATGAGTTCCTTGCTTGTGGTTTAGTGTAGCACTAAAATCCTCAGACAAGATTCTGAATCACTCTTCCAAAATATACTACTAGCAAATAAAAGTGACCCATGAGCTACCAGAGTTCATCTGTTTTTAAAATAGCTAGTGAGTTCTCTGTACTTCACAAACTGATCACAAACTTAGTGTTTATGATACTGTCTAATCAACCAATTTATATTGGTACAATGTTACCAATCTAAAATACACACATATAAATCATGGTTTTGATACTACTGTAGAAAGGAGATAGAAAAGTCCTAAATAAAGAAATGGCTGGAATATTGCCTGCACATCATTTAATCTAATGTCTTGTCCCACAAGAGCTTTTAATTGTCTCGCCTAAAGCATGTAATTATATTGTTTCAAAAGTAGTAGGCTGATCCTAACCATGTGAGGCAAGTTGTGCTCTTTGTTTTGCTTATGATAGCAGTTACGGTTGTCCAAACGATTTATCAATCTTGTAAGACACCTGACGTACCAAATACTCGGTACTGCAAGGCTGGATGGACAATTACGCAAAAAGCTAAGAGCTCTTTCTGTATTTGAACCAGCATTTTACTCACGGGAGCCCTGTCTAAGGGACTATTTAGAATTTTAGATTGGATATACACATTTATATACTCATTTTCCCTACTAAGAAAACTGACTTTGAAGTTTAATTTATTTATTTATCTTTCAATTTCTATCACTGCACCATCTCCCCCATAGGGGACTCTGTATAATAATTGAATGAAATCTAGTGCACTTTGTTTAATGCACTTGTCTTCATGAACTTTCTTCTGTTGTTTGTTTCTGTTGTTTTAAAAGACCACAGACAGGCAGGCTGTGGCGCTCCTCACCCAATTCTTGCAAGAGCAGGCTTGTCCTTTACAGCGGGGTGGGGGTGCTTGCAATGGCTGTAGCTTGAGAACATCAGGCAGTATCTTTTCTGAGGAATCACCGTGCAGAAGGAATTAACAACTGTGAAGAGCAAACAAAAACATCTTTCAGCGGAGCAGACCTTATTGTGGAGGTGGGAAGTAGTGCGGGGATTACTGTTAGCAGAGTTAGGATCTTTCCACTTGCACCTGCTGTTCCATGAAAGGCTCATGCTGAGGCCCAAGTGTCAGACTGAATGAAAAAGCCTCTGGTCGGTTCTCCAGCTGAAGGAAGCAGGAGGCAGGCATCCTGTCTGCGCATGCAGGGCATGGAGCAGTGGAAGGGCAGGGAGGTAAAATGGAAGAAGGTGAGATGACCGACTGCATGATATACACCATTCTTAAGCATCAGTCATACAGGGACATATTTGCTGCAGAATGGATAGTTACGGAAAGAGGATGAGAGAGGATGGTATTTGAAGCGGGATCTTGAAGCAAACAAGCTGCCGCTTTTGTGAAATTAACAACTAATCAAACAGATATCCTAACACCTCCTGCATATAAATATAAATGAGGATGTTCCCAGTTCTTGCCATGAACTCACTAGAGAGACTTGCACATACCAGCTCAAACATGTTGATTTGCTGCGCATGCCGCTTGCTTTGTGCCTAAACCTGACTGCAAGCCAGAGTCCAATCTAGCACATGCATTTTAAATCTAGAGCTGCAGCAGATGCTGGTTCAGAGATCCAAACCCCTCCACTGCCAGCATGCATAAGCCACACCTCCTCCTCCCACGTATCCATGCCTGTCGTCTCTCTCACACACTCCCAATTTCCAGTCCACTCTCGAAAGAAAAGAGAAACGATGGAGCTTCCCTTTTTTCGTCAGCAGGGGAAGAGAAAACGGCTGTGTTCTCAGTGGCTGCCATGGCAAAACAGCAGTGGTGCTCGGCTTCCCTCTTCCCCTTTTCCTCCAGTGAAAGCAGTTTGGAGGTCATTGGAAGGTCAAGGACAGGTCCCACCGGCAGCTGCTTGCGGCCTGCAGGTTGTGCATTCTTGATGTGTTTTTATTAAAAGGATAAGATTCTACAAAATCTTCCACATACACAAAACATCTGAATCCATGATACACAATTGCAGAATGAACAGCATCCCTCTCTATAAATGATGCAAAAACTTTGGTATAACACAGTCTAAGAAGTACAAATCATCCATCCATCCATCCAATCTCCATCCCCAATTGCATGCTATGCTTGAAGTAGGTGATAGATACATAAAAGCAAACTCCAATTTATTACCTAAGAGTAATAGTTCAATTTATTTATTTATTTATTTATTTAATCAAATTTCTATCACCGCCCATCTCCCCCTCAAGGAGGGACCCTGGGTGGTTTAAATATAATTTTATTATTTATATAATTTTATATTTAAAGGGCTCCAGCAAAGGAGATCGTTACCTTGTCGTGGTGCTGGAGCTTGAGCACCTCAATGAAACCATGAGCTAAACCGTGAAGGGACACCCAAGACGAGAAGGTCATGGCAGAGAAGTCAGACTAAATACGATCCCTGGGGAAGGTAATGGCAACCCACCCCAGTATTCTTGCCATGAAAACTAAATGGATCAGTACAGCCAAAGATATGTCGGTATACCATCGGAAGATGGGACTCCCAGGTCGGAAGATGGTCAAAATGCTACTGGGGAGGAACAGAGGATACGTTCAACTAGCCCCAGATGTGATGACGCAGCTAGCTCAAAGCCGAAAGGACGGCTAGCGGCCGACGGTGCTGGTGGTGAACGACGAATCCGATGTTCTAAAGATCAACACACCATAGGAACCTGGAATGTAAGATCTATGAGCCAGGGCAAATTGGATGTGGTTATTGGTGAGATGTCAAGATTAAATATAGACATTTTAGGTGTCAGTGAACTGAAATGGACTGGGATGGGCCACTTCACATCAGATGACCACCAGATCTACTACTGTGGACAAGAGGACCACAGAAGAAATGGAGTAGCCTTCATAATTAATAATAAAGTGGCTAAAGCAGTGCTTGGATACAATCCAAAAAACGATAGAATGATCTCAATTCGAATTCAGGGTAAGCCATTTAACATCACAGTGATCCAAATATACGCCCCAACCACAGATGCTGAAGAAGCAGAAGTAGATCATTTCTATGAGGATCTGCAGCACCTACTAGATAATACACCAAAAAGAGATGTTATTTTCATTACGGGAGACTGGAATGCTAAGGTGGGTAGTCAGACGACACCTGGAATTACAGGCAAGCATGGTCTGGGAGAACAAAATGAAGCAGGACATAGGCTGATAGAATTTTGCCAAGACAACTCACTGTGCATAACAAACACTCTCTTCCAACAACCTAAAAGACGACTTTATACATGGACTTCACCAGATGGTCGACACCGAAATCAGATTGACTACATCCTTTGCAGCCAAAGGTGGCGGACATCTATACAGTCGGTAAAAACAAGACCTGGAGCTGACTGTAGTTCAGATCACGAACTTCTTATTGCAAAATTTAGAATCAGACTAAAGAGAATAGGGAAGACCCACAGATCAGTTAGATATGAGCTCAATAATATTCCTAAGGAATATGCAGTGGAGGTGAAGAATAGATTTAAGGGACTAGATTTAGTAGATAGGGTCCCAGAAGAACTATGGACAGAAGTTCGCAACATTGTTCAGGAGGCGGCAACAAAAAACGTCCCAAAGAAAAAGAAAACCAAGAAGGCAAGATGGCTGTCTGCTGAAACACTGGAAGTAGCCCAAGAAAGAAGGAAAGCAAAAGGCAATAGTGATAGGGGGAGATATGCCCAATTAAATGCAAAATTCCAGAGGTTAGCCAGAAGAGATAAGGAATTATTTTTAAACAAGCAATGTGCGGAAGTGGAAGAAGACAATAGGATAGGAAGGACAAGAGACCTCTTCCAGAAAATTAGAAACATCGGAGGTAAATTCCAGGCAAAAATGGGTATGATCAAAAACAAAGATGGTAAACACAAGAATGGCCGTCAGATTGGAAAAAATCAACTTATATCCCCATACCAAAAAAGGGAAGCACTAAAGAATGTTCAAACTATCGAACAGTGGCACTTATTTCACATGCCAGTAAGGTAATGCTCAAGATCTTGCAAGGTAGACTCCAGCAATTCATGGAGCGAGAATTGCCAGATGTACAAGCTGGGTTTAGAAAAGGCAGAGGAACTAGAGACCAAATTGCCAATATCCGCTGGATAATGGAGAAAGCCAGTGAATTTCAGAAAAACATCTATTTCTGTTTTATTGACTATTCTAAAGCCTTTGACTGTGTGGATCATAACAAATTGTGGCAAGTTCTTGGTGGTATGGGGATACCACGTCATCTTGTCTGCCTCCTGAGGAATCTGTATAACGACCAAGTAGCAACGGTAAGAACAGAGCACGGAACAACGGACTGGTTTAAGATTGGGAAAGGAGTACGGCAGGGTTGTATACTCTCACCCTACCTATTCAACCTGTACGCAGAACACATCATGCGACATGCTGGGCTTGATGAATCCAAGGCTGGAGTTAAAATCGCTGGAAGAAACATTAACAATCTCAGATATGCAGATGATACCACTTTGATGGCTGAAAGCGAGGAGGAGTTGAGGAGCCTTATGATGAAGGTGAAAGAAGAAAGTGCAAAAGCTGGGTTGCAGTTAAACCTCAAAAAAACCAAGATTATGGCAACGAGCTTGATTGATGACTGGCAAATAGAGGGAGAAAAAGTGGAGGCAGTGACAGACTTTGTATTTCTAGGCGCAAAGATTACTGCAGACGCTGACTGCAGCCAGGAAATCAGAAGACGTCTACTTCTTGGGAGGAGAGCAATGGCAAATCTTGATAAAATAGTTAAGAGCAGAGACATCACACTGACAACAAAGGTCCGCATAGTTAAAGCAATGGTATTTCCTGTAGTAACCTATGGCTGCGAGAGCTGGACCATAAGGAAGGCTGAGCGAAGGAAGATAGATGCTTTTGAACTGTGGTGTTGGAGGAAAATTCTGAGAGTGCCTTGGACTGCAAGAAGATCAAACCAGTCCATACTCCAGGAAATCAAGCCAGACTGCTCACTTGAGGGAATGATATTAAAGGCAAAACTGAAGTACTTTGGCCACATAATGAGAAGACAGGATACCCTGGAGAAGAAGCTGATGCTAGGAAAAGTGGAAGGCAAAAGGAAGAGGGGCCATCCAAGGGCAAGATGGATGGATGGTATTCTGGAGGTGACGGACTCAACCATTGGGGAGCTGGGGATGGTGACGGCCGACAGAAAGCTCTGGCGTGGACTGGTCCATGAAGTCACGAGGAGTCGGAAGCGACTGAACGAATAAACAACAACAAAAATATTTAAAGGGGCAGTTTATATAAATTTATAACAATTTATTTGTTATATAGTATATGCCAGCTTTCTTCCAGGAGCTCAGGGTGGCTTACATAGGGATCTCTCTTCATTTTATCCCTACAACAATCCTGTCAGGAGTTTGGGCTCAGAGAGAATGACTAGCCCAAAGCCACCCATGGCTAAAAGTAGAGTGGGCCAACTTAGTCCTAGTCCAGCACCTTAACCACTACTCCTTGTTGGTTCTCATTTCTTACTTTTTCAGTGGTGACCCCTATTTAATGGAACACCTGCCCTCTGCAGATACAGGCGCCCCTTTGTTGTTTATTTGTTCAGTCGCTTCCGACTCTTTGTGACTTCATGGACCAGCCCACGCCAGAGCTTCCTGTCGGCCATCACCACCCCCAGCTCCCCCACGGTCGAGTCCGTCACCTCCAGAATATCATCCATCCATCTTGCCCTTGGTCGGCTCCTCTTCCTTTGGCCTTCCACTTTCCCTAGCATCAGCATCTTCTCCAGGGTATCCTGTCTTCTCATTATGTGCCTCTGATGCCTTTTTAAAAAATATTTATTTTTATTATCCACATAGGTTTTTTAAATATACTTCTTTGGACTTTGTTGTATCCCACCCAGAGTCTGTTTGGACTGGGGCAGGCTAAAAATATTAAAAAATTAAATAAAATACAGTGAAATCAATTTCAAGCTTTATTGCTAATAAAGTACATTTCCTTTTTAATAAATGTAGGTCTCATAAAGTCTCAGTTTCTACAAATTGCCAATTGCCTTCCATTTTTAGGAAGAAAATTAATATATACAGTAGGATAATGCATTCCCTAGTACTAGGAGAAACATTAACAAGGGATCTAGATAAATTGAAATTAACCTTACATTACAATAGGAGGTAGTACTGTGTTTGTCAAACCATTATTTAATTTACAAACACACATACTAAAAAGTCATTATATTGCTACATAAATACTATTGGCTGTCACCTATGAAGGATGGGAAGTTTAATGCAGCTTTTAGCAGGCCATTTATTATCATTAATGAGTTATTCATTTAGTAGTATTGTACTGTGATTCAAGGGGATAATTTTAAATAGCCATTATCTCACAGACTCATAGTTTTTCTAACTGTCATGTGGGTCCTGCACCAAAAAAAAGTCCTGTGTAGCTTCAGCTATGAACTATGAACTCCCTAAATATTGTAGTATCAAAAACTGGAGCAACAACAACAACAAACATTTATGCCATCAGAGTTTGGTGCCACAAAGCCTAGGTTATCCAAAACAACTGAGATTGACAACTGAGATGATATTCCATATAAAATTATATGGAATATGCTGAACCAAAAGCCGTATCTTCTAAAGATATATACTTGTTTTGTGCTGAAAGTAAAAGTTTTGTATTGTCCTGCATTAGTATTGGGAGTGCTTAGTTAACATGAACTATGAATTCAAAAGTCTAGTACGCTTTGTGCTATAAACTGCTAAATTTGGCTCTGCAATCCCCTTCACTGCATGTGCTCAATGGATCTGAAAGTATTTTAAAGGCTCACTGTCACTTCTCAAAATTGTTACTTTAATCAGTATATGCTTCTCTATAGAAGCTAAATGAATATTTCCATATTCAGTATGAATTATTACTGTTCTGAAGAATACAGCAACTTAAGTAACAAGAAATCAATATCCAATAAAATCAACTAAATCATTTGCCCCCGGCTGATTTATAGCACATAGAAAACATGCAAGCTAGGCACTACAGTAGCTGAGTGTGCCCTCCTGAAGCTGGCTTTCAAAATAATCATCTGAATGCAGTAGGGTTTTTTTCAATGAGTTAACTCGTACATGTGTATTCTAGATCGACAAGCCTTTTCCTGAAAACTCTACCTTCCATAGAACATTCTTCCATATATTATCCCTTCTTAATAGTTTTAATAGTTTTTCACTTTAAAGTATGGGTTTTTTTACACTTTTGCCTTTTAATTATGATAGCCTCATCCCTTACTTAATGCTCAGAAGAGCTCCAGTCAGCCAAGCAACATCTCTTCAATGATACTCCATTGTGAGGTCACTCTCCCAGTTCCTCATTCATTCATTTATGCTAACCATCACAATGTTGTATGACTGTGAACACAGATAGTACTTCTGACTCCCAAATTATTCTACTGGCATACAGTAGTTTTGCAAACCTTGGAACTCCCCACATAAAATATGCCAATAATTTCCTTTGGTTTCACAGTAGCCCACTTTATTTACATGGCTGTCCTACTGTTACAAATTAAAGGAAATGTTGGAAATGTATTTCATCTCTAGGCTTAGGGGTTTCTTAATCAGTAATTAAAGATACATTCTGTTCCTACCCTAATGGACGAACTATAAAACATTACTTTGAACAAAGTTGGAGATACTGATACCTAATGAGGACCATACTGCAAGTATAGGCTGACCATACGTCCCATTTTGAACAGGACAGTCCCGTTTTTTTAGCATTTTTCAACCGTCCCATTGTTTTGATAAAAATCTCAATTTTGTCCCGTTTTTTAAACCTGGCGGGAATGGCACGGAAGGAAGATCCGAGCCAGAGCTGCCGATTGGAGGCAGCCCGGAAGCGGAAGCCCTCCCGCCTATCAGCGTGCGGCAAAGGAGGGACCGGGGGCGGGGTTTGCAGGCGGGAGCCAATCATGCGGACTGGGGGCGGGGTTTGCAGGCAGGAGCCAATCGCATGCACCGGGGGGTGGGGACCCCTGTCTTTTTCATGAATATGGAATATTACATAAGACCCCGTCCCATTTTGCCATCCCAATGTCCCGTTTTTGTCTCAAGGAAATATGGTCAGCCTATGCAAGTATGAACATCCATAATTGTTAGTGGAACTGTTCTTCCTGGACAGATAAATAAATAAGAGGTTAGACTTAAAACCCCCACACAGCTGAGTCGACATCCTGATTATAGCAGGGTTACACCCCGGCTTGTTGCTAGCATAAACACAGAATGAGCTCACCCAGCTTATGAAGATCTAGATGAGGGTTTGGCTTTCCCAAATTAAAAGCTGTCTGGCCAGCTAGGCCAGAAATAATTCTGTCCTCAGTAGACAGTTCCTCTTTAAGAATTCTTCAGATGCAAAAGCATCTTCACTGCAATGAAGTGAATCTTGATACTCCACAGGGAGGACACTGCCAGAGAAAGATCTGATGACAATGCAGATCTTCTTACGTATACTTCCCCTCCTTAACTAATTCAGGCTCCTCTAGCATTAGGTCCTATATGTTGACTGGAAATCCTGAGTGATATATTCCTATATATCAGGAGAGCACCTGGCTAGGAAAGGTTGAACTAAGTCAGCTGCATGGAGATGCTCACTGATCTCACTCTCCATTACCCCCTATTTTGGCAGATCCGTTCCTGGGATCTTATAGCTTATTGTGCAATACTAGGACTGGCACTTTGCAAATAACAGCTTTAAATGCTAAAAGGAACACTTGTATATTTTAAGTGTAGAAGGGGGAAGGGACTTGAAGGAAATATGTTATCTACCCTACTGGAATGGCCCACATTTTTATGACACAGCTTTTTCCTTTTAGATTTATATCCTGTTTTTTCTCCAGAAGCTGAAGATGGCATTCATAGTATTCCTTCCTCCAGTTTTATCCCCGTAATATTAGTCCTGTAAAATAAATTGTTTTCACAAAACATGCTGATCTACTGTATGGTTAACTGAATCATAGTGTTTTGAATGAAATCAAATTTCATTCACCTCCTTCCTCCGAGGCCGTTCCCAGCCAGTGCTGATAGGGGAGGAGAGAGCCGACCCGCGACCCCTGATTTGTGGGGTGCCGCAGGGGTCGGTTCTCTCTCCTCTCCTGTTCAACATCTACATGAAGCCGCTGGGTGAGATCATCCGTCACCA
This sequence comes from Charina bottae, assembly GCA_023362775.1. Lineage (NCBI taxonomy): Eukaryota > Metazoa > Chordata > Lepidosauria > Squamata > Charinaidae > Charina > Charina bottae. The sequence goes on from JALMGJ010000001.1 coordinate 140,839,405, forward strand.
CGGGATGAGGTATCACCAATATGCTGATGATACCTAGTTATACATCTCCGTCCCGGGTGAAGTAAGTGATGCGGTCAATGCCTTATCTCAGTGCCTGGAGGCTGTGGGGGTCTGGATGGGGAACAACAGGCTTCAGCTGAACACTGGTAAGATGGAGTGGCTATGGATTGATGGCCCCCCAGTATCCGGGAAGTTATCATCTTTGGTTCTGGATGGGATAGCACTACCCCACTCAGATCCAGTGCGGAATCTGGGGGTCCTCCTGGACTCACGACTCCTGCTCGAAGAGCAGGTGGCAGTCGTGGTCAGGAGGGCCTTTGTATAGATTTTAAATTTTGATATTTTGTAAACCGCCCAGAGTCCCCTATTCGGGGAGATGGGTGGGGATAAATTAATTAATTAATTAATTGAATAAATAAATAAATAATAATAAAAATTGCATAAGTTTGTACAGGGTATTGAAATATCAACTGACCATAATGACTGGATTCACACACCTCAGCCACAAGCTAACTAAATGACCTACTAAGCTGTTGTGCAAACTCAGCTATATGTTTCCTGTACAGGTAGTCCTCATTTAACGACCCCAATTGGCACCAGCAAATCGGTCATTAAGTGAACCAGTCGCTAAGTGAAACCGTGACTGTGCTTATGATCTTACTTCAGCTTTCCTTTGCTTTACAGACCTGTGAAGGTGGTAAATGCAAAGATTGGTCATAAAGTTACTTTTTCATCACCGCTGTAACTTTGGTCACTAAACGAGGTGGTCACTAAATGAGGACTGCCTGTAATACATTTTATGGATGATTCTCATAGAACCCTGGGGTTCTGGGGAAAACAGTTTGAATACCAGGGCTTTAAAGCAATAGCATTTGTTTTCTTCAAGATCGTCCAGATGCCTGAAAAAGGTCCCGCTACTTCAATTAATAGCAGACACAAGCTCTGAAGCAATTCTAATTATTTTTGAAGCATGCACAGCACCAGGATCTAGTACTTGAGGGAGAATCGCTGTTACCATATCAGGAATGGTGATCAGAAACTGACCATGGATCAGAGCTGAGGGATTCCCAAACCTATGTGAAATGCCCAGAGACACCCCTTCTGGTCAGAGCAGCAATCATGTGATCTTGCCTTCAGGATAAGGAGTGGTGATGCTTTACACATTTTACAAACCTTTAAATTGGTGTTTCTCAACCTTGGCAACTTTAAGTTGTGTAGACTTCAACTCCCAGAATTCTCCAGCCAGCATGCTGGCTGGGGAATTCTGGGAGTTGAAGTCCATGCATCTTAAAAGTTGCCAAGGTTGAGAAGCACTGCTTTAAATTGTGGTGGGACAATATGGGAGGGGAGGACTAGATTTATTCCAGTAAGGGGCAACTTCAGACTGCTTAAATCATGGACTGGGGATGAGTTGAGATCAAGGAAGACAACCTGCCAGGGCATGATGGTACCCCACTAGACAGCAACTGGGCACAGGGGCTCGAGTGAAGTTGATTGGCAAAAAGTACTGGCAGCGGAATGATTCTCCAAGGGTTTACTTAACAATCTCCTCTGCAAAGCCCATCTAGCATTTCTTCTTTTATTTGCTACAACACAGTATTTGAGAATTGTCTACGTAGATGTGAAGCAGTTAAGTGGCCTTATAACTTGGCCTAAGCCCTTGGATGACAGAACTAAAAAAATAACTGATGAATAATAGCAGAGAGGCGGGCAGGGGGTTCCCTATCAGGGCTCCGCCGCTCCCAGCCTGGGTCTCGGCTCCGCTTCTCAGCCCACAGCTGGCGCGTGAACGAGGCGGCCTCGAGCTGCCTGAACGCGCGCTGGCCTCCAGCCGAGCCGCGTAGGGAGCCCCTTCCCTGCAGGCCAACTGTGCCTCTCCCGCTGGGCAGCCACCGCTGGGCGCCTTTGAGGAACGGCAGTGCCTCGCGCGCTTTCCCAGCGCTTCCGCTCTAATCCCTCCTCTGCCAGGCGCTCCTTCCCAGATCCCATGCCCTAATCTGCGTGACAGCAGGAGAAGCCTGGAGGGCAGCCCTGAAGCAACGCCGCCTCCCGGAGACTGGAGGGGCGGGGAGGGGGGCTGGGCTGGCTCATTCGGCCTTGAGAGAGAGAAGCTGCCCCGCTTGAAGGCTGGATGCTTTTGCATCCAAGCGACGGCAGGAGGAACCGCCAGACGTCCGTTTCGCCGCCCCACTCCCGGCCGCCAGTAAGGAGCAGCGTTCTGAAGCCTGGGAATGGCGCACCGGGACTTCAACGAGACGTACCGGCGGAGGGCGCAACCTAGTTGGGGTGGGAGGATCCGAGGGTGTGCGACAACACTCCGCCCCTAATGGCGAACGGGAGTTGTATTTAGGGAGCCGGCCGTCTCGCGTTCTCCTTCTCGCTTGCCTTGCCTGCAAACTGCAGAGGCCCCCGACACTATTTGTGCACGGATCGGAGCCCTTACTGTCATCGCGCAAGCATCTGACCACGAGTGTTATGTGGAGTGATGTATTTGATCACAGCGCTGCGCTGTTTAAAAAGATCGGCTAGAATAGATCAATCTGTTTAAAATACTTTTAATTGACTACAATTTGCCCCCATCAATCAAGAAGCAGCTTTTAATTTTTATTGGTTCATAAAAGGACATTGAAATGTAAGGATTTAAAAAGAAAAAAAGTACTCCTTTTTCTCACTTACTTTGAAGGTAACATTCGCTACCACACTTCATCATCAAAAACAAAATATGTAGCCTTTCCTCACTTGCAATTTACACCAGCACTAAAACATCCTAGCAGTCCCAGTTTCCCGCTTAATCATTCAGTGCTGACACACAATGCTGCGAGATCAAGGAGGAAAATGGGGTCTAGTAAGGGAGTCTTCAAAACATTCACGCCACCATCATTTAGGACCATACATGGCAACAAAAGTCAGAGCTAGCACATCATTACTCCAGGAAGGAACAATATGGATACGTGCAGTATGGCATGAGATATGCCACGAGACCCTAGTGAGGAAAGGCTCTGCATTTGGCTTCAGAAACTCTTTGATCTTACCTTTGGGTTTTGCTTTGTTTTTTGTTTTGTTATTCTGAGAAATGTTTGACTTAAACTTGAGTTTCTATCTAAATACAGAGCCAGTTTGGTGTAATGGTTAAGTCACTAGGCTAGAAACTGGGAGACTGTGAGTTCTAGTCCTGCCTTAGATATGAAGCCAGCTGGGTGACCTTGGGCCAGTCACTTTCTCTCAACCCTAGCAAGAAGGCAACGGCAAACCACTTCTGAAATCTTGCCAAGAAAACTGCAGAGACATATCCAGGCAGTCGCCAGGAGCCAACACTGACTCGCAGGTGCACACACACACACACACACAAACTTCTATCTAAAGAGCTTGGACCAATACAGTTAATACTGTAGGGTGTAGTTCTAGACAATGGATTTTGGTGTTCTGTAGCAGTCACTATAAAATAGCATTTTTAAATGTCTTTTATTTACTTCTGTAGTGGAGTCTAGAACAGAAATCGATCTAGGCTTGCACTGAGGATGGAATTAAAATCACTGGAATCCTGGTGGGACTTCAAGCTCTTATCCATATATCCTTCTAATAAAGATACTGTATAACCTTTAATAATACCTCAGGTAAAGAAGCAGCTTTCAGGGACAGAAGTTGAGAACACTTTTTTTCTACATCAGCCATAATTTGAGATTATGTGAGTACACATAGTGGTATTATTGATCTGGAGAAACGTGTCTTACCCTGAAATAACTGCGGGCAAGTACAAAGCATCATTGCTTAATAGCTAGTTATTAGGGACGATATTCCTGATGGTTCGTTATCTATCCTGTTGGGGGATACATTGTTTAAAAAGGATGTTCTATTGATGCCCAGAATGGAACCTCTAGGGTTGACATATGCATTTTTGGTTTTAGATACATTATACAAAATGCAGAGAGTCAGAGTACTTAGATGGGTGGAGACTTGCCTCTTTACCTTCTGTTGTTAAAGATGGTAACCAGCGCTTTCCAAACTTTTCATGTTGGTGACACACCTTTTAGACATGCATAATTTCGTGACACAGTAATGAGGGGTCCCCACCCCCCGGGCCACGCGATTGGCTCCCGGCTCCAAACCCCACCCCCTGGCCCATGTGATTGGCTCCCGGCTCCAAACCCCACCCTACCCCCAGTCCGTGGAAAAATTGTCTGGGGCGGGGCGCAGCAAGGCATCTTGCAAGATGATCTTGCAAGACCTTCTCCAGGGTGGGGAAGAGCAAAAGCAACATTCACATCGCACATCATGCATTCAAGGCTGGGGAGGGGAGGCGAAAGTAGGTGGTGCGTGTGGGCGGCAGGGTGGGGGAGCGCCATCTGTGCACGGGGCAGCGGCACTTACCGGTGGCAGGGCAGGGCAGGGCAGAGCAGGTTCCCCCCCAATCAGCGCTTCCGGATCGTCTTGTGACACACCGTGACATTGCTGGTGACACAGTAGTGTGTCGCGACACACAGTTTGGAAAGCTATGATGGTAACAGTCTTTTTTTTTTTTGGTCTCTTGAATTATAATGCCAGAGTTGTATCTGGGATTTTATTAACCAAGCTTTTGTAGTAAATGATGCTGTTTGCTGATTACCTCGATTCAGGAACTGTGTACAAATCTAATCCAATGACTTTTTGCCATTTGAAAGAATCCACAGAATTCTTTTTATAGTGTTGTTTTAAGGGCACTGAACTGGGGTTTGTTGGGAAAATGGTCGTTGTGTGCTGGTGCCCTGATTAATGTCACAGCCAAAAAGAAAACACAGTGATGACTCAAGAAACTGAATCTTGATAGAAAGGTAGGAACTATGAATCAATTCTTCAGTATCTGGCTAGAAAGAACACAACATAGGTAGATGAGTTCAGGTTATTTCTGTTATGTCCAGTGAGGATTTATTGTAATTTAGACAGCTTGGTTTTTTTTTCTTTTTCTAAGGAAAAATACTTTAAGTACACTGCGTTATTTGCATTGTAGAATTTCAACTTATAAAAAATCAACATATCCCCATACCAAAAAAGGGAAGCACTAAAGAATGTTCAAATTATCGAACAGTGGCACTTATTTCACATGCCAGTAAGGTAATGCTCAAGATCTTGCAAGGTAGACTCCAGCAATTCATGGAGCGAGAATTGCCAGATGTACAAGCTGGGTTTAGAAAAGGCAGAGGAACTAGAGACCAAATTGCCAATATCCGCTGGATAATGGAGAAAGCCAGGGAATTTCAGAAAAACATCTATTTCTGTTTTATTGACTATTCTAAAGCCTTTGACTGTGTGAATCATAACAAATTGTGGCAAGTTCTTGGTGGTATGGGGATACCAAGTCATCTTGTCTGCCTCCTGAGGAATCTGTATAACGACCAAGTAGCAACGGTAAGAACAGAGCACGGAACAACGGACTGGTTTAAGATTGGGAAAGGAGTACGGCAGGGTTGTATACTCTCACCCTACCTATTCAACCTGTACGCAGAACACATCATGCGACATGCTGGGCTTGAGGAATCCAAGGCTGGAGTTAAAATCGCTGGAAAAAACATTAACAATCTCAGATATGCAGATGATACCACTTTGATGGCTGAAAGCGAGGAGGAGTTGAGGAGCCTTATGACGAAGGTGAAAGAAGAAAGTGCAAAAGCTGGGTTGCAGCTAAACCTCAAAAAAACCAAGATTATGGCAATGAGCTTGATTGATGACTGGCAAATAGAGGGAGAAAAAGTGGAGGCAGTGACAGACTTTATATTTCTAGGCGCAAAGATTACTGCAGACGCTGACTGCAGCCAGGAAATCAGAAGACGTCTACTTCTTGGGAGGAGAGCAATGACAAATCTTGATAAAATAGTTAAGAGCAGAGACATCACACTGACAACAAAGGTCCGCATAGTTAAAGCAATGGTATTCCCTGTAGTAACCTATGGCTGCGAGAGCTGGACCATAAGGAAGGCTGAGCGAAGGAAGATAGATGCTTTTGAACTGTGGTGTTGGAGGAAAATTCTGAGAGTGCCTTGGACTGCAAGAAGATCAAACCAGTCCATACTCCAGGAAATCAAGCCAGACTGCTCACTTGAGGGAATGATATTAAAGGCAAAACTGAAGTACTTTGGCCACATAATGAGAAGACAGGATACTCTGGAGAAGAAGCTGATGCTAGGGAAAGTGGAAGGCAAAAGGAAGAGGGGCCGACCAAGGGCAAGGTGGATGGATGGTATTCTGGAGGTGACGGACTCAACCATTGGGGAGCTGGGGATGGTGACGGCCGACAGAAAGCTCTGGCGTGGACTGGTCCATGAAGTCACGAAGAGTCGGAAACGACTGAACGAATAAACAACAAAAGAATTTCCGCCAGGTGTCAGACTATGTGGAGTCATAAGTAGGTGTGCAATCTGGGGTGGTCCAAAGCTAATTATGGGATGCAGTACTTCAGATCTTCAGTTCTAGTTGTCATTTGGGGTTAAATGTATGATTGGGTTTTTCTGCACAAATATTAATTTGGGTTAAGAAGTATTATTATCTGGAAGATCACACTATCCCAATAATGTTAGTTCCACTATCCCACTATATGTTAGTTCCATATTCACTTACTGAATTCTCTTGCAACATTTCACACAAATAAGCATCCGGAAAGTAGTAACCAAACTTTACAAGGTTGTAAGTGTTGTAGGTCATGTTCCCACTTTCATCTCATCAGGGTAGGAACATGCCCTGGCAACCTTTTTATTCATATGATGTTGTCTTCATCTTATCCTCAACCTGTGAGTAAAACAACCTTAAGTCATCATTAGCTGTTACAATTTTAATCTTCTTAAGGCAGCAGGAACCCACAGCAATGGCCAAGACAGGTAAAATATGATATGCTTTCTTGGCTATTCTGTCAGTGGCACAGGCAGCTGACTGGGAGGGGATGGGGAGAGCCCATGCTGCTTCAAGCTGGTGTTGGCACACCCCTTTCCCTTGGATCCCAACACTCTCTTCTACTCCAGGGGTGGGGAACCTTTTTTCTGCCAAGGGCCATTTGGATATTTATAACTGGGGACCGGGGGGGTGGGTGGGTGGGGGTTTCTGTGGACCGGGGGCTGGAGTTTGCGGGCGGGAGCCAATCACAAGCACTGGGGGTGGGGTTTGTGGGCGGGAGCCAATCGCGTGGAAGGGGCGGGGTTTGCGGGCGAGAGCCCCGCGGGCCTTAGGCGGGAGCCCCGCGGGCCTTATACGGCCCACGGGCCTGACGTTGCCCACCCCTGTTCTACACCATTCCTTTTTTATCCCTCCTGGCAGAAGATGCTAGGCACAGCAGCCAGCCCCCATTCTGTTCAGAGACTTCCATAGGTGGGGGTTTTCAAAGAGTGAAGTAAAGAAGTACAGTAATGCTCACCCTTTCAAAATCCACAAGCTCCCCCAGGCTGCCTGCCAAGCAGCTGCTCGGGAAGGCTGGGACAATTGCTGGGCTTTGGGTGCATGATTAGAGCTTTCAAAATTCTGCACTTCTAGAAGCCTCTGGGCATTTGGGGTTTTCAAAGAAGGCTAAATCCACAGTTAAAACAAGCCTGTTGCACAGTGGACGTGTGGGATTGATGAATTGGGACAAGAACATTCTCCTGCTTTGATGCTGCTCATAATAAGAAGCAGGAGTGATGGGTCAAAATCTCTACAGCCCAACCTCCAGCCCTGCATCCCTGTCCTCGTTTGTGGACAACTTCCCAAAAGCTGGAAAACGTGTTCAGAAAATGGAAGGACCGGAAAACCAGACAGTTTAACCCGGCACTTTGCACATGCACAGTTAGGACACCACCATTCTGTGGCAAGACAAAAGAGAGGCAATGGGTGCAGGGTATGAATCAGAAATGGAGACAGCAAATTTTTACACTGGTAGAGTTTTCTGCCAGCTCAAAAACAGAAGGATAACACTTTAACTGAGCAGTAGGGAAGGGCCCATAATCACCATTTATCACTCCCTGGGCTCTGAGTGCCACTTTCAATCCTTAAGTAACAACTGGGCAGATATCTTCTACGATCTTATTAATTTCTGTAATACCAACCTCTCTCTGTTTTCTTAATGATAACTATGAAAACAACTCTCTTCCTCTCTTACTCCTGTCACCACTTAGAGATTTGAGACATCTGTGGAACACCTCGAGCTTCTGGCATTCTGGTTAAGACCAGAATAAGAATTTTAATTCTTAGAAGAAATATTAAAAAGCTTATTTTAATCTTTAATAGAGAAGTGATATAGAGCCTCTCTTTGGAGAATATGAGGGAAGGCAATGAACAGATGATTCAAACAGTATTTATTTTGTATTTCACAAGTCTCGTAAGTGTAATAATTGCATGACAATCAGTTTGTGACTTTGCATAACAATTTTATGTTGATCCATCATTTATCCATCTTTCCTGTTAGTGCTTTCTTGCTGGTAGCAAAATTGATATCCATTAATTGATACCCTTGGATGGTGTCAGAATAAAGGGAGAATACTGCTTTATCACCAGTAGAGTCCATGACTGAGGATCAGATGAAGGCAACCTCACGGACAGCCAGCCAGAAAAGGATGTTGTCAGGTCATACTTGTGCCCAGGTTTGCTGCAACTAGGGAAAGGCTCTTAAAGACCTGCTTATTTGCCTAGAATTTCCTAAAACAACTCTCTGAAGTAGAGTTTTAGTTTTCCTCACACTGCTAATACCTTTGGCTCCTTAACTGGAACTACGTTTCAGTGTCCAAAGAACTAGACCAGGGTTTCTCAACCAGGGTTCCGTGGACCCCTAGAGTTCTGCGAGAGGTCACTAGGGCAGACCTTTCCAAACTGTGTGTCGGGACACGTTAGTGTGTCGGCTGCAGTGTCTGGGTGTGTCGCAGCGGCGGCTGCCTCCTGGCTTCCGCGCAGGTCCTAGTGCCTGCCTTGTGCCTGGCTGCCTCCAAACCTGCTGTGATTCCGCGCAGGTCCTAGTGCCTGCCTTGTGCCCTGCTGTAAGAGTGTGTCACGAAATGATGCATGTCTAAAAAGTGTGTCACCAACATGAAAAGTTTGGAAAGCTCTGCACTAGGGGTTCCCTGGGAGATCACGATTTATTTAAAAAATTATTTCAAATTTGGGCAACTTCACATTAAAGAGGTAAGTTTCATTCTTTATTTTTAGTTTAAGAACATTGTTAATCCATATATACAGGCCTACCCATGAAATGAATATAATAATTCTGTAACTTCTGGCCTATATTTGAGCCTGAATGTGCAGGGGTTCCCCGAGGCCTGAAAAATATTTTAAGGGTTCCTTCAGGGTCAAAAGGTTGAGAAAGGATGATCTAATGTATTTGCCTGCTGAAAAATCATTTTCCCTCTCTTCATCTACATTAATCACACACACACACACACACACACACACACACGCTGCAAATACACACCTACACACTCACTCATACTCACACTCACACATCTGGTACCCACTTTCCAATTTCAAAAGGTTGAGAAAGGTTGATCTAGACCAGAGCTTTCCAAACTTTTCATGTTGGTGACACACTTTTTAGACATGCATCATTTCGCGACACACTCTTACAGCAGGGCACAAGGCAGGCACTAGGACCTGCGTGGAATCACAGCAGGTTTGGAGGCAGCAAGGCACAAGGCAGGCACTAGGACCTGTGTGGAAGCCAGGAGGCAGCAGCACCCGCGACACACACAGACACTGCAGCCGACACACTAACGTGTCCCGACACACAGTTTGGAAAGCTCTGATCTAGACATTACTATGCCAAGCCACAGCTTTCATTTTATTTGCCTGAAAGTTACCCATTTTGGAGAGCAAAACAATATTAGAATTTTGATCAAATTTGCATTGTAAGCATTTCTCTTTTTTCTCATGTGCATAATTTGAGCCAACATGTAATCTGACCCTAACATGATCCTCCATCATCCATCCTCTGCTCAAAATGTGCTCTGTTCTTTGTTGTTGTTCAGTCGTTTAGTCGTGTCCGACTCTTCGTGACCTCATGGACCATAGCACGCCAGGCCTTCCTGTCCTCCACTGTCACCCGGAGTTTACTCAAATTCATGTTCATTACATCGGTGATGCTATCTAACCATCTCATCCTCTGCCGTCCCCTTCTCCTTTTGCCTTCAGTCTTTCCCAGCATCAGGGTCTTTTCCAGTGAGTCCTCTCTTCGCATTAGGTGGCCAAAGTATTTGAGCTTCAGCTTCAGCATCTGTCCTTCCAATGAGCAGTCAGGGTTGATTTCCTTTAGGATTGACTGGTTTGACCTCCTTGCAGTCCAAGGGACTCTCAAGAGTCTTCTCCAGCACCACAGTTCGAAAGCATCAATTCTTTGGCGCTCAGCCTTCCTTATGGTCCAACTCTCACAGCCATACATTACTACTGGGAAAACCACAGCTTTAACTATACGGACCTTTGTCGGCAAGGTGATGTCTCTGCTTTTTAATATGCTGTCTAGGTTTGCCATAGCTTTCCTCCCAAGGAGCAAGCGTCTTTTAATTTCAGCAAGCTACAAATCCTCCTTTTACAACAGAAATGGAATTCTTCACTATCATGCCTTTCGTGGGGTAATTTAGCTCATCTAGGCTAGAGTTTTACAGGAGATGCAAAGGTCCCTAGGAAACTGGCTGCCAGTCATTTATCGCTGTTCAGCCAACAAGGCTTTGGCTCTGAAGTTGTGCCCATCAGGGTTGTAGTGGTGAAGCTAATGGAAATGATTGTGCCAAAGATACTGCCTGCTTATGCGTAAGCTGCACAGAACAGACCAGAGCATCAATCAAGCTGCAATGCTGTACTCCATGGGGACATAGCCAGTGGGATCCCTAAAATGGAACTGTCTAATATAAGCTTGGTTGGAAGAACTGAAAAGCAATTAATTGTTGCAAACCACCAAAAGCTATGAGATGTGGTAAGAAAGAAAGAAAGAAAGAAAGAAAGAAAGAAAGAAAGAAAGAAAGAAAGAAAGAAAGAAAGAAAGAAAGAAGAAAGAAAAAAGAAAGAAAGAAAGAAAGAAAGAAAGAAAGAAAGAAAGAAAGAAAGAAAGAAAGAAAGAAAGAAAGAAAGAAAGAAATCCTCCTCATTTCCTGGCATCTCATTGACTTGTTGCCCTGGCAGGGCAGCTAATATAAGGTAATGTAAGGGTCTGGGTTATTTCACTGATTTATTCCCCCCTGCCCCAGTATATGCATCCTGCAAGTAGATTACATCTATTTCTGTTGCTTAATCTTTAATGAAGACATTCTGGCTCCTTTGCTTTTCTCTGATGCAAAAATATTTTAATGAGTTAGTTCTCCTTTCCATCAGAGAAGTGCTGTGCTATTTTTCCTGTGTTCTTGGGTGCACAGCAACAAAAGGTTCACATTTTAAATAAAGCTCCATTCCCATTTGCTGTTATACACTCACTCTTCCAGCTACAACCATCTTAGTGGGTTCACAGAGAAGCTTTCTTAATATGCATTTTTTAATAAGTGTGTCATCACACCAATTTTGCTCTGTGAGTAACCTACTGCATGACTTTTCAAATGCAGCTGTTAGGTTCTTCTGATGCAGACACTGAGGCGGTAATGGGGGGGACAAAAAAGGGGTAAGAAGAATTGAGATGAAAGGAGCCACAGTAGAGTAAGAACAATGGGGAATAAGAATGGGATTAAACTACTCTTTTCCATTCAGGAAACAATGTATGAGTCTCTGCTTATTGGGCTCTATGACACTGATCCTTGCTTGTTCTTTAAATAAACCATTGGGATAGTAATGGTATTCACTTTTCTGCCACGTTTGGATAAAGGTAAAGGCCATTTCTTCACTAATCCAACCATTGCTGTGCCAATATATCATTAATGGAACAGCTTGTTATCACCACAATGATGATTGTATCACATTGTACAATCAGGGATCAGATCAGCAGCTTTGTTGGCTCCACTTTGAATAGAAGTTAAAATAGAGAGATTCTGAAGGGTTTTCAAAGCTGAGATTACCATATGTTGATTGGCACAATCTGATGACCATGATAATGTTGACATTGATTTGATTTTTTAATTGGGTTTTGTCTGTACTGTTTATGTTTCTATCATTGTAAACCAATGAAAAAGAAAAAGCTAGTGACCTGTTGGCCAGAGCTGGGTGTGCCATAAAAATCCACCTGGCTTCAGCCACCTACTTTAAGCTGCAGGCCTCAGCTGGGATAAAGATCAGCCGCCTAGAGTCCTCCAATAGGGAGGGGATAGGCGGGGTATAAATATGATTGATTGATAGATGATAGATAGATAGATAGATAGATAGATAGATAGATAGATAGATAGATGATAGATAGATAGATAAAGATTGTTATCCCTCTACCAGCGTTGAGGATGATTATCTTGTAGTGGGAATGGAGTTTCATCTTATCTTTTGCTTGGGCCATCATAATGTTCTGCCAATCCTTAACAGGAATATGACCATGCTTTGTTCTACCCAGGTCATATTTCTTTTCACACTGCAAATTTAACATTTAGGAAATATTTTTTATACTCCCTCCTCTGCTTTTGCAAATCTTTTTGCCAACCTGTGATGACCCCTTTGGGTATAGTCTAGGAAATAAAGAATATCTGTGGCTTTCTTTCTGTCTTAGGGCTGGGCAGGGGGATTCCAGTATAAAAAAACCATGTCATTTTCCCATTAGTGGTAGGATATCATTTGGGTGATAAGAGTCTGAATCTAAGCCTTCATGTAAAACAGTATGTTCCAAATCATTTGGGTATTTCCTCTATATTCAGGGTATATGATGCCATCTTTTTGTCCTTTACTGAACTATAGTGTTATGAACGAGAGCCAGCTTGGTGTATTGGTTAAGGCACCAGGCTAGAAACCGGGAGACTGTGAGTTTTAGTCCCGCCTTAGGCACAAAGCCAGCTGGATGACCTTGGGCCAGTCACATTCTCCCTGCCCTAGGAAGGTGGCAATGGCAAACCACTTCTGAAAAACCTTGCCAAGAAAACTGCAGTTGCCAGGAGTGAAAGAAAGAAAGAAAAAGAAAAAAGAAAAAAAAAAAAGAGAGAGAGAGAGAGAGAGAGAGAGAGAGAACACCTCTCACCTGGTGTGTCAAATTTTATATCCAAGTGATTCTGCATCAGTACATACTTATATATGAGGCATATATGCTTGGGTTCAATGACTAGGCCATAATTTAAATCACCTGCATCTGCTTCTCAATTTTCCACGCTTATTTTCTTAGTAAAATACAAAATTTAATGGTCCCTCAAATAACCTAGTCCCATGACATGAAGGGCTTTAAAGGTCAAAAACAGCACCTTGAATTGGACCCAGAAGCAAACTGGCAACCAATGCAGCTTGTGGAGCAGAGGTGTAACGTGCACCATTCTAGGGGCACATGTAACTGCTCACACCACTGCATTTTGCATCAGCTGAAGCTTTCAAATACTCTTCAAGGGCAGCCCCATGTACAGCACATTACAGTAGTCCACCCGGGAGGTGACCAGGGCATGAGTGACCATGAGCAGAGCCTCCTGATCCAGGAATGGGCACAACTGGCACACAACATGAAGCTGTGCAAAGGCTCTCCTAGCCATGACTGCCACCTGCTCTTTGAGCAGGAGTCACGAGTCTAGGAGGACTCCCAGGTTGTGCACTGGATCTGTTTGGGGCAGTGCAACCCATTCAGTACCAAAGTTGGCATAGTCCCAGAACCAGAAAGCCCCAAATCCCAGAGCCATTCAGTCTTGCCAAGGTTCAGTTGAAGCCTGTTGTTCCCCATCTAGGCCCCCACAGCCTCCAGGCAAAGGGATAGGACATCAACAGCATTGCTTAATTCACCAGGAGCAAAGATGTATAACTTTTGGTTGAGCTTCAATCTCCTGACAGATGGTCTCACATTATCCTCAAGCACCCTCTGGTACAATGAAGAATACCTAGTCGATTCTGTGATAGTGAGCTGCCCAGGCCCTGATGCAGCAAAGCAGCCCCAAACCATAACATTCCCACCACCATGCTTGACAGTTCGTATCAGGTTCTCCTGGTGAAATGCTGTCTTTGGTTTTCGCCAAACATGTCTTCTGGTACTGTGGCCAAATAGCTCTATCTTTGCCTTGTCTGTCCAGAGCACATTGTTCTAGAAGTTCTGGTCTTTGCCTAGGTGATCATGAGCAAACTTTAGTCTTGCCCTGACGTTCTTTCTGGACAGCACAGGTTTCCTCCTGACACACTTCCCATGTATATCTAATTTGTGCAGCTTCTTTCTAATGGTAGACTCATGCACTTTGACATCAACAGTGGCGAGAGGATGGTTAACATTAAAAGAGGCAGAAAATGTAGAGTAATTTTAATGGAAATTAAAATATATATATTAGGAAATGGGTGAAAATGGCCAAACAAGGAGCCTCAAGTAAAGTGAATGGCATTAAGAATAACAGTGATGGCATTATGCTGTTTGAAATAAAAGTGAGTGGAAAGCTGGAATGCAAACAGTGAGGTTGAGTGGGTACAGGTAAGAGCCTTTATTAGGACTTAACCTTGTGGTGATAAGAGCAGCAAGGAGAACTCACTTCTTCCGAGAGAGACCTGAGGAGCCCTTGTAGGGCTGCTGTGAGAAATATTCTTGGCATCTATTGGACAAAGTCACTCAGCTCCACTTGAAATTGGACTCCGGCTGAGCACGTGTTGTGGAGGTGACCAAGATACATCTGAATTTGGTTATCTGGGGAGAGTTTGAACTGATTGATCCTGAGGAAGTGGGCAGGATCCTCACTGCTGTGAGCTCTGCTACCTGTGTTTTGTATTGTGGGATGGGGTGGTACTGCCTTCCTTGAAAGAGGGGGTGGTACACCCCCTTCTCAAGAGGCCATCCTTGGGTCTGACAGTGTTGGATAACTTTCATCCAGTCTCCAACCTTCCTTTTTTTTAGAAAAGATAGTTGAGAGGGTAGTAGTTGCTCAGTTCCAGAGGGCCCTGGATGAAGCAAATTATCTGGACCTTTTCAAGCCAGGTTTAAACTGGGTCACAGAACTGAGACAGCATTGGTCACACTTGCAGATGATGTCTGCAGGGCTCAGGAGGTGGGTAATGCTTCTGTCCTGGCTTCCTGGATCTCTTGGCAGCTTTTGATACTATCAACTATGGTATCCTCCTGGACCAGCTTCAGAAGTTGGGAATGGGGGGCACTGTTTGCAGTAGTTCTCCTCTTTCCTCTTTGACCAGTTCCAGTCAGTGTTGGTAGAGGGCAAGAGGTCTAACCCTAGATCCCTGCAGTGTCGGGTGCCTCAGGGTTTGTGTGTATCGCCACTCCTATTTAATAGCTACATGAAACCACTGGGCAAGGTCATTTGAGAGCATGGAGTGCAGTATGATGACACCCAGTTATACATCTTCATCCCTGGCTGGCCAGGTGATACTGTTCAGGTACTGACCCAGTGCCTAGAGGCTGTGAGGGTCTGGATGGGGAAGAACCAGCTTGGACTCAACCCTAGCAAGATGGAGTAACCCTACATTTTTGTCCCCCCCACCCCTGGATCTGGTGAGGTGTCATCCTTGACTCTTAACAGGGTAGCACTCCCCCAGACAGAGCTTATGTGCAATCTGGGAGCCCTCCTGGACGCATGGCTCCTGCTCAAATAGGTCATAGCTGGGGCTAGGGGGCCTTTGCACAGATTAATTTTGTACGCCAATTGCACCCATTCTTGGACCAGGAGGCTTTGCTCACAGTGACTCGTGTCTTGGTTGCTTCCAGTTTAGATTACTACAATGAGCTCTACATGGGGCTGCCCTGGAAGACCATCCAGAAGGTATTAAGGATACGGGCGGACATTGTGTTCAACTCACCCCAGGCCCACCAAGAAGGCGGCCTGATTCTTTTTCCTGCTCCAGCATCGTCTATGCCACCTGGTCTGTCTGAAGTACAACATACCAAGGTGGCCACGTGATCTGCAGGCCCATTTGCCTTTTGGCAGCAGGAGCCAGGGCTCTGCCAGAAAGCCATCTCTTGCACTTTTCTTGCCAAGCCACGAATGGCTTGAAAAGCAGGAACAGGAGGAGGGTAAGCAGGTCCATTTGGTGCCAGTTCTCCCAGCATGGAAAAGAAGACTGCTGCACATGTGTGAAGAATGTCCCCTGTAGCTTCTACTCTATACCATCGGGCAGGGTTTCTCAAGTTTGGCAACTTTATGAAGTCCACAGCTTGAGAAACACTGCCATGGGGGAACCGACTCTTCAGCCGTGGCCCCATAGTCAAGCTGCCCATAACTTACAAAGGAAGGGAAGGGGGAGAAAGGGGATCTTTAGTTGCCCTGTCTCCCCAGGGGGAAGCCGCTCTTCAGCCAGCACCCACACAGGTCTAAAGTCCCTCCCTGCAGATTACACGGCAGGGGAATTTATCCATAGAGTGGCCTCAAGAGCTGGTTTCCCCAGCTTCCCTTCCCACCTTCCGTTCTGTTTCTGAAAACAAATTCCTATGCTTGGAATGTGCTC
This sequence comes from Charina bottae, assembly GCA_023362775.1. Classification (NCBI taxonomy): domain Eukaryota; kingdom Metazoa; phylum Chordata; class Lepidosauria; order Squamata; family Charinaidae; genus Charina; species Charina bottae. The sequence continues at coordinate 140,855,839 of JALMGJ010000001.1, forward strand.
AGAGGCGCCTTAAAATATTAACAGTATTGTAAGGACTCTGGGTGAAAGGTCTTTGGGTTCCTTGCTATAAAAATAGATATGCAACAAGCCTATAGTCTATCGGTCACTGGAAATCTTGTTTGTAAAATTCTATCCATGATTTGGAATGCAAATCACATTTAGTGCAATTTTGGTAAGACTAAAAGGCTATCATTTTCCAAAAGAGCAATGCAAAAATATCCTCTTTGAACAGACCAATTTCCAGTTTTACAATTTTATACTTTGACTGTTTGCCCTAAAACTGTTCATCTATTTTTCCCTATATATTTTTCTTTTTCTGCTTTACATGAGTAACCTCACCCTCTGTATCTATAATATACTCATGCAATCCACTTATCATCAGTGACTTGCTAACTGGAGGGTAGCAATCTCGTTTAAGAGAAAATAATAGTACTGTGGATGCCTTTGTTTCTAGTTGCTAAGAGAAACCTGTTAATACCTGTTGAATAAATCCTGCTACTGGATCTGGGCTGCAAAAATCTGGACAACCATTAGATGGCAGCAAAGAGTTAGGGTTTGGTGTACCACTCTCTGCTGCCATCTAGTGGTTGACTCAATTTTTGCAGCCCAGATCCGGTAGTCTTATACAAGTGACATCTGTCCAGTTTTGCTTTTGATGCTCTCAAATGGAATACTCCAAATGCATTACACAGTTTTTTCCTCCTTTAACAGACTTTACCTAGACAGCACAGCTAAAGAAGTAACTACTGTAATTATTTTCATAGCTTCCCAGCATCAACCAAAGTTTCACAGAATCTCATTTTACATAGCAATCTGCTAATTTGGGTGGACATTAATAACACAGATGAGCATTACAAGTTAGACAAACTTGTACAGTATTTTGAAAATTATTATATAAAATTATAGCCAGATCTCACTGAAAATGACTGCTTCTATACAAATATTCTTTAATTCTGCTGTAATATTGCTTTTCTGCAATAGCCTTGGAGTAGAGTTCCCAGTAACCACTTAATATAGTGCTACTTTATATTACTGCCTTCTCTCATGATCTTTATTCTTTCAGAAAAGTTCCCCTGAAACTATTTTTTCTGCTAGCTTCTGACCTTCTAATTGCTTCCCATTCAGCTAGTATGCATCATTACAGAACTGTCTTATATTACCACTAAATCAGCCAGTTCTTATACCTATGTAGAAGAGAGGGGATTTTAGTAACTGATTTCCTCTTATTATTTTTTAAAATGTAATGTAATGTATTTTTAATTAAAAAAGAAAAACCAAAATATCTTTTGGGGTAGATAATGAGTGGCCCTGCTGAGAAGAAAGCAATTACAGGCAAAAGCTGCAACAAGGAAGCTTCTAATTAAAGGCATAGGAGCCCTGAAAAGCTGCAATATATTCTGCCAGTTCCACTACATAGGTTGGTACAGTAATAGCATCATTCTAATCTATAAACTATGGCTGAAAACAGATACTGTAAAATGGTTCAGAAATGTCAATTTAAGGTTAAAACATAAGTGGAAGCAACCACATTTTGGGGGAAATAGCACCCACAAGACAAACAGCAGTTTGAATATTGTGTATGTCAGACAATCTGTGATGCTTGAAGCACTTCTACACTTCTCTCCAAAATGTCAGTAAGAAAATGTACTCCTCCCATCTTTGCAAAATTAGAGGGTGTGTCTTTCTTAGACTTGAAATGAAAAGACTTCTATATCTTAAGGAAGAGCTAGAACAGCAATTGACCATCACAGAAAGTATTGGTCAAACTAGGTAGTGGAAATATATTCTGTTCTAAACAGAGAAGAGATGGTAGCAAATACACCACTAAGATTTGAGGTATAAAAACACAGTAGGCAAGGGATGGTCTTGTTTCAGTGACTTCCACATTGGCAAGTCATAGAGGGTGAATGAAGAACAATGGATAATTTAGAATATAATGTAGAAGTAGGCAGCTGGTGCCCTCCAGGTGCTTTCGATTATAATCTCCATGGTCTCATGCAGTTGTCCTTGCTGGTTCTCCAGGTCCAAAAGACCTGGAGAAGGTCATGAGGTTGCTTGTCCCTGAGTTAGCTTATACAGAGAAGTTATTCTGCATTTTTACCAGTGGAATAATTCAGGAATTGCTAACCCTTTTAGGGGTGTGGTGGCTCAGCGGGTAAGACGGCAGGCTTGTCGATCGGAAGATCGCAAGTTCGGAGGTTCGAATCCCTAGCCCCGCGTGACGGAGTGAGCTCCCGCACTAGTGAGCTTTTGCCAACCTAGCAATTCGAAAGCATGCAAATGCAAGTAGATGAATAGGTACCACTTCGGTGGGAAGGTAACAGCATTCCGCACGTGTCATGCCGGCCACATGACCGCGGAAGCGTCTTCGGACAACGCTGGCTCTTCGGCTAACAAACGGAGATGAGCACCGGCCCCTAGAGTCGGACACGACTGCACAACTGTGCGGGGGGAACCTTTACCTTTTTTAACCCTTTCAGGCAAGTGAGCCTATCTTGAATTTTGAGAATATGTTGTGGTATTAAAATAGCTTGCCCATTCACAAAATGGCTTGCATGTATTTTCAGTTATAAGGCACTGATTTACCAGAATGATACCTGGTCCACTCTCTAGCCCTCCCTCTCTTAGAATTCTAACCCTACTATCCTTTTTTACCTTTGTCTTTTTTCAGGGCACATAGACACACCTCCAAGCAGCCACCCTGCACTTCTATTTATAAGCCACCCAGCTTATGCAGCGGGGAAGAAAACCTGGGGGACTCCAAGGGAGGTTCTTGTGCAGGTCTATTGGCAACTCCAATGCCCTGCTGAGGACTCCAGGAGATGATTATATTTCTCACTAAGCATATTTGTTTTACTTTATCTAGTCCACTTGTCTATTATTTTATTTTCTATAAATTGGCATGAAGAGTTTCTAGTTAAGAGTTGAAATAAAAACTATAAAGTTGTGTTGGAACTTTTCCCAAATAGTCACTAATTAAATATTCTCTAAATATTTGGTATCTGTATTTCTCATTATTCCCCCACCGACAAGTCCTGCTGAGCTGCCTCATCATGGCAGGGGGCAGGGCAAGGTATTCCTGGGAGGGATGAGCAAGGAATCCCAAGAGTATACACACCCAGCAGGGTTACCCAAGTTGTTGTTGTTTATTCGTTCAGTCGCTTCCGACTCTTTGTGACCTCATGGACCAGCCCATGCCAGAGCTTCCTGTCGGCCATCGCCATCCCCAGCTCCCCCAAGCTTGAGTCCGTCACCTCCAGAATATCATCCATCCATCTTGCCCTTGGTCGGCCCCTCTTCCTTTGGCCTTCCACTTTCCCTAGCATCAGCATCTTCTCCAGGGTATCCTGTCTTCTCATTATGTGGCCAAAGTACTTCAGTTTTGCCTTTAATATCATTCCCTCAAGTGAGCAGTCTGGCTTTATTTCCTGGAGTATGGACTGGTTTGATCTTCTTGCAGTCCAAGGAATTCTCAGAATTTTCCTCCAACACCACAGTTCAAAAGCATCTATCTTCCTTCGCTCAGCCTTCCTTATGGTCCAGCTCTCGCAGCCATAGGTTACTACGGGGAATACCATTGCTTTAACTATGCGGACCTTTGTTGTCAGTGTGATGTCTCTGCTCTTAACTATTTTATCAAGATTTGTCATTGCTCTCCTCCCAAGAAGTAGACGTCTTCTGATTTCCTGGCTGCAGTCAGCGTCTGCAGTAATCCTTGCACCTAGAAATACAAAGTCTGTCACTGCCTCCACTTTTTCTCCATCTATTTGGAGAATAAATTTATATTTAGTTGTTTGAAGACAGAGTCCAATTAAGCCAGACAACTAAAATTATTTTCTAATATAGCTAATTCCTGAAATCCACATAAATGGTCAATCCTTTCAGCAACCCTATACCAAAAAGTCCTGCTTTTCCCCAAGTCAGCACGAATCGTCTCCCATTTGCCCTCCAGACATCAGATTTCTCTGGTCCAGGATGATCTGAGTTCAATTATAGTATCTGTAGGTAGCAACTGACCTGGTCTTTATTCTCTGGGGTGTTACAACATTGCATTGGAGGAAAATTCTGAGAGTGCCTTGGACTGCAAGAAGATCAAACCAGTCCATACTCCAGGAAATAAAGCCAGACTGCTCACTTGAGGGAATGATATTGAAGGCAAAACTGAAGTACTTTGGCCACATAATGAGAAGACAGGATACCCTGGAGAAGAAGCTGATGCTAGGGAAAGCGGAAGGCAAAAGGAAGAGGGGCCGACCAAGGGCAAGATGGATGGATGATATTATGGAGGTGACGGACTCAACCTTGGGGGAGCTGGGGATGGTGACGGCCAACAGGAAGCTCTGGCGTGGGCTGGTCCATGAAGTCACGGGGAGTCGGAGGCGACTGAACGAATAAACAACAACAACTTCAAACAACATTTGTAAAAGAAGGGGAGTTTCATTGATTGGCTCAATCTTGAATTCCTCACCTTTGACATTTTTCATTACACCTTTTTCTGTACTATATCCTGTATTTCAGATGCAGATTCACAGATTTTTGGACCCTGTTCTGCCTTGCCTCCTAATTCAGTCTGATTCTGCTCTTGATAGATTCTTAGTCAGCCTCTTCTTTATAAAGTTGAGATTGCTTTTGGTAGCTGAGTTCATATAACATGCTAAGCCAAAAGGTAGTTTGCTGTTGATGGCTTAGCATGTTGTATGAACCTGTGTGTGTGGTCTGTAATGTGTTTAATATGTTGAGTGAGTTCAGCAAATTGCTTTATTCAGTACATAATAGTTAAACGAGCCATGGTTTAATGTGTCATGCAAATAGAGTCTACACCAGTTTGCTTTCCAAACTGCCACCGTTGGCGACACACCAACAGCGGCAGCGGTGGTGGCGTGGGGGCACGCGCTAAAACATGGAAGCGCTGATGGCACGCCGCTGACGCCACCGTGTACGCCACCGCGCACACCCCTGCACCGCCACCTCGCGACACACTAAAGTGTCGCGACACACAGTTTGGAAAGCTATGGTCTACACAAATGCCCTTGATCTTGGTCCCAGTCTTGAACAGTATTAGAGTCTACTCATGCTATAATTTTATATGAAGTCCATATCATGGTGACCTGGTTTATACATCACACAAAGCCATAATTTGCTTAGGTATGGTTCACCAAATAAATTCCAATAGCTAGATTCATATAACGCACTAAACCAAAAACAAACAAACTTCATTAAGGCTTAGTGCAAGGTGTGAATCCAGCCTGTGACTTAAAGCTGTCTTTGAAATTGTGATTTATAACCGATTTAAATAAATAAATAATCCTCTGATCTTCTAGTTTTATTCTCTACAGTTTGCTCCTGCTTATTTGAATATAAAATTGTCATGCTAGGGAACTTCCGCTGAATCTAAACAATGTTTGGGCCAGCAATGTCAGATTGTGCTTTGAACAGGATGGAGCACCTTATCAACATTTAACAAATCAATGAATTACAGTTTGCTCCATACTCAAGGGACTCAAAAGCTCTCTGCAATTTGTATTATTTTCCACTAGGCATAAATCTAGCAGATGGATGTTGAGATTCCTGCATACTAAAAGATGCAGACTATAGTGATGTGAGCATGTTGCTCTGCAAAATGTAAATTGCTGACTTTGAAAATCTTTTTCTAGCAGAAGGCTTGACACAACATGGGGATAATTATTTTCTGCTAAAATAACTGAAGAGCATAGTTCTTCCAGTTCTTCGCTACACCCACCCGTTTTCACACAGTAGCAACAATGTTTAAATTGTGCTATTATTAAAAAAAAACAATTTCCATCTGTTTGTAATTGATGAATGGCATACTTAAATTAAGTAAAGGACTTTTCCAACCAAATATTTTTATCTAATATAACCACCTCCCAACTAGTGTATTTCAGGAAAGTATTTTTTAAAAATCGGTATTTTCCTATTGGAAACCATGTGCGGAATCCTTTATGTTAGGAAAGTTCTCACAAGCTATTCCATCTGAGTTGGAGCTGCTAACTAACTACACAATCTCATACCATTTCACCTGCTACTTTTTGGCTAGATTACTGGTTATGAAGAAAAAGGAACACACAGAATGCGAGCAAGCTACTTTTTCAAATTGTTCATGACTCAGTTCATGTGTAGGTCTTATCCATGGTTAATACTACGCGTGCAAACAAACATTGTACATTGTACAAACCAGAATTATATTTCCCCTGCTGTTGGATGGTGAGTCACTCCCACCTTGTCCCTATTACTACAGTATTCTCAGCTTCATATCTGGAGATTGTTCGGATACAGTAACTTACTGTACTGTGTGAATCAGATCTCTATCATACTTATTTATTTGCACAGACTTTTTTGCCCCTTCAGTCACTGTGACTCTAAGTGGCTTACAAGGAGGAAAAATACAACAATACAATCCAGAATACAGTAAATGTAAAGCTAGTACAAATAAGAACTAACTTAAACATCATCTTCATATTCAACCTGATGCTCAATTCAAATACTACCCATGCAAAAACAATACTCGAGTAACAAGGGACTGCGTTGGAGAAAGGAAGAAAATGAAGAAGGGAACATGTTACCAATCTTTCTCTTTTGTCCCTGCCATGAACTAAAAGTGAGCAAGGGAAAATGCAAGCCTTTAAACAGCTTATATCAGATACTTTGCATATATTGTCTGATTTCTTTAAAAAACAAGCACCATAGCTCATCATGTGTAACTAACAATTTCCCCTGTTTAAAAGCTGTCACTTACCACACACACAGGAAGCTGACCCAACGCGGCAGGCCTCTGCTGACAAACCAGCAGTGCCTACAGTAGTTTATGAGAAGAACGCAAAAAGTATTTTGTTAGATAAGGATCCAGGTAGTTCAGCTCTCTATCTCCAGCAGCAGCTTACCAAATGCTCTGGGGGAAGCAGAACATAAAAGGTAATAAATTTTCTGCCACATGAGGAATAAGCAGCAATAATTATAGTTCTATTATTTGCCTCCTACTTTTGTTATGTCAGGCCAAGGCCCTGTCAGAAGAAAAACATGGAATATTATGCCACGGAATTCAACATCTCTTGACTATTTGGGGCAAGACTATAATAATTTGTCCGAGGCAATATTTTAACAACTTGACATTCAAGTTCTTCCACAAATAAGGGGCAAATAAATGTAAATTCTCACAGAGGCAAAGACTTTTGAGTTTTTCTCTAGTGAGAATTTACATTATAATTGTTCTCAATGGGAGCGGGAGGGCTGCCTTTTACAATAAGTGCTGATTATGTTGGAGGGCAGGAATACCTGTTAGGGAGGATATATATTTATTTTACGGAGTTGAGTCTCTTTTATAATAGCAGGCTTTCTACCTAGCTTTTATTCCAGTCTTCTAATTGCACATTAATATTAATTGCCAATCTCTGAGCATGCAAGGGAAAATATGAAAATTCACTAATAAAGGTCAGCTTACCTCAAATCATGTCCCTTTACTGCTATCAATCAAGTATATGCACACAAACCCCCTAGAGCAATTCCAAAACCTTATCTCACTGAATCTCACTAAACTTGATAATGACAAGAATGCTCTATTGTGTGTTTTTCCTGAGAGATTAAAAAAAAGAAACCCCAGAGACTGAAAAGCAAACTATTACCTAGGTATCCTCTTTAAGTCCAGTAAAGGCACTACAGGAAGAATGTATCAGTTTCAGAAACAATGGCCAAAGACAGAAAAAGGCTGCATGAATGCATCTGCGATGAAATTTTCCTGAGCCTCATTTAGCCCTTTAAAATGTTTGGATGAAGATTCCTAGAGGTACATTATCAATAAGCTAAGTTTTACTCAATAAACGCTGATTTTAGTTCTTGTCTTATACTGCAATATGGAAAAAAAAGAATATTAACAATGTCTTTATTTCTAACTTTGCTGCCTATTACATGTTATCTTGCAGTTCCTTCAGTAGCTGAAAAAGTTACCTATAGTGTAGTAGGTGATTTTCAAAGTTAATTTAAGCTTATAAACTTTTTAAAAGGAAAAATCACAGACACATCACTGGGAACTATGTAAGTCTGAAAATGTTTATTTTTCTTACCTATCCACTTCTGTCAGATAACAAATCAGTTATTTCTATATACTCCTAACATGCTGTATGGAAAGCTATTTCAAACTTTTCCACCTGCATAAAAGCCCTGGTCACTAGCCAAACACAAGAAAACAGAGTTAACAAAAGATGGAAAATTATAGATATCTACAAAAACTTTTAGTTAGCAAACCATTTTCAATGAGACTTGTCTAGACATTGTATTGGTATAACATATTTTGTTTATCTTGGGACTTGTAGCCAGTGACATCCCATGAAAGCATCACTGAGTCTTTCTGTTCTGTATTAACTTCCATAAAAGGACAAAGCCAACGTCCATAAAAAAAATGGTATTAACTCAGAAAAATAAATATATACTGTATATATGTACCTGAAGCATTTCGCATCATGAGATATCCCCAACAAGGTAACAGTATACTGAAAGGTTGATGGGATTAAAGAGTGCCCAAAGAAATTCATAAAAAATGTTGAAAATAAACTTAATCTCTGGAGTCTATACTAAGATATGAGCTAAACCACTAAAGATAAAAGTTCTGTGGTAGCTTTACTAGATCCTTGAAGAAGAATACTGATGTAAGCCTCAATTTATATATCAGTCTCTCATTTATACATCTGTTTCATAAAAATCCGTTCTATTGGAACGAAAAGCAAACTTGTAAGTTTCAGCTTGTTTTATTTTTATTAACACATACAGTATCTCTCCACTAAAATATTCAGGCTTTCAAAAGTCATGAGTAGCAAAATCATCCAATGCTAAAGAAAGACAATATTTTGTGAGCTAACTCGATAACATCAACATTACAGCATAATTAGACGTTACACGCAGAGATCTGCAGATCACCCAGATACCCTTTTGGAAATCAGGAAAGCTACTTCCAGAAGCTGGCAATGAGGAATGGGTGGTGTGTTTGCATTGAAATGTGGAAAGGGTTATTCTTTTTCCTATCAACTATTGCTCATGTGCTTAACAATTCCATTCAAGTATTTTTCCTCCGTTTGTTTGTTTGTTTGTTTGTTTATAAGTTTAAACCCTTAAATACAAAATCAGTGTATACATTATGCAAAGCACAGGGTACAATCCCTGCATTTTAAAAGATAAAATATATCTTTCTATGAAAAAAATAAAAGACATGGATGACAGTGCCAGTCATCTTAGAAATCAATGTTTATGTTTTAATCTTCATCTTTTTCTCATTTCTTCCCCTTTGTTTTTCAAAATATCTTGCCAGATTAAGTGTTTGGGAAAATTTAAAAGCTTGCACACTCTTGGGCTTCTGGTGGGGAATGGTGGACTGAACGGCTGTGCCTGCGTTGGGGCTCAGGCAGGTTCTCCTGAAGCCCAAAAATGTTCTCCAGATAAAGGAGAACACCTGGAATCATCCCATCTGTCCTCCGGACGGCTGCTTGCAGCCAGAAGATCGCAAACAGCATTCGCGTTTGACTGGTAAGAGCTAGCTGGGAGGCGGGGACGTCACCATTTCCAAGCCGCGCTGTAGCCTTAAAGGGACACTAAGACCGGCCACCCCATTTCTAAATCACCAATTTGTATATATATACTGTATTTTAAGTATATGTACCTCAAGAGAGGCTTTCTACAGCGAGGAGAAGCTGGTTCTCTTGGTGCTTATCATTATTTTTGGGATTATTTTTTTAAATTGTTTTTTAAGTTTTGGAATTTGTTTTCCTTCCAAATATAAAGGAGGATTGAGAATAAACAATTGTCTTCCTGTTATCATTTTTGTATTAAATGTGAAGATATTAGCATTTTCCTACACGTTGAATCGGCTGATTTGAACCTTCAGCTTTCTGTTTTCACTTTCCCTTGGGAACTTTCTGCCTATCTCACTCTCACTTTATGTAAACACATTTTGGAACTCTTCCATAACTTCGACTTTCGCTGGCTAAGCTCCTAGGGGGCGCCATAATCTACTGTGTGAGACATGGAGGATTTCAAACAGATTCTTTCTGACTTCCACCAAGATTTTAAACAGATTTCTTCTGACTTCTATCAAGCTTTTATGCAAGATATTCAGGACACTGTGGAAAATATGAGATCTAAAATGTGCCATCAGGTTGGGGATGTGGTGGATGAAACTGAGGAATTTAACAGTGATAGAAATGTTTCTTTTAAGAGTGACAGTGGGATTTTTATTGAGATGCTGGACGAAGGTTGGATAGTGGAGTTGGAGAAATTTAAGGGAGAGGGAGATCTGCAAGCCACAAGTGAAACTGACTTTCTGGTGGAATGCCATGAAAAGAACCTGGAATCTTTGAGGGGGGGCAGTTGGGCTGTTTGATTCTTTCAAGAGAAAAGCTCTGTGCACATTGTGGGGATATGTAACTACTCTGGTTTATTTTGAAGTGGGATAAGGGTTAAAGAATGTTTATCTGGTTTGCTTTAAGGATTTGATTGAAGTTATTTGCTTTTAAAGATTTGGATTTATTGCTTCAAATTGTTTTTGTTTTTTGGGTTTATTAAGATTAAGATTATTAAAACTGTTGTATTATCAAGTATAATAGCAGACAACCTATGTGCTTTTTAATTTGATTCTTATTATAGTAGACAGAAATGTATAGAATAGTGGTAGGAAGGGAATAATTCAATAGGTGTTATCTTTTGGAGGGGAGAAATATGTTTAGGAGGTTTATATGAATTTTTCCCTTTATTTTAATATAAGAGGGAGGAGTAAACTGTACTGAATGACTTTTATTATGTGCTACAGTAAAGTGGAATGATTTATAGAAATAATGTGGTGTTTTGGTTTAATATTTATTTATTTATTTATTATCCTGCCTTTATTATTTTTACAAATAACTCAAGGCAGCGAACATACCTAATACTCCTTCCTCCTCCTATTTTCCCCACAACAACAACCCTGTGAGGTGAGTTGGGCTGAGAGAGTGTGACTGGCCCAAGGTCACCCAGCCGGCTTTCATGCCTAAGGCGGGACTAGAACTCTCAGTCTCCTGCTTTCAAGCCCAGCACCTTAACCACTAGGCCAAACTGGCTCTCATATAGAGTAAGAGATTGATTATGGAAATTTTTGTATATCATTGCCGTTAAAAGTCGGAAGCCACATCTTTTTGTAAATCTGAAAAAACATTTCTCTCGTGTTTTCGCACTTTTTTAGTTCTTTTTTCTTTCGTTGTAGTTTTTTTTGTAGTTTTTATTCTTCTCTTGAAACTTAATAAAAATTATTAACAAAAAGCTTGCACACTGTTCTATGCCATATTTATTGGTCCTAATGAAGATAATATCCACAAAAGTTTTTGGAATTCTTTCAAACATTATGTAAATTACAAAAGGTTTTTTTTTTAAAAAAAAATCCTAAATCATTTCAGCAGCAGCCTTGAGCAAGACGTGTTCTTTCAGCTCAGAAAACTGAAGATTTTGTGAAAGTGCTGCAATGTACTACCAGAGACATATGCCAAGAGGTTATATAACAAAGTATGTCTCCAATTTGCACCTTACTCATCCACTATATATGATAATTACATCCAAATGTATAATATCAACCCCTTTGTGGAAAATACTTTCTCTACAGAAGGAAAGCTTGCAGACATGCTGGTTAAAGAAGAACATGGGACATAGCAAGAATTGACTGAGAGTGATGATGTGCCCCATAACAAGAAAACTTGGGACATGATTTGATAGTTGAACAATGACCCAAAGAAGCACCATAACGTAAAAAACAACCACCAAGGAGCATACGAACTGCTTCTATATGGGAAACCTCCAACAAATTATAGACAAAAAAAAGGGGGTGGGCAGGAACATGAAGAGAATGAAGATTTTAAAGACCTATTTATAATGGTGGAACTAGAAAATCTCTTTAAATATATGAAATCCAGCAGAGCTGCTGGCCTTGATAACATATGAACTGAGTAAAAATAAAACACTTTGGACTGAACAATAGGAAATGACTCCAGCAACTGTTCAACCAATGTATAGACAAAATAACTAAGATAGGGAGACAATCACATATTATAGCCTTGCTTAAACTGGGCAAAAAGCTTTTAGCCAATCTCCCTTCTTTGCTAGTCATACAAGCTATGTGAGTACATAATTGTGAACCAATTTTTACCCATAATGGATGAATGACTCACACTGGAGCAAGATGGATTTCAATCAGGAAACTTGTGTGGACCAAATGTCCCACCCATAACACTGATGGTGGTTTTGAACAACACCAAATCAAAGGCACAGTTTTTGCCAACTTCTTGACAGCAAAAGGCACTGTTAATCATTGAATGATGCTATTAATGATACATAATTTGAACATAGGATTACAAATGAACACAAATGATCCAGACACTCATCAAGTTCATTCTATGTTGAATCTGGAGGCAAATGCAGACAATGGTATATTAAGTGGAATGACTTACCGCTAATAAATGTGTTATCTACATCCAAGAATGTGTATCATTTAGCCACAGCAATGTAGGCAAGGGAATTTATCCAGCTTAAAAAAGGCTCTAGAATCAGCCTTAGAAAAAACTGACCATCTGCCAACCCATTTAAAACAGATATAAGTAAAATTCACACAAGGTTCTTCCATTTGTTCAATCAAGATATAAACCAGGAAACAGACATTAGCTGCAGTAGGACATGGCTGAATCACAATAAAAATCTGGTATACCTCATAGTGACCCTGGATTGTATACTTTCATTTAAAACACATACTGTACAATGAACCTGAGAAACCTCACTGCCCAGAAATCAAAATTATCATAGATTGTTTGAAGGCTACTTAAATAGATAGTGCAAAGCTTGCAAATTCTGATTGAGTGGCTCAGCCAGCAATCATTAGAAGTTCTGTCTTGACTCTCTATTACATGGCCAGTGTGGGAATGTTCCACTCACATAAGAAAAATTGACCCATTATTGAATAGCTGCTGAATTATTATAGGTTGTTTGAAGCTCATCAACAGAAATTCTGTCTGTCTGTCTGTCTGTCTGTCTGTCTGTCTGTCTGTCTGTCTGTCTGTCTATCTATCTATCTGATTTATCACCACCCACTCCCCCAAGGGGGACTCTGGGTGGTTTACAATAAAATATAATTAATTAAAATACAACTATAAATAAGTTAAAATAACATTCAAATAAGACTTATAATATGATAAAATCCAAGTTGCGCAGTCTTCTTAAAACCAAGGGAAAAGGGCGCTCTAAGGCCACCCTAAGGCACTAGCCATGGCCAGGAATGTACACTCTTCCTCCCGCCCCAGGCAAATTGACAAAACCAGGTCTTGGGTTTTTTCCGGAAGTCCAGGAGTGAGGGGGACTGTCTTATCTCCGGGGGCAGAATGTTCCACAGGGACTACTGCAGAGAAGGCACGCTTCCGTGACCCCGTTAGATGGAATTCTTTAGCCGATGGGGTCCGTAGCATGCCCTCTCTGCAAGCCTGGGTGGGACGGGATGATGCAATGGGGATGAGACAGTCCCTTAGGTAACCTGGTCCCATGCCATGTAGGGCTTTAAAGGTCATAACCAACACCTTGAATTGGACCCGGAAGCAAACCGGAACCCAGTGCAGCTTGCGCAGCAACGGTGTTACATGTGTCCACCTAATTTATATTCTTACTGCAGCAGCCGCTCTAGACATATGGACAACAGTAGCCACCCAAAGTAGGTGTGGAGTAGATAACTGGACGATGCTATACACCCCCTATATCACTACATCATAGGGAAGAAACATTTGAAATCGAGCAAAAGCTTTCTTTTTCAACAAAAGCATTCAGGGAGGTCATGCATCAATTCAGGCTGATCAAGGGCTAAATCCTACCAAGACAGACCTGTTCTTTGTCAATAAACAGCTGGGCAGCCCAATTAACATCAGTCCCAGTTGTTACTCTCAACTGGGTCACACTCTTCCCGGAGGAGGTGGTCCATTTCTTGGGAGTCCTCCTGGCCTCTCAGCTCCTAATAAAGCAGGAGGCAGCTGTGGTTGGGAGAAAACTTCGCCCAGCTTTGACTGGTGTGCCAGTTATGACCCTACTTGGGCCAGGAAGCTCTGGCAATAATAACTCACACCGCTTGGTTGGATCACTATAACATGTTCTAAGTGAGGCTGTCTTTGGAGGCAACCCAGCAGCTACAGGTGGTGCAGAATGTGGTTACTGGAAAGAGTTCCAGCCAACACAATATAACTCTAATTCTTAAGTCATTGCACTGGTTACCGATATGTTTCTAGGCACAATTCAAGAACAGGTTATTATCTTTAAAGCCCTGTACGACACAGTATGTATGTATGTATGTATGTATGTATGTATGTGTATGTGTATATGTGTATGTGTGTATGTGTGTATGTGTGTATGTGTGTGTGTGTGTGTGTGTGTGTGTGTGTGTATGTGTATGTGTATGTGTATGTGTATGTGTATGTATGTATGTATGTATGTATGTATATATATATATATATATATATATATATATATATATATTAAATTTATCACCGCCCAACTCCCCCAAGGGGGACTCTGGACGGTTTACAACAAAATTAAAATCATTAACATACAATTATATATTGATGATATATCAGGAAATGCTTTGCCAGAAGATAATCTGCCTGTCCAACCGAGACAGTTGTAGAGGGTCCCTTCTCTTTGTGAGATTCATGGAGTGTGGATCAGATGACAGACTTCTCAGTGGTGGCCCCCGCCCTTTAGAATACTCTCTCCCTGGAGATACAGATAGCCCCAACCCTGCTTCCATTTCACAAACAAGTGAAAACCATCTTGTTCAAGTGTGTTTTCAGCCCTTAGTTGCTTCTTGGTGCCTTGTCATGTGTTATCTTATTCACTGGGCTTTTGTATAGTTATACAGCCCGAATCTGTCAGGATTGGGGCAGGATATAAATGGGTGGGAGGGGAGGAGAAGTACATTTACAAAAAGGACAGGTTTTTGCCCAGTGAATCTTCATATCCAAAATTCAGTACAAGAGAAATTAGCCAGTAAAATATCAATTTGTTTTGATTTTAGTTCATATCCTCATTTAGCCAGTCAGCCATCTGGTTCACACATTTAAAGTGGTATTTTTACAGCATCCTTTTTTTAAAAAGCAACTATGCCATAAACCCTGGTTTACAAAATACATTGGCAGTGGGCATGTTTCAAGTCATGGTCTGCTTAACCACAGTTAAATAATCAACGACAATAGGCTGAATTCATACATGAAAAACCAACCTTAAATTATAGTTTATATAATTAAATTATAACCCCCTAAAATTAATTAAATGTTAACTGGTATACCACAGGGGTTCTCAAACTTGGCAGTACTACAACTACACTGACTATGAAGGTTCTCAGTCATCCAGGTGGAATTGTCTGTAGCTTGAATCATGCCAACTGGATTTCTATTTTCTCAGTGGAAACGTTTCGCTCCTTATCCAAGGAGCTTCTTCAGTCTGAGCAAAGTTAGTAAGGGAATCCTAAATATGTTTCTAGGTAGCTGTGTGACCTTGCACCTGGGGCTAGGTCATGGTTATATTGAGATGTTATTTTAAGTCCTTTTATCATCTAAAGGAGGATCGTTAAGATCACCATGCTGCTGTTGAGCTTGTGAAATGGTCTTAATCTTCTTGTCTTCTGTGCCTAGGAAGATTAAGACCATTTCACAAGCTCAACAGCAGCATGGTGATCTTAACGATCCTCCTTTAGATGATAAAAGGACTTAAAATAACATCTCAATATAACCATGACCTAGCCCCAGGTGTAAGGTCACACAGCTACCTAGAAACATATTTAGGATTCCCTTACCAACTTTGCTCAGACTGAAGAAGCTCCTTGGATAAGGAGCGAAACGTTTCCACTGAGAAAATAGAAATCCAGTTGACATGATTCAAGCTACAGACAACTACACTGAGGCTTCCACAGGAGCATACCTGGAGGAAGTTTTACAAATAATTGGAGACTCCCACCCCCATGTTGTTCATGTCCCCAGGGGTGTCCCAACCCCTGAACAAAGCTTATGGCTGACCATGATCCAGCCTTACAGTAGTTCCGTACATGGAAGACTATAAGCATACAGGAGCAGTTTTTCTTCTCCCCAAATGACACCTATCCCAGAGAGCCATGTTAGTCTTTGGTGGCAAAAAATAAAAGGATATTGGAAGCAGTTTTTCTGACTACCAAATTTTATTAAAAGGCATAAGCTTTTGTGAGATGCAGCTGATGCTTATGCCTTTCAATAACATTTATTAATCAGAAAAGGAGCTACAAAGTTTCCCTGTAATATCTCTACAGTAGTTCATCAAGGGAAGCAAAATTTACATCAGAGCCAGTTTCCAAGTTCAAGAAGCCTCCTAACCTATCAACCAACCAAACAAACAAACAAACTTATATGGCCATCCAACTCACAAACAGTGACTCTGGGCGGCTTACAGAATTAAAAAACCATAAAAACACAATACACACCCCCACCCATCTTTTCTTAACTGTATGGCCACAACCAAAAGCAATCTGCACATGCTTAAAAGGCACAAATCCAAATTACACATTTTCCAGGATGGACCTTTGGCACTTTAGAAATGCAGAGAAAATTAAGCTCTGCTTTTGAGTTATTTTCTGTTTTAAAGCAGCTTCCTCCAACCTGCTCCAGCCTTCTGATGTATTGCACTTGAATTCCAAGCCCTTTTCAGACTTGTCTGGCGATGGGGGGGGGCAGTAATGTGGGTTCAACACACCCGGAGGGCACCGCGCTGGGCCGACCGACTTACATTTTCGTACATAATGTGCCTTTGGGGACACACACATGCTCCTCTTATGCCATATTGCTGTGGACAAGTGTTTTGCTACCCTTACGTTTCTCTTCCACCCCGGCTTCCGCGTGTGAATTGATCGTAAGACGGGTGGCATGTCAGGGGGAGGACGCTGCCAGGTATCGGCCAGATCCCTGCGGGCTGCGCGGTTGCCCGAGACCCAGGGCACTTTGCCTCTTAGACAAGGCGGAAGCTGGTCGGCCACGCTTGCCACTCCCCACTCAGCCAATAAAGGGAGTCCTGAAGGGAGGGCGTTGGGGAAGTAATAGGAATCTTCGCGCTCTAGCATTCCGCAGGCCCCGGGAGTGGGTGGTCGCACAAATGTTGCCCAACAAGCTGTTGCTGTCAAGGGAAGGCTGGTCGAGGAAGGCACGAAGCGGGCGTCACGCTCTATTCTCAGCCGAGCTCGCGGACAGTTTATTTACTAGTCGTCCGCAAGCGCCGGGCGTTCCAAGAGGTTTGCGCGAGTGGGTCACTCCTAGGCCAAGCCCTGCAGGGGTGACGTATGACTGCTCGCCTGGATCGCCAGAGCCCCGTCCTTGGGGTGGGCGAGAGGGCGCCAACTCTAACCCGCCTCCGTAAAGTCAAGAGCCGGGTGCGCTTACGTGAACGTTGCGATTAAGAGCCTCCTGCCGCCTCCCGGGCGAAGGGTCTCGATTGTCCTCGAAAATGGAACGAGAACTTACTCTAAAAGCCGCGCGCTGTGACTTAAGAGCTTGCTCTCGCTGACTAAGCCCAGTTGTGGGTCTGTAATCTTTTTAGGCTGAGGATGCGCTGCGGTTGCTGCGCGCTGGCAAAAATGTGGTTGGCCTCGTTTGTGCCTCGGTAGGTTGTTCAAGCCCAGCTGGTGCGACCAGTTTGTTTTTGTTCGTAGTACAAATTCAAGCAATTGGGTTAACTCAGTAAATCATGGTTCAGTTATAGTGCGCTATATGAACACAGGCACTTCATGCGAAGATACGCACTGACAGTGGAAATCGGGGTGGGGAAATGGCTGGCTCAAGTCAACTCCTGCCTACTCTTGATTCTTGATGCAATTCTTGCCTTTCCAAAGTGTTGTTAGGACAGTTTATGAGAAAATAATGCCATAAAATAATTTTAATACACTGAAATACTGCCCCCCCCATCTACATTGTTGCAAATGTGCAACTCTTTTTTTAAAAAAAGGGGGGGTGGGGGAAGAGAAGAGAACCAGTCTTTCCTTGGTGTCAGAAAAAAATACTCTAGGCAACAAACACGCCTCTTGCAGAAGAGCATTTCAGATGCTTACTGAAAAGTTTCCTTGATTGCAAGCCACCCACCGCACCTCAGGTGGTAGGAAAGATGGATAGAATCTCTGCTGCACCTTTCTGGATATAGACATATGGAGTCAGTGATAAATTCACATTCTGTCAAGACACAGTTGTATTGGATAAGCCCCAGTTGGCTGCAGTCATACAACCCTCAAAGCCAAAATATTTTTTATATTTTTAAATATTTTTAAAAAAATCACGTTAAGGACTAGGGCAGAGCTTTCCAAACTGTGTGTCGGGACACGTTAGTGTGTCGGCTGCAGTGTCTGGGTGTGTCGCTGCTGCTGCTGCCTCCGAGCCCTGCCAGGATCCCGCGCAGGTCCTAGTGCCTGCCTTGTACCCTGCTGTAAGAGTGTGTCAGGAAAAGATGCATGTCTAAAAAGTGTGTCACCAACATGAAAAGTCTGGAAAGCTCTGGACTAGGGCATTGTGTGAACTCAGCCAGGCAGTTACCCTGGTTCTGACATTTCAAGTGAAGAATAGCACTGGGCGCTAGAGCTGGGGATGGCTCCAGAGTCAATGCCTGAATTAACACATTGGATGAAACAATCATGTGGTTTCTTTAGTTTAAGTTTAAGCTTAACATCTTACGTGGCTCCAGCCATTGCTTATGAGTCTTACAGAAATGGTTTTGGTGAGCGTCAGATTGCTCCCGAACGGTCCCTTAGGGAGCTTGGGTTGAATTTTGTGAGTAGGATGACCTTTTTCAAAGTGAAGGGCTTGTAGTTTTACCCAAGGGAACTGGCTGTCTCACCTAGTAAAAACTCACAAGATGTATATTCCCAGGAGACCCTGGCTTCAAAACATGTAGTTTTCTGAGAGGCCTTGTCTTACTTACCTTCACGCACACAGCAATCCCTTTTTATATACTGTACTTAGAAGAGATGGGGCGTGGTGGCTCAGCGGGTAAGACGCCAGGCTTGTCGATCGGAAGATTGCAAATTCGGAGGTTCGAATCCCCAGCCCTGCGTGACGAGTGAGCTCCTGCACTCACCCCAGCTCTTGCCAACCTAGCAATTTGAAAGCACGCAAATGCAAGTAGATGAATAGGTACCACTTCGGTGGGCAGGTAACAGCGTTCCACGTGCGTCATGCCGGCCACATGACCGTGGAAGCGTCTTCGGACAGCGCTGGCTCTTCGGCTAACAAACGGAGATGAGCACCGGCCCCTAGAGTCGGACACGACTGCACAAATGTGCGGGGGGAACCTTTACCTTTTACTTAGAAGAGAAGTGCAAGGTAGTATTTAAAAGAGTTCATTTAAGAATACAGATGACCGTGACAGGTCTCTTGCTTTTTTATTGTTGTTGTTGTTGGTTTTGTTTTGCCAATATGTTATGACTTCGATCTGTGTCTGCCAGACAAGATCTTGCCTGCTGGCACAGTCGCTGAAGCTAAAGGGAAAATGATGAAGGGAAGCAAATTGAACTATACATCTTTAGGCAAGTATGACTAAAAGCAGTGATGAACAGGTGTGCAGTAATAATCAGTTAATTCATTAAATAGGGATTTAAATGGAGGAAGTTTAATTGGGTTTTAATGAGTTATCTCACGGGAAAGCATGGAGCTTTATTTAAAATAAAAAACAACAAACAAGACCCAAAACTTGGCATCCCAAATTGTTATACGGTAAGTGCAGAATGCCAGCGCAGTTGGGTCTTGGGGCAACAATGTTCTACTAACAACATCATAACCGAACCAGTGTGTTCTGCCTGCAAAACATTTTGAATTAGGTTCAAACCTCTTGCCCTGTTAACATCTGCATACTTGAGAAAATATATGGATGGGGGTGTATATAATTAAACCTCCATCCTGGATAAGGCTGTACCAATTAATTTCTGCCTGTTGTGCAACAGACTAAGGCAAAAGAGCTCTTCAAAAGGGTGTCAGGCTTGTTTCAAACAACCATCAAAGGTATTCCCCGATAATCCCTTCATTTTTTAACAAAGTGTGAAAAAAGTATTTGGGCATTGCAACTTCACTTAGCAGCATGTGCCCATCTCTGACAACACATACATCTCTTTCAACTTCCTAGGTCAAAAGACCCGCCCAGGTATAATAATGTCTGTTTCATCAGGGTTCAGGTTCATTCAGCTTCCTGGGTGGTCAGACATTGGCTAGGTTTGCACACTGTTCTAAGCCATAATGTGGTTTCTGTGAACTATTGTTTGAGACTGCTGTCTTGGAGTAAGATAAATTTATGCACTTTAATTTTTGTTCCACATATGCTTCATAAAGAAAAAATCACATACATTGAGAGAGATGTCATGAAAAGCTCTAACAGGAATCCAGTAGAAGAGAATATATGTAGCTCAGGGTTGAGCTGTGGAGTCCTTGGTGCTCTCTGAGCTTGGTGGTTTGCTTGCAGATGTTTCATTACCCAACTAGGTAACATCATCAGTGCTAGTTGGTGTGGGGTTTGCTCCCTGTTTTTATACAGTATCTTGTCCTGACAGGTTGGTGTGGATGTGGTTTTCTCCTTGGTAGTTCCTTGATTAGGGTGTTGTTTTCTGCTTGTTTGTCTGGTGTTAATCTCTGCTTATCTGGGGTGTTGGCTGCTGGAGAGGATGTGTTCTGGTCTTTTTATTCTCTCTCTTGAATGGTGTGTAAATGTGGTTTATCTCTATGTGTCTATTGATGGCTGATTTGTCTGAATGCCAAACTTCCAGGAATTCCCTAGAGTTTCTGGATTTAGCTTGGTCTAGGATCTTCACAGTTTCCCAGTTGAAAGTATGCTTGAGTCTGTCCATGTGTTGTGAGATTAAGGAGTTTCCATTGTGTCTTCTGACTGCTAGTTGGTGTTCATGGATGAGCTCTCCTAGTTTTCTGTCTGTCCTACATAGTGGCTGTTACAGTTCTTACACCATATGTTGTAGACGACTCCTCTTTTTTCTTCTTGGGCTAGTGGGTCTTTTGGTTTACTTAAGATGTTTTGGAGGGCTTTAGTTGGTTCATGTACTATGGTGAAGCCATGTGCTTGTAATAGTCTGTTGGTGGTTTCTGATATGTTCTTGATGTATGGTAGTGTTATCTTTTTCATAGCTTGTGTTGGTTGTGTTATGGTGGGTTGAGTGGTCAGGCACTTTTTGATAAACTTGCATGGGTATCCATTTTGTTGGAAGATTATTGGAAGATGTACAGTATAGGTGGTCTGTTTCCTTTTTCTGGTGTTCTGGGTTGCTGCAGTGCGTTTGTACTCATCTGAATAATGTTCTTACACAGATCCTTTTGTGGGAGGAATGTTATGCCTTTGAGGTGACTAAAGTTTTGGACCCACGCCTTCATACAATCATTTTGCGCTTGTTCATATTTAATCACAATTCCAGTGGAACTAACTTCCAAACAGATCTTAGGATCAATGTTTCAAATTTGATATGAGTTCAAGAAAGCATTGAGTTCTCATAGCATAACTACAAAACTGGTTCTTGTATTTTTGGGAGTTCTGGATTCACATCTTCCCATTTTGGTGCACTGGTTGTATGCTTTGAATTCTGTAAACTGAAAATGGCCATCAGTTCTGAGGCTGGAACACAATAAAGATAGCATATTCTTTGTGTTATCTTCAAATACGTAGAGAAAGCATTTTTCTGAGAAATATGCACTCGGTGGACTAGGGCCAGCCTGCACAAAGCACTTTCAAGAACACATTATTTGGTTCATTGTTAAAAGAATTAACAATTGCATTCCAAAACCACTTACAGGAACTGACATCTATTTGGAAGTTTTCTCTCTGCTGCTGTCTTATCTTTTCACTCTGGCTAATATCTAGTGCCTTTTATACATTGTACTTATCACCTAAAACTGACAGGTTATTAGATATCTTTCCCTGCAAGTCATCTATTAACTATTTTGGGAAATCGTATATCTAGGAAAAAGCCAGCAGTAAAGCTATTTCTAATTTCAGTCAAGGAAAATTTGAGCCAGAGTAGATCTTTCAACTTAAAACAGCCCTTACACTTAACTACTTTCTTTTCTTGCTTATTGATCAGTGAATGACATCTGGGTATGTATTCTTACAGCAGGATAGGAAACAGGCGTGATGCATTTAAAAGAGTTCAATGACCTGAAATAATAACTCCCAATTTTTATTTTAAAATTTTTATTTTAAAATTATTGTTAGGCCTTCTGGAAAAAGGTTAGGAAAGCAAGGCTAAGATCAATCTTCCTCAATGCAGAGCCCTCCAGATGGCCTTTTCTTTTGAATCAGTGCTGCTGGAGGCTGGGATACCACCGCATTATAGCAATAACTCCCACTGCTTTTGAAAATGCCTTTTCCTCCCAGTAGAAAGAATACGCTTAATGCTCTACCATGCAAGTATAGCTCTATGTGGGAGTAATGGAAGGAATCCCTGATTCCTCTTATATCATGTATTAAGGAGGAAGCATGTCTTAAACACTGGCTTCCGTGAAGCAACAGTAGTCTGGTTGCAAGCTTCCCACATGCATGCAACTAATCACCGTGTGACATAGAAAGTTGGGCTGGTCTGATGCAGCAGGGTTATTTTTCCATTAACCAATTTTCTGCCCTACAGATACAGTTCATGTTGGTTTAACACTGGCTGAGTTCACACATGCTAAAATAAGCAAATCTTGTCATTCGTTAAAATACTTTGAAGTATGCAAAGCATTATATATTTTGACACCTGGCAAATGGACAATAGTTTCATTTGTGCCAAATATTTTCACCTCCTTGCCTGTCTATAGAGGTGAATAGTTCCCATGGATTTCTATGCAAAAATTATACAGAGTACCATTGGGAAGAATACAAAGGAGGAGCAAAATCCACTCTTTCCTGGCTTGGGCAGGGTCCACACATATTAAATCATAGCATGGTTTGTTGATTATTATTGTGATGTATTATCCCAGCCAATTGTAGCTAATTTATAAACCGTGGTTGAACAAGCCATAGCTAGCACAATACGTGAATCCAGACACTAAGAGAATACAGTCCAGGACTGACTGGGCAGTTACTGAACTCCATTTTAACTACTGTTCCTAGTTACAACTCTTTTACTTTTTCACATTGCAATGGAAGCAGTTAAAGACACTGTTGGGGTTTGATAAACCCAGGAATTTACTTCTAGATATAAATTATACAGAGAGGCTTGATTTCTAGGTAAAAGGTGAAATATTCTGCACAGTCACCCAATTAGCAGCCATTGTTGTAGGAATGATGTGTCATGTGTGACTCATTCAACAGGTGCTTAGAGTTAGGTTGGGTGTGGTGAATAACGAGAGTGACCTATAATGTGATTGGTCAGGTTCACTATATATACAGAGACATTCTCAGTTCCCATTATTCCCATTTTACCTTGTGAAAGCTGTATCGTTGATGGTGTATCATTTGTTACTTGTGGAAGTGATCTGTAAATACGTATGTATATAAAGTAAATAGGATATTTGATATAACTTCTGTTTGGAGTCTATTTACTGCATAGTACGTGGATCACTGGTGCCTAGGAGAGAGGCAGGCCGCTCCATCTCCGCGCGCTCCCTCTGACAGGGTTACGGGCCCAGAGGCGGCAGAGAAGCCATAGACGACGGAAGGCTTTGCACTGGCTGTGGATCGGTGGATCGTGTGCAGTCTGTGAGCTGGAAGCTTTGGAAGCCTATCCAGGAGTTGTGTGGCGATTTGGAGCTTTAACAGGTTCCGTGCCTGTGTGTGTGTTTTTCTCCTACGCTTGTTTTGCAGCTGGAGGACTTTCTGATAAGGTCTGTGTCTTTAATCATCGGTGTCTGCCCAGAAGGGGCTGAAGACAGATGAGCACAGCGAAGATGTTGCTGGCAGTCGGGGGAGGTTTTCCTCTGGAAAGACTGAATGACAATAATTATTCGTCATGGGCATATAAAATGGAGATGTGTCTTCGGCGTGAGGGGCTTTGGAGAAGTGTACTTTGCCCTGAACCAGACCTGGAAGATGAAGAAGTTGCTCTAAAGGACGATAGAGCATTGGCAAGCATAATTTTATGTCTGGAAGATAGCCAATTGTGTTATGTTAGAGACTGTCAGTTAGCCTATAAGTGTTGGGAAGCTTTAAAGAATGTTTATCTAAGAAGCTCACCATTATGTAAAGTTTTACTAACAAGAAAACTTTATCACGCTAGATTAGGGGTATCTGATAATATAAGGGATCACCTGCATTATATGACAGGGTTGTTCCAGGAATTTGCTCAGAGAGATATGCCATTTACAGAAGCTAACAAAGTGTATATAATTCTCAGTTCTCTAAATGAAACGTGGGATACTTTGGCAATTAGCTTTGCTTCGTTATCTGAGGAAGATTTAACTATAAGATACTTATCTAGCAGGCTTTTAGAAGAAGAGCAAAGAAGGCAGCAGTGTTCTAACGTAATTAGGTCTAAGCAAAACAGTGTTTGTGTTAAGGAATGTTCTGATAACCAAAACAATGTATTATTTGTGAAGGGAAACTGTTTCTGCTGTGGGTCACAAAAGCATTTGTTGCAGGATTGTGATAAGAAACGGAAGCCCAAGGCCAAGCTGAAAATTTCCAAGCCGGGAGAAGCTGCACAGCTGTCTTTAATTAGTTCAAGTGTAGAACAAGATTTAAAGGGGCCATTTTTAATTGACAGTGGGGCTTGTCAGCATATAGGGAGTAACAGACAGATGTTTAAGAGTTTTAGGCAGGCTGATAAAGATCATGTTACTCTAGCTAATGGAAGCATTGCATCTGTGACTGGTAAGGGATTTGTATATGTACCAGGGTTAAATATTGAATTATCAATGTTGTGTGTACCTGAACTGGAGTACAATATAATTAGTGTGTCACAATTGGATAAACAGGGTTATACTGTACAGTTTGGTAATAATGAATGTATTGTTATGAAAGATAACAATGTTTGTGGCAAAGGTATTTTGCAGAACAATTTATATGAAATAGTACAAGCCAGGACAAGCAGCAGCCATCATGGTGTAGCTACGATTAATAAGCCAACACATGATTCATGTGCGCACCTGTGGCACAGAAGGCTTGGGCATCCGAGTTTCAAAGTGATTGAAAATATGTCAGAAGCAAGTTCTGGAATGGAATTGAAAAAGTGCCAAGTGTATTTGGATTGCACAGCTTGTAAGGTTGCAAAGTCAAAGGTGTTTCCTGTGAGCAAATTCAGTGATAGGAAGTCACATAAATGTTTTGAATTAGTTCACGCTGACTTAATTGGTCCATTACCAGCTACAATAGGGGGTGCTAAATATGTTTTAGTCATTGTAGATGATTACACTAGATTTGGGTTCTGTTACCTATTGAAAGCTAAAAGCCGACTCCAAGCCTGGCTGGCAGCTCGACAAGTCAGAGTTTCTCAGAGCTCTGAGCTCTGAGACCTGGCTAACTTTCTATCTTGTTTGCAGGGGTCTACGGACCACTGAAGTTTCCCCCTGGAGAAGGGGGAACCAGAAGATTGCTCACAGAGCCATTGTAATTGCACACTCCTGTTTTTCTTTGTTGTTTCCACCGCGGAGAAGAACGGGGGGTGGATGCAATGAAATGGCCGAAAGAGGATTCTAGCTCTGCAGAGAACGTAAGTCTCTTGGGAGACACAAGAGTGACAGCCAGCTTTTAGACCACCTTATATTAGTTTTCTTTTTTAGATTAGTACATTTTTATTATTCTAAAATTTATCTTTGGACTTCGTTCAAAATGTTGGCTAATTTTGTGTTTTCTTTGCTATAATTAATTTTGGTGGAAGTTTGATAGATTTTATTTTGGCAACATAGTGAACAAGTTTTGTATTTTTCTGCCTTTCTTTTGTATCAGAGAAATTGGGACTTAAGAGACTTTGTTGGTATTTCTCACTCGACAAACTAATTGACTTTTGAGAAATTGTTTGTTTGGGTTAAGCAGCTTGCAGCCTGAAGAATAAAGAAGAATAAAGAATAAAGTATAGAGAATGTGTGCCTCTCTACCTTTTTTTTTTCTTTTTCTATTTTTTTTTAGAAAGGACTATCTTTCATTTGGAATATATTTTCATCTTTCCTTTTACAAACTGTTTGAAATACTGCTCTGTGGAATTTTTTCATCTCTTACTTTAAAAGCTTTTCTCACTTAAAGAAATAGACATTATTGATAAATAATAGAACAGCTGTTCCTTGCTCCCTGAGAAAATTTTTTGTTTTGACTACGGCAGTTGATTACGCTTTGAACAACAAATAATGGCCTTTCTCACAGTACTTCAGGATTTTAAGGAAGAAACCAGCAAAATGTTTTTGCAAATTAAGAAATCCATAGAACGTATATTAATAGTTTTGGTGGCTCAGGAACAGAAGATACAAGGGACAGATTTAGAAACAGAGGAAAGACCTTTCGAACCAGTAGAGAAACAGGGAAAGAGGACTTTGAATGTATTGGTACAGAAGAAGATTATGATATTTTACAGGAAGTGGTCTATTAAATGTTTGGGCATAAATACATTGTGGCAGCTGAGACAGGAAGATTTTAATATGCAAATTGATAGATATGGCAAAATAAACATTTTGATATCCCACATGAGTTACAGAAATAAACAAGTTGCATATTGTGATATTGGCATAACCTAAACAGGAGATTTATTGATATTGATTTGGAATGCAAGGTGAATGAAAATGCGGATTTGGTATTGTACACAGAGTAAGCACAGATATGAGAAATTTACAGATGCATAAAAACATGATATTTTAAGTGTAAGATACAAGATTATAAATAAATATGTTGATATTATATATTACTCTTTCTGGAGACACATTTATGAGAAGACAATGAGATGATGAGATGGAATTAGAATGTAGGTTATTACAAGAATATGTTGTATGTATTAGGTTATATGTTATGTTAGGTTTTGTATTTTTGCTATATTATGTATTATGTTATGTAATATGTTAGATTATGTATGAATGGAATATATAGTCATAACATGAACAGAATATACTGTATTTTATTAGACGTAGATAAGGCCTTTATTTGTTATACTAATTGGACTTTATTGAAGATATAAATATAGATGTAAAAATGGAAAGAGCAAATGGAAAACATTTAATTGATGCAATAATGAACATTTGATTACTATTCTAAGGAGTAGAAACCAGAGATGGATTGTTGGAAGATATCAAGAAAGGCGAAACCTATATGAAGAACAGAAGATTGGATTATAGAAATCAAAGGGTATATGACAAAGAAAAGTTTCTGTGTATTGTATTAAGGACTAACATTTAAAGTTAATTGTTGTACTTAAAGTTCAAGGATAAATTGGAGGACATCTATTTTCTATATTTTTCTTGTTTGTTATTTTTTGACTTCACTTTTTCTTTTCCCTTTTCTTACTTTGTATTTCTATTTCTTTTCTTTTGTATTAGCTTTTAATGTGTATTTTAAAAATTAATAAAACTTATGGAAAAAAAAAAAAAGAAAGCTAAAAGCCAAACATTTGAAAAGTTTAGAAACTGGGTGCAGTTTGTGGAACGTAGGTATAGCACAAAGGTGTGTAGTTTACAAACTGACCGGGGTACAGAGTTTCTGAGTGGGAGTTTTCAGCAATGGCTCCATAGAAGGGGCATTGTGCATAGGAGAACTAACCCACATAGTTCAACTGAGAATGGCGTGGCTGAACGTAGGAATTTGGCATTGCAGACAGTGAAGGATTCACTCATTGCTGACTCAGGGTTATCAAGAGGATACTGGGGAGAGGCAATATTAACTGCTAATTATTTAATTAACAGGTTATGGAGAGTATCTGTAAACCAAACTCCCTATTATATGTTATATGGCAAGAAGCCACCATTAGCTCATTTGAAGGTGTTTGGGTGCACTGCCTATGTTCACGTGCATAAGGAGGTACGTAGGACAGGACAGGCAAAAGCACAGAAGATTACGTTTGTGGGGTATGAGCCAGGGACCAAAGGATATAGGTTCACTGATGGCAGGAAAGTTGTTATTTCTAGATCAGCAAGTTTTAGTGAGCATAGCAATTGGCAGAGATTACACGAGAGCAGTGAGGTTTATCTTCCTAGTCAGGGACGTTTTGAGTTTTCAGAGCGGAGAGAGGCCACTGATGTGATTAAGAAGGAAGAGGAATTAACTCCTAGTGTGCCAATGATGCAGGATGCTACAGTGTTGCGTAGATCTGAGAGAGTTAACAAGGGCATACCACCTCAACGTTATACACCAGGTGATGTAAAAGTGTGTTTCATTGATTATGAACCTCATAATTACAAGGACGTATTGGAGTTGCCACAACACGAGCAGAGTAGATGGAAAGCTGCTATGGATGTGGAAATGAAAGCCATTAATTCTCATAAGGTTTTCAAATCATCTAGGCTGCCTGAGGGGCATAGAGCAGTAGGCTGTAGATGGGTGTATAAGAAGAAAACCTTAGTGAATGGTGATATTCAGTATAAGGCTAGGTTGGTAGCACAATGATTTTCCCAGATAAAGAATCAGACTTATGATGAAGTTTTTGCACCAACGCTAAGAGGGGAGACATTTAGGTTTGCCTTAGCAATGGCAGCAGCTGGGAATTGTGTAGTACAGCATTATGATATCACAACAGCATATTTGCATGCTGATTTGAATGAAGAGATCTATATGATTGAAGCCCCAGGGTATGAATCAAAGATTGCAGGAAGGGTATACAAGTTGCAGAAAGCATTGTATGGACTCAAGCAGTCGGCACGTTGCTGGAATCTTAGGTTAGATAAGGAATTACAAAGAATGGGATTCAAGTGTAGTATAGCTGACCCATGTCTGTATGTAAAGCAATGTGAAAACGATGAACAGATTTTGCTTTTGATTTTTGTAGACGATTTGTGTCTTATAGCGAAAGATCAAAGCAGGGTAATTGAATTTACTGAAAATCTGAAACAGCACTTTGATGTCAAAGATCTGGGAGAAATTAAGAATTACCTAGGCATGGGTATTCAGAAGGTTGATGGGGGTTATGTTCTAGAGCAGCGGGAGAAGATTGAAGCACTGCTAAGAGAGAACAATATGGAACAGTGTAAAGAAGTTTCAACCCCGATGACAACAGATTTTGTCATGACAGAGACTGGAGACGATGAACAAACTTCATGTGATCAAGAATATGTGATCAATCAATAATTGGAAGTTTATTGTATTGTATTGATTTGCAATATTGTCCATCTGAGTGTAATGTAGCAGATGTGATGACAAAGCCTCTAAGCATAGAGAGACATAGGATGTGTATATCTCAAATGTGTATGTCTTCTATTCTGTACAATTGAATGTAATATCTATTGTAAATTGAAGGGGTGTTGGGGTTTGATAAACCCAGGAATTTACTTCTAGATATAAATTATACAGAGAGGCTTGATTTCTAGGTAAAAGGTGAAATATTCTGCACAGTCACCCAATTAGCAGCCATTGTTGTAGGAATTATGTGTCATGTGTGACTCATTCAACAGGTGCTTAGAGTTAGGTTGGGTGTGGTGAATAACGAGAGTGACCTATAATGTGATTGGTCAGGTTCACTATATATACAGGGACATTCTCAGTTCCCATTATTCCCATTTTACCTCGTGAAAGCTGTATCGTTGATGGTGTATCATTTGTTACTTGTGGAAGTGATCTGTAAATACGTACTGTATGTATATAAAGTAAATAGGATATTTGATATAACTTCTGTTTGGAGTCTATTTACTGTATAGTACGTGGATCACTGGTGCCTAGGAGAGAGGCAGGCCGCTCCATCTCCGCGCGCTCCCTCTGAGCTAATTGAGTTAATGAGTTAATTTATAAACCGTGGTTGAACAAGCCATAGCTAGCACAATACGTGAATCCAGACACTAAGAGAATACAGTCCAGGACTGACTGGGCAGTTACTGAACTCCATTTTAACTACTGTTCCTAGTTACAACTTTTTTACTTTTTCACATTGCAATGGAAGCAGTTAAAGGCACTCATGAGATAGAGAAAAAAATATATATTCTCCTGTTTTGAGTGAGACACAGGAAAAATCTATATAACAGTTACGCCCTTCCTGGACTCTTTATCTTTTGGATGGTAAGTATCAGACATGTACAAGTTAATCAGATTACAGTGCCTATATTTTATAAGTCAGGCTCATCTAAGTTGCTGAAAGGTCCTACAGTCAGCAACCGAACTCTGTTGTGATCAGATCCATGAAGCGGGGAGATGAGAGAAGCCAAGAATCTCATCTAGTAAAACACAGATCTCCCCTTTGGCCACAATGCAGTGTTATTTCTGAAATGGCATTTCCCAGTCCAAGGATAGAGGGCTTCTGATTCTATTTGCTTTGTCTGCCAATGTCAAATTCAACGGACTGCATATTTTAAGCTCTGTGTGCGTGTGTGCTGCCTTTTGGTTTCTTTGGAGTGTCATTACTCTCTAGCACCGAAGCACCTGCCTCCTACAACTACATTAAAAGCTATCCCCTCCCACTGTTCTCAGCAAGGTGATGCACCAGCAGCTGACATCCCCAATCAATCCCTGGGGATGAGAATATTGAATGAATTTGGCTGAGAAACAAAACAGCATTTCTACCATAGGACAGAATCTTGCTTGTTCATCCTCCCTAGTCTCATGGCTCTATGGTCTGAATCCTGATGTTTTGGACTCCGTCCATTGCACCCATAATAACTGCAGGTGGTTTTTTTTTTTTAAAAAAAAGATAACCTCAAAATGCAATACAGTTTAATCAAGGAAAGTATCTATGAGACCTTCTTTTCATTAATCCAAGCAGAAAATCCACGCCTGTTGGTTTAATTGGGATAAAAACTTGACGTGTTTGTAATTATAATCCCTGTATGCTGAATAAAAACATTTGGAGGTGCCCCTCTCTTTCAATAAGGAAACAGAAGAAAGCGATCAGTGATCAGTTTCCAAAGAAAATCCAAAGATTTTCTAAAGAAAATCTTTTTATGGCCGAACAACTAACTCCTTTGAAGGTGTACAAGCCAGTGCAGTATTAGACATACTGTAATTTCTGAAGAGCCCTGTGCAGCCCTATCCTCCCAAGCCCTTTTGTTGCAGGAAAGTATAATTCAAATTATTGCTGTCTCAGGTCTGGATACAGATACCAGTAAAGTTCACTTATTTGTTTTTCCCACATCCCTGACAATAGTTCTCCAGTTGGGGATGATGGAAAGTTGTGAAAAATCAAGTGGAGAGGAGCATTTCGCAGAAAACCTTAATTTTCATTGGCAAAGATATTGTGAATTAATGCAAGAAAAGGTGCCAGGAAGCATTTTGTCTGAATACCAATAAATGCTCTTTTCTAAAAATTGCAGGTGTCAGTAGCTGTGGCTTGTTCTGTGGGGTGCAGAAGCCCCTTCAAAAACCAGTCATCTTCATAAATGCCTTTAGCTTTAGAGCTTTAGAGCCAAAGGCAACTTGAAGTACTTAAGAACCTCATTAGTTGTGAAGTGTTTAAAGCAGCTTAGCTGGAATTGCAGTAAAAGAGCCCACTTTGAGAAGGAGTATGGTATTTAAGAAGTGGTTAAGGCAGAGGGTATGACTTGGTGATTATATTTAATTGTATTTCACAGAACCCAGGTTTCTATTTACAATTACTCTTCGACCATTCCTCACAGGGGATTGCCAGCTTGAGGCAGTGGGGGGATCAATGGCTTCAGTGGAAGGATCCTGCCCGGAGCTCTGGGTAGGGGGCTTCCTTGCAGATCAGGTTAAAAGGAGAAGGGTGAAGCTGTTAAGAGAAGACTTGAAGTACTGGACATGCAGCTGCTGCTGAAGACAGTTTACTCACGAGGAAGTAAAAACAGAGTTTCTCTCTTACTTAAAATAGCACAAAGTCCAAAGATGATTTATATACATTTCTTGGACAGACAGATGTAATTGAATCACAATCCCAAAAGGAGTGAGCCAACCAGAAAATGAAAGGAGTGAGTCAGGAGGACATTTCTAAAGCAGAAGACTCAAAAGGAGCTTGACATGATTAGGATGCCGCAGCCCCCTGCAGCAGAGGTCCTAAGAGGTGTACTCGAGGCAGTCAGGCAAAGGTCAAGCCAAGTTCAGGCAAAATTTAAAAACCGAGGAGAAATTAGGCTTTTTAGGAAAAGAGAGCATTCGTTTTAAAAATTCCTGCACAAAGCTAAGAGCAATCCATAATAGGGAGTAGGGCTAGTTACTGGGAAAGAATGTGGCACTTAGCAAAGAAGTCTGGTTGTTTTATAAGTGATGTTGGACATGGATATGAACCGAGGCGGCTTAGGTTCAAGTCCCCCTCTTTACAGAGTTCACCGGGAGAGACTGGGCCAAACGCTCTGAAGGATTGTGGCTGTGGGGATAAAATGAAGACAAACCATCACATACACCGCCTTGAACTTATGCATATGTATGAAATAAATTAAGTATTTCATGCCTTAGTGTGATAAACGAACAAGGCTAGTGGATACTCATCCTCATTTTTATCTTGTAATCCTGATGAAGGAGTGGCAGGGGCATGCAGGCAGAAGGGGGATACTGATCCCTTTCTCCACCCCTAGATTTTGTCCTATAAATGCCACCCTGATTATTTTAAATCCTTTGTCTCCCCTAGAATTCCCAAGCCCAGTTTAAATGTTTGGAGAAAATTATTGGGGGTGGGGAGCATCTATAGAGAAGAATGATGTGGTAGGATGTAAGGGCTTGTCCACCTCATTTGGTAAAACCTTTAAATCTTTTCTATGCACAGTTTTCAAAGAATGGATGAGAGATAAAATTGCTATGTACTGCACCAATAAGTACATCAGTGAAAAAGCCAGAACGGCTTCCTTCCATCAAGCACCTTCTTCACTGCCTATCTTCATGGATATGTTTATTCAGCATGCCAAAGCTAGTCTTGCACAAACCGTGGCTAAGGAGGTCATCCATTGGTCTGGTGATGCAAGGCCCACCATCTTGACTAGTATCCCGTGCATCCCTACATGGCTGAAACTTCCTGTTGTTGTTTAATTATATGATTTGGACGCAAGTGGCTCAGCGGGTTAAACCGCTGAAGCTGTAGGGCTGCCGGTCGGAAGGTCGGCAGTTCGAATCCCCGCGCAACAAGGTGAGCTCTCGTTGCTAGTCCCAGCTCCTGTCGACCCAAACAGCTCGAAAGCTTGCGAGTAGATAAATTGGGTACCACCTTAAGTGGGAAAGTATGCTGGCGTCCTGTCGGGGGTCTGTATCCACCGGACGGAAGATGGAAGATCTCTTCTTATGGCAGCGGTTACGGCAGATCCTGGAAGCAACAACATCTACAGGACGTCAGCAGCCGGCTCCGACACAAGGCACCCTGGGACATGTAGTCCGGAAGCCAGGAAGAGTCGGTTCCCTTACCTCCTCCCCTTGCGCGCGGATTAGGAAAAAAGATTGTATAATTTGAAATGTATAACGATACATGTAAGCCGCCCAGAATCCTCCGTTAGGGAGGAAATGGGCGGGGTATAAATACAAGTATAAATAAAAAATAAATAAATAAAATGATTTACTATCTAAGGAAATGAATAAATAAATACTTTCTGCAATGGCTCATTAAAGGAGGGAGTCATGATGGATCGGATGGCAGAGATTTTCAAATGTGGGGGAGAAATAGTGTGATTGGTTGAAACGGCCTATTTGGGGGCTGTTTAGCGCCAGACTCTGTGTTTTGAGGCAAAAGGGAATATTAATTCCAGAATATTCTTTCCTATCAAGTCTAGATGACACAAGAAGCCCAAAAAGTAAGGTGAACTGATGGCAAACGTTAAGTAAAAAATAACTCTGGTCTGGATGACACTCAAAGTGGATATGTAATCTAGGGCGGTCAGCAGGCAGCAGCCCAGCAACACACGTTTTCCTGCCTTTTATAAATTTTATTATTTTGAACTGCTCATTTTAGCTTCCTTTTTTGGTTTTTGGTTTTCTTTTAGATTTTCTTTTAGATAGTTTTAGTTAGATCTTTTGATAGTTTTAGTCAGAATAAGTGTTTTAGGTTTCTGTAGCTTTTAAATT
Organism: Charina bottae; assembly: GCA_023362775.1. Taxonomy (NCBI): domain Eukaryota; kingdom Metazoa; phylum Chordata; class Lepidosauria; order Squamata; family Charinaidae; genus Charina; species Charina bottae. The sequence continues at coordinate 140,889,910 of JALMGJ010000001.1, forward strand.
AGATTTATATACAGTATTATACTATTTTAAAAATATTTTTGGGACTGACATTTGACGGAGAAAATAGGCATACACCTCTGAATAACAGCCAAAGATGCAAAAACATAAAGTGAAAACAAAAAAGATCTTGCAAAGAAAGTTTAAAAGGAGGCACATACTGGAGATTCAGCCGAGAGGAATTTATAAACAAGACAAGGCTAAGATGACTTCCAGGCAACCAAAGATAAAGGAGTTTCTACAGCCAACGGATACTGCGAGTAAGTCTTCTCTCCTTCCTTTTTCTCCCCTTGCATCCTCCGTACATAATTCCTATTCCACATTGGACTGGGATGTGGAAGATGGTACATCTTCATTGTGTGGAAGTGAGGCGTCAATAGGAGATGGAGGGGAGGATATGGACTATATTAGGAGTAATTTTAAAGGTGACTTGGATTTAATGTATTGTCGAAGGCTTTCACGGCCGGAGTTCGATGGCTGTTGTGGGTCTTCCGGGCTGTGTGGCCGTGTTCTGGAAGTTGTGGTTCCTAACGTTTCACTCTACCTGGGCACAGAGATTTCGCTTCTGTCTGTGCGCCAGCCCTTTGAAGATGCTGGCCACAGATGCTGGCGAAACGTTAGGAACCACAACTTCCGGAACACGGCCACACAGCCCGGAAGACCCACAACAGCCATTGACTTGGATTTGGTTGCCAAGAACTGCCTTTTAACAGCGCAAACAGTCATTGCAATATTTGACCAGCTCCTGGAGGCTAATAAAAAGATAGACAAATTAAAGACTTTAATGGGACATTACATCACTAAACTGGATAAGAAAGCAAATAGTAACCCCCATGTGTTAACATCTATATCAAACTCAAGGACAGTAAGGGCGGCACGGGGGTGCTCAGATGGAAAGGGCATGGAGGAAAGGCTAGTATTGCAGAGATATTGTATTTTACTCCAAGTTGCTGATGTACCTTTGAACAGGGGTAGGTGGCATAATAGAAGAGTGTATATGTAATCTAGTTTAGCATGTTCTGCCAATGCAGCCATTGAAAAGTGGCCTGAAATTTTGGGCAAGCAGCTGAGTATGAGGAAAATACCAGAAAAATTGTGACCGTGTATTCCTCTGGAAAACAGCCTGCTACTATCTACATTGCCTTGTGAATGCTTTTGAAAGTCAAATGCTTTTGACTTTCATATCTTATCATAAAGGAGGAGTTTCTTTCTGATATTTAAAAAAAAGTATATGGGCAAATCCATACAGCTTCCTTGCCATGGCACAAGGAGAGTTCATGCTGTTTCTAGAAGATGTATGCATGCCACAGCCTGCATTTCATTGTCTACCCACAGCTGAGGCATCCTGAGGAGAGTATAAGGTGTTCCACTCTGGAAAACTTGCTTCCTTTTTTTCTTAGGCCTTGGGATAGAGTGTGGTGCAGCCCCCTCAGAGTTGGGGATGATGTGGTTGGAGATCATGTTGTCCCTTGAATGTTACTTGTTTTTAATATGTTCTTATACCTTGTGAAGCCTCCCAGAATCACTTTAGAATTGGGTGACCTGGAAATTCAATACATAAATAATAAATAGTTTTTAGCTCCCTCACCCAGTCCCACAGCTACTGTAAATCTCTTTCTCAAACTCCAGCTCTAAAAAAATGTTGTCCACCAACTACACAAATCCATACAACCACTAGATGGCAGCCAAAAATCCTGCTAACTCTTTGTGGGCACCTAGGGGTTCAGAAGATGAACAGTTGACCAGTCAACATTGTTTAAAGGAACAAAATCACTTGAAAGAAAGAAAAATTGGAGTGAGTGGAGTAACAAGAGTGTTGTGTGAGCCAGTTGGAGGACGCTTCCCATATAATGCAAGCCTGGAATTTCAACTGAAGGAATCACAGCCCTTAGACCAGACCTTTCCAAACTGTGTGTCGGGACACGTTAGTGTGTCGGCTGCAGTGTCTGGGTGTGTCGCGGCAGCGGCTGCCTCCTGGCTTCCACGCAGGTCCTAGTGCCTGCCTGCCTCCAAACCTACTGTGATTCCGCGCAGGTCCTAGTGCCTGCCTTGTGCCCTGCTGTAAGAGTGTGTCGCAAAATGATGCCCTGCTGTAAGAGTGTGTCGCGAAATGATGCATGTCTAAAAAGTGTGTCACCAACATGAAAAGTTTGGAAAGCTCTGCCTTAGACTGTCCTGTGTTAAAGCTGTATGAAGAGCAATGCAATGTAGATCTGTTCCAGGTAAACAATAATGGCACAAATGTGGGAGCAGAAGCTTTAGGGCACTATGGTTCCTTCTGGCTTCAGGATGGGAGGAGAGCAAAGCAGTTGTGTGGATGAGGCAGAACTCAGCAATAGGCATTAATAGGGCCTGGGTATTCACTGTAGTTGCTCTGGCACAACGCTCCTTAAGTCAACATAAGATTGAAATTTGCACCTCGGTATAATATCAGGGCTGAAAATAACTAAAAGAGACTAAATGCAAGAATTCAATAATCAGCAATTACCTAGGTCAGTTTTCACAGTACACACCAATCTATAAAGTTCAGTACACAATCCTATGTTTCACTATATAATATGCCCTCCTTCCAATTGTTTATAGCTTGGATATAACAGGTTGCAATGTTTATCTGTATCTGGAACAACCTATCATGGAATTTACCAAGGTTTTCATAGATTTCAGAATCTAACTGGCTGATTCTGATTCCATTGTGGATTTAAGAGCTGAATGGGAAAATAAGGAGTAACACGGTTACTTGTTCATTGCTTTACATTGTATCATGTCATACAATCACAGCTAATTATTAAGCTCACACATTGGGTAAGCAAAAAGGAAGGTTAGCTTTAACTTAGCATATTGTGTTAACTCAGCCCCAGTAACTATTAAGCATCACTGTGCTTTTCGGAGGTATGTGCATCTTGTATAGCTTTTTGGCTGAAAGAGAAAACATTTGTTGCATTGTATAACCTCAACCTTATCCCATGCTAAAACAAACATTGTTGAATTTCAGACTATGGTTCATAATGACTACAGAAATACTTGAATTCACTTCATATTAACCCCGTGCCATCAGATTGCAAATGAGAAAGTGCTGCAAGTTTCTTCCAGTCAAAAACAGACAGGTCATTTATTTTTACAAGTTGTAAAAGCCCTGATTAAATACAGTAGGTACCTCCAGTGAAACCTGGAAAACTACAAACAGATCTATTCACTAAAGGAGGAAACAGCTCTCTGAATGTGCTTCTTTTTTTTTTCCTGAGAAAAAGGGTGTTGCCATTGAGAGTAAACAAAACTGTCAGTTTTTTCTGTTACATTTGAACTTGGGCAGTTTTTGAAATACAGAAATCTGAAGGAAAAAGTCAGAATGACATGCTTTGTTTCCATTTCATATCGCTCTCTTTGTTCAATTACAGACAGAAACCAAAGGGGTAACTCCAGGCCTTTGGAAATCTCCTGGCAGAAATGACTACATGTAACTCTTTCTCACCCTGATTTCCAGATCTCGCTTCCCGGGGGAATCACCTACTTTCTAAGCATCCAGCTCCCTATGAAGCGTGTGACTGAGTTGAAGCAATAGTCTGTTGAAATAATCATGTGGCTGGATTCCCCGAATCACTAAGCTAAAAACAAGCCACTTGTTGGCTTAACACAATGTATGAACCCAACGTTGCATGTTTGTATATGGATGTCTTGGGTGAACTCTGTTCTGTTCTGTTATGCCAAAGCATTTCCACCCCAAAGCACATTTTAAGCTTATTTCTTTCTTTGGCAGTGATTCTACCACCACCCTTCCCATGCTACTTAGAGAAAAATAGCTTTAAAAATGTCAAAAGGTGAAACACTGCGCAGGGGGGACATTCAGTTCACCCTTCATTCTGCATTTTAAATTACCTCTCCACCCACCCACACACTCAAGTGTGTCATTTGGCAATAAAAATTGTTCTTAAAACAGCAGCTTGTAGTTCTTAATTGTTGGGTGCACAGTGCAACACACTGAACTTGATGCATGAAGTATTTATTTATTTAAAGTACTTTTAAGCCAATTTAACAGTTAAGTTCTTAGGAGTCCTTGGTGCTCTCTGAGCCTTGTTGTTTTCTTGCAGACATTTCATTGCCAGGCTAGGCAACATCTTCAGTGCGAAAAGGGAGTGGAACTTGCTCTCTGTTTATATACCCTGGCTTGTCCTGCCTGTGTTGGCAGAACATCATAAGTAAACCAAAAGACCCAGTAGCCCAAGAAGAAAAAACAGGAGTCATCTACAACATACAGTGTAAGGACTGTAACAGCCACTATGTAGGACAGACCGGCAGAAGACTAGCAGAACACATCCATGAACACCAACTAGCAGTCAGAAGACACAATGAAAACTCCTTAATCTCACAACACATGGACAGACATAACATACCTTCAATTGGGAAACTGTGAGCATCTTAAACCAAGCCAAGTCCAAAAATGCTAGAGAATTCCTGGAAGCTTGGCACTCAGACAAAGCAGCCATCAACAGACACATAGAGGTAAACAACATTTACATACCATTCATAAGAGACAATAGAAAAGCCAGAAGACCAGAACACCTCCTTGCCAGCAATCATCACCCAGATATGCAAAGATTAACACCAGGATTAGCACCAGGGGAACAATCAAACAGCACAATATACCCTAATCAAGGAACTATTAACTCAGTCAATCAACCAAGCAGCACACAACAACCCAATCAAGGAACTACCAAGGAGAGTACAACACCCCCACCAACACAGGCAGGACAAGCCAGGGTATATAAACAGAGAGCAAGTCCCACTCCCTTTTTGCACTGAAGATGTTGCCTAGCCTGGCAATGAAACATCTGCAAGAAAACAACAAGGCTCAGAAAGCACCAAGGACTCCACAGTTCAACCCTGAGCTACAAATATTCTCTTCGAGTGAAGTTCTTCTCACACAATATGCTAGGATAGAACCTTCTTATAATATTACAATAATAATATAACTAGCAGAACTAAAATCAAAATAATAACACAGTAAAATGAAAATCGGCCAACATTACAGTTGGAACCACACATCATGCTAAGCAACTACGGTTTGTCCGAACCTGGCCTTAAGGTTGATAACAAACTTCAACAAACTCCAGCTTACAAGGAGTTACCAAGAACAAAGCTACCTGAAGCAGGTGGATCAAAATTATACATATATTTTTGAAAATTATGACATTTTATCTTACAGTGTTGCCAGAAAAAGCCCCTTCCACAGTCACTGCTTCTATTACCAATTCCCCCAAAACAGTTTGAAATTGATTTTTGAAACACAGAGACTAGAGACGCTTTTGAGGTGACCAGAAAGTGAAAAGGTAGGATCAGGGTCCCATCCAGATTCTTCTTTCATGTTGGATGCAGTATTTGCACAAGATTCCAAATGGTTGCCAAGGGAAGGAAGGCCACCAAGGCACTACCCCTCTGCTTTCTCAGAACACATGTGAAACAATAGCATCGTGAGAAGACATGTCAGCTTAACATCTGTGAGGTTGGAGGACAGGCTACCAGGAGCTGTGTGCTGGTAACATGCTAGTTTCTCCTAATGAGGAACCAGCCTACCCACATACTCTCCAGACCGTCAGTCTTTCAGAAGGGAAAATGGCTAAAGTACAGTTTGAGACAAACCACAGCTGAGATGGAAATAGATACACTCAATTAAGAAACAGATGATGGCATGTGACCCTATAGATTCAGGGCAAAGAAGTATCCTTAGGTCCAGACAAATGTCTGGCTCTGAGCTGAAGGTGACGGTAGGCTTGTGAGGACTCAGGAAGTTTCATATTCTTCCCATTCAGATGCAAACCAGGCTGAACTAGTGCTTTCCTCCTTTTGGCCAGCTGTTTGTGCATTATAGAAGGCCTGATTTTCTTCTTCCTCAAAAGAGGTTGAGCAACTGACCTAAGAAAAAAGCCTTTTCTGAGAAATGGAAGTTGCACGCCTGATAATTTTACATTCAGCTTAGTTCTATTTAAAAGAAAACAGGCAACTGCCCCCCCCCCGCTCCAGTGGTTCAAGTTGCTCTTTTTTCATTTTTTTCCATAATTGTCAAAAACAATTGTATCATAATCTGAAATATTTGATATATTGGTACTTGGAATATCCTGAAAATAGGTTCCGGATAAATATACTGTATGTTGCAAAAAAAAGAGACATGAGTAACTAGGCTTCACTTGTCCTTGACCCATCATGACCTACAGTATCCTCCAGATATGTTGGGACTATTTCCAGAAACATGCAGGGAGTTGTATTCTCCACACATCTAGAAGGCCAAATTTCAGGAAACTTCACTCTACATGAAGCCCTATCCAGGTCTCCATATCCTGGGACATCTCTATCTTATTATTGATGGAATGTTTGATTGATTGATTGATTGATTTCTATCCACCTTTCATTCAGGAGCTCAAGATAATGTACATAGGGCTCCCTCCTGTTTTTTTCACCTACAACTTCCTTCAATTCATTCACCTGTTTGTGAGGTAGCTTGGGCTGAAAGAAGAGTATTTTTATTTATTTATGTATTTATTTTTATTTTATGTATTTATTTATTTTTTGGATTTATCCCCGCCCATCTCCACCATGGTAGACTCTGGGCGGTTTACAATCACAATATAAAAGTTAAAAACTTATACATTTAAAACTACCATAAAAATAAAAAATAAAAATCCAAAAGATGGTATGTTCTTAAAAGGAGGATATTATTATGCTAACCATTATTTAATTTTTATCCCGCCTTTATTATTTTTATAAATAACTCAAGGCGGCGAACATACCTAATGTCCTTCCTCCTCCTATTTTCCCCACAACAGCAACCCTGTGAGGTGAGTTGGGCTGAGGGAGAGTAACTGGCCCAAGGTCACCCAGCCGGCTTTCATGCCTAAGGCGGAACTAGAACTCTCTGTCTCCTGGTTTGCTATTGGCTCCCTAGGGCTGAGAGAGAGAGTGACTGGCCCAAGGTCACCCAGCCGGCTTTCATGCCTAAGGCGGGACTAGAACTCTCAGTCTCCTGGTTTCTAGCCCAGCACCTTAGCCACTAGACCATTTATGATAAAGCTGGCTCTTCACTAAAAAGCACTATGTATTTGGGGGCAATTGCAAAAGTGGCTGGAATGGGTCATCAGTCTGATAACACACACCTAGTCTCATATGCATTTGTATGATTTAAACCGTGTTGGGACAATAGGCTAATCTCCCCCAAAAGCAATACTTTGTGCAGCTGCCAATGGCCTTTGTCAGCTGAGAAGCCTGGATTACTCGCTCCCTAGAGTCCACTCAAGATGCCTAAACGAGTGGCTTCTACTGAGTTCTTAATTACATTTAGAGTACATACTCAAGCTTGCTTAATACAAATTAATTACCTTCTAGCTCACCATAGCTGCTCTTTTGAGTAAATTAGCATGGTGGTCAAAAGGTGGCTTCCTTGCTCATTCTATAGAATAGTGCATATGGAATAGGAACCCTAATTCCTTTTAATGTTTGTGAATCTTCACTTAGGAGATGGTGGCTAACCATAGTATTCTTGAGTGGAAATAATCTCTTAACATTGCTGGCTCCTTAAATTAACTTACTTGTTTGTCACAAAGATCTTGATTAGGATTTGGGGGCCTTCAGGTGATTAGGAGAAAGACCAGCTCTGGTGTCTGTGGCCAGGAACCTCGGGAACTTATTAGATGATGCACTTTCCCTTCAGCCATGTGTAGTGGCAACTGGGAGAAGGTAGCATCTTCATTTAGTGAGCATCCATTGAATCGTACACACCAATATTGTACATATGTTCAGGCCCTAACTACTGACTATCGCAACAGTCTACTGAACTGGGTGGGTCTTCTCCTTTTCTCCCTTTCTCCTGGTTCAGAACTTTGCAATATGCATTGTTCTGGACCTCCCTTGTTTCTCCCATATTTCTTCCAACTGTTGGAGGTCTCCCTATTATGGCCAGAGCCCAATTTGAGCTTTTGGTGCTAGTGTGGAAGGCCATGCGGTTACCTGTCCCATCTCCTGTCTTTGGTGGCATCCTGTTTATACAATGCATTTGGCCAAACGGGCTTCTTTCCATTCCCACTCCACCCCATTTGCATGCAATTTAGGACCTGGGTCCCAAATTATGGAATTCTCTTCTTTTTCTACTCTGGTCTTACACATTTTTGGATATGTCTGACATTTAAGAGAGATTTGAAAACATAGTTATTTAATAATTCAGGGTGATTGGTGAAAGTGATTTGAGTAGATATTGAGAATGGTGATTACTAAATGGTATATGATAAGACTATCCTGTTGTCTTATTGATAAATTCATATAGCAAGGTGTCAGTTACAGTATACAGGTATAGATTTTTTGCTCACATACTGTAAGTATTCTTTTTATGGTATTGTAATTATATCACAATGTATATTAATTTTATAGTGTTTGTATAATTTTACTTTTGTTTTAGCTTAAATGTTTATTTTAGTTGTGGTTGGACTGCTCCCTAGAGGGGGATGTGTTATAAAGAAAATAGTTTGTGTAGTGTCCTTGTTTACAGCTTCTAGTTGTGGAAATTTGCTCTAGCTGGCAGAGCAAAGAAAGAGATTGTATGAAGGGACTCTAGGAAAGCTAATATTGGATTCACACAACACACTAACTGCATAGGCTGAGTTCACACAACATGCTAGGCTAAAATGGGACTGGCTGGTTTGCAAACACAGCCACTACCTCAGACTCCGGTAGAGAGAAACACAAGATGTAGTATCTTGTGTTTCTCTTTCAGGCAGTCTGGGTTCTGCCTTCTCTTCTCTTGTACCTTGTAAGTCTTCTGAAATATTTGCGTGTGCCTGGATCGTGATATATTGTGATATTTAAAAAATGGGATGCTAATAAATTCATAATTCAAGAATCCTGTCAGCCACTCTAAAGCACTGTACCTCAATACAGTAGTTTTCTAACACAGATAAAGTTTCATCTCAGGAGTTCATTTAATTTAAAACCTTGATATTTCATAAATTTATAGATAGAACAACAGTCAGTAAGTGGTATTTTTAAACAAAAGCCTTTAAAAATGTATTAATCATTTTTTAAAAGAAAAGAAAACAAACAAGCAAAAGGAGAAAAAACTAAAAAGGAAAAAAATTGATGCGGAAATATAATATCAGTAAGTGGACAAATTTATCAAGGTTACGCAGTTAGTGGTCAGTATGCTATTGATAAGAAATTAACCATAAAAACAAAGTACATTGAAATATTTTAACTATGTAAGAAATGATTTTAAATTCTGAGCTGAGTGCCAAAATCTCCACTAAATACTTCTATTTGCCTTGCTGAATAATATATAGTATATATGGAAGATATTCTTGCTTAAATTTGGTTAAATTTCTGTTATGAATATAAGCTGTTACTTATTGCTGCATATTCTCCAAATTTAAGTTCCCTGTCTTATATTGTTGGTATCGTATCTCTTTTCCAATCCTCGTGGCTGGGAACATGTATATCTTGGTAAATTGGGATATTTTGTTTTGAAATTATACCTAGTTAAGAAAAAAAAGTGGTTTCATTTCAAATTTGATTTTTAAAACTCTCTGAATAGTGCTGTGCATTTCTTTCCAGTAGTTTTGAGTTGTTTTTTTACATGTCCACTACATATGGTAAAATGTTCCTTCTGTCTCATGGCATTTCCAGCATTTATTACTATATGATTTGTCTATCTTGGCAATTAATGACGGTTGCATAGCATCTATAAAACATTTTATACCAGTTTTCTCTTAAGTTGTAACTTGCGGTAAATTTTATAGATTTGTTCCATAATTCTTCCCCCTGGAGTGGGCAGCTATAATAATGTAATGACATAAATAATAAATAAATAATATCTAAGTAACAGTTTGTATATACATCCTAGTAGGTGGTCTTGATTGTGTATGAACATTTTAAATTCTTTCATTTTTCTTAGAAGCCCTTCCTCATTTTTGAGGTCCATTTTTATTCTTCCAACGATTTGTAGTTACATCAACCACAGTATATTCTGGCCTTCAACAAAAGCCTTGATAAAGACGGATTTCCCTTTCTTCAGACTGATTGGGCTCACAAATCTTGGCCCCTTGCTTGGGGCCAAGGAAGAAGTAGTCACTCTTGGGGATGGCTAATACCTTAGAGAGCCCCTCTCCTACATTGGATTAAGTTAGATCTTATTATTCTTGGATTTTAATCTTGTTTTATAATTTAGTAATTTTATATTGTATGTATTTTTATGCCTTTTGTTTTATTATCTTGTTGTAAACCGCCCAGAGTCCCTCCGGTGGAGGGAGATGGGCGGTGATATAAGTCTGACTAATAAATAAATAAATAAATAAACAAACAAACAAACAAACAAACAAACAAATAAATGTAATTTACTGATTTTAGTTTGGTCTGTTGTGTGAACCTATCCACTGTGATTTGGAAATCACGATTAACACCTGCCAAACCTAGTTTAGCATGCCCCAGATCATTCAGAAATGCATAGCTGAAATTTGGTAGCATAATGGTTATTTTGGATAGCATTTTCTTTTGAAAAATTAAGTTCTTTTGTTAACTCTCCCCAAAATAAAAATTTAAATGTAGCCTGAAAATTTGGATACAACCCACTCCATTAATGTCATTATAATGGGGCGCGGTAGCTCAGCGGGTTAAACCGCTGAGCTGTTAGTCTGCTGACCATAAGGTCGGCAGTTCGAATCCGCGTGGTGAGGTGAGCTCTCGTCACTAGCCCCAGCTTATGCCAACCCAGCATTTTCGAAAGCTATAAGCAAGTAGATAAATGGGTACCACTCACGTGGGGCAATATGCTGGCGTCCTGTCAATGAGTCGCCCTCGGAGTCGAAGACAAAAGATCTGGAGAAGCCCATGGTGGTGGCTGAGGACGGAGGCTGAGGACGACGGATCCAATTACAACTTCCGGGACGTCAGCAGCCGGCTCAGAAAGCAAAGCATTCTGGGGCTTGTAGTTCCGATGCCTGAAAAAGAAGAGTCGGTTCCCTTACCCCCTCCCTAATTGCGCGCGGTGCACTGCAATGTATATATATGAATGTATAATTAAATATGTATGAGATTGTAAGCCGCCTAGAGTCCTCCATTAGGGAGGGGATAGGCGGGGTATAAATAAGATAAATAAAATAAATAAATATAAAGGCAGGCCTGCTACTGCCTTCAGACACTGAAGATAATGACATAAACTTGTGCAGTCCCCAGCTGTTTGTCGCTCCTCCCTCCCTCCCAGGATAACTTACAATAATTAAAACCAGAGATAAAAATGTTAAATAACAATTGAAGTATACAGTGAAATATAATTAATTAAAATAAATAGTTAAGCCATTAAGACAGCTGCAGAGAAGTTTAAGTTAAGTTCCTTAAAATCAACATATAAATATATTAAAGGCCTGAGAAAATCAAAACATCTTTGCCTAGTGCTGACAAGACAGTAAATTCCCAGGACACACATCTATCTATCTATCTATCTATCTATCTATCTATCTATCTATCTATCTATCATCTATCTATCTATCGAATTTATCACCGCCCAACTCCCCCAAGGGGGACTCTGGGCGGTTTACAACAGAATTAAAATCATGGATATACATTTATAAATAAAATAAAATACATAAGTAATAATTTAAAATATAATGAATAAAATGGGATCCAATGGCAGAATATTCTTAAGTTCGTAAAAAAGGCCACCTCAGAGCTAATCTAAGGAGCTAGCCATCTCCAGGTATCTCCATTCTCCTTCCGACCCCAAGCATACTGACAGAACCAGGTTTTGAGTCTTTTTGACTCACACATGCTGAACCCCAATATAGGAGGACACCTGGAGCAGGTTTTTGGTTTATAGATGAGCATATTAGGTGTGGTTTTATTTAATAACCCATAATTAAGTAACCCATAGTATAACATAACACAGAAACCTAATCAGCCATACATTCATGAGAAACAGATCTAAATAGCAATATAACTTTTAACCCAGAAAAGTTCAGTTTGCTTTGTTACTAAATTTATACTCTGCCTTTCTGCTTCTGTAAACGGTCAGAGGATTACACCAATTACAAAAATTTAAAACAAAACAAAACAAAACAAAACTGTAACATCTATCCAATTAAAATCAGCATTGGTACTGTATTCTTGATTACAGCAATTAAAATTAACAGCTTTGGGATCGAGATGTATTCTTTGCCATTTTTCTGGGTCCTGGAAGGGAGAGTCCAAACACCTCTCTTTGGGGAGAACTTTTCCATTATTCTGGGGGCTATGAGAAGATCTCCTGCATAGAAGATCATGGAAGGCAGCAGGGGCATCTTCCAACTGGGCCTCACCAAGGCTGACCTTACTACTACACACTCCCCCCTTTTCCATGAGTTTTTAGCCCTGTGAACTGTCTTAAGTAAGATTGCATTTTATAGTAAGACATAATTTCAAATTAATACATATAGGATTTGGCTGCACACACTTCCAGTGTAAATTTACTGTATATGAACTGTTATGAACAGTAAACATCTTTTTTTTCTTTAGTCATTCAACAGTATATTAAAAAATCCCGTTTCATTCTGAGAGCATTCTAGTTTTTGCTAGTGCAGAGCTTTCCAAACTGTGTGTCGCGACACGTTAGTGTGTTGGCTGCAGTGTCTGGGTGTGTTGCGGCTGCTGCTGCCTCTGAGCCCTGCCAGGATTCCGCACAGGTCCTCATGCCTGCCTTGTGCCTCGCTGCCTCCAAACCTGCTGTGATTCCACGCAGGTCCTAGTGCCTGCCTTGTGCCCTGCTGTAGGAGTGTGTCGCGAAATGATGTCCTGCTGTAAGAGTGTGTCGCGAAATGATGCCCTGCTGTAAGAGTGTGTTGCAAAATGATGCATGTCTAAAAAGTGTGTCACCAACATGAAAAGTTTGGAAAGCTCTGCACTAGTGCCTCAAAAAGTAGGAAGATTGGAAAATGTCTCAGTCTTCTATGCTGTGCCCCAAAAGCCATAAATACTACTTGGCTTGGTAGAGCATTATAAATTGGAAAGTCAGAGTGGCTGCACACCTAATTTTGCATATGTCTCCCAGGTCAACCTTCCGCTGGGGAGGAAGCTGAACTAGGCAATGTAGTTCCTCAAAATCCCACCTACTGTAGTAATTGTGCAGACAGAAATTAGATTCCTAATTCATCCACAATAACACCCTGCAGATACACTGGATCGATTCCTGCCTGAAACTGTGCAGCCAGGGACTCTTTACAACTTTTGTGAAATAGCGTGTAAGTTCTTGATTTTCTTTTCTAATTTCCTGGGGGTTTGAAGCATTGAAATGATCTTATATTCTCCCCTGAAACTGAAGAGTTATTTTTATTATTACTGTATTTGCTTGCTTTTTATAACACAGTACTTTATCAATTTAAACACTTAACTAGAAAAATGCCAGCAAATTAGTGTAAATTCTGTGTGAGTGAGAGAGGGAAAGGGGGAAAAACGACTGATTTGTATGCCACCTTGTGCTCTTGGGAGAGAAGATGTGTGTTGGTCATCAGGCATTTCTTTAACAGAATGACACCTCCCTTGGTATACAGATGACAAGTTTCGAGTCCAGATTTGATCCAAAGGGTCCAGTTTTTCCCCATGTGTATTTGTATGTGCTTTATACGAGATTCAGTCGTAAAGCTCAGAGTGATCTGGATCAAAACTGGATATCAAACTTGGCCCACTTTACACGGCTAATATAAGGATAAAAGATGGGGGATTCTGCATGCCACTTTCTGCCTGGGGAGAGCAGAAATTACAGAATTACAGAAAGAGCAGAGTTCCTACCCAGTACACATACATACACCATTTTTATCCTCACAAAACCTCAGTGAAAGGGGACAAGTCTGAAGTCCAGATTCCACCAAAATTACCTTGAGTTTACAATTGACTCCTGCATCATACACATTCCCCCACCCCACCCCAATACACTTAGGGAATAAACACTGGGGAACATCAGACCAGGGAAGCAATGTTATGTGTAGCAGAGGCTGGATGCAGTTGGGGGGAGATGTGTATGAATGGAGACTACAGAAGGGATGGGTGAAGGAACCTTAGCAAACTCCAGGTATTCACAACAGCCAACTGGAGAGCTGGAAAAAAGGAGACAGAATCACTCCCAATGAAAACACTGATGGCAACATTTATACTTGCTCCAGCAAAGGAGATCGTTACCTTGTCGTGGTGCTGGAGCTTGAGCACCTCAATGAAACCATGAGCTAAACCGTGAAGGGACACCCAAGACAGGAAGGTCGTGGCAGAGAGGTCAGACTAAATACGATCCCTGGGGAAGGTAATGGCAACCCACCCCAGTATTCTTGCCATGAAAACTAAATGGATCAGTACAACCAAAGATATGTCGGTATACCATCGGAAGATGGGACTCCCAGGTCGGAAGATGGTCAAAATGCTACTGGGGAGGAACAGAGGATAAGTTCAACTAGCCCCAGATGTGATGACGCAGCTAGCTCAAAGCCGAAAGGACGGCTAGCGGCTGACGGTGCTGGTGGTGAACGACGAATCCGATGTTCTAAAGATCAACACACCATAGGAACCTGGAATGTAAGATCTATGAGCCAGGGCAAATTGGATGTGGTTATTGGTGAGATGGCAAGATTAAATATAGACATTTTAGGTGTCAGTGAACTGAAATGGACTGGGATGGGCCACTTCACATCAGATGACCACCAGATCTACTACTGTGGACAAGAGGACCACAGAAGAAATGGAGTAGCCTTCATAATTAATAATAAAGTGGCTAAAGCAGTGCTTGGATACAATCCAAAAAACGATAGAATGATCTCAATTCGAATTCAGGGTAAGCCATTTAACATCACAGTGATCCAAATATACGCCCCAACCACAGATGCTGAAGAAGCAGAAGTAGATCAGTTCTATGAGGATCTGCAGCACCTACTAGATAATACACCAAAAAGAGATGTTATTTTCATTACAGGAGACTGGAATGCTAAGGTGGGTAGTCAGACGACACCTGGAATTACAGGCAAGCATGGTCTGGGAGAACAAAATGAAGCAGGACATAGGCTGATAGAATTTTGCCAAGACAACTCACTGTGCATAACAAACACTCTCTTCCAACAACCTAAAAGACGACTTTATACATGGACTTCACCAGATGGTCGACACCGAAATCAGATTGACTACATCCTTTGCAGCCAAAGGTGGCGGACATCTATACAGTCGGTAAAAACAAGACCTGGAGCTGACTGTAGTTCAGATCACGAACTTCTTATTGCACAATTTAGAATCAGACTAAAGAGAATAGGGAAGACCCACAGATCAGTTAGATATGAGCTCACTAATATTCCTAAGGAATATGCAGTGGAGGTGAAGAATAGATTTAAGGGACTAGATTTAGTAGATAGGGTCCCGGAAGAACTATGGACAGAAGTTCGCAACATTGTTCAGGAGGCGGCAACAAAAAACGTCCCAAAGAAAAAGAAAACCAAAAAGGCAAGATGGCTGTCTGCTGAAACACTGGAAGTAGCCCAAGAAAGGAGGAAAGCAAAAGGCAACAGTGATAGGGGGAGATATGCCCAATTAAATGCAAAATTCCAGAGGTTAGCCAGAAGAGATAAGGAATTATTTTTAAACAAGCAATGTGCGGAAGTGGAAGAAGACAATAGAATAGGAAGGACAAGAGACCTCTTCCAGAAAATTAGAAACATTGGAGGTAAATTCCAGGCAAAAATGGGTATGATCAAAAACAAAGATGGTAAGGACCTAACAGAAGCAGAAGAGATCAAGAAAAGGTGGCAAGAATATACGGAAGATCTGTATAGGAAGGATAATAATATTGGAGATAGCTTTGACGGTGTGGTCAGTGAGTTAGAGCCAGACATCCTGAAGAGTGAGGTTGAATGGGCCTTAAGAAGCATTGCTAATAACAAGGCAGCAGGAGACGATGGTATCCCAGCTGAACTGTTTAAAATCTTGCAAGATGATGCTGTCAAGGTGATGCATGCCATATGCCAGCAAATTTGGAAAACACAAGAATGGCCATCAGATTGGAAAAAATCAACTTATATCCCCATACCAAAAAAGGGAAGCACTAAAGAATGTTCAAACTATCGAACAGTGGCACTTATTTCACATGCCAGTAAGGTAATGCTCAAGATCTTGCAAGGTAGACTCTAGCAATTCATGGAGCGAGAATTGCCAGATGTACAAGCTGGGTTTAGAAAAGGCAGAGGAACTAGAGACCAAATTGCCAATATCCGCTGGATAATGGAGAAAGCCAGGGAATTTCAGAAAAACATCTATTTCTGTTTTATTGACTATTCTAAAGCCTTTGACTGTATGGATCATAACAAATTGTGGCAAGTTCTTGGTGGTATGGGGATACCAAGTCATCTTGTCTGCCTCCTGAGGAATCTGTATAACGACCAAATAGCAACAGTAAGAACAGAGCACGGAACAACGGATTGGTTTAAGATTGGGAAAGGAGTACGGCAGGCTTGTATACTCTCACCCTACCTATTCAACCTGTACGCAGAACACATCATGCGACATGCTGGGCTTGAGGAATCCAAGGCTGGAGTTAAAATCGCTGGAAGAAACATTAACAATCTCAGATATGCAGATGATACCACTTTGATGGCTGAAAGCGAGGAGGAGTTGAGGAGCCTTATGACGAAGGTGAAAGAAGAAAGTGCAAAAGCTGGGTTGCAGTTAAACCTCAAAAAAACCAAGATTATGGCAACCAGCTTGATTGATGACTGGCAAATAGAGGGAGAAAAAGTGGAGGCAGTGACAGACTATGTATTTCTAGGCGCAAAGATTACTGCAAACGCTGACTGCAGCCAGGAAATCAGAAGACGTCTACTTCTTGGGAGGAGAGCAATGGCAAATCTTGATAAAATAGTTAAGAGCAGAGACATCACACTGACAACAAAGGTCCGCATAGTTAAAGCAATGGTATTCCCTGTAGTAACCTATGGCTGCGAGAGCTGGACCATAAGGAAGGCTGAGCGAAGGAAGATAGATGCTTTTGAACTGTGGTGTTGGAGGAAAATTCTGAGAGTGCCTTGGACTGCAAGAAGATCAAACCAGTCCATACTCCAGGAAATAAAGCCAGACTGCTCACTTGAGGGAATGATATTAAAGGCAAAACTGAAGTACTTTGGCCACATAATGAGAAGACAGGATACCCTGGAGAAGAAGCTGATGCTAGGGAAAGTGGAAGGCAAAAGGAAGAGGGGCCGACCAAGGGCAAGATGGATGGATGGTATTCTGGAGGTGACGGACTCAACCATTGGGGAGCTGGGGATGGTGACGGCCGACAGAAAGCTCTGGCATGGACTGGTCCATGAAGTCACGAAGAGTCGGAAACGACTGAACGAATAAACAACAACATTTATACATCCCGTTGGTTCTTACTAAAGGCAGTAGCTGGTCTTCTGTTCTATTAGATCTGGAACTGAGTCAATGTGAAGAATCTTTCCCCCCCCCCCAAACTATATTATATGTTTGTGAATTATGTTCCAGTTGCAATTTTACTATTCTTCCTAGGTTTTGTTTTTTTGCTTGTTTTTTAGTTGCAGCTTGCTGGGATTCTCCCCCCCCCTTTTTTTTTTGGGTATAAAATGGCTGAAACTGAAAGAATTTTATGTTTGTCCATCCTAAAATTGGTCACTAGTTGGAATTCTGAATTTTTGAAAATGCCATATTTTGGGCAAAACTCAACCAATCTTTACCAAATTTTGTATGCTTGTGGGAATGATCTATGGTTTCACACAAACCACATTTTTAAGAATATTATGTTTATATTTTTCATTTTATGGCTAATAGAATGTTCAGGAAATAAATGCAATGTCCTTTACTAGCTAGCAAATGATTGCACATTAATACAGTCCTAATATACTTGCTTCTCCTTTCTGAAATGTTACATTTCAACTAAGTAGAAGGAAATAATTATTTCTGTACGTTCCACAATAAGGTTTTCTAAGTTTATGAGTCTTGCCCTACTGAAAATTCTGTCAAGTGAGACATCTTTTAATAAAAATAACAGATCAATAAGATAGTTGTAGGAAATGAGTACTATACTATATGCCTATGAGCCACATATGAAAGTGAACCATTTTTCTTTTGCAAGAAATTTCAAAAACAATAAGACGATATTATAAGTTGAATACCATTCGGCCCATCATTTATGTGGTGTTCTCTGGTTGTTTCCTGTCTTGGTTTGTGGCATAATGTAAGCAAAATCAAGGTCTAAGACAGGGCTTTCCAAAGTTTTTCCCGCGGCGACACACCAACCGGCGTTGGTGTGTCGCCGCAGGAAAACCCGGAAGTGCGGCAGCGCGCAAAAACCCGGAAGCGCTGCTGCTGCTTTCAGGTTTTGCACGCTGTAGTTGGTGTGTTGCCGCAGGAAAACCCGGAAGCGCTGATGATGATCAGTGCTTACGGGTTGTGTGGCGACACACCAGACTGTGTGTGGTGACACACTTTTGTGTCGCGACACACAGTTTGGAAAGCTCTGGTCTAAGACATAGACATACACGATCAGAAGATGTGGCGGCTAGCGTCCTGCTGTTGTCTAGCACTGAGCTATAATATTGACCAAGGAAGAAGCTGAGGGCTTAATGTAGCCATGCTTTCATCAGCACCACTTCCTGCTACACTGCCCAGTTCAGATTCCTTGGAGATCTCTTAGCTCCAGATCCACACTGAGCACATGTACTGCTTTCTTTGCTGAAACCCAACCCAAGCAATTAAAATAATTTATGATATTTCTGGAAATTAAATATTTGAAAACTGAGCAAAACAAGCTAGACATTTTCATTTAATACCTCTATATAGATAGGAATGGAACTTTCAAGCAAAGAGGAACAAAGTTTTTTTGCAGACAAAATCCCATTTGCAAAAAATATGATCACTACTTTAGTATTTATCTCCCTAAGCCTGAAGAACCCCAACTAAAAGTATGTAATATTTTATTTATTTTCAGAATTTGTGCACAAATGATCAGACGCTTCCTAGGTAGATTAAGAAATGTTGTTCCCATAAACAAATCTTAACAGGACAATGTGTATGTATGAAGATTTATTATTCCAGGGAGAAACATACCAGAGGGGCTGGATTCATATATCTGTTATTTTGTTACCCCAGCCAATTGTGGCTCATTTAATAGCCTGGGATTAAAACAAATGACAGTCTTAGAATAAAGTCAAGTTGTTCTCTTATCGCCTTCAAATATGTTTTAAATACGAATGTCTCACAGAAATACCTGAGAAATAGCTATCATACTCTACAGTGTTCAACTTCTGGACCTTATAGTGTGCTAGTTCATCAGTACTCAACTTTAGTTAAATTCTTTGATCAATAAGTGCACACTGACTTCATACGCTCAGCAAAGCCATGAAGTGGCATTTTTGTTTTTGTTTTAGCTTAGTAAACGGTGTGGATGCAGCAGTTATAGTTTGTAAACCATGGTGTTATGATTTATTTACATGATGTGTGAACCTAGCTGACAAATCATGATTAATCAAAGCTGTTGTGTGAAGACAATCAGGTCACAGTAGCCAGGATCACATAAAATTAAACTATCATCAGTGATTTAAAACCATGGTGGTTGGGTTCACACATCACTAGAAACCCAAGCCAAACAAGGTACTTTATGGCATAATAAAATATTAAAAAGCAGAGACATCACCTTGCCAACAAAGGTCCGTATAGTTAAAGCTATGTTTTTTCCAGTAGTAATGTATGGCTGTGAGAGTTGGACCATAAGGAAGGCTGAGCGCCGAAGAATTTATGCTTTCAAAATGTG
Organism: Charina bottae; assembly: GCA_023362775.1. Classification (NCBI taxonomy): domain Eukaryota; kingdom Metazoa; phylum Chordata; class Lepidosauria; order Squamata; family Charinaidae; genus Charina; species Charina bottae. Next base: position 140,909,696 of record JALMGJ010000001.1, read on the forward strand.
GTGCTGGAGAAGACTCTTAAGAGTCCCTTGGACTGCAAGGAGGTCAAATCAGTCAATCCTAAAGGAAATCAATCCTGACTGCTCATTGGAAGGACAGATGCTGAAGCTGAAGCTCAAATACTTTGGCCACCTAATGCGAAGAGGGGACTCACTGGAAAGGATCCTGATGCTGGGAAAGACTGAAGGCAAAAGGAGAAGGGGACGGCAGAGGATGAGATGGTTAGATAGCATCACCGATGTAATGAACATGAATTTGAGCAAACTCCGGGAGACAGTGGAGGACAGGAAGGCCTGGCATGCTATGGTCCATGAGGTCACGAAGAGTCAGACACGACTAAACGGCTGAACAACAACAACAACAAAAACTATGCAAAAATCTTTCCCACATCTGCCCCTAGACTTGCTCCATCAAACACACTGCATCAGCTGCAAACCAGCATGTGTGTTGCAAGCACCAGAAAAGTCCAGCTGCTCTACAACCTCAGGAAACCAGCTTTTGTTTTCTGTCCCATACCTCCATATTGGATAGAATACATACTGTATTCTAGTGCATTGTGGAGGGAAATCAGAGGAGGAAGTGGAGTGCTACGTATGCTGCCTTGAGCATCTGAACAAAGGCACGATGTAAATCTAACAAGTAACAACAATCTCGCCTGCACTTTGTTTTTTCATTGACTGCCATAACCCTGCCTCCTAGCTCACATTTCACACTCATTCCACTGGGGGATAGTGAGCTCCTAAGGGGCTTGTGAACTGCAGTTGTTGAGTACTGCTTTCCATTAATACATGTGGGGACAACTACAACTGTATCACTACAGAGTTTCAACTTGAAGGAAATTCAAGACCCTGGAGACTCTGATGATTTTCTCATCCATCATTCCAGTCCATGGAAGAAAACCAGAAAGGGAAAGCAGAATATGCAAAGCACCTGGGGGTAAGGGTATTTTTTGTTTTTAGCCATGTTTTATTGGACTGTTGTGAGCCACCTAGATCATTATATGAGACAGGCGGACATATAAGTCCTGTAAATAAATAAATAAAGTTGGTGTTGATGGGAGATATTTGGTTTCATGGACCATAGTCTGAGCTAGTTAGATGATGGATTGCTGACACAAGATGGGTTGTACCTCACAAGGACTGGAAAAATTGTGTTTGGCAAGTTTGATTAGGAGGGCTGAATCCTATGGAGGATGGGGATGAAAATCCTGACGTAAGGACACCAGATCAAATCAAATACTTCTATTATAACCATAGATCAGAAAATTAAACTTTTAAATAATATATTACAGAGCAAAATTAAAATTATTTGAGGGGGCCAGCTGACGTCGTGACTTCACTGCCGACCAGCAATAGGTGGCAACTTTCCTTGTTATATCTTGGTTGGTGTCTGATAATAATAGTTCAGTATTAAACTTATCTGTTTTACCTGGGAATTGCTGGAGGATTGGTGCTATATGGTACTTTCAGAGATCTCTATAGTAATTGCAGTAGAGGAGGACATGCTTGACTATTTCTATTTCTCCAGAATTGCACGGACATAGTCTTTCATTTGTAGGTGTTTTATTATATCTGCCATAAAGAATGGCATAAGATAATAAATTATGTGTAGCTCTGAAGATTTCTTTCCTTAGGCTGGGAAGAGTTAACATGCTCAGATAGTTCACAGGTTTCCAGGTGTTCACGGTGATGAGCATTCTGGAGCTCCATGTTAGGGAGCTAATTTCAGTGTGTAATTCTACATCTTCCAGCCTTTGATATATTCTCATTTTGGCTTCATCGTAGCCAGCAGAGATTAGCTGTTCTTTAGATAGGCCAGGCTTGTCAATCAGAAGATTGCAAGTTCGGAGGTTCGAATCCCTAGCCCCGCGTGACGGAGTGAGCTCCCGCACTAGCCCCAGCTCTTGCCAACCTAGCAATTCAAAAGCATGCAAATGCAAGTAGATTAATAGGTACCACTTCGGTGGGTAGGTAACAGCGTTCCACGCATGTCTTGCTGGCCACATGACCGCGGAAGCGTCTTCGGACAACGCTGGCTCCTTGGCTAACAAACAGAGATGAGCACCGGCCCCTAGAGTTGGACACGACTGCACAAATGTGCGGGGGGAACCTTTACCTTTTAGATAGGCCAAGGGTGGCTAATTTATTTTCTACTGCCAAGGCCCATGGAGAAGCATAGTCATTTGTTGGGGTCAGTGGTGCTAGGACTACTGGGGTGGATGCCAGAGAAAAACGAGTACACTGTAGAAAGTGGGAGTGTTGCTCAAATGGGGCCCCTTGAACCACTTAAAAAGAAATCAGAATGAATATTGGCTCATAATGCTCATGACCTTCATTCTCTATACTACTAATGTTCAGAGTACGGGAAATAAACAAAATGAGCTTGAGCTCTTAGTACAGAAAATATGATTTAATACATATAAAAGAGAGATACTGTAGTGGTAAGAGGTCTGAGAGATATGACTGGAATCTCCCTCGGGGGAGATGGGGCAGTAATAGAAATTGAAAAATAAATAAATAAATAAATAAACATTTTCAAAAGGAACACAAGTAAGAGAAAGGGAAGAGAAGTTGCACTGTATGTTAACTATTTCCATTCCTGCTTGGAAATCCAAAGAACGAATCTGACAGTGCTGTTGAGAGCATCTGGATTAAAATAGGTAGACTGAAGAACAAATAACAGCAGTACTGTTATTGCTCTCTACTATTGCCCGTCTACTAAGAAGAGAATGTGCAAAAGCAAACTGCAGTTCTTTCAAAAAGATATGAAGTTGTAATGATGGGAAACTTTGCCCCAAATATTTGTTGGAAGAGGGCCAAGACATGGTTCTCCCAGGAAATTCCTGCCTTTCTTGCTGATACTTTTCACTGTTGAAGGATAGTGGAAGATACACAAGGATCAGCTATCCTTCACAATCAATTAATTATGGAAGCCAAAAGTAGCAGGGACATTAGAGGGGAAAATGAAATGCTAGAATTCTTGATTTTAAGGGAAAGTAAATCTGAACATAAATATGTGTCTTGGACTTCAAAATAGCAGATCTTAAGAAACTTTGAAATAAAAATAGGAAAAATAGAAGCAAAAAGAAAAAAATGCTCAAGAGGAGTGGGAGTTCCTAAAGAAGGAAATACTAAAAGCACAATTGCAACCAGTTTCAATGAGGGGAAAAAATGAAGACAGCTGAAGAAGACAGCATGGTTGCACAAAAAGCTTAGTTAAGATCTGGGGAAAAATGGGCATACATAGGAAATGGAAAGAGGGCCAAATCATAAAGGAAAAGTAGAGTCAGGTAGCCTGCAACTCTAGAACAGGTGTCAGAAAAGCAAAAACTCAGAATGAGCTGAAATTAATGAAGGATGCTAAGAATAACAATAAGAACTTATTTACATATGGTCAAAATAAAAGGAAAAGACAATCTGTATACTAGAAACACAAGTCTACTGGAAATCTACCCACACTAACCAAGTACTCCACTACCAAAGCAATAACCCAACCTCCCACAAGAGGAGCTGTGTAAGAACATTATTCAGACAAGCACAAACGCACTGCAGCAACCCAGAACACCAGAAAAAGGAAACAGACCACTTATATAGCATCTTCCAGCAAAATGGATACCCACGCAACTTTATCAAAAAGTGCCTGACCACTCAACCCACCACAGCAAAACCAACAGAAGCTATGAAAAGGATTACACTGCCATACATCAGAAACATCTCAGAAACTACTAATAGACTGTTACAACCACACGGCATCACCGTAGCACACAAATCAACCCAAACCCTTCAGAACATCGTAAGTAACCCAAAAGATCCAAGAAGAAAAAACAGGAGTTATCTACAACATACAGTGTAAGGACTGTAACAGCCACTATGTAGGACAGACCGGCAGAAGACTAGCAGAACGCATCCATGTACACCAACTAGCAGTCAGAAGACATGATGAAAACTCCTTAATCTCACAACACATGGACAGGCATCAACAGACACATAGAGGTAAACAACATTTACATACCATTCATAAGAGACAATAAAAAAGCCAGAAGACCAGAACACCACCTTGCCAGCAATTATCACCCAGATATGCAAAGATTAACACCAGGATTAGCACCAGAGGAACAATCAAACAGCACAATATACCCTAATCAAGGAAATATTAACTCAGTCAATCAACCAAGCAGCAAACAACAGCCCAATCAAGGAACTACCAAGGAGAGAACAACACCTCCACCAACACAAGCAGGACAAGCCATGGTATATAAACAGAGAGCAAGTCCCACTCCCTTTTTGCACTGAAGATGTTGCCTAGCCTGGCAATGAAACGTCTGCAAGAAAACAACAAGGCTCAGAGAGCACTAAGGACTCCACAATCTGTATACTGTCTGCTCAGAGAAGACAGCAAATGGCTTAACAGATAAGAAAAGGGAGAGTTAATGAACTTCTATTTTATTCAGTTTTGTAGGAATTCTGGAATGGTAATACCAGAACTCCACGCAGCTTCTAATTAGTTTATAGCAGAGCAGAAGCATCCCAGTAAACTTGCACAAGGCTTAATCAGTTCAAAACACAAAATAAACACACTTCACACGTTAATGTAAAGTTACAGAAAAATAGCTTACAGTTTTATTGTAGATCAGTTTCATGGTAGCAGAGGATGGTTCATGCGTGCGAGCAATAGGTTCTGACCAAACCCACAGTCGTCTTAATGTGGCCTTGCTGAATGCATGTATGAGCAGCGTGGACAGCCATGGCTGACCATCCTCCCAGATGGGGTTACAAACAGGAAAGGGGGAAAACGAAGGGAACAGGAACAGGAAATTGGGGTTCAGCCCCTCCCACACAAAGCAAGTAAGATTAGGTTACAGCAGAGGCTGCCTCCTCCTTCAAGCTTGTGTGAGATGTGCTTGCTTGAAACCCGATATCTCTAACAAGTTTCTCCAATAGAAATGTGTTCCATCAGGAAATTGTGAAAAGTGGGATGGAGGAGAAGGAATGAAGCTTGAAAATAATAGAAACATAATTAGCAAATAGCTCTTTATTTTCAATGAGTTTAAATCTGCAGTATCAGATGACTTGTATCCTAAGGTACTAGACAGCTGATGGTCTGGCTGTACCTTCCTGTATTATCTTTGAGAAATCATCAAAAACTCCTAGGAAGAAACAGATGTTTCAAAAGAAAGGAGAAAAAGAATCCAGCAAACTACAGGCCAGTCTGACACTGATATCTGGGAAGGTTCTAGAGTAGATCAGAAAAAGATCAATCTGTCTCTCTTGAATTCATTGCAGTAATTAGCAGAGGATTTGTCAAGAACAAATCTTATCAATTAATATTACCTTACCTTATTTTTGGTTGGGTATCTACCTTAATAAATTGTGGGAATATAGTAGACATAATTTGAGTTCATCAAAGCATTTGACAAAGTATGCCATGACATGCTGATTAGCAAGCTAAGTGTGATCTAGATGGCACGACAATTAAGTGGATATACAGCTGGCTCAAAAAATCACACTCAAAGAGAGTTTTTCCATGAATCCTCCTCAAATTGGAGAGAGGTACAATGTTGAATGAGATGCCTCAAGGATACGCTGAGTCCCGTATTCACAGTATTTACATTACAGAAATTATTTGGGTGAAGAGCTGGAAGGAATGCTTATCGGATTTGTAGATCATGCAAAATTCGGTCAGATGGCTAATAACCCAGAATTCAAAACAATCATGATAGGTTATAGAAATGGGCTGAAACAAACTGAGGTAAGTGCAACATTCTATATAGGAGGGAAAAATCAAATGCACAGATATAGAGTGAGGAATATCTGGCCTGGTAATCCTACTTGTGGAAAATATCTTGGAATAGTCATTGATTGCAAACTGAATACGAGCCAACTGTGTGATGTAAGTGCAACAAAGATAAATGCAGTGTTAGGCTGCATCAATAGAAGTATAATTTCCAAATCATGGAAAGTAATTGTTCCATTTTATTTGCATTAGTTAGAATAATATTATCTTGTGCAGCACCTGCAAACATCTAACACAGGTGCCTTATTGTATGAGGCGTTGGGGAGGGAAAAGGGACTCTACTTGGTCTTCATCATTCCACAACGATTTCTCAGGGTTTCCCCTTCGTACAGGATATCAGGAAGGTTTGGGTGGACTGAGTATAGAGATGCAACTGCACATATCTGCCCCCACTCCTCAACCCCAAGGATACAGAATAATGTGCAGTAATAAGGAAGATGAAACAAAAGACAACAAGCGGTATTAGCCAGATGGACCCCAAACCTGTCAACCTTTCCTCAGCAAAACTCTCAGGTGGTTAATGGACTTCCAGAGCACCACAAATAAAGAGAAGGCCTGTAGAGTTTCTAAGTGCAGGGGCCATTGCACAATGGTTAATTATCACACAGAATACCTGCTCCCATCTTTCCCATTGCAGCGATCACTTTGCATACATGGAGACCGCTTGCCGCGTATAAAGGTTATATACAGTACATACACAAAATAGCATTGTGTATGAATGGCTGAGCCTTGTATAAATTGGAAGCTTAAGGATCAAGGTCTTGCAAGTGTCCGTTAGGGCAGAGAAAGCTGTATTTTATACATGCACTACAGTTCTGCATGTAGATTTTGCACTCTAGGGCTAGAGCTGTAACTACACGTTCTTCTAAACTGACTAGGAAGCTGTCAAAGCTGGTGGTGAAATTCAGGTATAGTAAATAGTTACATAGAGGTGAAATGTAGGAGGAATGTGTCTAGGTATCAGTTCAGACAACAGGGAGATGGATCGCTGCCTGAATTTCTAGTGAAGAAGGGGGAGCACCTGGCAAAGGTCCCTTTGTTTTTCAGTGTCACTTGGCTAATCCACTCCTTATCAGGTTCTAACTTCCAGTCCCCAGGAAAGCACAAGCCAGTTCCAGGAAGACAAAATGTTCTCATCTTTGCAAAGAGTGTATAGGAAGGGATTCCATAACGACTTATTGAGGTTAGTATTACTGCTTGTTACTTGCTTTCAGGCTGATCCTGCAGATCTTTGATGGTGCAATGGCATTATTTTGGGGAAGAGCCCACCCTCACTATGGAAAACCAGCAGGACCTAATTTGAGGGATGGTTCCATACTGTCTGATTAAAATTAACCAAAGTTTGAATAAATCAAAAATGGCCAAGTTCATGCATGACTCTATTAATCATGGTTTATAGAATAAGCCACCATTTATTAGGTTCACATTTCACACCGAGCCATTATTTTGTCAATTGTGGTATATTGAATAAATCATAATTGGCTGGATTCACACATTGTACTAAGCACCAAACAAATTGCATTATGGCTTAGTACACTTTCTGAATCTGAGTGCACATGTTATGCTTCATCATAATGCAGTTTGTTTGGTTTTGGCTTAACATGATGTGTGGACCCAACCATTTGTGGTCTGTAGCTATGGTTTACAACTTAGTAGAATGTGAGCTCAGCTACTGTGGCTTATTCTGCACATCATAGTTAAAGCAGACCATGGCATAATGTAACTTGTAAAAAGTTAAGAACAAGCATCTTCTGCCTTCTATAAACTGTGAAATGCAAGACCTTCCTGATGGCATGGTATCATAACCACTGAAAATAATTTACTTACACCAGCATTTTCAGTAAAACATGTTTTATATATCCCAGTATTTCAAAATATATTCAGTTCTCCTTGTATTATAAAGATGTCTTTTCTCTCTCCTTTAGGGAGCACAATAAATATCTCCAGTCTAAAGTGTACTCCGACTTTAAATATTGTACATTAGTCAGAGTATGATAGAGGGGAAATTGAAAACCAATATTTATCCATACAGTAATCTTTTAGCATTTCCCCCCCTTTTCTTGTATTTTTAAACTACAAATTTTGGCATTTAGCTCAGAGATTTAAATTCTTACTCACATTGTTAAAATGATTTAATGTACCTAAATGTAATTTAATGTTTTCCATGGTTAATTTTATTTTTTATAAGAATTTTATTAAGTTTCAAACAAAGATAAAAGCTACAGAAATACAAAAAAAAAAAAAAAAACTAAAAAAATGTGGAAACACAAGAGAAAAATTTTTAAGGTTACAAAAGAGGTGACTTCCGACTTTTAACAGCAAGGATATATAACAATTTTCCATAATCAATCCCTTACTCTATATTAAACCAAAATCACATTATTTCTATAAATCATTCCATTGGCACATTATAAAAATCAGTAAATACAATTGCTCCCTCCCCTTATATTAAAAGAATATATATATTATATATATATACCTCCTAATCAACTCCCCCCCAAAGATAATATTTATTTAATTATTTCCTTCCTACTACTATTCTATACATTCCTGTCTACTATAATAAGGATCAAACTAAAACAAAAATAAAACATTGTCTGCCATTATGCTTGATAATACAATTTTAATAATATTAATCATATTAAACCCAAAACCAAACATTTATTATTTTTTTATATTATACCTTAATCATCCAGAGCATTTACATATCCCCACAATACACACAGAGCTTTTTTCTTTAAAAAATCGAACAGCCCAACTGCCCCCCTCAAAAACTCCGACTTCTCTTCAGAAGACCTCCGACACATAATAACCCCTTCTTTTCCATGGCGTTCCATCAGAAGATCAATTTCCCTTATGGCTTGCAACTTGATCTCTCCCTTTAATTTCTTCAACTCGACTATCCAATCTTCATCCTGATCTCACTCTTAGAAGAGACATTTCTATTGCTGTTAAATTCCTCAGTTTCATCCACCACATCCCCAACCAGATGACACATTTTAGACCTCATATTTTCCACAATGTCCTGAATGACTTGCATAAAAACTTGGTAAGAATCATAAAGAATCTGTTTAAAATCTTGGTGGAAGTCAGAGAAAGTCTGATTAAAATCCTCCATGTCTCACACAGTAGATTATGGCGCCCCCTAGGAGCTTAACCAGGAAAAGTCGAAGATATGGAATGTGTTTACATAAGCGAAAGTGAGATTTGCAGACAGTTCCCCAGGGAAAGTAGAAGCAGAAAGCTAAAAGTTCAAAGCAGCCAATTCAACGTGTAGGAAAATGCTAATATCTTCAAATTTAGTACAAAAATAATAACAGGGAGACAATAATTTACTCTCAATCCTCCTTAATATTTGGATGGAAAGCAAAGTTGAAAACTTTAAAAAAAAAATTAAAATTAATCCCAAAAATAACGATAAGCACCAAGAGAACCGGTTTCTCCTTGCTATAGAAAGCCTCTCTTAGGGTACGCATAATATATATATATATATATATATATATATATTGATTTAGAAATGGGGTGGCTGGTCATAGTGTCCCTTTAAGGCTACAGCACGGCTTGGATATGGTGACGTCACAGCTTCCCAGCTAGCTCTTACCAGTCGAACGTGAACGCTGTTTGCGATCTTCTGGCTGCAAGCAGCCATCCGGAGGACAGATGGGGTGATTCCAGGTGTTTTTCTTATCCGTAAAAACACTCCTGGGCTTCAGGAAAAACCTGCCTGCGCCCAAAAAAACTGCCGTGTTATCAGTTCTGCCTGCTAAGCCCGCGGGCACAGCTGTTCAGTCCGCCATGTCTCCAACGGAAGTCCTCCATGGTTAATTTTCAATTAAAGATACACTGTGCACTAACTATACAATCTTGGTAATTCCTTTGTCCATTTATCAATATTATATTTCTGTACCAATTAATTTTAGTCTTTTTCTTCTTTCTTCTTTTTGCTTGTTTGTTCGCTCTTTGTTTTTTCCGTAAAAATTATTAATACATTTTAAAAATATCTCCAGTCTAAAGTGTACATAGCACTTTAAATGGGGGATGCCCCAATCACATGTATGAGCCCAAAATTTAGATTGAGGCATTAAGCCATATAAAATTAAATTTCTTATCCATATTGCTCATGGAATTCTATTTCACTATTTGATGTTTTAGAAAAAATCAACTAATCTATTGTGCTGAAACCATTTGATCTATAATATTTTTCTTATGTATTAAATGAAGAAACAAAAACTAAAAGAAGGAACAGGAACAATACACAGCTGAGAAAAACAAAACCAAGAGCAAATAATAAAAAAGGAATACTAATTGTCAGCAGACATACATTCACATGCATGAAATCCTGAGGAGAAATACCATTTCAACATCCTATTCAAAACAGTATTTTTTATACAGGTAATGTATTGGGAAAAATTACTTTAAAAAATCATGATGACCAAATTTATCCAAGTTTGGCCTTTACTGTAGAATTTTTCAAACTACAGTATTTGTTGTTGTGCAAAGTTTCCAACTAAAGCCATTCCCCAGACTTTTTAATACTACAGATTCAACAAAATAGGTACTTCGGTTTTCCGGTGTTTCGCTTTTAATCGGAAGGTGATGAAGCACGCAAAATGTTACAGAAATAAATGTGAGAATTTTCCAGTTATATTGTTTCCTGGAAAAAAATGAGTTGTGTGAATTCAAATTCCTGTACTGGTATTTGATTTGCTCTAACTCTGAAGCATAGGAGCTGATCCCTAGATAATACTGTACTGTCAGTGCCACCCCGGATAACCTGTTGACTAGCTGAAAGTATCTCTTTAGAAGCAACTTTCTAAAAATGGTTGATTTATAGCCACCTTGGAATATTTAGGGCTTTTGAATTATCTTTCTCTGACTGGATTTTCACATTGTGATAATGTTGTTAACTCGGGTTTTGCTTAGTATGATGTGTGAACCAGACGTTATTTTGATCAGAAATTGAAATGACTGTTTGATCGATTAATAAACAGTTTTTAGCCACCAAATCCAGTTCTGTGTCTCAGCAGGGCATATGGCCTCCTGCAGCCCCTTCCTTCTCTATTTCTAACCCAGTGCTTTCCAAACTGCCACCGTTGGCGACACACCAATGGCGGCAGCGGCGGCAGCGTGGTGGTGCGGGGGGGTGCGTGGCGGCGGCATGCACGGCGGCGGCATGCACGGCGGTGGCGGCGGTGGCGGTGGTGGCAGTGGCGGCAGCCTCGCTAAAACGTGGAAGTGCTGATGGTGCGCCGCCGCCGCCATGCACACTGCCGCCCCCACGCCACCACTTCACGACACACTAAACTGCAGCCGACACACTAAAGTGTCGCGACACACAGTTTGGAAAGCTATATTCTAACCCATCCTCTAGACCAGAGCTTTCCAAAGTGTGTGTCGTGACACGTTAGTGTGTCGGCTGCAGTGTCTGGGTGTGTCGCGGCTGCTGCTGCCTCCGAGCCCTGCCGGGATTCCATGGAGGTCCTAGTGCCTGCCTTGTGCCTTGCTGCATCTAAACCTGCCCTGCCAGGATTCCGCACAGGTCCTAGTGCCTGCCTTGCTGCATCCAAACCTGCCCTGCCAGGATTCCGCACAGGTCCTAGTGCCTGCCTTGTGCCTTGCTGCCTCCAAACCTGCTGTGATTCCGAGCAGGTCCTAGTGCCTGCCTTATGCCCTGTTGTAAGAGTGTGTCGTGAAATGATGCCCTGCTGTAAGAGTGTGTCGCGAAATGATGCATGTCTAAAAAGTGTGTCACCAACATGAAAAGTTTGGAAAGCTCTGCTCTAGACAGAGCAGTTCTTCACTTGCCCAATCCAACACAATATAATTATTACTGACAGACAGTGTAAAAGGTTGTGGCTCACTTATCAAGGCTTTAGGCTGCAATAAATCCACTATCTTAAGTTGTTTGAGTCTCTGGAGATATCAGCAGCTCAGAGCTCTTCCTTTGTTTCTTAGATTTGTTCTTTTAATCTTCATCTTGTTGGTATTCTTTTTTGTTGTTGTCCTTGCCCATTTCCTTGGAGGCTTGGTGAAATCTGTAAAACACTTAAAATAGCCACTTAGACCAAGTAATGGTCAGTAGAAGTTGATAAAAGTCAATAAAAATTTAAAAATAAAAATAATAAATTACAAATATGAATAAAAGCCACTGATCTTCTAAAACGTCAACATACCAGAGAGAGAAAGAGAGAGAAAGGAGGGATTAAAAATAAAATCATGATAAGTCTTTAGGAGTATTCAACAAGATGTGCACATGTAGCCATCTTAATTCCTCCCCAAATTAGGGGTTGTGATTTTTAACCATAGTTTATGCGTGCAGTATGTGCATCCAGTCAACTGTGGCTTTAGCAAGAATCCATGGTTAAAACAAAGCATGGTTTAATGTGAAGTGTGGATCAGCAATAGACAACAAAACTGCTTTCTCTTTTTGTTCTTGTATCTTTATTAGTTGAACAGATTACAATTTCAAAAAGCTATTTTGGCAGGCAAGGAGGGAAGACCGAAGAGGGAAAATGATGCATCTAAGAGAATTCTGAAGCAGAAGATGCCCTCTAAATTATTTTTATCATTTTTAAAGAATCCAGCAGTGATAGCTGCTTCATTTTAAGATGTCAGAGATTGTGCTGCAATTTAGGAACATTTCCCCCCAGAAATAAAATAAAATTACAGAGAAAAACTAGCTTTGATGTTGCTCTAACTTTTCATACCAAGATCTACCTCACTTTTCCTGCCAAACATGCAGGACAATTCAAAGCCATGTCGTTTTAGGTGTATGTTCAAGATAATTCATTCTGGATGAATTTATCTTCATGGACAAGTGGCCTGCGATGCTTTAAAACACCTTTGATTAGAATAATATATAAAAGAAGTAAAAGAAAGGAAATCCCGCACAGTGCTGTAAAGTACTGTTTTCTAATTGGAAACAGATCACCTAGTGAAAATTAAGCTGAATTTGAATTATTCATACAAACTTTACACAGTTAAAGGTAATTTTTCTAACATCTAAGAGGTGGTAGTGATAATGTTACTCTATGACATCTGAGAAGCTAAAATCAACAGCCTATCCTGGAGGAAACACTTAGGCTCTAAATACTGGATCATGAGACAACGCTCTAGGGCAGGGCAGTGGTCCAGATTCACAGAGCAAACTCAGTGTGTGCACACACACGTAGCACTTGCCAGAAACACCTTAAAACAACTGCAACTTTTCCTGGGCTCACCCAGCTACCTTTTCCAGTTGCTTAGGGTGACCATATTTCCTTGAGACAAAAAGGGGACACTGGGATGGCAAAACAGGACAGGGTCTTATGTATAATTCCGTATTCACGAAAAAGATAGGGGTCCCCGCCCCCTGGTCCGCAAGATTGGCTCCCGCCTGCAAACCCCGCCCCCCGGTCCACGAGATTGGCTCCTGCCTGCAAACCCTGCCCTGCCCCCCCAGTCCCTCCTTTGCTGTACACTGATAGGCAGGAGGGCTTCCTCTTCCGGGCTGCCTCCAATCAGCAGCTCCGGCTTGGATCCTCCTTCTGCGCCATTCCCGCCAGGTTTAAAAAACGGGACAAAATTGAGATTTTTATCAAAACGATGGGATGGTTGAAAAATGCTAAAAAAACGGGACTGTCCCTTTCAAAATGGGATGTATGGTCAGCCTACAGTTGCTGCATGATCCCAGAAAAAGATGCATGGGTTTAGAGTGTTCTGGGCAAGTGCTACATGGTCACAATCACATTTTGCCTTTCAGATCCAGATTGCTGTGCTGCTCTATAACCTATACATGACTCTGCAAATCCAAATGGAGGATGCACCATTTTTCTGGGTTGAGGGCCACATTTGACTTTTGAATGGCATGCCAAGGACAATGTTAAAAAAAATAGTGGGTCAGGCCAGGACAAAAACTAAATTTTATTTCGTTTATAGTAAAGTTAATTAAATGAAATAAATAAATTAAATTAAATAGTTGATATGATTCATCACTAGGGTAGCTCAGAATTAGGTCTGGTTGTAAGTATAAATAAATAAATAATCTACTGTTATATTAAATATCATATTTTGATAATACCTTTTAGAGATTCCTAGGAGCTATAGTCAAGGGTTTCTTCTACATTGGAAGGGAACATTTCTTGTCCTAAAGAACCACCATAGGAATTGCTTTCTATTAAATCAGGTGATTAACAAATGAGTAGTGATAAGTGGGTAAAGGAAAAAGTGGACATATTTTCTCTGTTAGCCATGGTTTGTTTAACTGTGGTTTACTAAATTATCTACGATAGGCTGGCTTCACAAAACATGGTAAGCCACAAACAAGCAAACTAAATGACTCACCATAATACGTATAAGGTAAAGGTAAAGGTTCCCCCCGCACATTTGTGCAGTCGTGTCCGACTCTAGGGGCCGGTGCTCATCTCCGTTTGTTAGCTGAAGAGCCAGCGTTGTCCGAAGACGCTTCCACGGTCATGTGGCCACATGACACGCATGGAACGCTGTTACCATCCCACCGAAGTGGTACCTATTAATCTACTTGCATTTGCATGCTTTCGAATTGCTAGGTTGGCAAGAACTTACTTACTCCGCATGCAGGGCTAGGGATTCGAACCACCGAACTTGTGATCTTCCGATCGACAAGCCTGGCGTCTTACCCGCTGAGCCACCACGCCCCTACATAATACATATACCCACATTTATTTATTTATTATCCTGCCTTTATTATTTTTATAAATAACTCAAGGCAGCAAACATACCTAATACTCCTTCCTCCTTCTATTTTCCCCACAACAACAACCCTGTGAGGTGAGCTGGGCTGAGAGAGTGTGACTGGCCCAAGGTCACCCAGCTGGCTTTCATGCCTAAGGCGGGACTAGAACTCACAGCCTCCTGGTTTCTAGCCCAGCACCTTAACCACTAGACCAGGGCTTTCCAAAGTTTTCCTGCACTACCGTTGGTGTGTCGCCGCGGGAAAACCCGGAAGTGCCGTGGTTGTGGCAGCGCGCAAAAACCCGGAAGCGCTGCTGCCGCTTTCGGGTTTTTGCGTGCCACCGTTGGTGTGTCGCCGCGGGAAAACCCGGAAGCACTGATGATGATCAGCGCTTCCGGGTTGTGTGGCGACACACCAGACTGTGTGTGGCGACACACTTTTGTGTCACGACACAGAGTTTGGAAAGCTCTGCACTAGACCAAACTGGCTCTCATATACCCACATATTGTATACCCACATATTGTAGTAAGAATGATCCGAAACAAAATGAAACTAAGTATTGTGCAGTTGTAAATACAATTATAGATGTGAACCAAAGGTATGTATTCATTCATTTGATTTTGATGCCTCCCAACTCCAACTGACTCAAATATTATTACAATTTATGTTGTGCCATACACTTTGAGCTAACACAGATCATAGTTCCTATCGATGATGGCAAAATTGTGGGCTTCCAATTCTTTCGGTGGTGTGTTCTTTTATTTGAAATGAAAATATCTTATTTATGTTGTGTTTTCTGAATCTGAAACTGGGAAACAGTACTTAGGGTTTATTATTTCAAATAATAAGTGTGGTGTACAGTGATATGAACTTCAAAACATGAACCCTAACCTAGTACCAATGATAACTTTTGAAGTACTGTATACTTTTGCTGTAGGTTTCTGTGCATGCTGGCACAGCTATTACGTGATGAAATAATCAACAATGCCTACATTGGCACTCCCCATCAAGCATCTTCTCAAAGATAAAGAGCAGCTCCCACAGAAAGAGACCTTCCTATGAATACCAGCCAATTAACTCTTTCACAGGACACTGAGATATAAAGGAGAACAAGCCTTTGTGCTTGTTCACAGAAAAATAGTCACAGAAAGGCCTTGTACTACAATTCCCATCTTCTCTGCTAGCATTGTTTTTGGCAGACAGGGAAAGAAGATGTCACATCTTCTCTCCCTGTCTGCCAAAAACAACACTGCAGGGCACACAACTGGGAAAGGCAGTGGGGATAACCTTCACTGGGTGATGAGTCTGTTCTTTTTCCAACTATTCCAAGCAGGAATACCACATCTACTTTGCTTTTCATCAGATCATGCCATTCAGGCTGCCTATAGCAAAAACATTTTTAAGCCACATATGCAGAGTGCATCAAGGTTAGGAGTGATACCAGAATACAGATTTGCAACCCCCTCACATTTGCAGCTTGATTTGGAATTTTATATACATAGAAGAAAAACCCAGGATGGGGTTTTTTTTCTACCTGTATGTTCATAGTGCTGCAGCCCTTTAACTACTATTCTGGTCAACCAGATAAATCAGCTGACCTAATATATATTAGAATTCAGGTAGAGGGCTTGTAAGATCTCAAGGGGATGGTGTGTTGCAAGTGGACCTGAATGAAATTCCAACAGAACACATTACAGTAAGGTTATGATTTGCAGACCATTTGCAGCAGCCCACAGCCTGCAAGAGATGATTTTGTATGCCATTTCAAAGAGCTTTGATGCCCCAAATTGAGTCATACAGCCATGAGCCCATAATTAATTCTGGTGCCCCATCATCAAAAATGGAAGAAAAAGAACAAATAAAGATGGACAGAACAAGGCAGTACATGGACAGCAAGAAGGCAAGAAGAAACATTTTGTCATGTGGAAGTCATGTCATCTTGAGCTAAAGAGGGGATGGGTGGAAAACCCATGATTTGTAAAAAAATCAGGAATAATGCTTCACATTTTACAATGGACTTAATCTTGCAATATTAAGTAGCAAAGTAAAGTTGCCCAGTAGTTTCAGAGAATGATCAAAGGAAGGCCAAAAGAAGGGCTGGCTGGAATGTTGGGGTTTTTTCCCCCCTTTCAAACAAGACCAACATTTTGGGAGATGATGACGACGACTAAATGGCTCCCCAGGTGGCTTGGAAACTGAATAACATCAAGTGACCACATTCTCAAAACCTGAAAGTCAGGTTGGGGAGCTGCGGACATTTCCACCTGTAGCAAGGGTGCAAGATAGCTAGCTAGCCACCACAAAGAATCGCACCATGGGCACAAATTGTTGGAGGGAGATGGGAACTGGAGCCGATGACCTGAGGGGGTGGACACTAAAGAAAGCGATCTCTCAGGGAAGAAGGGGAACCAACCCGGGGAACCCCTAGATCCGTGGCGAAATCGAAGGACGACGGCAGCAAGGAAGGCCACAGAGGACCGAAGGCGAGAGGGCTAGGAGCCGCTAAAAACCGAGCTGAAAAAACTTCGTCGAGGCTTTCCTCTGGCGTTGGCAACGGAGCAGATGCTGAGCGCGGGGATGGAGCTGGGGGGCGGGAGGGGGAGAGAGACGGCGAAAGGGCTTCAGTTTTGAGGACGGGCCGAAGACATCGCCTCCCTACTCAGCTCCAGGGGAGGATGGGAGAAGCAGATGGGGACTGACTGGGGGCGCACAGCGGGGCTGCGGGAAGACAGGTTAGGCGGGGGGCGGGGCCGGCGCAGAGGCGGCTGCAGCTGCGGCTGCCGCTGCTGCCACCGCTCGCGTGGGGACGCCCCTCCCCCGCGCTGGGCGGCCGTGTCCGTGTCCGCAGGGAGCCGCCTGCCTGTGCTGGGACCTGGTGGCTGGTGCGGAGATTGGTTAGCGGGGGCGGGCAAGATGCCGTTTGATTGGCGGGCACGGCAGAGCGGACAGCAGAGGAGAGCGCCATGATTGGCTGCCGACGAGGAAGCAGGAAGGGAGGACGGAGCGGAGCTGGAGCTCGATGCTGCCGCTGCCGCCTTCGGGGGAGTTAGAGCACAGCGGCGGCGTTGGAGGAGGCGGCGGCGACGGAGCAGGGGAGGTGAGGGCACAGCGGCACAGGGCAGGAGCCTTTCCCCGCGGCCGAGCAGCCGCCACCGCCCCCTCCGGCCTTGCGCGCGCGGGCCCCAGAAGGGGGCGCGCCTCCTGTCCCCATCCTGTAGCCGGGCGGCGACGCGGAGGAGGAGGCAGCGGCGCTGCTGTTGCTGCTGCTGCTGCTGCTGCTGCTGACGCAGCAGCGTGGAGCCCGGGACTCGGGCGCCCCGGGGCGTTCTAGCCGCCGGATTCTAGCCCGGCCGGGGCCTTCGCCTACCCTGGGTGGGCCCCACGAAGTCAAACGGAGGTGGCGGTGGGAGCCACGACGACGGAGCAACCCGCGAGCGCCCCGGTGAGTGAGCCAGGGACTTGGCCAGCCCGTCAGTCAGTCCGCACCGGCCGGCAGCGCGATGGGGCTCCGCCCGCCGCCAGCCTTGAACGCTCGCGTGGTGGGGCGGGGAGGGCGCCGCGACGGGGAACTTGCGGGGCGCGGGCGGGTGATGGGAACAGGTGCCGCCGCGGCTGGGGAAGGGGGTGGGTGGCCGGGGGAAAGGAAGCGGAGGGGGCGCGGCTTTTGCGGGACGCCCCCTCCTACGAGCCGGCGCGCTGGCTTCAACGGGCGGCCCCGGGAACTTTCTGCCAGGATCCGGCTGGTGCTGGCCCCTGGGCCGCGGAGGACGGAGAGTCGAGGTCTTAAGCGTGGAGCCCTCCAGCTCGGGGGCGCCCCCGTCCCTTGCTGCGCCTCATGTCGGTCCGCCTCTCCTCGTGTCATGGTGGGTGGGTAAGCGGTTGGACTGGCTGCTTCTGTTTCCTCTCCCTCCGGGATTGGTGTCTTGGCGCTGAAGATCCCCCGTTCCCGAAGGGTGCCGTGGCCCGTCAGGTCGTCCTAAACCTGAGCTGAAGGACCCCCCGGGCTGCTCCCATCTCACTCCCCCTCCCATCACCCGGCCGCCAGAGAGCAGGGAGGAAATGGCCCCCGGTGGCAGGTGGGCTGAGCCTCGACTACGACTCCTCGGTGTCTCACTTGGATATATTAAGGGCCCGGCTTCTGCTCTGCTCCCTGGGATTACCTTTAGGTCTAAAGTTATGTAACAAACCCATTAACTTTTACAACAGCGCCGGGGGTGGAGGGGTGGGAATCCTTTTTTTCAAACAATCCGGGCCAAGGCAGGAACCGAATCTATGGGAGCCTGAGGATTAGGGTTTGAGTTTCTTTCTTGGCTGTCCATTTTTCTGTTTTCCTTTCTTGATGGGTCTCCTGTCATGGAAAGGTATAGTCAGATCCAATGAATTCCCAGTTTGGTGGGGCAGCTCTATCTAGGGGATTTGGGGAAGGGATAACAAGGCAGGGAGACAGATGTCTTTAAAATGGTATATAAGAGTCTTGATACCTAGTTTAGTGTTTTGTTGGAAGACGAACTTAGAGCTAGCACCAGAATGGAAAGGATGAAGCGTTAAACTGTTCTTAAAAAGGGGTGTGTGTATTTCTGTGTGTATATGTGATATGAGCTGTTAGAAACACAATTTTGAGGTATTTTCTCTAGAAACAGCCAAGTAGATAATGACTTGACCCTGCTCTAAGAGAAATGTATTCATGGAGTAAAATCATGCAGTATAATGGTAGAGTTTAAAAGTAATTATTGTAATACTGAAGGAAGATTTGGGATCATGACAGCCAATACTGAACCCAAAATGATCCCAGAAAACACTTTCCTTTTCTTATGTAGAGAATGATTTTGAAGGTGCCAGTGGTTCAAGACAGAATTTTAAAAATCTATTTAGTATTCCTCACTGTACCATGATGATGACATTAGCCAGAATCTCATCTTTTAAACTGCTCTAGCTGCAGATTTAGGCACACTAACCTGGGAAGGAGTGCCATTGTGAGTAGACATGTATAGGAATCGTTTAATTTTCAGCTCTGAAATATTCTTCCTTTCCAGTTAACGGTGCTTTATCAGAGTTCACAAATTTATGCTCTTCCTGCTTTGAATGCCACTGGACTCTTTCAAGTAGTAGTGGGCTGCTCACTGCTGTTAACATGCAAGAATTTGTTTTGAAAGAAAGGGCAACCCCTGTCCTTGCAGCAGCAAGCAAAAATTGTGGACTAGTCAAACTCCTTCCAATATGCCAGTTTTACCAGAAGAAAATATGGCTAAATTTTACTTTGGTGGCAGTGGGAAGGCTTTCCTTTCCTACAATCAGTTTAGTACAGGCAGGATAGGTTGAAATACAAGTAAGCCCTCCCAAAAATATAAGCAATACTGTGGGAGCTGAGCAAGTAGACTGCGCTTCGTATGGACCATGTCTGTGAAAAGTGGTGTGACGTCAAAGGAAGTTTGAAATGAAATTGGTGATATGCAAGTAGAATGTATAATGAGTTTTAAAACCTAATGCCAGATCAGTTTCATGTCAAAGGTGTGAAGGAGGCTCAGTTAAAACGTGAAATATATTGGGGGATTTCTCCTAGTGCTTCATGAGGGTTTTAGAATAATACTTAGTAGAAAATGTTGAGGGTATTTTAATTTCAGTTTGAAGAAATTATGGTTGGAGATTAAATAGCTTTTGGGGGAAAGGTGTGTGGATCTTCAATTTACATGTATGTCGGTCATATGGTTAAAATAAGCAGTTTCAAAAACTGCAAGGTGGCATGTCAAACTCTCTGTTTCAGCTGCTTGCCTTGAGTTGACAAACTCTTGAAGCTGCTTGCCTAAGAGACAAAAAAAAAAAAAAGGAAAAAAATGTTTCTCCCCTCTCTGCTATATCTTGCCCTAACTGTGGAAGGATGATGTTGAGGGTCAGTAAAAACAAAGGTTGGCGTATTTGCTTGCTGATTTCCATGTCTCTCTGTCTGTGGATCACCTGGAAGGCAGGAGCAGGTTGTGTTGTTTTCTGCAGCAAGGAAGTTATTTCTAGGAGTTCCTCTTTGGAGGTGCTGTTAAAGGGAGCAGGCAGCAGAATTTATGAGCTTAAGGAATTGATTGTTGCTTTTTATTTATCTACAGTATTTACACTTGCTGCCTGGGTAATTCCAAAGCATAGGACATTTTCTTATCCATGTTTTCTCATAATTGCTTAAGAATTTTTCTTATTTTTTCTTCATAATTGGAACTAAGATGCCTCTGAATAAGTTTGCTTGAGGAATGAAGGACTAAGCTTGTATTTGAACCTTGGGCTTACTCACAGCCCATCCCTAATTTCTCCAGTTCCTTTTACTTACAGGACAACATCAGGACACAGTATAACTCCTGTGAATTGGACAGAGAGTACCAGAATCCTGGGTATAGGAGGGGGCACAATCTAAAAATGTTTCTATGACATTCCAATGTGATTTCTGGAGAGCCCTCACAGAGTCCTGGTATTTGAGACAATGTCTTGTGCCTTAACTGATAAAAATATGTATTGTTTGGGTGTTTTTATTGTGTATTGTTTGTAACCCGATCTCACAGAAGCTTCTGTGGAAACATGTATGTATGTATGTATGTATGTATCTATGTATGTATGTATGTATGTATTACAAATGAGTCTCTATACATTTCAGCTATACAGGACTTTGTGGCTGATGATACCCTCTAGTCTTCAATGTGTACATCTTCACCAAATGTGTGTGTTCCTTATTGTAAAAGATCCTTGGGAAATTTTCTAGTGCTTAGAACTTGGCCTGGGAATGGGAAGAGGAGGGGTAGTATTAGAGGTACAATAGTTTCTCCATTGGATGCTGAAGTGGCAGTGACTGTACTTGCTTACAGCCTAGCAGGAGAGCTAGACAAAGAAGGAAGCAGCAGGCAGGACCAGCCAGTAAAAGATGGAGATTGAAGAGAATTAACTTTAAATCTCCAAAATGAAGAATATGGCGAAAGTTGTGGTGAGATTATAATGTTCTTCAGGTAGCTATCAAGTGACAGTTTCCTGTAATGTCTGAGTTTGTTACAATGAATTGAATATAATGATTTCATCAAGCAGGCAAATAATTCTGTACATCATTGTTAATACTGTGCTATATTATTATCTTAATAATAATATTAAGTATCTTAATTTGTGTAGGAAGCTGTGCAGCACCTTAACTCACATGCCAGTTCTGATGATGAATTAATTTACTACTGCTTATTTCTGTCTTCTTTTTTAACATATATAATAATTTTGTGTATACTTTTCCTGTTTTGATACATCAGAAAATTTACTTATGTCCAGTTCCATCTTGCAAGCTCAAAGCAGGGTCAAAGATGATCCATAGTTCTTTTGCTAGGCACAGGACACGTGCTTTGGGTATTCATAGTCATCAAGTGTGTAAATCATGAATAAGAGAGCCAGTCTGGTCTATGGTTAAGGTGCTGGGCTAGAAACCAGGAGACTCTGAGTTCTAGTCCCGCCTTAGGCATGAAAGCCGGCTGGGTGACCTTCGGCCAGTCCCTCTCTCTCGGCCCAACTCACCTTACAGGGTGGTTGTTATGGGGAAAATAGGAGGAGGAGGGAGTATTAGGTATGTTTGCCGCCTTGAGTTATTTATAAAAATAATAAAGACGGGATAGAAAATAAATAAATAAATAAATAATAAAGACTCATAAGAAGGTTCAAAGGGACTTTGCAGATACTGTGTTATGTGTAACACATCCTAGGTGTTACTTCTTGTCTGCATCATCCCCCCAAATAAGTACTCATTGATTATGTTTATAACCCCACACTTTTCATTCTGTGAAGGAGTGTTAGAAATTGCTGGTTAGTGCTTGGAAGGAAGACCACCGGGGATTACTAGGACTTTAGGCTTCTTTGGTAAGTTAAATAAATCCTGGAAGAAGGCAGTGGTAAATCTCTTCTGTACAGCTGGCAGTAAAACTGCCATGTACTGTAGTCCTCAGGAGTCAGGCTGAACTCAAAAGCTTTTGAGTTTTTTCCTTTTTTTAACAGCATTTGGTTGTTGTATTTAAATAAAAAAATACTTTTTTATTTTATTTTATTTTTATTTTATTTTAAATAAAAATACAATGCAGCCATCCTGAAAGAAGCAGCCAGTGCAGGGTAGTATTGGTATCCTAAGAAGAGCAAGACTTAGCTATTATCTATTCTCTTCTTCCACAGCAGAACAAAATTATTTTCCCCAGCAAATGGGGAATGGCATGGAAAAGGGGGATATAGGGACTTCTTTGGCAACTGGTGGGATGTGAAGCAGTGCTGTCCACTGAATCTTAGGAAGAATTTGGAGTGAATAAATAAAGTGCTGTATCAGAACTTATTTTGCATTCTTTGTAACTGCCCTGCACAGTTAGTCAAGAGAATCCCTGGGTCCCACAGGGGTTTGTGTGTATTGAGGGTGTTTTTGCTTCTTGAAAATGTTTTCTGCTCTTCTTTTAGCTCCTTGAATCATATATTTTATGATTTTTTCCTAATCTTGGAAATTGCCTTAAGGAAGTTCTGCCTTGAAAGTTGTTATAAGAATATTTCAAATAAACGAAGCCACTAATGAGCTCATGGCTGAGTGGACCTCAGCTGCTCCGTTGATATCAGTAAGTTATGATAAACTGAAGAGAGTTGAAGTGGCACATTTGTGTCGCTTTCAGGGGCTTCCTTAACGTACCAATTTTTCTCAGACTGATTCATACAAAATATATTCCTTTTTTTTCTTCAGAAGAAGTTGATAGCTTCTTTGAGTTGCTGCAAGGTCTGGAGGAGTGGGCATCCTTCCCCCCCCTCCAGCATGATCCATCTAACCAAGCACCTGTCAGTAGCCTTGTAAAGCAAAGAGAAAACTAATATGTGTAACAAATTTTTCTGACTTCTTGAATAAATTTACTTAAATATAGATAAAAACTTGCCCACCATTCTGATTGAAGAGATGCAGTAATCTTTCGGAGCAAGGTCTGCAATATTATTTATTTTGGCACTTTTTAAGAGGCCTTCATTGAGACAAACATTATGCATGATGAATTTGTCAACGGAGAGAGCTAAATAAAACTTTTAAGCAGATTTTTCTATGCTCTGTTTTAAAATGTAATTGAATTCATTTGTCACATAAATGTAAGTTTTGATTCCTTGATATAAAAAACACGCTGCTAAAAGTTCTAGATACGAAAGGGGGTCCGATCTCTGTATTTTCTTCATCTAAGATGGATATTTCTGACACTTATTTCTCTCATAACTTTCCCCTTCTCTCTCTCTCTCTCTCTCTCTCTCTCTCTCTCTCTCTCTCTCTCTCTCATATTTTCTTGGCAGAAATACCTCCATTTGATATGTCTTTATAGCTTGTGTTTGTAGGTTATTGGCTGGAAAGCCTCATTGCCCTTCCTTTACCTTATACAGCTGTACTGGCTGTATTCCTGCACAACGCCATGCCAGAATTTATTTAACAATGAATGGTTGACCAAGCTCTAGTGGACTGGATTGCACATAGTGCTAACCCATAATGGGTGGATTTGCACATCATGCTAAGCCAAATACAAGCCACATTATGGTTTAGCTTTATATGTAAACTAGGCCAACACTAATTAAGTCAAGCTAACTTTAAGAGAGATGTACTGTGCTAACGGAAACCTATTACTAAGTTTTCGGCTCTCTACAATTTCCCGTGAAGACTGTCCATTTAGGAACAGAAGAAGCTGCCCTACACTGAAGCAGACTTCTTCATCTGCCTGGTCTAGTTCTATCCATGTTGAGTGACAGCTGCTGACCAAGATTTCCAACAGGATCTTTCCCAGCCCTTTTGTATATACCAGATCTTTTGTTTGTAGAAAATCTGCTCCTGAGCTGCAGCACCGATACTGTAAATCTTTTTCCTTATTTACTAGATTTCAGCAAAATATTTGAAAGAAATGCTTCACAAATGTACTAAAGCAGTTCTGTCCTATGCAAGGCTTGCATGATTCCTTGAAAGTTGTCATTGGTTGTTTCCACCTGCATGTACACTGGCAGTCCCAGTAGAAGTATAGGTTGTTTGCATGGATGTGTGGCTTTGAAGTAGCAGCACAAGCTTTATAGAGAATGCAGCTGCTTTATTATTTCAAAGAATACCTTACATACCCATATTATTTATTTCATCCCATGCCTTCCCTATGTTATAAGTGGATTGTATGTACTCTGAATAGGAAGATACATCTTGTTCTGTGTAACTCACTGTGCATTAGGTTGGGTATGTGCCCAGGTTCAGGCCTACTCTGGTCCATTATTGCTCCTCTCTTATTGCATCGGCTGGTTGTCATCTGGTGGCCCTTCTCCAGAGGTAAGAGCCATCCCATTGATTTACCATCTGGCCACTGTGACCAATTTGCTTGACAGTTTATTATATTTATTTAAATTTATTGACCGCCCAACTCCAGTGGACTTTGCTGGTAAAGTTGCTCAAATTCATTGTTGTCTGGATTCCACTTGGACAAGGACTTGTGTGGTGACTAGGCACCATCTTGCTTGGTTACCTGGGTTTCTTTATAGCAGAGCTTTCCAAACTTTTCATGTTGGTGACACACTTTTTAGACATGCAACATTTCGTGACACACTCTTACAGCAGGGCATCATTTCGCGACACACTCTTACAGCAGGGCACAAGGCAGGCACTAGGACCTGCGCGGAATCACAGCAGGTTTGGAGGCAGCAAGGCACAAGGCAGGCACCAGGAACTGCGCGGAATCCTGGCAGGGCAGGTTTGGAGGCAGCAGGGCACAAGGCAGGCACTAGGACCTGCACAGAATCCTGGCAGGGCAGGTTTGGAGGCAGCAAGGCACAAGGCAGTCGCTAGGACCTGTGTGGAATCCTGGCAGGGCTCGGAGGCAGCAGCATTCGTGACACACCCAGACACTGCAGCCGACACACTAACGTGTCCCGACACACAGTTTGGAAAGCTCTGCATTATAGTATGTTACCTCCAATGAAGTGGATAGGGTGCTCTCTAGGATATCCTTAACCACCTGAGTACTGGACTCTTGCCCCTTCTGGTTCTTTGGGCAGCTGGGGAGGCAGTAGGTCTTTGATCCAGGAAATTGTGAACACCTCCTTGCCATCCAAGTCATGTCCTGGTAGCTGGAGGCTGTGCATTAGAGAAAGCAGGCTCAAACTCAACCCTAGCAAAACAGAGCTACTGTTGTACACCAGGGTTTCTTTAAACCCCTGTTTTGTCTGTGGATGGGGTTGCACTGCCTTTGAAGGAGTAGGTCCATGACTTGGGAATCCTCCTGGACTTGCAGCTCCTGCTGGATCAGCAGGTTGAGGCCATGTCCAGGGGGGCCTTTGCCCAGCTTTAGATGGTGCATTAGTTGCAGTCTTACTTGGGATATGAGGACCTGACTTCAGTGGCTCATGCCCTCATCACCACCCAACTAGACTACTGCAACATGCTCTATATGGGGTTGCTTTTAGTTTGGTGGTGCAAGCTTCAGTTGGTGCTGGCTTTTACCTAAAAAAGCCATTTATGGCTTGGCACCTGGTTACCAGTTCAATCATGCCAGGAGAAGCAGCTGGTTGACCCCCATTTTCTACAGATTAGGGGGCCAAAGCCCAGAAGTGTTTTTCAGTGGTGGGGCTGGCCCTCTGGAATGACCTCCAGCTGGAGATTCATCTGTCTCCAACCTTGTCTGCCTTCCAGAAAATGCTGAAGGCAGAGCTTTTCTGGAGAGCTTTTGGGGCCTGATGCCATGCACTGTGTTTGGAGTTTTATTTGTTGCATCTTTATCTTTTATGTTGTTGTTTATTCGTTCAGTCGTTTCCGACTCTTCGTGACCTCATGGACCAGTCCACGCCAGAGCTTTCTGTCGGCCGTCACCATCCCCAGCTCCCCAATGGTTGAGTCCGTCACCTCCAGAATACCATCCATCCATCTTGCCCTTGGTCGGCCCCTCTTCCTTTTGCCTTCCACTTTCCCTAGCATCAGCTTCTTCTCCAGGGTATCCTGTCTTCTCATTATGTGGCCAAAGTACTTCAGTTTTGCCTTTAATATCATTCCCTCAAGTGAGCAGTCTGGCCTGATTTCCTGGAGTATGGACTGGTTTGATCTTCTTGCAGTCCAAGGCACTCTCAGAATTTTCCTCCAACACCACAGTTCAAAAGCATCTATCTTCCTTCGCTCAGCCTTCCTTATGGTCCAGCTCTCGCAGCCATAGGTTACTACAGGGAATACCATTGCTTTAACTATGCGGACCTTTGTTGTCAATGTGATGTCTCTGCTCTTAACTATTTTATCAAGATTTGCCATTGCTCTCCTCCCAAGAAGTAGACGTCTTCTGATTTCCTGGCTGCAGTCAGCGTCTGCAGTAATCTTTGCGCCTAGAAATACAAAGTCTGTCACTGCCTCCACTTTTTCTCCCTCTATTTGCCAGTCATCAATCAAGCTCGTTGCCATAATCTTGGTTTTTTTGAGGTTTAACTGCAACCCAGCTTTTGCACTTTCTTCTTTCACCTTCGTCATAAGGCTCCTCAACTCCTCCTCGCTTTCAGCCATCAAAGTGGTATCATCTGCATATCTGAGATTGTTAATGTTTCTTCCAGCGATTTTAACTCCAGCCTTGGATTCCTCAAGCCCAGCATGTCGCATGATGTGTTCTGCGTACAGGTTGAATAGGTAGGGTGAGAGTATACAACCCTGCCGTACTCCTTTCCCAATCTTAAACCAGTCTGTTGTTCCGTGCTCTGTTCTTACCGTTGCTACTTGGTCGTTATACAGATTCCTCAGGAGGCAGACAAGATGACTTGGTATCCCCATACCACCAAGAACTTGCCACAATTTGTTATGATCCACACAGTCAAAGGCTTTAGAATAGTCAATAAAACAGAAATAGATGTTTTTCTGAAATTCCCTGGCTTTCTCCATTATCCAGCGGATATTGGCAATTTGGTCTCTAGTTCCTCTGCCTTTTCTAAACCCAGCTTGTACATCTGGCAATTCTCGCTCCATGAATTGCTGGAGTCTACCTTGCAAGATCTTGAGCATTACCTTACTGGCATGTGAAATAAGTGCCACTGTTCGATAGTTTGAACATTCTTTAGTGCTTCCCTTTTTTGGTATGGGGATATAAGTTGATTTTTTCCAATCTGATGGCCATTCTTGTGTTTTCCAAATTTGCTGGCATATGGCATGCATCACCTTGACAGCATCATCTTGCAAGATTTTAAACAGTTCAGCTGGGATACCGTCGTCTCCTGCTGCCTTGTTATTAGCAATGCTTCTTAAGGCCCATTCAACCTCACTCTTCAGGATGTCTGGCTCTAACTCACTGACCACACCGTCAAAGCTATCTCCAATATTATTATCCTTCCTATACAGATCTTCCGTATATTCTTGCCACCTTTTCTTGATCTCTTCTGCTTCTGTTAGGTCCTTACCATCTTTGTTTTTGATCATACCCATTTTTGCCTGGAATTTACCTCCGATGTTTCTAATTTTCTGGAAGAGGTCTCTTGTCCTTCCTATTCTATTGTCTTCTTCCACTTCTGCACATTGCTTGTTTAAAAATAATTCCTTATCTCTTCTGGCTAACCTCTGGAATTTTGCGTTTAATTGGGCATATCTCCCCCTGTCACTGTTGCCTTTTGCTTTCCTTCTTTCTTGGGCTACTTCCAGTGTCTCAGCAGACAGCCATCTTGCCTTCTTGGTTTTCTTTTTCTTTGGGATGTTTTTTGTTGCCGCCTCCTGAACAATGTTGCGAACTTCTGTCCATAGTTCTTCCGGGACCCTATCTACTAAATCTAGTCCCTTAAATCTATTCTTCACCTCCACTGCATATTCCTTAGGAATATTAGTGAGCTCATATCTAACTGATCTGTGGGTCTTCCCTATTCTCTTTAGTCTGATTCTAAATTTTGCAATAAGAAGTTCGTGATCTGAACTACAGTCAGCTCCAGGTCTTGTTTTTACCGACTGTATAGATGTCCGCCACCTTTGGCTGCAAAGGATGTAGTCAATCTGATTTCGGTGTCGACCATCTGGTGAAGTCCATGTATAAAGTCGTCTTTTAGGTTGTTGGAAGAGAGTGTTTGTTATGCACAGTGAGTTGTCTTGGCAAAATTCTATCAGCCTATGTCCTGCTTCATTTTGTTCTCCCAGACCATGCTTGCCTGTAATTCCAGGTGTCGTCTGACTACCCACCTTAGCATTCCAGTCTCCTGTAATGAAAATAACATCTCTTTTTGGTGTATTATCCAGTAGGTGCTGCAGATCCTCATAGAACTGATCTACGTCTGCTTCTTCAGCATCTGTGGTTGGGGCGTATATTTGGATCACTGTGATGTTAAATGGCTTACCCTGAATTCGAATTGAGATCATTCTATCGTTTTTTGGATTGTATCCAAGCACTGCTTTAGCCACTTTATTATTAATTATGAAGGCTACTCCATTTCTTCTGTGGTCCTCTTGTCCACAGTAGTAGATCTGGTGGTCATCTGATGTGAAGTGGCCCATCCCAGTCCATTTCAGTTCACTGACACCTAAAATGTCTATATTTAATCTTGACATCTCACCAATAACCACATCCAATTTGCCCTGGCTCATAGATCTTACATTCCAGGTTCCTATGGTGTGTTGATCTTTAGAACATCGGATTCGTCGTTCACCACCAGCACCGTCGGCCGCTAGCCGTCCTTTCGGCTTTGAGCTAGCTGCGTCATCACATCTGGGGCTAGTTGAACGTATCCTCTGTTCCTCCCCAGTAGCATTTTGACCATCTTCCGACCTGGGAGTCCCATCTTCCGATGGTATACCGACATATCTTTGGTTGTACTGATCCATTTAGTTTTCATGGCAAGAATACTGGGGTGGGTTGCCATTACCTTCCCCAGGGATCGTATTTAGTCTGACCTCTCTGCCACGACCTTCCCGTCTTGGGTGTCCCTTCACGGTTTAGCTCATGGTTTCATTGAGGTGCTCAAGCTCCAGCACCACGACAAGGTAACGATCTCCTTTGCTGGAGTCTTTTATAGTTTATTCAATTTATTCAATATCTTTTATAGTTTATTCAATATTCTCATTTTGTGAGCCACCAAAATCCTGTGATTGTGGCTGGATTTAAGTTTCATAAATAAATGATTCTATCTAAGATATTCTAGTTAACTGGCTAGTGCTGCTGATAAAGTTTCTGAATAGGGCATATATCTTTAGTCTTCCTTCTTGTATTCGCCTTGTGGATGGTATCAGGATACAAATTGGTTTATATGAGTTGATGTATGGAGGAACTGGCCTTGAAGTAAGACCCTAAGCTGCTAAACTTGGTCCCTTGCAGCCTCATTGTTCTTTAGAGTTATTTATTCATATATTTGGTGCTGCTTATATATCAATTTAAATTTGTACTAAAACGAATGATTAAGGACATTCATTCTTCAGATATGAGTGAGATGTATTTAAATACTGATTTCCTACTCCTAGCAATAATAAGATGCAAAACAAATGACTGAAATAACTGGTGTACCTACATTGGATATGCATTATAGGTTATCCATTCGAAAGCATGCAAATGCAAGTAGATTAATAATCCCACTTCGGTGGGATGGTAACAGCGTTCCGCGCGCATCATGCCGGCCACATGACCGCGGAAGCATCTTCGGACAACGCTGGCTCTTCGGCTAACAAACGGAGATGAGCACCGGCCCCTAGAGTCGGACACGACTGTGCAGGGGAATCCTTTACCTTTACTAATATTGGTTAATGAAAAAGAATAAGCTCCATCAGTTTTGTTCATCGAGTGGAGTACACTGAGATGGCCAATTTGGATTTTACTTCTGCATGGTACATTTGTCATCCTCCCTCTTCCCACCACTTTGCTATAAAGATCCAGATAAAGAAATATTGCAGCAAGGCTACCATGGGAACAAATTCCAGTTTTCAGCTGATCAATTGAGCTAATTGAAACTCACAACATAGACATGTGTATAACTATAATTCAAGTATACTATATTGAACCAAATAGAAAAAGGACAAGCATTCCAGTTAACATGTTAACATTTTTAGTTAACGTGCATAATAAGTTTTTAGTCAGAGCAGGATAGCCCTGTGTTGTTAGATTCTTTGCTGTGGGGTGCTGTGGTTGTCCTTGTTTGTTTTTTAAAATCATTTTCAGTGACTTGGATCATTTCTGCATAAATTAGCTATACTATCAGTTGATTGATGATACTTCTTATAAATGGCTAGATTGTTTACTCTAACTCAAACAAATACTGCAGTGTTTGCCCAAGACTAAACATTAAACAATTACATGAAGATGTAATAAGTACAAGTTTTTACTAAAAGTTTTCATCCATTGCATATCCCTATGGATGTAGGTTGTTTTGTTGTAGAACACCAAATTACAGTAAATGTTTCTCAACACTGTCAGCATAAGATTTGGAAGCTGGTTGGGCAAGAGAATCTTGACAGGAGATTGCAGGTCTGCTTATAAGAGAAAGAAAAACGTTAAGTGTGAGTGTTTGACTCATGACAGACATCAAGAAAAATAATACTTTGGTGAAGTGTTTGAGAATATATATGTTTCAAGTTACTTAAAACTCATTTTAGAATACATTTAAGAATGTACTGATGAAAAAAGGAAAGGAAAATAAAGTGGAAATAATTTTTGCTGCTTTGTTGATAAAGGATCACTTGGAGCTGGAGGGGAGCACTGGAAGCATCTTGCAGTTGTGTTGAGTTTCAGAAGGCTTAGCTTATAAATAGGGAAGATCTTTTCAGCTCCAAGTGAAAGAGAATGCATCAGCTTGAGGTGTCTGGATTGCACAGTGCCAAGACCAGTCCCATCCATTCCCTCTTAGCTCCAGAAAGGAAACATGGTACTGGTTATCTAGACAATGGACTGCTGAAAACTTCAGAGTACTTCAACTAGAGCTGAGCTGCTAGTCATCTTCTCCCAGTTCAGAAACCAAGGCCGGAGGTTGTCACTCACCTGCAGTGGACTTGCAGCATGAAGTTTGGAATTAAGGTCATAGTCCAATGCACACCTTGCAAAATAATCTTCATTGAGTGCAGTAGGGCTTGTTTCCTATTAACCATACAAGAGATTGCATTGGAAGGTTGTTATTCTGGCATCCAAAATATAAAGCAAGCAAAGTCAGCTAAAATGTGTGGGCCTATGATTAGCAGGAAAGAATAATTGCAGTTGTCCATTGAACAAAGAATGCAAAATAAATTTTTTTTTGGGGGGGGGTTGTCAAATTTCGTGTTTGAAACCAGAAAAGCTACTGGATGTTAACTATTTCCAAATAATGTTCTCTTTAGGGAGAACTTCTTGTTAAAGCTAATTCCTAATTACATACTTATCTAAAAGATTGAAAAGGATCAATTAATGAGTTGAGTATGGACCCAACATTTATATAAGCTTCCACCTAATGCTAAGCATAGGACTATTACAGATTATGTCAATGTGTTATTTTTGCACAAAGCATATTAATACATGAAAATCCCCCAGAACAATTACAGATAAGAAATTGGTAGTATAAATATAGCTTTGGACTAACCTCAAATCATATATGCATATGAGAATGCCCCCTGTGCTTACATTGAGGACATATACTGTAAAAGTCGAAGGGAATGCATTAAACCTTGGCGAATATCAGTGCACCCATGTTGACTTCTACAAACTCCCCAAAATCTGTTTGACCTTACAGTGGAACTTACCCCTTGTGGTAAATCAAATTGTTCAATATGATTAACAATGAAGTATTAAATTACATCCAAACATGGCACTAATAAACGTAAGGGCTTTTCTGCCTTATAACACTGAGCCAAGATTCTAAGGAATCATTCCTACTTCCAGTAGGCGCTGGCAACAGACTGTTTAGAAATGCCAAGCCAGTATTCTCCTGAATCATGGCTTAAGAGTTTTATTTGAAAGCATCCAAGCTACACAAATGAAAGAAAGAAGGGTCGGGGGGTGTAACAAAGAAGAGCTCCCAGAATTAAATAGTAGGAATTCTGGTGTAAAAGAAAATAACGAAGTGAACTTGTTTGATGTTTATGTTATATTGTCTCAGTATATCTATCTCTGTATACCTTTACAGTACCTACATAAAGGTATATTTAAAAGTGATCAGTAATCTACTTATTCTACTATTCTGATCAAAGCAGTTTTCTGCCTGGTAAAATCTCCTTAACCTAAGACAATTTATTTATTTGTTTATCAAATTTATTCACCACCCATCTCACTCAGAGAGTGACTGACCACAATAGTGGTTTAAAAGTATGTATTCATGAGATACATGGCAATTCCACTGTATGTACATCTTTTGAAAACTATTGCTTATTTGCAGAAACACTGCAGGGGTTTCTTTCATATGTCTAGGGCTTTTTACTCCAGTTGTCCTAAAAAGAGCAAAAGTTCATGATATTCTTAAGAGACAGTGCTGAATAAATGCTTAGTTGTTAATTTGTTTTAACAATTATGTATTTTTTTTCATAATTTTGCTTTGTATTTCTGTGATGCCATGGCATTTTGGCTGATGCAGTTGCTAAATATTCTAAATGGAAGCAGCATAATACTGAAAAGATAGATGGCGCTGTTGAAAGCATCTAGGCTAAACTAAATTGAAGGAAGTATGAAATCAGTACTTTTCTTGGTGGCTGCTAGGATAGGATCCTCAAACTCATATCATCATGAATGCCTTTTGAGGACTAGTTCATTATCCCAAGGGCCACATCCCAAACCTTGACAGAATTGATACAGAAATCTCTAGTAAATGAAGAACATTGTGAGCAATGTAGTGTACCATTAAGCATCAATTGATTAAATAAAAATCTTTACTGCAAAGATATTTCAGAAAAGAGCTGTATGTGAAACACTTACTTTACTTTGGCCACATTTTTCATTAAATCAAACACCAGTATTTGGATTCATTAATGGCTGGCTCGTTTTCCCCCCAACATCATTATCCAGGATGATAGAATCTAGGAACCCTACCCCATCAAAAGCTGCCCAAATCCTGTTTTTCATTTTCTTCACTCTTTCCTTTAGTCTTTTTCTCATTCACTTTCTCTGCTGCTTCTTTCCTTCACCTAGTGGAGAGGTCGTCTTTGCTTACTGCTTTGCTGTATTTCCCCATTCTTGCCCACCTTGCAGTGGGGTGGCTAGACCCAGCCTTTTTCCTCCATTCTCACTAGGCGACCTTCCTTCGGGCAGCCCAAGTCTCCCAGCCTGTCTTCCCTAGCCAAGCTTGCTGCCCCGTCTTGGGAGCTCTGTGCCACCTGGGGAGCAGTACCTGCCATGGAGCGCCAGAGCGGATGGGGGCTTCCCGAGGAGCAGCCCTGCTCTGCATAGGCGGCCTCAAGGCACTGGCTGTGTAGCCCAGCTAACCAAGCCTTGCTTTTGCCAGGAGACCTGCTGACTCAGGCCTCGTGCTGTCAGACTGCTTCTCTTTTTGGAGCACGTTGCATTCAGCGCCATAGCTTTGCTTGGCAGTATCCGTAGCTTCACAAAGTGTTTTTGTGGGTTATAGAAAATTACTTGGACAGTTGTATGTGGCATGTGAGTTTGAGACTCCTGTACTACAGGTATGGGTAAGCCACCATATCCTCCTGAAGGCCTCCCTTCCACGGCATTCTCAGCAGAAGCTACATGTCCAGATGTTTTGCTAAGGTCTTCAGGAAGATGTGGTACCTCAGCATTTCAAACAACAGATTTGGAATGATTTGTATAGCCCTAGTGTCTTCTATAGTGTCTTCTTCTGTAATGCCGGCCACATGACCGTGGAAGCGTCTTCGGACGGCGCTGGCTCTTCGGCTAACAAACGGAGATGAGCACCGGCCCCTAGAGTCGGACACGGCTGCACAAATGTGCGGGGGGAACCTTTACCTTTTTTTAGTGTCTTCTACTAATACAGTACATTTGTTGGGAGACAAACTGCCAAGTGTGGCCCTGAAGAAAAATTCCTGACCTTTCTTGCTGACAGTTTTTTCCTTCAGAAGGTAGAGGAAGGTACTCGTGACTTGATCCTGTCCAATAGAGAAGACTTATTAGATAAAGTGGAAGTATGTTGGAGTTCCTGATTTTGAGCATGGTCAGACTTATCACCTGGACTTCAAGGAATCACATTTTAATAAACTCAGAACAATGATAAATACATGGGGAAAAGAGCCCAGTATTGACCAGACTTCCTAAAAAGTATATACTGTACTAAAAGCATAACTGCAAACAGCTCCAACAAGGAAAGAAAATGGAAAATAGCAAAAGAATCCAGTGTAGCTACACACAAAGTTTAGTGAAGCTCTTGGGGGCGGGGTAGTCACACAGAGGAGATGGAAAGAGGGACACGTAATCAAGTAAGCACACACAAAAATAGCCTGAGATGATGTCAGAAAGGCTAAAACTCACAATGAACTGAGGTTGACCGAGGAGGCAAAGAACAACAAATTGGGCTTTTCCAAATATGTTCAAAATAAAAGGAAGGGGGGGGGGGAAAGTATATCAGCTACTGAATGAAGACAGCAACGTGATAACAGCTACTGAATGAAGACAGCAACATGATAACAGATTAATGAAGGAAAATAAAACTATGTTGGTTCAGTTTTCTTTAACAAGAAGATATGTGGGCAGTTAAAGCAGAATTCCAACTTGAGCTTGATAGAAACAGAGAATACAAACTGACCTTGAGTAAATTTAGATATCTCTAGGCCAGATAAATTGCATTCTAAGGTACTTAGGAAACTTATTGTTGGTTTAGTGGAACCTCTATTACCTATGAGGAAGCCTTGAGATTAGGTGAAGTACCAAATGACTTGAGGACAGCAAATTTTGCCTATATCAGCAAGAAGGAGAATCTACAAAACGGAGTCTCATATCGATACATGGGAAGATTCACAATGTGATTTTTAAGTACTTAGAAAACAAGCAGTGATTATTAGATGTCAACATGTATTTGTCAGGAACAAATCTTGTCAGATTAACTGTACTTTGTTTTATGACTGGGTAGCTTCTCCTTTGAAGATTGTGCAAATTCTGTGTGTATCTTGATTTCATCAAGTATCCCATAACATCTGATTAGCAGGGTTGTTTAGTATGGCATGTCTATTCAGTGGATTTGCAGTTGTCTTGAAAACCATACTCAAAAGAGTGCTGATCAACTGCTCCTCCTTAAAATGGAATAAGATGTTAAGTGGGGTGTTCATATTGTGGTCCTGGGATTGGACCTCTTCAGCATTTTGCTTAATGACTTAGATGAAGTGATGGAGGGAGTGCTTATCAAATATGCAGGAACTGAAGGAGATAGATTTCTTAACGAGAGGTAAAATATATTAGAGTATCAAAATAAACTATAAGTATGTTATTGGGATCTCTTTATATGATGGAACTTCAGCATTAAAGTTTTTAAGAGGCCTGGAATGATAAATTTAGAAATGATAATGAAGATTAATAAAGTATTGTGGTGGATTTCGGCAGTGCTGCTGGTTCTCAGGAAGGAGGGAGGCACATTCCAAGGAGGTGGAGGAGATAAGCGGAGGCACAGTCCGGGAGGCAGTGGTGGGAAAAAGAAGAGGTTCAGGATAGCCCCACCCTAGAGTCTCCCAGGTTATTTCCCCTTAGGTTAGGTAGAGTAGCTTTAGTCTGGCAAGATTCTGTCTATATGGTGTGAGCAAATAAAGAACTGGAGTTTGAATGGACTGACTCTTCGTTGTTCTTGGGCTGGGCCTGACAGCTATGTACTGTATTAAAAACATCAGATATTGATGGTCTGAAAGAAAACTATTATAATGTAACGACACAGTATATTTATTTGTTTATTGTAACATTTATAAACTCTCAGTCCCGTGCAAACTTGTAGCAGTTGACACACCATCTAACAAAATCATATATTCAATACCCTATCTCACAGCTTTCCAAACTGTGTGTCGCAACACAAAAGTGTGTCGCCTGCGGGGCCCAGGTGTGTCGCATCAAAACCCGGAAGCGCTGACGGCGCGCCACCGCCGCGCGCATGGCGGCAGCAAGCCATCAGCACTTCTGGGTTTTCCCGTGGCGACACACCAACGGCGGCGCGCGAAAATCCGAAAGCGCCGCAACTGCGGTGGCATGCAAAAACCAAAAGCGGCAGTGGCACTTCCGGGTTTTTGCGCGCTGCCACAGCAGCGGCGCTTTCGGATTTTTGCGCGCGTCACCGTTGGTGTGTTGCCACGGGAAAACTTTGGAAAGCCCTGCCCTATCTAATTAAAACAGTAGTATACAGACAGTGTAAAAACTCAATGATGTCAAAGGAACCAGATGCTTTCTGGAAAAATTGAATCCTGATAGCCATTCTACAATGGGTGCCACAAAAATTTCTAGTCATAAGGTACTCCATAGGGATGGGGTGTATACTGAAAAATATTGTTTCCTTCCTTCCCCTCCCCAAATCTGAGAATTATAAAATGAAACAGATTACATAATTCAGTTCCTTATTATGGTCACTGACTACAATAATATGGGCAAGTTATATAATATTCCCAGCTATATATTAGGTTGACCATAGCATATTTTAAGCATCAGTAGGATATTGTGATATGTCTAAGAGTTTTGGATCCAGGTAGTCTGATAATGGAAGAGCTGGTGAGTTCTCTTATTCGTAGACATTTCTCTGGATATATAGGAGTATATGTGAAAATGACTTTTGGAAAATTATTGAAATGATCAGATCAATCCTTTTCAGATCCATTTGAGGATCCATTTAGAGTAGGTTTATGATTGGAATATAGGCTAGGTTTTATGGGGAGGGGGTCGTTTGTGTGTTTGTTTTCTGAAAATAATTGGTTATAATTTGGAAGAAATGGATGAAATGAACTTATAGAAGCAGAAATACTTTCATGAAAAGATTCTAAAAGGAAGGAGGGGAAGCTATCTTAACATAATTATTAATAGTACAGACTTGTAAATGCACTCTCAATTAAAAATAATTTCCATAAAAATGGGGGAAGAATTGAAAGTCAGTTGAAATCTAAGCTGGTTGGTAATTTGGGTCCTTTTTTAGATTCTTTACAAATACTGAATTATTTGAATAGAACCAGGCAACAATTAAGGGGCATACGGATTGCTAGGTAGTGATATGAGACTCACAAGGAAAGACAATTTGCACTTGGGCAAGACAGTGAAGGATATACCTAATATCTGGCAAGCAGTAAATATAAAAAAGGGAAATCTTGATTGAAAAAAAGAAGCAGATTCTTTTATACACTTGCATGTGTACATTTATACCCATTTATAGGGAGGAAGGCTGTCAGAAAAGTCTATGAGCTGGTTCATAAGATGATGGTTTTTAGATAACATGGATTATCACATTGCTAGAGGTGAGTAGGTATTAGATTCTGCTCCAGCTTGGGGAATTCCTGCAAATTGTGACACTTGAAGCTGTCCTTAGGGATATTGAAACATAATGTATATATTATCTTGGGTCACAAAGTTGATAATCATCATTCTTGCCAAGTAACAGTTCTATAGCAGAGGAAACCTAAGTGGAAAATGCAGTAGCTGAGCTGCAGTTTAGTCTGCACAGCAAACAAAGCAGGGTGTTCCATAACTTTCTGCACTTTTGTTTTCCATCAGCATTTGGAAGCATCAATATCTCGTGAAGAACTTTCCTGTTCCCTCTGTTAAGGAGAGAGTATGTGCCTGTATAATAAAGCCTTAAGATTCTATACAATCCTCTATGTTAGCATCTCATCCCCAACATTAATTTTAATTATTATTGTTTGAGCAGACCTCTAATGCTTTCATGACACTGTTCAAGGCTACTGCTTGGTTGGATGTGTCAGCGCAGAATGAGAGAGCCTTTTTGTCATGGAAAATAATTGCTGTGGTGCTTAGTGGCATAAGCATAACCAGTCTCACTACTGGTATACCACAGCTGTGCTGCTATGATGAAAACATGGCTAGGTGTTTGATGCCTTACTAATAATTGCTATACCTCAAGAATGTGGCACAACTTGAATCAGTTCCATTGTTGTAAACCTTTTTAGGGAATGTGGTTTAGGTGTACTTGGTTTTGGGGGTTGGGGTGGAAGGAAACCAAAGGCTTGAAATAAACCTTGCCTTCCTGGTTCAGTTAAATGAGCCTTAATGTTCTTTGAAAATGAGTTATCTGGACTCTCAGAAGCATGGAGGCACTTCACCTATGATTTCAGTGCTTCAATCTTGCCCTTATTTCAGAGTAATGCCCCACTGAATTTGATCTGTGGCTGGGTGGTGGCACCTGGCCAACTTGGGCAGGCCTGAAAAAGCTAAGCAGGATTGAACATGGTTAGTCCTTGGATGAGAGAACACCAGGATGGCTTTTTCTAGGAAGTGGGGGGGGGGGAAACTCCTATGATGCAGTGGAAAATCACTTTGGTGTTTATGCCAAGAAAACTACATGGACATCTTTGTTAGGTCATGAGGAATTGAGTTCAGCTTGAAAACATTTAACTGGTAGGTGTAGCTGACCTTCAGTAGAATATGCTAAGTTAGTGCAGAAATATTTTTTTTCCCCTTTGTAGATAAATTTATATTTTGGATCTTGGCCTGCCAACTTTGCCTTATTTAGCAGGTGTAGTATTCTATACTCTACATGGAATTAGGTTTCACAGTTTTGCTTACGTGGAACTTTCAAACGTTAATATTCGAGGGAGAAATGCCATTGTTTGATTGTTGAAGGTTACAAATTATTTAATAGGTTAGTGAACTTAACTGGGTAAATGTAAATTGTGATATAGAACATCTGTAAAGCTCACTCAGTACCTGAATTGCTTCCTTAATTTAATGTAGAGGAGGACAGCCCACAGACCCTATCTAGCCTCCCAGTCCTTTTTTATTTTGGCTTGGTCAGCTTCCTAAAGTGACACAGATGAATAACAATTAACACAGTCTTTGCAGAAGTAAAGAAGGTGTAATGAACCTCCAATAAATGTAGCACATCTATTGTATGTAACACTCTGGGTCTGCAAAGGAAAATCAGGGGGCTGAAAAATCCACTTTGGTGACATCATCACATCATTGCCTTCCCTACTGCATATGTTCTACAGAATTTCTGTGCAGGTGTTCTGTGTAGGTGATAACTTTTAGAATACTGTAGCTCAACAGTGGCAATTTCCAGATCCTGGACTTCAACTCCCAGAATTCTCAGCAGTGACCATGCTGGCTAAAGCAGTCTAGGAGTTAAAATCCATGCATCTTTAATTTGCCAACATAGTTGCATGGAAAAATGATGTGCATGTTCTATAAATATAGAAGTATTAATAGGGCAATCAGCTTCCAAATTAT
Organism: Charina bottae; assembly: GCA_023362775.1. Classification (NCBI taxonomy): domain Eukaryota; kingdom Metazoa; phylum Chordata; class Lepidosauria; order Squamata; family Charinaidae; genus Charina; species Charina bottae. The sequence goes on from JALMGJ010000001.1 coordinate 140,949,420, forward strand.
ATGGCACTGTTCTTGAATAATCCAGTAGAGCACCTTATTCAATGCGTTATTTGGTTTCATCCATATCCTGCAGATCAGAAAGATATTACAAATGAATCTATACACAATGCCACAATGCATATTTACACCTTTATTATTTTAAGGTCTTTGTACTCATTAGGATCATATTTCAGGCACACCAAAGAATATTATACATTGTAATGCATTTATTTTTGACAGACTTTAATTTTGACATTCAGAATAGCTCTGGTTCTTATATATCATGTATAGGTCATTTCACAAATTATATAGACACAAAGACACTTTTGCCAGTTCTGTAGAGGAGAAAGCCATAACCCGCAATTGTCCTTTTGACATGTTTGAAAGGTTGATTTGTGTTCCAGGTTTCTTAGGTGCAGATCAAACATGGTTCGGAACAGTTTCCTGTGCAATTAAAGTAATTCCTATCATACAAGCTGCTGAGAGTCAAATTGATTGCAGCAGGATACAAATGTAATAAATAAATAAATAAATGGCATAGAGTAATTTGCAATTAAAAATGTTCCAATCAAAGGCATACATACTGATCTCACATACTCCATATTGATAATCACCTGGAAACACTAATTACTTTTTAACACACAAACACAAAATTATTATTATTACTATTATTACTATTATTACTATTATTACTATTATTACTATTATTATTGGGGGGAAAGAAAATGAACAAGCAAAAAGAAAAAGAAAAAAATAGTTAATGCAGAGATAAAATATTACTAGATTGACAAAGGAGTTACCAAAGTTATATAGATAGTGCTCGGTATATCTCTGATGAAAATTAATCATAAAGGCAAAATACATTATTTTTGACAATAAGGAAAAGGATTTTAAGATCTTTTTGAAACTCTGAGCTGAGTGCCAAAGTCTCCACTATTTTGTTATTAAAGATACCAAAAAAGAGAGAGAGAGGGGGGGGGGGGGAGAGAGAGAAAGAAAGAGAAAGACAGACAGACAGACAGACAGACAGACAGACAGACAGACTACTAAAAACATTATAGGTAAATATTTAGTTTCTAACTTCCCTTTTGTTGTACTCTGACTGAGATTGATTGATTGATTGATTGATTGATTGATTGATATCAAGTTGTTTTCGACTCCTAGCAACCACATAGATAGATTTTCTCCATGACTGACTGACAATATTTATAAACATTTAAAATTTTCATATATTTCTGATTTCAGTTCTGTGGTCAATTATTTTTCCCCTTAAAAACCGTATTCTAAATGCTTAAATTTTCCTTGCTGTGTAATATGCAATATATACAGAAGCCATTCTTGCTTAAATTTGGTCAGACTTCTGTTATGAATATATGCTATTTTGCTATTACTGCATATTCTCCAAATTTAACTTCCAGTCTAATATCATCAATAATATATCTCTTTTCCAATGATTGCTTTGGAATTGCCAAATTTGCCTAATAACATTTAGAGTTGGCAAGTATTTATTATTATTAATATGCTTAGGAGGCAGAAAATGTTCCATGGAAAGATTAAGCATTATACACTTGCCAGATTACTTTCTCTGGATTTTGGCTGGTAGTGTCTTAAGCTGTTGAAACTGCGTAAAGTCCATTTAGTATTAGATTACCGGTTTGTGTAATGGGCGTGGTGGCTCAGCGGGTAAGACGCCAGGCTTGTAGATTGGAAGATCGCAAGTTTGGAGGTTCGAATCCCTAGCCCTGCGTGCGGAGTGAGCTCCCGCACTAGCCCCAGCTCTTGCCAACCTAGCAATTTGAAAGCATGCAAATGCAAGTAGATCAATAGGTACCACTTCGGTGGGTAGGTAACAGCGTTCCTCACGTGTCATGCGGCCACATGACCGCGGAAGCGTCTTCGGGCAACGCTGGCTCTTCGGCTAACAAACGGAGATGAGCACCGGCCCCTAGAGTCGGACACGACTGCACAAATGTGCGGGGGGGACCTTTACCTTACCTTTGTGTACTTATCCTTTCCAAATGACAGGAAACCAAAATTTGAGTGGTGCAATTGAAAGAGGCTCAGTCTTGCATTATTTTCTGGTGTTCCTCTTCCCCAGCACTGATTTAAGGTTTTGCCATGACAGCTGAATCTCACAGACAATAAACATGCCATATTAGAACTTATTGCTGTGGCATGTAAGAGATTTTGTGTAGCTGACCTGGTTTCTCCCATCTAAATGGATCATTGCTGATGAACTGGGTACTATCCTCTCTCTTGAGCAGCTGTGAAATCCAGCTGAGTGCTTAGCATTTAAACTTTTAAGTGATAATTAACTTTTATGGGAAAATGTCTGGTGGAAACTGCCTATTCTGAAATGAAATTATGAAGTCTCACCTGGTTGGCTGTGGAGATTGACTTGAAACCAACCTCTAAGTTTTTCTTGTTGCTCAGTCTGTAAGTGAAAGCAAAAATGAATCCTTTGAGTTAATGATAGTTTCACTTTCAACAATATACAGTAGTACAGTGTCTCATTTCTTTTCTCAAGCCAGGGAAAGTTTGCGTAAGATCAGGTGTTTTAAGTTCTTGGTGCAAAGATATCATTTGACAGGCAGCAGAAAGCAGTGATCTGTCACGGCTCTCCAGAAGAATTGCTTACCATTTTTCCTGGTTGTCAGCTCCTCCCACCGGGCAGTGTGGATTGCAAGCTGTACTTCTGTGGTTTGTTTATAGTGAAAACATATTGCCTGAGTTAACCAGGGAATGAAGCCAGGGATTGCTTTGTGTTTGTTTTGTGACAATGCCCCCTGCTTAATTCCAGCTAGAAGCATTCCTTATTCTAAATTTGGCTGAGATGCTTATTTACTGTATGACCAAGTGATGAAAAGGTGGTTTGCAAACCATGCTACCTAAAGGCTTTGAGTGGGTATACTCACATTATCCCTGTCCCACTGCTGCCATAAAGATCCAAAGCATCCCACCATCAACAACTTCTTGTAATCAAAAGAAATTTTAAATTAGTACATTGCAAAGCTTCTTCCTTTTTCTGAAGGTCTTGCTAAAAATCTCCCTTAGCAAAAGAATATGTGGGTCAGATCATTTTGAATCATCCCTGTATGATGACTCAAAAGAAAGAAAGGCACATATTTCCTACCCCCAATTGCCTTTGCATTGGGCTATCGTTCATAGAATAGTTGTTGTTAGTTGCCTTGAGTCGTTTACGACTCATAGAGACCCTATGTATAATAGAATGAAATGCTAAACGGTCTTGTGCCAATTGCCTGACTGTTCCAATGTTTGCATCCATTGTTGCAGGAATGGGATAGGACAGGACAGGACAGGACAGGACATTATTTAAAGGCCAGAGACTTTAGAAAGGGAAAGATGTAACTGCAATGAGTAACAACTCTAGAAAAATGTGTGTGGAATTCATGGGTAGAAAATCTACTCATGAACTCCATATACATTGTTTAGACTCCTCAGTCTCAAAGAGGCAGAAGAAATGGCGGTGCTCTGCCCCCTCTCCCCCTTTCTAGCTCCCTCTTTATGCCAGGATCCCTTTTCTCCAGCCAGTTTTTTTCCCTCAGTTCTCTTACCTTCCTCTTCTCTTCACCCCAGGTTCATCCTGCATTTTCTTCTTTTGGGCTGTGTATGCTGGAAGGAAGGAGGGAGAGAATATATGTGTATTCTGTGCGTCTCTGTGTGAAAGAGAATGGTTTGAGTATGTACATGTAGATAGCAGAACCAATTAATTTTATAAATGGGATGCCTTATTTTAGAGACAATTTAATCAGTAGTTATTAATTGAATTAGTTGTTTTGCTTTGCTTTTTGTCCAGAGTGTGTCATTTCTAGCCACTTTGCACACACTATACACATAAGCAAGTGTCAGAGGTACATATTTATAGGGGTGGATCTCTGGGTTTGGTTTCAGCCAGTGTTGGTAACCTAGACTGACATGATAGGTGGAGATGCCTATGCTTATAATTCTTTGGGGGGGAGGGGGTCTTAAATTAAAATTGATTTTTTCTTTGCAGTACTAAGGTACTTGCCTTAGACTGAAATACAATTACTCAGTCTGAGTGATTGTACAGATCTAGGAAAGACAGACTAGCATTCCTCTTGTCCTTGCCAATGGGTATTAAAATCTTGTAATACAGTATATGGCAGAAGGGTGGTACCCCATTGATATTGCATATGCTGGCTGGGGAATTGAAGTCCACACGTCTTAAAGTTGCCAAGGTTGAGAAACACTGATGTAGGGTAATTTTGTTCTGAAAGAGAAGGCTTTGTTCCACAGCACAGTATAATTAACATATTACCAAAACTGAGCAGCCAGATACCAAAACTGACACCAATCCTTATTTGCATGATTTTGTCTACTCTGGAAAGGTAACTTTGCCTGTAAGGATTAGAAAATAAAAGTCTGAAAATGTGTACAAAATCAGCCTTCCCATCCTGGGAGATCTCCAATGTGCAGAGTTCACCATTTACAATTCCCAACCAGCATGACGATCCCTGAGAATTGCAGGAGTTGCAAGTCCACCCATTTGGAGAGGCCATGGTTGGGGAAACTGTACAGTACTGAATTCTCCCCTGAGCAGCACAATTAAAGGTTGAGGTTCCTTTATAGTTGATCTTCAACTCCGGGCAACTCACACAGTAAGTGCCTCTGAAGTTAGTCATTTGTAGGCAACGGACATATGCAAGAGATTTCTGCTTTGTACCACACAGTTACAAAATCTTCAGCATCTTCTATAAATACAGTAACAATGCATTATTTCTTATTTAGAACTTGATGGACTCAGAGAAGTAACGGCAGCCATTCCTTTTTGTTGAGTTTCTTATAATAAGGTAGTCATTGGCGATCACTCGTAGCCGAGTAAGATTGTCTTCCAAGGGTAAAATTTTAACAGTGGATCCGTAAGTGGCTGTAAAGGCCAATTCTGGATCCGCACAACCTCCCACAATGAGGGCATAGGTTTCCGGGTGGGAGACGGTCATGATAAGGGTTTGCTTGACGTGCCTTCCTTTTAGCTCTTTTCTCCCTTTCGCCCTGTACTTGTGCTTCTTCAAAGTCCATAGTGCCTTTAATAAAGGCTGACCTCCAATTGAAACGCTCATGAGTTAGGGCTTCCCAGTTCTCAATGCTGATATTACATTTTTTAAAATTAGCTTTGAGAGTGTCTTTGAATCTCTTTTGCTGTCCACCAATATTCCGTTTTCAATTCTTAAGTTGGGAGTAAAGTAGCTGCTTTGGAAGACGATGGTCAGGCATTCGAACGACCGGTACAGCGAAGTTGATGTTGGATGATCATTGTTTCAATGTTGGTGGTTTTCGCTTCTTCTAATACGCTAACATTAGTCCGCCTATCTTCCCAAGTAATTTGCAGAATTTTTCGGAGGCAGCGTTGATGGAATCTTTCAAGAAGTTGGAGGTGGCGTTTGTAGAGGGTCCATGTTTCACAGGCGTACAGAAGGGTTGGTAGTACAATGGCTTTGTAAACAAGCATTTTGGTCTCCCTGCGAATGTCCCGATCCTCAAACACTCTACGCTTCATTCGGGAGAAAGCTACACTCGCAGAGCTCAGGCGATGCTGAATTTCAGCGTCGATGTCAGCTTTTGTAGATAGATGGCTGCCGAGATAAGAAAAGTGGTCGACATTTTCTAGTGACACACCTTTAAGCTGGATTGATGGCGCTGCGGAGGGATTGGTTCGAACTTGCTGGTAAAGCACTTTGGTTTTTTTAATGTTAATCGAAAGGCCGAGCTTTTCATATGCTTCTGCAAAGATGTTTAGGATAGTTTGAAGATCTTCCTCGGAGTGTGCACAGGCTACGTTATCATCAGCATATTGAAGTTCTATAACAGAAGTTGCAATTACCTTATTTTTTGCTTTCAGCCTACTAAGATTAAAAAGCTTTCCATCTGTTCGATATATAATTTCTACACCAGTAGGAAGTTTCTCTTCAACAAGGTGTATAATCATAGCGATGAAGATAGCGAATAAGGTTGGAGCAATAACACATCCCTGTTTAACGCCGGATTCCACTTTAAATGGATCGCTTTGAGAGCCATTGTTATCCAGGATTGTTGCCATCAACAATCTCACTTTTTCACAGCACCTGCCAGAAATACCGTTCACTAATATGTTATTATTTCACGTAAGTTATACCTTATTGTTGCAACAATCCTGGCAACAATAAGGTAGAACTTATGTGAAATAATAACATATTAGTGAACGGTATTTCTGGCAGGTGCTGTGAAAAAGCGAGCAAGTCCGAAGAAGAAGAACAGTAGCAGCAGTAATACATCTCGGGGCAGAGGCCAGTGTCTCTTTGCTTTGCACTTTGAACTTCAAAAGGAGGGAACCTTCAGTGTCAGATTCTTACTTCTGTAAAGAGTATCCATTTCCCTGTACAGGTACAGTCCTGCCTCAAGACTGCAGGGAATAAGGGTGTAAAAAAACCTACTTTAGGCATGCTCAAAAGTCCATTGGTCATTTTTGCACATGCACATAGTAACAGAGAGCAAAGCCAGATGTGCAAAAGCGTTTACATTTCCTATCAAGTTGTGGTCTTAATTAGGGACCACAGTAAGGCAGATAGAGAAGAACGAGGGCAACATTACCAATGTTAGAGTACTAAGAGTTGCAAAAATCAGGAGAGTATGTGAGAGTGATTAATCTAAATTAATATTAGTGAAACTTCTTTGGCAACACTTACAATGGATTTGATGGTCTCTTCAAGTCCTAGTGCAATTCAGCCTCTTTAGCATATTCTGTTTTCTGATATTGGCACATGATATTTCAGGTGGTTAAGTGAAAATAATAGAATGAGTAAAGAAATACAGTAAATATCAACTTCTTAACATATTCCCAATGTTTTGCCTAAGATTTCTATGATGAATGTTTATGTACTACTTTTTTTTGGTGTTCATATTATGAATTTTTAAATAAAATTTAGATAATTTAATGAGAGCCAGTGTGGTGTGATAGTTAAGGTGTTGGACTAGGGCTGGGAAGACCCAGGCGCTCATACAGTACATCCTCAGATCATAGAAAATTGTTGGTTGGCTTTAGGCAAGTCAGTCTCTCTAAATCCTACTCTCCCCACCTACTACACAGTGGTATTGGGTGGGGAGAAAAATAGGAAGGAGGAGTGCAGTGTACTCTGCTTTATCCTTCTGGAGGAAAGGCAGGATGTACATCTAATAACCGCAATTAATTAAATAAAATAATGTGCTATCATAGTGAGAATCTTGGGTTTTTTTACTTGATTATGCTTTATGAATGAGATGGGCGGTGACTAAATTTGAAAAATAAATAAATAAATAAATAAATAAATAAATAAAGTACTGTATCTCAGTTTTGAATTTGTGGAATTAGAAAATATGAAAAGTTCCAGAATTTAGGGTTGGGCAATTCCTTTGTTAGGACCAATGGAAATGCATACAAATCTGAAAAGAAATGGAAGGGTTATATATAATCCATCTTTCTGCCTGAAAGTCCAGAGTATACGAGTCAGCCTGTATATGAAGGGTCTACAACAAAATTCATTTCTTTGCTTGTTGTAGCTACACCCCCCTCTGATGGAAATTAGAACAATGTACTTAATATTTCTAGAGAAAAAACTAAGCATTGCAGTCAGATTTTTCTACTGCAGAAGGAGTATGAAGAGGGGGATTTTTTTGCCACTTCCATCTCTACCATCCAGCACCTCTTCCCCACAGACTCTAGAACAGCTTTTCAGGCAGATGCAGGCAGAAGAAAGATTGACAAGAACTCCCATCCTCTTTTCCAAGAGAATTCTATGGCTAAACCTTTATTTTCAAGTCATTTGACTTCAATCCTAAGAATATAAATTAATTATAGATAATGGGGAAATTATTCTACAGATCGATAGGCAATAGATAGATTGTTCAGAGGCTTAGCCATTCTAAGGGAGCTTACAACCATCATACAGTAAAGCAAAAACAGAAAGAATTGAAGAATTATTAATGGGTTGTACATGGTCCAAGATGTCTGGTAACAGCTTCCCAATAAGTTGGGAATAAGGATAACTGGTGCCTAAATTCAAAGGCAGTTGAAAAGGTTCAGAAGTACAAAGAAGCCAGTTTGGTCTAGTGGTTAAGGTGCTGGGCTAGAAACCAGGAGACTGTGAGTTCTAGTCCCGCCTTAGTAGGCTGACCATACGTCCCGTTTTGAACGGGACAGTCCCATTATTTTAACATTTTCCAACCGTCCCGTCGTTCAGGACAAAATCTCCATTTTGTCCCGTTTTCAAAGAGTGTGTGCACGCACCTGCCTGTGTGCCTGTGTGCCAGTGTGCGTGCGCGCCTGCGTGGTAGCATGCCGGCACGCTCATTAGGGTCCCATTTTCATCTCAAGGAAATATGGTCAGCCTATGCCTTAGGCATGAAAGCCAGCTGGGTGACCTTGGGCCAGTCACACACTCAGCCCAACTCACCTCACAGGGTTGTTGTGGGGAAAATAGGAGGATGAAGGAGTATTAGGTATGTTAGCCGCCTTAGTATTAGGTACGTTAGCAACAGGGGCATGGTGGCTCAGCGGGGAAGACGCCAGGCATGTCGATCGGAAGATCGCAAGTTCGGAGGTTCAAATCCCTAGTCCTGCGTGACAGAGTGAGCTCCCGCACTAGCCCCAACTCTTGCCAACCTAGCAATTCGAAAGCACACAAATGCAAGTAGATCAATAGGTACCACTTCCGTGGGATGGTAACAGCGTTCCACGCGTGTCATGGTGGCCACATGACCGTGGAAGCGTCTTCGGACAACGCTGGCTCTTCGGCTCACAAACGGAGATGAGCGCCGGCCCCTAGAGTCGGACACGACTGCACAAATGTCCGGGGGGAACCTTTACCTTTAGCCGCCTTGAGTTATTTATAAAAATAATAAAGGCGGGATATAAAATAAAATAAATAAATAAATAAATGAGGCTGCACTCAGAAGGGGGAAAGACAATAAAAAGAGTAGCATACTGAAGGAGGGATGGTGATCAAAGGAAATCTGTGGAGATTCTTGGCTGCTTGATTGATTTAAATGTCAGATACTATACCTAGATCTTTCAGGAACTTAAAGTAGTATGAAAGGTGCCCAGTGCTTAGTTTGTCTTGCAGGTTGGAATGTTTTCCTGTCAAAGCACTGGATTGGTCAATTTGCAGTCAATGGCTGACTGATGACTTAGCAATCCAGTTGGCAGGTGTGCATATTAGTACTTCTCTTTGAGCAACTTCTTTTAATCTAATTAATGGAAGAACCAGATACTTCTCTTTAACTTAGTTAGTGAATGTGCGGCATAGACAGTGAGGTTCTAACCTTTCTGCAGGCCTCCTTGGCCTTATTCTTGTTCCCACCAACTGCTTGAGCCTCTGATTTGCTGCTGTTTCTGGACCAGAATGAATTCCTGAGCTAAGGACAAACTCAGTGAAGAGAATAATGCAGCTACACAGAACTCCTCTGTAAAATGAAGAAGCGTTTTCTCCTCTTCAGAAAAATGATTATTAATTTAATCAGTGTGTTGGCCACCTTAATGACTGAAGCAATTCCAGGTGGCATACAACAATATAATAGAAATAGATTAAAAACAATCAACAACAACAAACAACCCAACAGTGAGAGAGAAAAAGAATAAACAACTCACACCAGAGGAACAGCAGTACAATTATGCAGCACAAGTGGGGTCAGAAAATATCCTGCCCCAGGAGCTGCTGAAAAAGTCACATCTTCAAGGCTTTCCTAAATGACAGCAGGGTTGGGGCCATGCAGACTTCAGAGGAAATGCTGTTCCAGAGGGTAGGGAAAGCATACTGTACCTCTGGGGTCCCATAAGAGGGCACTGCTTCATTGATGAGATCTAGAATACACTGACGTTGCCAAATCTTACCGTGTGGGTAGAAACAATTGGAGAAAGGTAGTCCTGTAGGTATTTGGAATCATACATTTGAAAGGGGCCTTAAAAGCCATCAGGTCAAACCCTCTGTGTGTGTGCAGTAATGGCTTTCCATAGGCTCTCTAGATAGGACTCAGCTTCTAGTCCTCAATAATATTGTTGCTCTTCTCTAAATCAGTTTCATTTTATATGCATCCTTCTAAAATAATGATGCCCAGAACTGGGCACAATACTCAAGATGGTGTCAGATCAACAAAAAATTGGGTTATTAGTTCCTATAAACTGCTAATTAATTGAGCTTGGTTTTGACTCATAAAGCCTTACATGACTCGGCACCGAGGTACTTGCAGGACCACCTGCTCCAATCAGTGTCAACCTATCTGAGTGGGTCCTCTGGAAGGAGGTACTGGTGATGGTGCATTTTTGTGAAGCGAGTGGAACTAAGGCTAGAAAGCATTGTTTTTCAATCATGGTACCTATCCTTTGGACCAGCCTCCCTCTGTAATTAGAAGAATTACAGGTTATATAACAATCTTCCTCTTCTTAGTCTACTTGTGCATGAAATTTTAGTTTCCTAAATGAAGAATTTTGAATTTGTCTCTTTTAAATGTCCTTATGTTATTCTCAACTCATTTCTCAATCAGAATCATTTTGAATTTTATTTCTGTCATCTAGGGTATTAGGTTTGCCACCCAATTTTGTGTTATGTGCAAATTTGATAAGCATTCCTTCCACTCCTTCATCCAAATAATTAATGAAAATATCGTAGAGGAGCCAGAACTGATTGTTGCAGCACCTCAATTGATATTTCATTCCAGCTGGTGAGAAGGAACCATTGATGAGAATTCTGTGAGTAAGATTTTTGAGCCAGTTACGTATGCGTGTGGTAATGGTTTTATTTATTTAATAAAAAAGAAAAAAAGAAAAAGATATATACAAAAACAATCTAAATTTTATATACAGTATTTATAGAGGCTTCTCATGCATATATGAGGTCACAAATGTCACAAGTTTTCAGTGTTCTTACCTGAAATATGATGAAAGATTTTGAATGGGTATGCCAAATTTTGTGAGATTTGGGGCTAAAACATCAAGATTTCATAAGATTTTAGGGCAAAGACCCCTGTAATCCCTAATCAGATACAAAAATGGAATAGAGAGTGATATATCCTAAGCAGTTGTTTTTTCCTGGCCTTGGAACAGAGTTTGGTTGCTTTGAATATTATTGTTTCAACTGTTCCAATCATAGAAAACTATGTAGACTACAGGCTGTTTGGACCATCACAAGCTTAAAACAAAATGCATATATTTTAAGAAATTTGTTTCAAGGTCAGAACAAAAAACTGGAGCTGTTTCAAGTTTGGTTCCAGCAGAACACAGCCAATTTGACCATTCCAATGAAAATTTCTGAGCAGGTTTTTTTGTTACAAGATCCAAACAAAATAGGTATCCCATTTCCCATGTCCTCATCTCTTCCTCATCATTCTCTAACCTTCCTATCTTCCATTCATATTTGCTTAACTATGGAATAGAAGTATCAGTACTATAGGGAACTAGTTTTTATCTAAATCTAGCAAAAAGGAAAGAAGTCAGCAACATTTGTGTTCAGGCCCTGGGAAAGATGCAATTTCCAAAGACCGCCTAAGGAAAAAGAATAATGTGCAGAGAAGGTATTTTTTCAGGTTATAAAGATGAAAGAAATGTATCAGGCTTCATTCAACCACTGGGAGAAAAGCAGTGAGGTTTCCAGAGGCACATAGAAAACACGGAGGTTCCACAGTTCCCCTAAGGCAACTTCCCTGCTGCTCAATTTTGTAGACTGAATTAGCCCTTCAGGAGAAACTTTTACAGTAGTGAGAAGAGGTAACTTCAAGCTTGCTTTTGTCCCAAAGGTCTTTCTCTTCCTTGAATGTTGGCAGTCTGATTTACAGTATCATGGCTGCCCTTGAGAGCAAAGACCATCTCTTACGCAACTAAATTATTTCATGTGATCACACCCCAATCCCACAAAACATTAAAGGTTTGCTCTTGAGGAGCAGGGTGGCAAATCAGTAAAATAGCTCTAACCAGGTCCCAGTGTTGCATAGAACATTAGGTGTGGAATCTTGAGGGATAGTCTCATCATCATCATCATCATCATCATCATCATCATCCATAAATAGCACCTGCAGTAAAACATTACAGTTTTAAATGCCTTTTTGCCTTCCCATTCCATTACCTAGCTTTTTGAGATCAGCCACGTTTGGCTGGGTGCTTTCAGCTAGCTGGGCTAACAAAGATATATGGTCTATATTCAGTAGATTTATGATAATATTATGGAACCTACTCATTGGATTGGTTAAGACCAAACACTCAGTTCAGCAACCACTATGCACTCCTGGGTTTCCTTGAACTGTTTGGGGTTTTTTTTCCTAGACTTTTTTCTATTTCTGGGTTTGGGTTTGCCCAAGCATCCTGATGCCTTTTTCTCCTTTCTGGATAACACTTCCATTCCAAAATATCACAGTTGTGTGTATATAGCCCACTTTTGATAAAAGCATTGAGAGCAAAGCACAATCATAAAAACATGTAACCACTCTCCAGAAGGAAAGAACGTAACAAATTTTTAGAGAGAAAAGCAAAATCCTGAAAGCTAGGTAGTATGTATTAAAAATGTATGCCTGTCAAAATAAGTGTCTAGCAAAGGAGTCTGAGATGTTCAAAGCAAGGCAGAGCAATCCAGAGGAAAGGTCTTAGACCAAGCTGAGTCCTGGGCAGGCCTGTCTGGTGAGAGCATATGATCCTAAAATCCCATGTAAGCAGAGAACACAGCAATACAAGAATCTTCCATTTTTGCAATTCTATTTCTCTTTTAAGTGGTTTCTGTATATTAACTGGAGATTTGATCACGTGTTTGTAGGAAATGGGGTTGCTGGGTCTCCAGTAATCAGATGGAAGAAAGGCAGTGTGTTCTGAATAGATGATCTTCATGATTAGTGGAAATAAACACATTGTAGAACAATCTGTTTAGATTGCATAATTTACAAGCCAAGTTAGTTGCCCTTGGGTCTGCTGAAATTAATGAGACTTAAGTGAATGATACCTTCTGTTTATAGGATATTGAATTTGGTTTTAAGTTTGACGTCTAGGTTTAAAATGAGAGTCTCTTTGGTGCATCGATTATGGTACCAGGCTAGAAGCTGGTTACTCCTTAGGCATGAAACCAGCTGGGTGGCCTTGGGCCAGTCACTGTCTGTCCTAGGAAGAAGGCAATAGCAAACCACTTCTGAAAATCTTGCCAAGAAAACTGCAGGGACTAATCCAGGTAGTTGCCAGGAGTCAACACTGACTCGAAGGCACAAATATATATAGTTTAAAAATGAGAATGTATATGTACCCCAGTTTATTAGGGGACCACTCTTAGTCCGTACTCCTGTTATGTAGAAATTGGGAAAAATTCTCTTCATCTTTTTCTTCCCTGCTTTAGAAATGTTATTTTTCCTTCAACTTTGCTTGTGGCATCTGAAATGAAAAGAAATGACTTGCTCAGCACCAGATTAGAAATCTGCATATTTTAGATGCGTTTGAACACAATTTACATATTTTTTTAAACATGACAGGTATTGAAATATAGCTGGTAGACATATGACATTTATTTTAAAATACTCTAAATGTGGTATCATGGAGCTGAATCAGCTGTTAGATCTTCCCTTTTGGAGCAATTCAAAATGCCTTTACCAAGGAAATTGTTGTTTCCCATCATTGCTGTCATGTCATGGCAAATTGGTTTCTTTCTCACTTTCTATATCAACTATAAACTACAGGACACATTTATATACCATTTCTAAACATTTCTAGTATTCCCGAAATGGAAACTCTGCAAAAATTGAAACTTCCGATTTCTGCATTAAATAATGAATAAATTCAGTTTTTGCCACAATAAAGAGCTTTAAAAAGAGAGTAGGGGAAGGAAGATATTTTAAAATTTCATTTACAACATGAGCAGGAATATTTATTTAAATTAAGATAATTTGGATGTAGTACTGAGAAATGAAACTTAAGAACTCTAGGGGAGAATAGGAAACTGGATATTGAGTCAGAGTACATATGGGCAACTGGAAAAGACCCTGATGCTGGGAAAGACTGAAGGCAAAAGGAGAAGGGGACGGCAGAGGATGAGATGGTTAGATAGCATCACCGATGTAACGAACATGAACTTGAGTAAACTCCGGGAGACAGTGGAGGACAGGAAGGCCTGGCGTGCTATGGTCCATGAGGTCACGAAGAGTCGGACACGACTAAACGACTGAACAACAACAACCCATATGGGCAATTCCCCATCACTACCACCGATCCCATGTTCCTGCTAAAATTTTAACCATCTTAGCTTCATGTACACTTTTAGCTGGAGCAGAAAATCCAGTCCATCCAAAATAATAGAACATTTTGAAGATTTGGTAGCATTTCATAAGAAAAATATGTATGTTTGTTTGTTTAAAGATGACTGCCAATACTGAACTCCCTCTGGATATCACCCTCCTCAAAGCCCTCCAAAAATGTGTCCTTGGAGTGGGATTGTGCGGGGCCACACAGAAACAATCATGCCCATACATGGTTCCCACAACCCACCAAATAGGTGGGGGAGATTGGTTCTTATATGGAGGGCAGTGTGTGGAAAGGAGAAGATTACCTTACCCTACCTATCTTCTAGTCTTTTCTATGTTTAAGAGAAAGAGGAATTGCAGTTGAGGAGGGTGCTGGTGTGTCTTGATGTGAGGAGATTGCCAGCCCTGACAATTCTTGAGGTGAGGAGATTGCCAGCCCTTCACTGCTTTTGGATGTTTTCAGGACAAAAAAGCTTCATTGTTCTTGATTTGAGAAGAGTTTCAATATTTGAAAATCAGCCAGTTGAAGTGATTGAGAGCATTACCGTTTTGCATGGAAGGCATCAGAGGTTTCACTTGGAACAGGGTCTCTCAAGACTTCTAGAAACTTAAAGGGAAAATCCATTAGTAAAATAATGAGCTAATTTTGAAATCTCTTCTAATGTAAATTATTCCGGTGTTTTCCTTTAATGCATTTATATCACAGATTATATTAATACTGAAAAATGTAGTTTCTTCTGGGCATTGCTTTTATAATGGGCGTGCTGTACAACAAAGCCATGATTTCTTCCTAAGGAAGCAAGTTTGTGCTTATTCAGCCTCACAGAAATCTAGTTATATTCATAGATGTACCTCAGGTGCTTCAATACAATTCTAGTTGAATATTGTTAAACCTCTGGGACAGTTTTCTTCTAGTTGGAATAATTATTTCATGTTGTCAGTGAAAATATGCTATTGTTCTTGTCTATGACATGCTCCTACTGCACAATTCATAGTGCTGCTTATATGGTCAAAAATTAAGACTTGCAAGCAATGTAATACTCCACAGAATTTCAGTGCATGCAATTAAAAAATGTCATAAGGGAAACTGCAAGCCTATTGCCGGAGGCTTCTGTACATGTTGTGCCTGTAACTTACTGGCTCATTTTTTCACTGCTTGCCTCATAGTCTGGAAATCAAACACTCCAGCTAAGGCAAGCATTGGTTTTGATAACGGTATAGAGCAGTGTTTCTCAACCTTGGCAGCTTGAAGATGTGTGCACTTCAACTCCCAGAATTCTGGGGAATTCTGGGAGTTGAAGTCCTCACATCTTCAAGCTGACAAAGTTGAGAAACACTGGTATAGTGTGTCCTGTAATTTACTGTGGAGTGTGATTTCTTGACAGCAATAGAATTGCTAGGATGGGTCATACATCCACAGAGATTCAAGGTATCCATATATTTGCAGCTACAGTTTTCAATAGCGGGTAGGATTTGGGGCGGGGGGACGAGCTACTGCTTACTTCAGATATTCTTGCAGTTTTGGTTTGACTGAAAAAGTTTGCCAGCGATTACTCCAGTGATAATGAGTTAGCCACAGAGATCACCAGATCCTCTCAGCACTTCTCTTTTATTTCCTTTTTAAAAAGAGAGAGCTGAGCAGCTCTGTCTTCTGCATATTTCAGCAGTGCCAGGTTCAGACATGGCACTTTTTCATAGAAGTGGTTGGAAAGTGAGGCAACATGCTGCTTACTCAGTGTTTTGTGCAATTAAGGTGGGATGGTTATAGGAGTACCCTTTGGGAGTAAGGGTATGTTATGACACCATAATTTTCAAAATAAAATTTTAATTAACTGGAGAGAAGAATTTGGTGAGAGCTCTGGACTAAGAGTAAAAATGAGACTTCAGATTTGCTGCTGATGTATTTCTGTAGGTTGATTGTGCTTGGTCATTCTTGGATTCTTCTCTGATTAGAACTCCTCAACTTATTCTTCTTCAAATGGACTTTGATCCTTTGATTTAAATTGTAAAATAAAGATGCCCAATCTGAAGCTCAGAGCTATATGCTGGTCCCGGAGTCTTGGATGCAATACACAGAGCTTCTCCAAAACTCAAATTGTGTCTTAAGAGGGAATACGTAGCTGTATTTAATGTGTCTGATTATTTAAATTTAATTAAGCAATCTTAAATCAAATCTTTGTTTTAGCTCTGCCTATGTATATGCTACTCATCAGCCAAGTGCTACCCTCAGCCACCAAAAACGTTGGACATCCCGGCTTGGGGTTTCAAGGAATCAGTCAGTTGTGCTGTTTGATCTTTAAATTGCCAGATTCAGAACAAGAGAGATATGTTATGAAAGTAGAATCTTGACAGGTGCAGTCTAAAACTTCTGGGTAATACAAGTATGAGGGAGACTGTTTTGGAGTCTTCGGTTTGCAGTATGATCTGTGGTCCCCTTGCTGCTCTCTGAGCTTGGTTGTTTGCCTGCAGACATTTCATTACCTGGCTAGGTAACATCATCATGATATATCAAGGTTTGTGCATGTATATTATCAAAAGGTTGTTCTCTTTGTAGTTAATTAATTTCCACTGACATACTGGAGACACAGCCTGTCAAATTGGTAGAAGTAGAAGAATGTAAACGAGGGAGGGGCTGTACTTGCTTCATCAAATATTTAATATTGAGGAAATCTTAGTACAAATTGCCTAAATATTCTCATTCCCTCAACAGCTTTACTTATTGCAGCTAGATTTAAAAAGCTGAATTGAAAGTCACTAAAATGGGTGATGTGTCAATATCAGCCAAATAAAATTAACAAAAGAAGCTGTCTTTGTTCTTTATACAATTTGTTGGCCCTAATAGAAATCATTATCAGATCATAGACAGAGGCTTGGGGACAGTCCAGTCCTTTCACAGGTAAATATAAGCAGTAATCTTGTTGCTTGGCTAGTCTTAGAGGTTCTTCTAATAGTCCTGCAAAAGGGAAGGGAAGGAACAGATATGTTTTGGTTGTGGTTTACTCCCTCGGGGCACTCTAAATATGGCATTGATTCTCTTGGCCACAGTTTGGATTGTTTCCTCCCACGTGGAGGCTTTTCTCTTTTACAGGGCTAAAAAACTTTAAGATAATAAATGCTGACACTTGGTGGCCCCTGTATGCTTCCCTGAAAGGAAAAATAAAAATTTGGACACGTTCCTTGATGCAATAGAGGGCTCCATTCTATTCTTTCAGTTGATAAATGTAGATGCTTCAGTTGCTGACTGAAGACTAACTGCACATTAGATGCAGCCTGAGACATGTTCATTTCTGTTCCTGGAAAAAATGAAAGCAGGGTTAGCAGAATTCCTTGTAGCTGCCCACCCAAGGAGAAGAGAGGAGTTAAGAGTCCCTGCATTTTTTCCCCATTCTACATGCTGGGGGAAAGGACTGAGACCTTTCCATATATTTTAAAGTTTAAAAACAGGCAAATCTATCTATATGCGCTCCTCCAATCTGGAAGGGATGCTTCCAGTCTGGAATGTTCCCTGATAAAGCTTGTATTATGTTCTTGCTGCCTAATTCACAGAATTTTGCAAAGGACCTAAAGAGGTTTTACCCACTGGTCATGAGCCCATGTATTGTCAGTGCCATATTGATATTTCATAATTGCAAAAAAAAAAAAAAAAAAAAAGGAAACGAGAGAAAAAGTAGAGCATCAATATATATTTTTAGTAGGCCTAAAAATGGGATTAAAGTGGAGAGTGCCCTCATTTATCACTTTTCAATAATATATGATTGCATAGCTATTTTGTGTCTACAAAACAGGGCCTTTCTCTTCTCCCAAGAGTTCTTTTGGACTGTGAAAAATCAGAGGTGGGCTGGAAACAAATGTAGAATTTTCCTAGGTTGGGTATGAAATGAACTAGAAAAAGTTGAAACCAAATTAATTTGGAAATGAAGTTACATTACATTGTCCTTGGGCTGTAGACACACTGAAGTAATAATTCTTAAACACAGAAAGAGAACTGAAATGGGTGCTTCAAAATATCGAGAGAAGAAGGATGAGGTTGTGAGTGAGCAGGATTTTTAGAAGCAGAGCCATAACTGAAGCCCTAGGAAAACCTCTGTGTGGAAGTTTGGAATTGGGATTGGGGGAATCAGATGTACGGTAAGCAGAAATCTTGATGCTATCTTGGTGTGGATGTCTTTAACAGAAGAAGGGGACAGCTGCTTGACCTTTTTGATATATATATATATATATATATATATATATATATATATATATATATTAGATGACAAAATACAGTATTCTGGATGTACTGTATCATATTGACTGAAGCTCATTGAATCATTGTATGTAGTGAAAAGTAAATGTAGCTAGAATAAATTCTAGCTCTTGCACTTAAAGCTGTAAAATTGTAATTGCCTAATGCATCTCTGATAACCTGACCAGTCAGTTGCATCTCTGTGTGGGAGGATGTTTCCTTCATTTTCTTGCTAATATGTCCATTAAAAATACTATATGCTGGTCCCACATAGTAAAGGTAAAGGTTTCCCCTGCACAGTCGTGTCCGACTCTACGGGGCGGTGCTCATATGTGGTCCAAAAGCAGTGTGAGGGAGAATCAACATTTCTGAGTGGTGTTCATCCTGGTTTCCAAGCCTGCCTTCATAGCTCTGTATGGCCATTCTCTTTGTTGGCTGAGCACTACCATACTCTGCAGATCTGTTTCTCACCCTAGCCAGGATGTGGTCTTCTGCATGCAGGGATTTCAGAGAGGCTTGTCATATTTTCTTTAGTCCTGGTCATGAGTTCTCTCTTTCTTTTGAATGCCTTTTATGCAGATGAAGATCAGATATATTGCAAACACATTTTAGGGATTTTTAACAGGATGTTATTTAAAACATAAATACTCCAGGACAGCCTTTCTCAACATTTTGACCCTGGAGGAACGCTTAGAATATTTTTCAGGCCTCAGGGAACCCCTGCACATTCAGGCTCAAATATAGGCCAGACAAAATTATTATATTCATTTCGTGGGTAGGCCTGTATATACTGTATGCATTAACAGTGTTCTTAAACTAAAAATAAAGAATGAAACTTACCTCTTTAATGTGAAGTTGCCCAAATTTGAAATAATTTTTTAATAAATCGTGATCTCCCAGGAAACCCCTAGTGACCTCTCACGGAACCCTAGGGTTCCACGCAGGGCTTTCCAAAGTTTTCCCGTGGCGACACACCAACCGCCCTTGGTGTGTCGCCGCGGGAAAATCCGGAAGTCTCGCCGCCGCGGCAGCGCGCAAAAATCTGGAAGCGCTGCTGCCGCTTTCGGTCTTTGCACGCCGCCGTGGCTACGGCGCCTTCGGATTTTCATGTGTCGCCGCGGGAAAACCCGGTGCGGGCGGGGGCGTGCATAGTGGCGGCAGCAGCAGCAGCCTCCGCTAAAACGCGGAAGCACCGATGGCACGCCGGTGCCGCCGCCGCCGCCATGCACGCCCCCGCTGCCACTTCCGGGTTGTGTGGCGACACAGCCGACTGTGTGTGGCGACACACTTTTGTGTCGCGACACACAGTTTGGAAAGCTCTGGTTCCACGGAATCCTGGTTGAGAAACCCCGCTCCAGGATATCAGTTCTCAAATACCAGATAAAAATGTTAAAATAGATGACAACAAACTGCTTTTGCTGATGAATCATTTAACATATAATGCTATGTATAAAATTGGGGGGGGTCCTGTTCTTTTTCCACAAAAATGGGCTTCCTTAGTTATGTGAGATAAATCCTGCAACTGGATAATCCTGATGGCAGTCATCCCTACAGATGATGGCGAGATAGATCAGTATTTTCTGAAATTAACGAAAGAATAGCATGCTTCTGAGTAAAGAATGAAGGCTTGGGTGTTTGGTCTTATGCTCTGTATAAAATTGGGAGGGTGGGGGGATCCTGTTCTTTTCCCACAAAAATGGGCTTCCCTAGTTATGTGAGAGAAATCCTGCAACTGCATAATCCTGATGGAAATCATGCCTACAGAAGATGGTCAGATAGATCAATATTTGCTGGAATTAGTGTAGTGTGGTGTAGTAGTGTAGAGTAGCATGCTTCTGAGTAAAGAATGAAGGTTTAGGTGTTTGATCTTTAGCCAGATGTAACTATCAAGTTCTGCTAGTTTGAAATGAAGACATGTTTTTAGTATAGCTGAAATCCTAATTTGGTTAAAATCCCTATCCCTTTCCCCCAAAGATCCGTATTTTGTGCAGGGCACATATGTCCTAAGTATCAGTTGATGCGTTGTGTGAGGAAGCATTTATCTACTACTGATATTAAGGCATTTTCTTCTTTGTTCTCAGGGTGGACATTGATCCTATGACGCATGCCCGGAAGAAACAGCTCTTGCTTCTGAAACACTCAGCTGGTTCTGCTGGCCAAGCTTTGTCACCGATTGACGGTGAGAGAATGGATAGGACTGAGGCGGAGGGCAGCAAGCGTGGAAATGGCACTGAAGGGCAGAACTGCCAGACTAGATTTGCCAACATGACTAAAAGCAGGAACTTGCAGGAACTCCGAAAGACGTATCCCTTGAGGAAACGCCTCAGCTCCTCTGTGGACAAAAAAACCTGCTCCGTGCTACTCACAAGGCTAGAGGATGTAGCTGGATCGCTGTCAGAGGAGACTCCGAGTGGGATGAAAAGAGGTCTTGCCAGTTGCATAGATGACTTCAGACCTTCCTGCCTTCCGGAACAAGTTCAGCTAGCGGGAGCAGGGAAACAAGACTCTTCTGTAGGCAAATGCCAGATATCATGCCTTGGGACTGAAGACGAGGGGCACAACGTCTGCCTCTCGGAGCCCAGAAAACGAAGGCTGGCCTCCCTGAATGCTGAGGCGGTGAACAACCTGCTCTTTGAACGGGATGACAACTTACTATCTGGCAGGCGTTTTCGAAAAGATTCACCCCAAATCAGTGGGATTTGTTGCACTAATAGCATATGTTGCAAAGCTCAAGGCCCATGGCCTTTGATGGAAAAACGAAGTACTAAAACAGTGAAGGGAAAGAACCAGACTAAATCAAGTCAGAAGTGTGCTCCTTACAACCAGTCCCTGGGCGGTGTCTTTGAAGGGAAAAGACGGGAGGACAAGGGAATTTCCTACCATCCTGCCCCAAAGAGATTGGCCAGTCTCAATGCTGCAGCTTTTCTGAAACTGACCCACGAGAAAGACCAACCATTAAAGCCCAGAAGTAAATCAACTGGAGAAAGCAAGACGGAAGGACAGAGTTCCAAATCAAAACTCAAGTGGGCCAAAGCCAGTGGAAAAAATTGTGTTAAATCCAAAAAGGAAATATCTGCTGTCAAAATAGAGGGTCAGCGTAGCTGGCAAGGAGTCCCTGAGGGTGCATTTAGAAAAGTAGTTCATCAGGATTCTCCTAGAACCTATGGGAAAACTGAATCCATCAGTTACAAACCATTGCCTAACTCTTCTGAAGGCACAGAGGGTTTCTACCACAGACTGCCTTTGCTAATGGGTGGGCAAGCTTCCATGAAACCTGAATATGGAAGACCTGGAGAGAAATCTCCTACCCCCAAGCAGGAATTTCATCAGCCTTCCTTCCCAGTACCTCAGTTCCATCCTTTGCCTGTGCCAGGCAATCATCCAGATTGTGGCTGTCTCTTTGAATCGTCTGACTTGACGCCGATGAATGGATTTTATGTTTATTATGGCCAAAGTGGATACAATAGTTACACTCATTGCTCGATATACCCGAAGGATGAGTTGTCGCAGGCAACGGGTTGTGAGGGGCTTTTGGTATCTCCGGGTTCCTTACCGTCTGACCCCTCGTTTCAGCCATTTCATTGGTGTAGCTCTCCGTATTGTTGTGGAGAGGGACCAGCAATTAACAGCTTCAGCCTTTGTGGAGTTATGCCGGTACCAGAAAGCAGAATTGGTAGTGTGCATACAGGGCGGAATGGCTACCCTTATAAGATGCCTTTTGCAGCAGGTAAGTCTGTAACCACCTCCTTTTGTTAAAAACGCTAATATTTATGGCAATCGAGTCTTTGAACAAAGTTATTTCCTTGTTGCCAGTTGATGGTATGCTTGCGTTGCCTGAATGATTGGGTGCTGGGATACTGTGCTGGCCTTCAGCATCTTTGCACCTGAAGTAAAGAAGTCTGTGTTGTTAGCTCATTTTTATTCACTGACAAAGTTAGAGATTGGAATCAGAAGAGCTCCCCCATGGTATCTCACGCCAAAAGGGGATGTAGGTTGCATCTTATTGGTTGCATATAGCAGCCCAGTTGCTCCTTTCAGAGATCTTAGACTTGATCCTCTTCTGGCTGTATCAGGTTTGCACATGGGACGTTTCTTACAAACACATCTCCACTTGATGCTTATATTTACCTCATCAGGTAAAAGGCTGGCAAAACTTACCGGTTGCTAACATGGAGATTCCACTTCCAGTTTGGATAATTCAGTTGTAAGTTGAGTAGTCTAAAATATAAAACACTTCACTTAATGGGATGTCTTATTTAAGTTGTAATCCAAACCTAGTGATTGGCCTGTACTTGGTTTCCTCAAGCAGGCACCAAAGGCGGAAAAAAGACAGATGTTGTAAAGGGATGCAAGAAGTAGGATAGCACAGGGGAAATGGCACTGCTTGACTTTCCTATTCTTCCCCATTTCTGACTGCAGCTGCGAGCATGACACGGCTGATTGTTACTTGTAAAATAATACGGATAGAGATACTGCACTCGTTGGATGAGTAGTGTACTGTTGTTTTTCCCAACCTGGCCCTCTGCAGCTAGGGTGAGATTGGCTAGCAGTTTGGGGAATTACAGTCCTAACAGCTCTGGAAGGTGACAGATTAAGGCTGCTCTAGAAGGAAAGAATATGTGGATACTTAGAAAGAATGTGGGATTCTTCAGTCTTTTCTATCCTTCTCAATAGGGAGCCCTTAATTGCAGATACTTTCTGGGAATTCTCAGAGTTGATGATCCAATATCTGGAGAGCATCATGTGTGGGAAGACTGGTCTACTCAAACAAATCAGTTAATTTAAATCTGGAAGAGCAACCTTTTTGTTGCTGGGGTTGGCATTATTGATTGATTTTGCGTTATTTTTAGCAGTCAAAGGCTCCAGGGGTGGGTGAGATAGGGATGACACACTATCACATAAATGGGTAAGATCATTTCTTCCAGGTTTTTTTTTTAATTTGTGGGAGTGTCTAATTCTTTTATATGTACTTCAAACCTCTCTGAAAGCTTACCACAATTTTTTGTGTTTGTATTTCTTACCAAAAATTGTACCACCAATTTTGGGTGATTTGCCCCAATATAATATAATGCTGGGGATTCTGGGATATGTGGGCCATGCATAGCTCACAGCTTACTTCTCCCTGAGCTAAATAGTTCTACAAATATAAATGTCTCATTCTATGACAGTGGCACCCACAGTGCAGACTTTTAGAAGGAAGACTTGCTGTCTGTCAGCCCTAGGCACAATCAGTTTAAACATGAGTGCTTAGTTTTCCTTTCAACACTCATTCAACTTCCTTAACTCTGCTAAAAAAAGGCTTTTATTTCTACATATCTCATGTCATGGTTCAGCTGCCTGCAGTAACTACATGCTGTCAGCCACTTTAAAGTACAGTGGAAGGAACATCCCTGTTCCCTTTCTGTGTACAACTCTGCAACAGTCAGACTGCTGGCTAGCAACTATTGCTATAGTCAAATACTCTTTCCAATTTGGATTGTTACCTATTATTAATGCTCATTGGAATGGCTTAAGTTGTATAGCTGACACGGTGAAAACTCTTTTTTCAAAAATGCCTGCACATTCAGTGTCAGATTTCTACTTTGAGAGCTTCTTTTGGCAAGTGCTTGCTTCTCATGCTAGCACAGAAACACTTAAATGCATTTATTGGCCCTTTGTTTTTCCAATGTGTGATCATTTTGGCTTGCGATCTGGCCTATCCCAGTGCTTGAAAGAGGCAACAGAAATGCTATTCAGGGAAGCATTTTGTTCTTATCAGCTCTAAGTGAGCAGGGGTGGGTATCTGGGTAATTCAACACTTTTCGGATCCCTGCCAAAGTCTAGGGCTTCCAAAATTGATTCTGGCACCCAGGAATTCTTGAAATGTATTCCCAGTACATTAAACCACCCAGAGTTCCCCGTTGGGGGAGATGGGCGGTGATATAAATTTAAATAATAAATAAACAAACAAACAAACAAACCTCCTAAGGGTGCCATTTCCATACTGTAGCAAAAAAGGCTGGGCAGGAGTCCAGTGTGGCCATTCATTTGTCTACAAGGTTCCCTTTTCTGTCTGGTTAAAGAAGGGCAGTCACATGACTAAGACTGGTGAACATATTGGGCACTTGCCTAAGTCATTCCTCAACTGTAAGATGCTGCAAGATGTGTTCACATGTAAAGCTAAAATACAAGGTAGCTTGTTTTTAGCTGGGCATGGTGAGAAAGAAATCATAGTTAATTTTAGCAACAAGCTACAATTTAAATCCATGGCTTTCCCTTGAATTGCAAATCCTGGGCTGCGTTAATAGTCACTTTTGTTACATCTGAACTCAGAACTCTAGCTCAATTCCATTGGTATTATTATTATTTTGTCCCCATTAGCAACAGAAATGGGGAAAAAATGAGAATTGACCAAAGAAGCCATAATTACTTTGTTGGCCTACAAATCTGACTTTTTCTGCCTTTTCAGCAAACCATAGTCAACACAAATCTTAATATTATGCATGTGAATATAATACCCCATGTTTCTTTTTTCTGTACTAAGAAGCAAATTGCTTGTTTACAAAGAGGAAAAGCAGGAAAGAATGACGAAGAAGCCTTAAAAATAAATACACAGATGTTACTAGCCCAGCTACCCACACATACTTAACATAAGTGAAAAAGAAGAAAACTTCTTTAAAAGCTTCTCTTCTGCATGCTCCTCTTCACAGATTGCTAGGCAAGTAGTCATTTTCAGGTCTCAATTACAGATTATGGCTGGGATCTAATGATTCTTGCTTGAAGAGCCTAATCCAGCTGTTTCCAACCTGCTGTTCTCCAAAGAGCTGATTCTTCAACTCACAGAATACACAGGGGTCATTCACAGTCCAGCAGACCATGAAGGCACCAGGTTGGAGAAAGTTGCTTCTTCAAATGTAGGGATTGTATCATTTTTCAGATTGCTTAGGTATCACTAGATACCTAGGTCCCTTCAATTTGAAGAGCAGATTTTGAAGGATCTCTTAGAGCTGTAGTGAGAATAAGAGGCAATCTCAGGACTCAGAACAAGTGATCTGTGAGGTCTTTAGAGTAGAATCCAATGTTCTTAACTAATGGTAATCAGAGCACATGGCCATGTCTAGGCAATCTTGGCAGATCCTGAGGAAGCTAACCAGGTTCAGACCTTGTTAGTTCTTGGATAAGAGACCACCTATCTCTAATCTCAGGACTAGGTAGATTAGACTTTTAAATGTTAAGAAAATCCAGAAAGAAGAGAATGGCAAACCAGCTCCATATTGTTACCACAAAATTAGCATGAATGTCTCCGTGTAGTCGCTGAGAGTTGAGTTCAACTCAGGGGAGATTTTATCTTTAGTGGCAGATAAAATAAAAGGCTGCAGTGCTGTTTTGTCCTGTTCCTCTTGGCTCCCTGTACTCAGGTCTTCTCAGCAGGCCTGCTCTGCCTCAGCTGGAATTGCTCTTGGTTGAGTTTAAATTCCTTTTACACACACCTTTTACAGGATGGCCTTTTATGTTCTTGTAAATTTCTGACATCAACCCCTCCCATTTCTTATTCAGTACTGATTTTTATACACCTCAAAATATATTTATTTATAATAAATATGAATTTATTTATAATAAATATAAGTGCCAGTTTGGTGTAGTATTTAAGGCACCAGGCTAGAAACTGGGTGACTGAATTCTAGTCCTGCCTTAGGCACAAAGTCAGCTGGGTGACTCTCAGCTCTAGGAAGAAGACAGTGGCAAACCATTTCCAAAAACCTTGCCAAGAAAACTGCAGGGACTTGTCTAGGCAATCACCAGGATTCCAAAGTGACTCAAAAGCGACCCTCCCACAAGCCTCCCAACCCTGAATATAACTTAGCTACAACTTTCAAAGAATTCTTCTAAATATTTTATAATAATTTCAGTATTGAGATGCTTCCTATTTTACTCCCCTCACCCAAAAAATGATTGTTTACTTTTTTAAAAAGTTCATAACCCTGCCAAACTACGTTAGAATTGCTTTCTGTCATTTGTTGTTTATTCGTTCAGTCGCTTCTGACTCTTCGTGACTTCATGGACCAGCCCACGCCAGAGCTTCCTGTCAGCCGTCACCACCTCCAGCTCCCCCAAGGTCGAGTCTGTCACCTCCAGAATACCATCCATCCATCTTGCCCTTGGTCGGCCCCTCTTCCTTTTGCCTTCCACTTTCCCCAGCATCAGCTTCTTCTCCAGGGTATCCTGTCTTCTCATTATGTGGCCAAAGTACTTCAGTTTTGCTTTTAATATAATTCCCTCAAGTGAGCAGTCTGGCTTTCTTTCCTGGAGTATGGACTGGTTTGATTTTCTTGCAGTCCAAGGCACTCTCAGAATTTTCCTCCAACACCACAGTTCAAAAGCATCTATCTTCCTTCGCTCAGCCTTCCTTATGGTCCAGCTCTCGCAGCCATAGGTTACTATTGGGAATACCATTGCTTTAACTATGCAGACCTTTGTTGTCGGTGTGATGTCTCTGCTCTTAACTATTTTATCGAGATTTGTCATTGCTTTCCTCCCAAGAAGTAAACGTCTTCTGATTTCCTGGCTGCAGTCAGCATCTGCAGTAATCTTTGCGCCTAGAAATACAAAGTCTGTCACTGCCTCCACATTTTCTCCCTCTATTTGCCTGTTATCAATCAAGCTGGTTGCCATAATCTTGGTTTTTTTGAGGTTTAACTGCAACCCAGCTTTTGAACTTTCTTCTTTCACCTTCCTCATAAGGCTCTTCAACTCCTCCTCGCTTTCAGCCATCAAAGTGGTATCATCTGCATATCTGAGATTGTTAATGTTTCTTCCAGCGATTTTAACTCCAGCCTCGGATTCCTCAAGCCCAGCACGTCGCATGATGTGTTCTGCGTACAGGTTGAATAGGTAGGGTGAGAGTATACAGCCCTGCTGTACTCCTTTCCCAATCTTAAACCAGTCTGTTGTTCCGTGCTCTGTTCTTACCGTTGCTACTTGGTCGTTATACAGATTCCTCAGGAGGCAGACAAGATGACTTGGTACCCCCATACCACCAAGAACTTGCCATATTTTGTTATGATCCACACAGTCAAAGGCTTTAGAATAGTCAATAAAACAGAAATAGACGTTTTTCTGAAACTCCCTGGCTTTCTCCATTATCCAGCGGATATTGGCAATTTGGTCTCTAGTTCCTCTGCCTTTTCTAAACCCAGCTTGTACATCTGGCAATTCTCGCTCCATGAATTGCTGGAGTCTACCTTGAAGGATCTTTCTGTCATGTCATATAACAATTCCTTTAAAAATTAAAATAATCTAACTTCCCTGCCCTATCACCCTTCCCCACCAAAAAAGTAAATCTCAACCAAGTGCAAGACTGGTGATAATTATTGAGTAAAATCATGTTCTCTATAAGATAGGAGATAAATGTCCTTGTTTTTCAGTTGCTTGATAGAGTCATAAACATTTACATTATCAACTTTAAACTAAGGAATATAAGAAGTTACCTTATCTTGAGCCAAGTTATTAATCCTCCTAGCTATGGTCCACATGACTAGTAGTGGGTCTCCAGTGGTTCAGATAGGAAGGAGTCTCTCAAGTCTGAGTAGAAATGCTGGGAACTAGTATCCTTTCCTATGCAAAGCATGTTGTCTACTGTTGTACTACATCCCCCAGAGAGCCAAAAAGTAAATATTAAAGTGTCTCAGGTGGATCACTGAATTGCTGACCACTGAATCACTATAGAAGCCATATATGACAACAACTAATGATGGCATTTCCCCCAAGGTTGACTCTGTATGAAGAAAGGCAAATTGTCAAATAATAATAATTTAAGTTCATTTTTAAGAACATGCTATACAGAATTTACTTTAAATCAAGTTATTTTTAATTAGAAATTTAGATTGAAATACAATTCTAAAAACTCTTTTAATTATTATTTTATACATCATTGATTTCTATTTACCCTTTGTTATATATACATATGGGTCCTTCCTTCATCTTCCTCCTCCTCTCTCTTCTTCTGTGTGAGGAGAGGCATAGCTTGATAGATAAGTGTGCATTTTGCATGTACAACGCGCAGCCAAGTGTCATTTTCAGTATCTCCAGTTAAAGCAGGGGTTTACCATCTGCAGTTCTAGGGATGCATATTGCACACCTGGTCAGGCTCTTAAAGTCTGCCTAAACCGAAAGTAATTTCAACTACAGTTCTCACAGAGTTCTCTTAAGCAAGATTTATTGAGGTGAAAGGGATGGGATTACAAACATTTCAGCAACTGAACTCTTTTTTAAATTATCCCCAATACATTAGGCTAGAGACCTTTTTAGTTTATTTTTTACAGCCTTCCTGTGATCTGACGGGGAGGCAGGTCTTTTCACTGATAACAGACAAGCTTGGAGCTGGCTGTTTGTATAACCATCTCCTGAATTTCTATCAGTCTTGCAACCAACTATTACAACCCCTAGAGTCCAGCCAAAAGTTATTGCCAAATTGTAGGTTTTAAGAGGAGAGAGTTATTAAATACATGGTGAGTAATCATATTTGCTGTATTTAATTAATTTAAAGTTAAATTCAACTAAGTTTTTGTTCAGCCCTATTAATTTTTTAGAGTGTGGCCTCAGCTCAGAAGTGTCTGAAAGGATTCTATGCACTTGTAGAGTAAAGGCATTCGGGTAGAAAGGCTAAGGAGGGAGTTAGAGAAGAGCCTACTGTGCCATAGAGAACAGTAGACTGACTTCTATAGAGCCAACTTCATATGTAATCTGATTCAAGAAACACTTCTGATGTCTGTATAAGTGGGTTCCAGCGATGTGTATTTTACCTCTTTTGTTGCTTGTGTATAGAATTCCAATCCCAACTATTTAAAACACTTCTCTTTTTTGCTACGTTGTAAAATTCCATACCAGTATCTCTAGTATAAAAGCTACAGGACTATAAAATTCTAATAACTGTTATTTAGACAATTAGTTGATAAAGAGGTATAATTTCTTCTCCACAAAATGGCAGGTACCTCTGTGGACATCATTTTCTGGCTGTGTGCAGCCATGCTGTGAGAACAATTTTAAGATTGCAGGAAAGAATAACTAATTCAATTAAACTGCTGGAGGATTTTAGGTAGATCAAAGCAATGTTTAAACTAGGACTGTGGGACAAAATGGGTATTATGACTTACTTATTTTGCTGAAGGATGCTGCCATTCAAAAAGCAGCATATGAATAAAGACCGTGAGACTAAACATCTGTTATTTATCTGCGGATTTATGGATTTCTCAAAATCCTGTCTTGCACTGAAGAGTTAATGGACATATAATTCATTTGTAAAATAAAAATTAAATGTTTAAAATTAAAAAAAAGTAGCTCCACAGATTAGGCTGTGCTGTGCTGTGTTTCAGAGACTTACTTGGTTGGCTGTAGCTTAGTATTCAGACCTGAGAAGATCGTGTTTAATGTTCTGAATAATGCGGAGGCATGTTTGTAGCCTAATCAGTGAACGCTTTCCTTAGAGTGGAGATGAACCTGCTAAATGAGGAAGAATGGTGTCATTCTTTCCATCATAGCGCAAAAGGTTCAAATGGTAGTTGAGTGATTTGTGCAGACCAGGTCTGTGTGTTTATCAATCATGGAAGACCTGCCTCCAGCTTCCTACAACTAGTAGCTGGGGAAATTCCATCTGAGCTGGATCACAAGCAGGAAGTGATTCCCTCACTTTCTCTCCCTAAATTATGGGTCCTTCTAGCACCAAACCAGTTTGAAGTTGTGACAGACACCTGTACTTTTTCCGCAAACATCTTTTTCCTGGTATTACACATTGTCCCACATACTGTTTCCTACTTTTTACAAACTGGTATTTTTGCACACTGGGTTTTGTTCTACAGACAAATTCACCTGAAAGTTTCAGAGGTGCAGATTGAGTAAGTTCATCTAAAAATGTAGACTGAATCCATTTCCCCTTCATCCATATTTGAGATATACAAAGCACCCCATTCTGGAAAGAAATACTATCTCTTAGCTTTCTATAGACCATTCCCTGGTTTGAGATATTACTTACGCCAGGGCTTTCCAAAGTTTTTCCCGCGGCGACACACCAACCGGCGTTGGTGTGTCGCCGCGGGAAAACCCGGAAGTGCCGTCCTTGCGGCAGCGCGCAAAAACCCGGAAGTGCTGCTGCCGCTTTCGGGTTTTGCACGCTGCAGTTGGTGTGTCACCGCGGGAAAACCCGGAAGCGCTGATGATGATCAGCGCTTCCGGGTTGTCTGGCGACACACCAGACTGTGTGTGGCGACACACTTTTGTGTCGCGACACACAGTTTGGAAAGCTCTGACTTACGCTTTGGGGTTTACAGTTTTTAGCATAGCAAGGGAGAGCCTGCTCAGTGCAGGGAATTCAGAGAGTCCCTGAATGGTGCTTGCACCTCTAACAGTTCGACCATTAAATATTCTTCTCATATTTATCAGCTGCCCTTATTTGTCCAACTGTGGCAGCAGTATTATTATTTGTTAATGCTGTTCCCCCTACAGACAGAGTAATAGCTTCATGGCCTTCTCTCTCAGTAAAACATCTCAGTCATGCTATGTTCTTTAGATCAAAATCAATGGCAATATTCTTTTTTTTTAAGTTGTCAGGATTTCAGGGATTTTCTGTGTTTGCAGCAGAGATCTGGTTTTGTCACAGCTTGCATGTCAATCAACTTCCACACTTTCTAGAGGTTACATGAGGCATTATTGATTTTTATGGGTAGTAATATCTTTGCTCATGTAAAAATGTTTTATACTTGACGGTAAAGGATGCTTCTTGTGGAATTGGTCAGGCATAAGCCACTTTCTATCCATGCTGATTCTTGCCATTCAGAATCCTTGCATTAAGATGCATAGCTCTTATTCTAAAGATGTCTGATGTAGTTTCCAGACTTCAGGCCACTGTATGTTCTTTAAAATCATGGCCAATGTCAAGCATGAAGTTTAACTGTTTAAGTGAAGATATCCTTCATTAGCACTGCATCAGCAGCTCCTTCTTCAGCAGCTGCTTAACAATAGTGCAGTGATCCAGATTTGAAAGGAAAAGGTGATTCAGAGCACACATGGAGGTGTGTGTCCATGTTGGCATCTCTTTAAATCAAACATGTCTCTTCCCAAGTTGCATGAGCACAGGAAAAGAGGCCGTTGTTTTAAGCAGGTGCAACAGGTGAGGCATGTATCCTCATGTACATTCCAAATCACTTCTCCCCCTTTAAATCCAGATCTCTGCACCACCCTATTGAACTGTTTTGATTTCCAGTTCCATGATTCCCATGCTCTCATTTTTCTTGAGATA
Source organism: Charina bottae (assembly GCA_023362775.1). Taxonomy (NCBI): domain Eukaryota; kingdom Metazoa; phylum Chordata; class Lepidosauria; order Squamata; family Charinaidae; genus Charina; species Charina bottae. The sequence continues at coordinate 140,981,147 of JALMGJ010000001.1, forward strand.
CTGAAACTGTTTGACTATTCTTACATGCATGCATACTGTCAAGAGGAAAATTGTAAGACTTATCCTACTGTTGATTAAACAGAAATATGGCCCAGCCATTTCGCTGGTGTGGCAGGAATTGATGGCATGCTCTATAGTGGTGTGTAAAATGTTTCCATTTGAAACACTCCATTTTGAATGCAAAACAATTCTTTCAAGTTAAAATCATTTATTTTGTTTTTGAAACAAGGTATTTTAGTCATTTTGGAGGTGTTTTGAAACATCTTGTTTTGATGCATGGAATCTGAGACGGGGTGTTTCAAAAAGATTTGAATTTAAAACATTTTACACACCCCTAATGATTTGTATTTAAAAAACATATGGATTTTATAAATGATTGACAATCTGAAGAAGACATTTTCAAACAAATTTATTTGCTCCTAGTTGCAGACTTTTTGTGGAAGGGGAAGATATAGAGATATAGAAAGCATTTTTTTCCCTCAGATGCTGAAATTTGAGCTAATAACTCCCTCTGGGACTCGTGAAACATGGGCAGTAACTGTGTAGGTACTAGGGAGGTGAGCACCAGATACTTTTGATAAGTACAATACACAGGAAGGTTTAATTAAAACTGCTTGTGCATTTTTTCTTCTTCCTATTCATCAGTTGTAGCATTAGAACTGCAAGTTTTTATTTTGTGAAGGAGAAATTCAGGGAAAATGATGCCTTGATTCTCAAGACTGAAGATAAGATCTGATCATTTGGTATAGATATAGATGTCATGTGTTTTGTATACATTTGTAAGAATGCTAAGTTAATTATGATGTTGGAAGCAGACTGAGCAAAAAGACCACATATTTCATATGGCCAGAAGATCACTTTGATGTCCGTTCTGGTAATTCTCAAGCATGAGACTTGAATTCAAATAATAATAATAATACGATCATTGTTAAATGGTGCTTTGCAATCTTCCTCTTGGGAATTGTTCCAACAATCATGAAAGGTTGAGTCTTGCTCTGAAAAGCAGAATCTTATATTACTTGTTTACCTCTTGCTCATCTTGTAGATAGCTGCAAGTCCCTGGACCAGCTGAGCCTCACAATCCCAGTGGCAGGACATCCCGTTTCCCCTGCCCATCCTCTCTCAGGATGTCCGGTACCCAGTGTGCCACCAGCTGCAGAACCTGTTCCTCACTTACAAACGCCAAACTCAGAGCCCCAGACTATGGCCCGTGAATGCCCGCAGAGCTCCAAACCACCCAGCGGCTCTAAATCGGGCCTCCGGAATACTACTAGCTGCTTACACGTGTCTGACAGCAAAACAGTCGGAAGTCACTTGCATCCAAAGCAGCAACGCATCAACCGGAGGAGAGCCACAAATGGTTGGATACCCATTGGAGCGGCATCTGAGAAGGCCGTCTATGTTGTGGTAAGCATTCGGCAAATGACTTTTCTGTTAGCGGGCAGAGCCAAGAATGAAAATAAAAAATAAAGAAGCAGTCTAGGGTAAAGAAGCAAAACAATTTAGGTTGCGCCAGGATTGTTTGTGACAGAATGTTTTATTGCCTTTTGGTGTAGGAAGAAAAGAATTTTGCCTCTAATCATTGCAGTCCAAGTCTTAGCTATTTGGGACCTGGTTTGTAACAGGAGCAGAATGCCTTGTAGCAGTTTCTCAGCAAAGATGGCAAGGGAAAGAGGCTAGTCATAGCTTGCCTTTGAATTGAGATTCTTGCTCTGATAATTTTTAAAGTATACTTTCCAATGGCAGTTGGTGTGTCGCCGCGGGAAAACTTTGGAAAGCCCTGCTCTACAGTAAAACTCTGCAGAACAAGGTATTCCATAAAATCACTTAGAGATAGTCCTCGACTTACAAAAGCAGTTGGGACCGGAATTTCCATTGCTAAGCAATGCGGTCATAAACCACAACTGCATTGCTTAGCAACGGCAATCCCTGCAGTCCCGGTTCCTGTCGTTAACCAAATCCCACAATTGTTAGGAGAGGGAACTTCCTGCCGGCTTCCCACAACCAAAGTCAGTGAGGAAGCTGGCAGGAAGCTGCAAGTCCCAGGCCAGCAGGCAGGTAAGTGGCTGCTTCCGGATGGGCAAGGGGGTACGCGGGAGGGTCAGGGAGGGTATATGAGGGGGGATGTGAGAGGCATGGGTTGGGGAGGGTGCACGAGAGTGCGCAGGTGGGGGAGACATACCCCAGCGACCTGTGACCTTCCCTGCCGCCTTCACTATTGGCTTTCTGGGGAAGCCAGCAGGGAAGGTTGCAAATGGCAATCCTGTGATCGCGGGGTGCTGCAACCCGTTGTAAGTGTGAACCGGTTGCCAAGTGCCCAGATTGCAATTACATGACCATGGGGGTGCTGGGATGGCAGGAACTCTGAGGAACGGTTGTAACCACCATTCGTTCAGCGCCATTGTAACTTTGAATGGTCGCTGAATGAATGGTTGTGGGTTAAGGACTACCTGTATTCAGGGTGCTTTCTATTTCTGTTTCTTTCTTCTGAAATTCAGCACTTGCAATCTTTTTTCAGTTCAGATTCTTCTCATTTGCAGACTTTAGTTGTGAGAATTGCTGGTAAGTAACAGGTGACCTCTAGGCTCATCTAAGCTCCCTGTGAGCAAGTTTACAATATACAATCATGCTATAATCATTACTGGGATCATATTAAAATGAAATCATCCCAGTGTGGAAGGAGGACTTCTACCTCCTTAAAAACAGCTCATATTCCAGTAATAACATTACCATTCTTGTTAAATATACTTGCTTTTGGACCCTCATTACCAGTTTTTACAAATTATAGTGCTATAGATGTGGCTGGATTGTTGGGTGCCTTGGTGTCCAACTTCTGTCAATAAATGCCAGGTCTGTGCAGAATAAGACTGCATCTGTTCATGACATGGTAGTAGGTTAATGAACAGATATAGCCAGAGTAATAAATGAGGTTGCTCCCGTGAGGCTTTTGTCCAGTCACTGTCCCAGGGAAGAGTTGAGGGGAGTGAAGTGAAGTGACTGAAAAGATGCTTAGAGTGACTGTGGCAGAAACTAGAAACCACAATCAAACTTTGGTAAGATCTCCTGTTTCAGTCCACACCGTGGCGATAGAACAGCAAAGCATCAGTTCTTCTCCACAGTTATTATGTCCATTGATTCTGCCCAGCAGCCGTGTTCAGAGTGGCCCAGAATCTTTTAGGAAAGGATGGGTGGAACAAACCCCCTGCAGACACACTGGATGAATTTGAGAGTTTTCTTGCAGATAAAGTAACTTGTATCTGCTCTGGTTTGGATACTGGATGGGGAGAGTCCGTTTCAGAGAGCAAGGCGTCACTTGGTGTTGCTAGTTGGGATACATTTGATCTCGTGGAGCCCAAGGAAGTAGATCGAGTCCTCTGAAATCTGCCCCCGGCCTCCTTCCTGGCTTATTTGGATGGCATGGGGAGATGTAAGCAGCTGGCTCCAGGATATCATCTCGGGGAAGGCATAATGCCACCTGCCTTAAAGAAGGTGGTAGTATGCTCTCTCCTGTTTGGACAACTCTTGCCCAGTTCCTGATCTCTTTCCTTGTGCAAGAGTGTGGTGGGAAATCAACAACAAGATATTTCTAGATGAAATGGATTATCTGGATTCTTTCCATCAGGATTCATGCCTGATCATGGGACAGAAATGGCATTGGTCGCTCTGGCTGATCACCTCTGCTGGAACTTTGGGGGGGGGGGTGCCCCTCCTGGTCCTATTATATGTCTCATCAGTGTTTTATACCAGTGCCTGTTTGGAGGTTGTATGGGAATGATTTCGAGGAAGTGTCACTGACATAAATATTAAGACAATGTCTTTACAGGATACTTCCTCCAGTTTGAGACTGAACCCCTCCCAGGATTTGATTCTTACTTGGAGCATCGTTTTTACTCCAGAACTTACTACTTTGAATACCAGCTTACAAATAGGCATATTTCTCACAGATTTCTTTCAGCAATTCCATTTTATTTTGTGGCCACACCATTGTAAACATTCTAAAAACTTATTTTCAGAGGAATTCTAAAAGCACAGGAAATATAGTGTAACATACTTTCTTCTGGTAACACATGGAACGTATTAGAAATACACAATAGCAGTGAGAGAGGGAGAACTGCTATCTATGGATAAATCTATATAAAAGTGTGCATTTAAGTACATATTATAGCTAGAGTTGGTATCAACTTTTCCATTTTGAAACTTCTAAATATAACACACATTTTTGTACAGCTCTTTACTTTGTGTGTGGGCAAAGATATACAATAACACAAAAAGATTTCATTCTGTTGGAATATCCACATATGTCCACACATGCAGTAGATGTGTGGTTTACAGTGCCTATAGCGGGACAAATATCTGGCAATAATTCTCACATGGCAAAACATATGTTTCAACGCACAGCTTGGGAACTTACAACTTGGGGATTTAAAAAGTATAGTGGGCATTGTCCTTTTATCTTTTAACATCTTTGCAGCCAGGAGCAATTCAATATCAGTGGGCATGCAATATTGATTTCTACACCAGAGAGGTTAAAATGGATTCTTTTAATGGGGGTATTAGCCCTGAAGTCTCCCACAGAGCCAGGCATGAAAAAGCTCACCTTTTGCCCAGCCTTTGTCCTTAAAATGAATCTGAACTAAGTAAAGTGACTTGAATATTTCTTCTTCTCTGGTTTAGTAACCGTTACCTTTCATTTGAGCAGCATGTTTTGCTTCTGAAATTAACCCGCTGGGAAGAGAGATGTATCCTGCTGTTTTGCATGATCCGTCTTCTCCACGGGCTCTTTAGCAGTAAAGACGCACACCCTTTTTTGGCAGGAAGCTGTCTACTTGGCGTAGGTGGATTAGTGGAGGCTGCTGGTGTCTGTTTCTCAGTATTGTTTTTGCAGACTCACTCCTTTTCTTGGCGCTCTCTCTTGTCAATATTTGTAGAATGAGCCAGAACCAGCTGTTCGTAAGAGCTACCAGGCTGTGGAGAGAGATGGAGAAATCATTCGGGTTCGGGATACAGTCCTCCTGAAATCAGGGCCACGGAAGAAATCCATGCCTTATGTGGCTAAGATATCTGCCCTGTGGGAAGACCCCAAAACAGGTATTGAGCACAAAACTTATGTATGTCCCTTGTACAGGCTGTCAAGGTGAGATGGTCAGCTATATGATGGATGTTAGCTATGTAATAATGTATTTGTTTATAAAAGATGTGTGGAGTTGGGGTGGGGGTGTCCCAAAATCATCCTGCATATCATCCCCTGTGTACCTGTCTACCAAAGGCCCAGTGTGACAAAAATCCCTAGAATGTAAAAAGCATATAAATGATTCAGTCTATCCATGATGGGAATACCCTGCAAGCTTGGGTCAGGAAAATCCAAGATAGGACGTTAAATTAACCTGGAAGGCCAGTTGGCAATCCGTGGAGCTTTCTTTCATTTGCATCATCACTTTAAGGCTTTTTTTTAATTTGGCAAGTAGATGCCTTAGTACTAAAATTAAAGGCATCCAGAGGCTTCTGCTCTGAAATGAAAGCAAGAATAACCAACCTGAAATAGACTGTCATGGAATTAGATTTTGTATGGGGCAAAAATGCCTATGTCTCTTACAGCAGATAATTGCATCCAATTGGTCAGTAGTTACCCATATATCATAAAAAAAAGTAGAATCATTTTTGAAGCTTTTCATGGCGACCCCTCAGCTCACTTTATTTCCTAAGAACTTCAGCTTCTAGACATTGGTTCAGTCTAATAATTGGGGATGTGCACCCTTGAAACAGTTGCACCAATTTTCCAAGTTGACATCTTAGCAAAAAGCAGCTCCCACAAGATTTTACCACAGCCAGAATGTCTTGAACCTCTAATTAGGCTAGCATTCTCTGTGGTTTGTAATCTGAGAAATGGAAGATAACTGGATTTCTGTTTGCTTGATTGTCATAGTACTAAATGAAGGGCATGCTGCCATAGAAATCGAAATAAGAAATAATAATAATTTGGGGATATAGGCTGTTCCTTTCCCATTAGGCTAGTGGCCAGGCATCACCATCAATAGTATTATTGATAAAGGACAGGTCATTTTCAAAATGCTTTCGTTGAAGCCAGTTAGACTGTACCTATATCTCTCCATGACTGAGGATGTGGGATAGGGGAGAGTTCTGTTAACATGCAACACAAGCAGGCAGTTTGTGGTGCTGAATTTGAATCACTTCATGATGTTTACAGATCCTCAGAGTTATTTCCACATATTTTTTTTAAATGCAGAAAGGCCTAGTAAAGCTGGGGACAAAACAAAAATTAGAAGGTTTGCATGGGGCACTCAGTTCATATTAACATCTCTTTCAGTTGCAAAGCAGGCTGACATTTCTACGGATTGAGGTGGCATGATCTCTATTCTTTGTGCACCACACACATGGGTGGTGAGTCTTCAGAGAGTCCGTGATGGAAATTTCTAGAACCGCAGGTGACTTCTTAGGAAGTTTATTCTCCAGTCCACATCTGAGAATGTTCTCCATTGTTTCCATTAGTTTCCTTGTGACCACTGTAGCATCATCTGGATTCTTCCCTTCTCATAAATGTGCTTAATGATTCAGAGGTTGTTTTATTATTTTTGCTTGCTCCCCTGCATCTTTCACTGGGGCAAGTTTTTGAAAGAGTCTTCTGCAGATGTTAGACTTCACAGGCAGCAAGGCACACTTCAAAAAATGTGATAGCAAATTGCTCCCTACCAATGATAATTCTTTTTGTCTGCTAAGACTAAGAGGCTCATGTCATAGAAAGCTGTCTTGATTGTTAAATAAGCTTGAAAAACACCATTCACTCAAGTATCAGGCTCTCTTTACAGGAGAAGTTCATTCTCATATCTGTTTGGACTTTAGAGTTAATGACATTAGAAACTATACCAGTTACTTCAGGATCAATAGCTCCAATTTGATCTTCAGTGCTAGCCACTCAGATGGGTTCAGACTCAACCTGTGTGCTGACCTCATATCATTTTTTTACCATTTCAGGCAAGTTAGTGAATCTCCCATTCCAGACATTTGTCCAGTGACCTTCCCAGTAAAAAAAAAAATCTTCAGTACAAAGTCCTTCTTTGAGACTGATGGTCTATATCATATGTGTCCTCTTTTGGATCTCACTCAGCTTCCCCACTTGAGATGACTCATTTGTCATACAACTCTCCTTGCCTCCAGCTTTGATAGAACCTGAACGATTTTCTAACACAGATTCAACAGTCCTCATAAGAAGATATCAGGATGTCAAGCAATCATGTTCTTCTCAGTCCAAGTCACCTTGATCTCACTAAGAGTTTCCAGGAACTCCCCCAACTCTTCCTACTCCTGCTCCTCTGTTGAAGGATCTTGGTATAGACCAGTATAGATCCTGTTCCTCCATTTTTCTTCCTGGCATTGTTGTCCTTCCATGCAATATGACCAGTGGCTACAGTGGCCTCATTTAAGCACCGGTTTTCAGAGTAGATTCTATACATCTGCCCCATTGGACCCCATTATTCAGTTTCTTTGATATCTTCAAACTTTGCCAACAGATGCTCACTCAGATTCTGAGGATTATCACTTTGACACTTCTTCCACCTACTCAGACCACCCATTTCATTCTTCTCCTGACTCAGTAGCATCGATGTTGTACATGAAGTTTAAAAGGATGAATAATACCTTCTCTTTTAGCATTTGATACCAAGCTCTATTATTGTGGATGCTTCTCAAATTAAATCTCAGGCTCACTAAGTCCAGGGTATCAAGAGCTAAACAGTGAACATCAGATTCCTGGCTTCTTCTTATAGTTTGAGTTCATAGCACAACCTTCTTTAGGACTTGTTTGCCATTCTCCCTTGGATCTGACTCCTTATGTTGAGGTTCTTGAGATCTTCCGGAAGGTTGCAATAAAGTCAGCCACGTATGTTCCAGTCTTCAAAGGTTTTACTTCAATAGTTTCTTCATCAGGGAAAAGAGATAGTAACATGCATCTTATCTTGGATTTAAGGAACTTAAACGCTTCAGTTTGTGATAGAAAAATCCAGATGATGATTCTTCAAAACCTCCTGCCTTTACTACATCTGAAAATTGGTTTGCACCAATTGACTTACAGGATGCCTGTTCTCACATTACAAAAGTTACAACACAGGAAATATCTACCTTTCAGTCGAAGTTCTTTTTTTTTAGCTTCTCTGTTATGCTAACATTTTTCTCAAGAGGCACTATGATTACTCATCTCTTACTTCTCATTATCCAAATGTACCTGTCATAGACAATTGTTGCTCTTTCTAATCCATCTTTCACAACAGATCCAAAGAACCATCTGTTCCATTTCTCAGGCTTTGGGTCAACCTGAGATGTCTCATTTGCATTCTACCCTATCTTTTCCCTTCATAGGAGCAATTCCAGATTCACACTGACCAAAAACATTCCTCCTCTGGAAAAATACTATGAGCCTTCCCCAGATGGCTCAATACATACAGTGACTAGTGGATGTCAGGCATTATAGCAGCTTCTATTTCAGAATCGAGTTCATAAAGCTTCAGTGAGAATCTTTCAGTATTTGACTGTTCTCAGTTAACTCCCACAGTCGTCATCTGAAAAGTTGGCTTTGTCGCCTATGCAGCTTGCATTTCACTCTCCTGTAGGGTTGAATCTTCTCAGAAGATTCACAGCTGACATCTCCATCATGGTTGGATTACCCACTGTAAAAGCTTCCAAATCAATGAGTATTGGTGTTACCTGTGTGCTCCTATCACATTATGTCCTGACTTTGAGTGAAGGAAAACACACTGAGACTTGATGTTGAGTCTCTAGTGCTTTATTGTCCTACTCTACTAGACAGAATCCAGCTAAACTAAAATGAACTAGTAATGCTCAGAGAAAGGGCCCAAGAAATCAGGGTGCGGCCTTCTTTAGCCTCTTGGGAGGATAGCAAAGCAATTCAGTACTACGCATGCGTTTCTCCCCCTGGAGGGAGCCCCCTCCTTCTTCACCAGTTATCTCCCTGACACATTAGTTATCTAGAATTCTTAGTGTTCTTCAAGACTGTACAAAATTTGGTCCTGTATTTTGGAACTAGATGGCCCAGCCATTTTTATATATCTTCTTTTTTATATATAAAGCTTTATTAATTTTTCCAACATATACATAAAATACATAAAAACTAAAAAGAATGAAACAAAGAATACTACAAGAAAAAAGAAGACTAAAAAAGTGCAAAAATACAGAGAAGACTATTACATGGTGGCTTCCGACTTTCTACAACAAAGATATATATAACTCATTATCAATCTCCCACAGCTCCCCCACGGTCGAGTCTGTCACCTCCAGAATATCATCCATCCATCTTGCCCTTGGTCAGCCCCTCTTCGTTTTGCCTTCCACTTTCCCTAGCATCAGCTTCTTCTCCAGGGTATCCTGCTTTCTCATTATGTGGCCAAAGTACTTCAGTTTTGCCTTTAATATCATTCCCTCAAGTAAGCAGTCTGGCTTTATTTCCTGGAGTATGGACTGGTTTGATCTTCTTGCAGTCCAAGGCACTCTCAGAATTTCCCTCCAACACCACAGTTCAAAAGCATCTATCTTCCTTCGCTCAGCCTTCCTTATGGTCCAGCTCTCACAGCCATAGGTTACTACAGGGAATACCATTGCTTTAACTATGCGGACCTTTGTTGTCAGTGTGATGTCTCTGCTCTTAACTATTTTATCAAGATTTGCCATTGCTCTCCTCCCGAGAAGTAGACATCTTCTGATTTCCTGGCTGCAGTCAGCGTCTGCAGTAATCTTTGCGCCTAGAAATACAAAGTCTGTCACTGCCTCCACTTTTTCTCCCTCTATTTGCCAGTCATCAATCAAGCTGGTTGCCATAATCTTGGTTTTTTTGAGGTTTAACTGCAACCCAGCTTTTGCACTTTCTTCTTTCACCTTCGTCATAAGGCTCCTCAACTCCTCCTCGCTTTCAGCCATCAAAGTGGTATCATCTGCATATCTGAGATTGTTAATGTTTCTTCCAGCGATTTTAACTCCAGCCTTGGATTCCTCAAGCCCAGCATGTCGCATGATGTGTTCTGCGTACAGGTTGAATAGGTAGGGTGAGAGTATACAGCCCTGCCGTACTCCTTTCCCAATCTTAAACCAGTCCGTTGTTCCGTGCTCTGTTCTTACCGTTGCTACTTGGTCGTTATACAGATTCCTCAGGAGGCAGACAAGATGACTTGGTATCCCCATACCACCAAGAACTTGCCACAATTTGTTATGATCCACACAGTCAAAGGCTTTAGAATAGTCAATAAAACAGAAATAGATGTTTTTCTGAAACTCCCTGGCTTTCTCCATTATCCAGCGGATATTGGCAATTTGGTCTCTAGTTCCTCTGCCTTTTCTAAACCCAGCTTGTACATCTGGCAATTCTCGCTCCATGAATTGCTGGAGTCTACCTTGCAGGATCTTGAGCATTACAGGACAGACAACCCCCCTGGGACAAACAACGTTGGGGGTGTGGCAAATCCCGGCGTTATAGTCGACGGAGGCTGCCGGGGTTGGAGACTGGCCAAAGTTGTATCATGCTAATGGGGGCCCGGTGAAGTCCAGGAGGCCCAGGAAGATTACTGGCATGGCTGGCCCATTGCAGGGGGGGCTGGAAAATACTTGGGAAACCCCCCCCCCGGCGAAAGAACGGAGCAGTTTCATCAGCGAGCCTGGACAGACCTGAGTGGGACTCCTGTTTGTTTGATGGACTCTGGGGGAACCAGACTTAGACCTTTTTGGAGTCTGGGGCTCTATGAGGAATGGGTTGGAAGAACAAACCCGTGGGGTTTTTTTTGTCATCGCAGAATTTATATTATTTCTATCATTTTAACACCTAATTTTAACACCTGATCTGCTTGGCGGATATAGTGGAGGATCGATCACCCCCAGTTGATTAGGGCGGCAGAAGGCTGGGAGGTCCCTTGGTATGAGTGTGGTGCCCCCCTTGTAAGTGAGAGTGACGAGGGGGGGACTAAGATTGTATGAGTTATGAGAGAGTACCTACCCTTGAGTGAGAGGCAGGGTAGGTAGGAGCATTTGAGTCCCTTGCTGTGGCTAGTGAGAGAGGCCCAGGAGGGAACAGTGAGAGTGGGTGAGCTGTGTGGGGTGGTTGGGGCTTACCAGTGCCGAGAGCGTGAGCTGGTGCGCTGGGGGCCCTGCCATTTACCCAGGAGAGATTGGGTTGAGAGGATGGATGTATGGAGAAGGGGACCTTTGCCCAAATCTAGGCTTTCTGGGGACTCAGGAGTGGAGGCGTCTGAGCCAGGAGACTCTGGGGGCTGCGGGGCGGGGAATTTGATCGAGGTGGTGACGGGTAAGCGACGTTATGACGGGAGCTGGAGGGCAGGCCATCGTTGGGGAAGGCGCCCCCGGTGTTTATTACCGGTGGCGTGTTCCGGCCCTCCAAGCTCATACCCAGGCCCTGGTAAGCAGATCTTTGAGGGCCCCGATGTCCGGCTGCTGCTGCTTAATGCCAGGTCTGTGAATAATAAGGCTCCCCTCATCTGCAATTTACTCGCGGAGGAGGGGGCAGACCTGGCATGTATAACAGAGACCTGGCTGGGCCCAGAAGGAGGGGTTGCCCTTTCGGAAATGTGTCCAGCCGGGTTTCGAGTGTGGCATCAGCCGAGACAACGGGGCAGGGGAGGCGGGATGGCAGTTGTCATCCAAGAGTCTCTTATGGCCTCCAGGGGCGCTACTCCACAAGTGAGCGGATGTGAGACCCTGTTTTTCAGGTTGGGCTCCCAAGCACAGTTGGGAGTGTTGCTACTGTACCAGCCTCCCTGCTGCGTAGCAACCTCGCTGCCCGAGCTGCTCGAGGCCGTCTCTGGGTTGGCAGTGGAGTTCCCCAGACTCATGGTTTTGGGGGATTTCAATCTGCCATCCCTAGGACGGGCCTCGGAAGTGGCCCGGGAGTTCATGACTACCATGGCAGCCATGGGCCTGTCACAGATTATTCGGGACCCGACTCGAGACAGTGGTCTCACGCCCGACTTGGTTTTCTTGTCAGAGCAGTGGCAATGTGATCTGAGGGGAGAGTTACATCTGTCCCCATTGTCATGGTCAGACCACGCCCTGGTGACCTTGAGGCTCTCGTGTGCTGCCCCACTCCGCAGGGAAGCGGGACCTATTAGATTGGTCCGCCCCCGGCGACTTATGGACCCAATGAGGTTTCAGAGGGAGCTGGGGGTTATACCTGAAGATCTGCAACACGGTCCAGCGGAGGTCTTGGCCACAGCTCGGAATAAGGAGGCGGCTGAGGCCTTGGACAAGATCGCGCCTATGCGACCTCTCTTGCCTCGTTCGACCCGTCACTCCCCGTGGTTCACGGAGGAGTTGAGGGTTTTGAAGAGGGTTAAGAGACGTCTGGAGCGCCGCTGGAGGAAGATGAAGACTGAATCTGACCGGACACAATCTAGAGCCGCTATTAGGGCCTACCTTGTGGCGGTAAGAGCGGCGAAATGTGAATATTTCTCCACTCTTATTGCATCCGCAGAATGCCGCCCGACGGCCCTGTTTAAGATTACTAGATCTCTCTTGGGTCGCGAAGATACGGTGACCCATTTACAGGGCTGGTCGGAAGAGTTTGCTGAGCATCTGCAGGACAAAATCGCTCAGATTCATTCTAAGTTAAACTCTAAGCGTGAGGCACAATCTGGGGAGATGCCAGAGGTACATACTTACCCTGTTATCTGGGAACAGTTTGATCCTGTTGGGCCTGATGAAGTAGACAGAATCCTCTGGATTGTAAACGCCACCACATGCCATCTAGACCCGTGTCCCTCCTGGCTGGTTAAATCAGCCCGGGAGGTTACATGTGGTTGGTTCCAGGCGATGATTAATACATCTTTGGGGGAGGGGGTGTTTCCGACGGTCTTCAAGAAGGCGTTGGTGCACCCCCTCCTCAAGAAGCCTTCCCTGGACCCTACTGTTTTAAACAACTTTCATCCTGTCTCCTACCTTCCCTTTTTGGGAAAGGTGGTTGAGAAGGTGGTGGCGCTGCAACTCCAGAGGATTCTGGATGAAACAGATTATCTAGACCCCTTTCAGTCAGGTTTCAGGCCAGGATATGGGACAGAGACTGCATTGGTCGCGCTTATGGATGATCTTTGGCGGGAGCGAGATGGAGGGAGTGCATCCATTCTCGCTCTCTTGGACCTCTCAGCGGCTTTTGATACCATTGACCACGGTATCCTTTTGGGGCGGCTCAGGGAATTGGGGGTGGGCGGCGTTGTTTTACGCTGGTTCGCCTCCTTTCTCCAGGACCATTCCCAATTGGTGGTAATAGGAGAGGAGAGATCTGACCCTCGACCCCTCTTGTGTGGGGTGCCGCAGGGTTCGGTTCTCTCTCCTCTCCTATTTAACATCTATATGCAGCCGCTTGGTAAGATCATCCGTCACCATGGGATGAGGTATCACCAGTACTCTGATGATACCCAGTTGTACATCTCCATCCCGGGTGAAGTAAGTGTTGCAGTCGACACCCTTTCTCAGTGTCTGGAGGCTGTAGGGGCCTGGATGGGGCACAACAGGCTTCAGCTGAACCCTGGTAAGACAGAGTGGCTGTGGATTGATGGCCTCTCGATTTCCAGGAAGTTGTCATCTTTAACTCTGGATGGGGTGGCACTACCCCGTTCAGATTCAGTGCGAAACTTGGGGGTCCTCCTGGACTCACAACTCCTGCTCGAGGAGCAGGTGACAGTCGTGGCCAGGAGGGCCTTTGCACAGCTTCGGGTGGTGCACCAGTTGCGCCCCTTCCTGGATCAGGAGGCCCTCCGAACAGTCACTCATGCCCTTGTCATCTCCCATATAGATTATTGCAACGCGCTCTACATGGGGCTACCCTTGAAGAGTATCCGGAAGCTTCAGCTGGTCCAGAATGCGGCTGCACGGGTAGTTCTGGGTGCTTTGAGATCAGCACATGTAATACCGCTACTCCGTGAGCTGCATTGGGTACCAGTTTGCTTCCGGATTCAATTCAAGGTGTTGGTTATCACCTTTAAAGCCCTACATGGCATGGGACCAGGGTATCTGAGGGACCGTCTTCTCCCGACCACATCTACCCGCCCCACCCGATCATGCAGGGAGGGCATGCTTTGGATCCCTTCTTTAAAAGAATTCCATCTAGCGGGGTCCAGGAGGCGTGCCTTCTCTGCAATAGCACCCGCCCTGTGGGATAACTTGCCCCCTGAGGTGAGACTGGCACCCTCGCTCCTGGCCTTTAGGAAGTCCTTGAAGACCTGGCTCTGCCGCCGTGCCTGGAGTGAAGGAAATGATAGTTCCTCCTGGGGTGGTTGGCTTAGTGGTTTCCCTCCTTTTAAGAACAGACCATCTTTTGGATTTTTATTTTTTATTTTTATAGTAGTTTTAAATGTATAGGTTTTATCTTTTATATTGTGGTTGTAAACCGCCCAGAGTCTACCACGGTAGAGATGGGCAGGGATAAATCCAAATAATAAATAAATAAAATAAAATTACCTTACTGGCATGTGAAATAAGTGCCACTGTTCGATAGTTTGAACATTCTTTAGTGTTTCCATTTTTTGGTATGGGGATATAAGTTGATTTTCCCAATCTGATGGCCATTCTTGTGTTTTCCAAATTTGCTGGCATATGGCATGCATCACCTTGACAGCATCATCTTGCAAGATTTTAAACAGTTCAGCTGGGATACCGTCGTCTCCTGCTGCCTTGTTATTAGCAATGCTTCTTAAGGCCCATTCAACCTCACTCTTCAGGATGTCTGGCTCTAACTCACTGACCACACTGTCAAAGCTATCCCCGATATTATTATCCTTCCTCTACAGATCTTCCGTATATTCTTGCCACCTTTTCTTGATCTCTTCTGCTTCTGTTAGGTCCTTGCTATCTTTGTTTTTGATCATACCCATTTTTGCCTGGAATTTACCTCCGATGTTTCTAATTTTCTGGAAGAGTTCGCTTGTCCTTCCTATTCTATTGTCTTCTTCCACTTCCGCGCATTGCTTGTTTAAAAATAATTCCTTATCTCTTCTGGCTAACCTCTGGAATTTTGCATTTAATTGGGCATATCTCCCCCTATCACTGTTGCCTTTTGCTTTCCTCCTTTCTTGGGCTACTTCCAGTGTCTCAGCAGACAGCCATCTTGCCTTCCTGGTTTTCTTTTTCTTTGGGACGTTTTTTGTTGCCGCCTCCTGAACAATGTTGCGAACTTCTGTCCATAGTTCTTCTGGGACCCTATCTACTATATCTAGTCCCTTAAATATGTTCTTCACCTCCACTGCATATTCATTAGGAATGTTAGTGAGCTCATATCTAACTGATCTGTGGGTCTTCCCTATTCTCTTTAGTCTGATTCTAAATTGTGCAATAAGAAGTTCATGATCTGAACTACAGTCAGCTCCAGGTCTTGTTTTTACCGACTGTATAGATGTCCGCCACCTTCGGCTGCAAAGGATGTAGTCAATCTGATTTCGGTGTCGACCATCTGGTGAAGTCCATGTATAAAGTCGTCTTTTAGGTTGTTGGAAGAGAGTGTTTGTTATGCACAGTGAGTTGTCTTGGCAAAATTCTATCAGCCTATGTCCCACTTCATTTTGTTCTCCCAGACCATGCTTGCCTGTAATTCCAGGTGTCATTTGACTACCCACCTTAGCATTCCAGTCTCCTGCAATGAAAATAACATCTTTTTTTGGCGTATTATCCAGTAGGTGCTGCAGATCCTCATAGAACTGATCTACTTCTGCGTCTTCAGCATCTGTGGTTGGGGCGTATATTTGGATCACTGTGATGTTAACTGGCTTACCCTGAATTCGAACTGAGATCATTCTATTGTTTTTTGGATTGTATCCAAGCACTGCTTTAGCCACTTGATTATTAATTATGAAGGCTACTCCATTTCTTCTGTGGTCCTCTTGTCCACAGTAGTAGATCTGGTGGTCATCTGATGTGAAGTGACCCATTCCAGTCCATTTCAGTTCACTGACACCCAAAATGTCTATATTTAATCTTGCCATCTCACCAATAACCACATCCAATTTGCCCTGGCTCATAGATCTTACATTCCAGATTCCTATGGTCTGTTGATCTTTAGAACATCGGATTCGTCGTTCACCACCAGCACTGTCGACCGCTAGCCATCCTTTCGGCTTTGAGCTAGCTGCATCATCACATCTGGGGCTAGTTGAACCTATCCTCTGTTCCTCTCCAGTAGCATTTTGACCATCTTCCGACCTGGGAGTCCCATCTTCCGATGGTATACCGACATATCTCTGGTTGTACTGATCCATTTAGTTTTCACGGCAAGAATACTGGGGTGGGTTGCCGTTACCTTCCCCAGGGATCGTATTTAGTCTGACCTCTCTGCCACGACCTTCCCATCTTGGGTGTCCCTTCACGGTTTAGCTTATGGTGTCATTGAGGTGCTCAAGCTCCAGCACCACGACAAGGTAACAATCTCCTTTGCTGGAGAATATTATCCTACTTCACTAAAATTTTACTCCTCTCTGCCTACTAAAATAACAAAAAATAAATTATCTACATTTGGTTAATGTCCTTTTACCCAAGGTAAAATCATTATCCCCAAAACAAAAACATCAATCTAAACCATTAAGAGACCATCCTAATAAACACATTTAAACGATTATCCAACTTCAAAATTAGCCTAAGGCATTTACATATCTCAGTATTACACACAAAGCTTTCCCCTTACAAGTCTCAAATTCAGCAGCCAGCCTTGATTCTTGATCTCGATTTTCCAGGAACACAGCCAATCGGATCTTTCCCTTTGCGCCCAAAACTCTTCTTTCTTCAGAATCAAAGTTAACTCTCCACAGTCCAGTTTTTCTCCCTTCACTTTTTGACTTGGAAACGTTAACCCACATTTTCTTCTTTAAAGAAGGAGCACTACCCTCAAAGTAGTTTTCACTCTTGTCTTCTTTTTCAAGTTGTTGGTAGGCTTTAGACTCCACAAGTTGTAAGAGACGATCCAGAGTTTGGGTGACGTCAAGATAGAGTTCTTTAAAGATCGCTTTCATTTATTCCATGTCTCTCCACAGTGTGTTATCAGGAGAAAAATTATGAACAAAGGCCGTTCTCACAGGAAAGCAGATAGCTCAAAATTCAACTCTGCAGATTCAACGAAGTAGATAAATATTTTATAATCCTCAAACATTAAGAAAATGGCAACAAAACAGCAAAAATCTTTAAATCCCAATATTAGAATTTAAATATTAAAAAGGCCAACTTTCCAAATTAGTAAATTCCAAAAATAATGAAAATCACCAAGAGCTTCGCATTTCTTTGTTGCAAAAGGCCTCTCTTCGGTAACAAATTAAAAAAAAAAACAACCTTGGTATTTTAGAAATGGGATGGCAAAATTTAGTGTCCGTTTTACGGCTTCGGTGCAGCCCCGAACTTGATGACATCCACACCTCCCAGCATTCTCAATCACGGATTCATCGCAGGGACTCAGTTCCGCGACCCCCCCCCCACAAGAAAATGCTGTCCGGAGAACAAAAGGGATGATTTCCTGGATTCTCCTTACCCGGAGAATTCTTCAGGCTGCAGGGACCCAGCCCGCGCCCAGAAAATGCTGCGCCATTGGCGCTGCTTAAAAAAGCAGTACCGCTCAGTCTGCCATTCCCCACAGGAAGCCCGTTTTTGTATATCAACAAAAAAGGGAGAACTTAGTCGTCATTCATGTTGCAACTAATCTAGGACATTGGTATTTAATCCACAGGACATGCCTAACCATCCCACAATGGTTCTCCTGACACATGACAGAGGAGGGAGCTAACAGCCTGACCCAAAAACCCTTCAGATAGCAGCATGGTTTTTTTGCAATAATCTTTCAAACTAAAGGATATACTATGGGCGGCACATAACAACTTGACCGGTGTTTATACTAATAAAGAGGCTTATTTTTCCACTTGTATTTCTGCCATTGTGGAATGTTTCAATGTTCATTGCAGCATACATCCAAATTCTACTTTTTCTGAAATCAGCAAGACTTTCCTTACCTTTTGTACATGTGTATTTAGCAGCCATTTTTGCCTACCATGTAGAAGTGACCATTTCTTGGTTTTCTCTCCTTGCATCAACGATCTCATTGTCTCTTACCCCCATCCCCTGTTAAATCACCACTTCCTTTGTCATTTGTCTCTTGTCCTTTCTTGATGGATTGCAAAACTCAAACAACCTATAGCTTCTTAACTTTAAAGTTGTGTCAGTTACCTCAGCTTGCACTCCTTGTTCCTTGAGTGTTGACCAATTCTATTTATGATTTCACAAAGAATTTCACAAAAAAATTCACAAAGCCTGGTTCAGCCTTTCTCTCCAAGCTAGTTTCCTTTGACATCCATGCCTGTTGAGCAATCCCTTTGCTTCCTGGACATCTGTCAGACTTTGGCCAATTATGCTGGTTGTACTGCTTCCTTTCACCCTTCCTCTCAACTGCTTCTGTGATGTGAGGAGCCCAAGAAGAGATTCCCAGTGTCAGTGCAAATGATTTGCCAAGTGGGTGACAGCTGTGATATAACTCTGCTACATTTGGTCAGAAAACAGCCTCCTTGGCATCTGATGGTCCACCAAGTTGTCTTCTGCAACCTTTCTTACTGTTCCCACATTGCCTGTGTTTTTGCAAAATCATAACCTAGTTGCAGCTTTCTACATCATGGAATGACAATCCAAAGGCTGCATGTAGCTCTCACCATTCTACTTGCAGCTCCAAGAACTACTACCTCAGTAGGGGGGGGGGGGACATTTTGAACCTTTTTCTCATGCTGTGGGCTTGCGGAGTTAAATTTCATTTAAAACCAGCAAGAAGTTGTGGACTGTGCATGGCCCCTAGGCCAAAAAAGATGGCTGCTTCCTGTTCTACATTCATTAATCATTATTACCTTGATATCAGAACTGAAACTTCATTGAGGGCAATGACCCACCTTTAATTCACTTACCCAAATGTGTGTTGCACAGAGAGCTATGAGAAGAACAGGTTGCTTATACAACCCACGTACCACCCTTGCTCAGGTAGACTGGATTTTCCCTGTTCTGCTCTTCAGTCTGGGGAAACTGAGGCAGGTGAGAACTTCCCACTAAAAACATCCCCTGCAGCTCTAAAATATTCCAGTGTTGGCTGTGCACAGGTGCATTGCCCATATGTATGAATACACTAATGACCACTGTTAGAGTTAAGCAGCCTGTCTTTGTGTTCTGTCTGACTTTATGCTGGTGTGTTAGAGTATTTTAAAAACCTACTTTATCCTTTTCTAGGGGAACTGATGATGAGCCTCCTGTGGTATTACAGACCAGAGCACACGCAGGGAGGCCGTAATTCTAGCATGCATCAGGTGAGTGTTTGGCCACGGTGACTGGGAATGGAAGTCCAGAACATTAAAAAAAAGTCAGCAAAGGCTGCTTGCTGTGATGGTTCTGATGGTTCTAACCCTTCTACAACCATTTATTTGCAAAGAAAAGGAAGAGCATTTGATGTTCCTGCTTTGCACAAGTGCTTAGTATTTATTATGGGAAAATTTGTGCTGTTTCATAAGCTGGAAAAAGTAGCAAAGAATATGTTAAAGACTAGCACATTTATTGCTTTGGATGTTTCTGCTGTACCAAACTAACATGGCTGCCCTCTGGAATAGGTTGGGAAGTAATTAGAGTGGCAAGGCATTAAAAGACTTTCCATTACCTCACCCCAAAAACTCATAATTTTATAAACAATCCTTAACAATTCTGAAAGTGTCCTTTTGTCTCTGTGAATTTGTTAGAGAGTGGTTCTTGCTCATATCTTAAAGTTCTTGCTCATATCTTCACTTTAAGACATCGAAAGCTATGGAAAGCATTAGCCTCTAAGACTGGAGGGTTATCTTTAAAGGCTGGATGTTTTCCCCCCGTTAAGACCTACAGTATATTGTTACAATGCTACCTTCCCAGATTATTGTTTTTATTGCACAATAAATGCTGAGGTTCTCCTCCATTATGGGTAGATCTAAATGTCTTTTCCTTCATTTAAGACTTCAGTTGTAGGAAAATTGCTTTTTTCAGTAAAACCAAGGGACCGTCTCGTCCCGATAACGTCGACCCGCCCCACCCGTACATGCAGGGAGGGCATACTTCGGACCCCCTCAACAAGACAATTCCATCTAGCGGGGTCCAGGAGGCGTGCCTTCTCTGCGATAGCGCCCGCCTTGTGGAATATCTTGCCCCCGGTGGTGAGACTGGCCCCCTCCCTCCTGACCTTTCGGAAGGCCCTTAAGACCTGGCTCTGCCACCTGGCCTGGGACGACGGAGGTGGTAGTGCCTCCTGGGGTTGGCTGGCCCCATAGCTTCACAGAGATCACAGAGCCAGGTTTTCAATTTTTTTCTGAAGTCCAGGATTGAACGGATCTGTCTTATCTCTGGGGGAAGAATGTTCCATAGGGCAGGTGCCGCTGCAGAGAAGGCTCGCCTCCTAGACCCCGCTAGATGGAACTCTTTCATAGAGGGGGTCCGTAGCATGCCCTCTCTGCAAGATCGGGTCGGACGGGATGTTGTAATGGGGATGAGGCGGTCCCTCAGATAAAGAAGAAGTCATCTAACTCAACCCCCTAGTGCAGTATCTCTTTTCTTTAAAAAACAGGCTAATATTGACATGCTAAGCCTTCAGTAACCTTGACATACTGTTTTGCCTTAAAAAAAAAAAACCTTCCCCCCTAAACACATTAATCAAAATTTAAATCCCACCCTACCAGCCTAACCCCTGGGGCACTTAGAGATTAAATATATTCTTTTATCAAAATGTGCACCTCAGCGATAAAAAGTTTGCCTCACCTGGTATATGGGATCAGAAGATTAAGCTCCAGAAGGTGAATGAAGAACCCACACTCTGAATGCTTTAAACTTGAAAATGTAATAGTTAATGGCTAAATCACCACACGTTGGTCTAAAATGTTGAGTCATGTGTACAGCAATTGACCTACTTCTTGGCAGAACTGTGCTTAAAGGTGTGACCTGAAGAGCATGTAGAAATAAAGATGTGTATCTTAACACACCACAGACAAAAACATGCCTTGGAAAACTATTCTTGTCAGACTCTGACCCCCTTGCACACCTTCTTGCAGAATGAGATCTTTGCATCCCGACACCAGGATGAGAACAGTGTGGCCTGTATTGAGGAGAAGTGCTATGTTCTGACCTTTGCAGAGTACTGCAGGTAGGCAATGCTCTTAACTGTGCTTGTGCTATGGTCTCGGTGCTCCATCAGAAGAGTTCCACAGGAGGTCTTGTTTGTTATTGGGAGGGTTTTCTAACTGTCTCTCTTGGTAGTTGTGGTTTGTGGGGCATCAGAAATATTTTCAGTGCACAAATTGTCAAAAATAGTGCTCAGTATTTGTTTTGGGAATGGGCTATCTCTTTCATTTGTGTACCTGCCCCTCCTCCAGCAAACTTCTAAAAAAATTTGAAGCATCCTATCCTTAACTCTATTTATAATAGATAATCAGATTGCCATTAAAATTATACACAGCCCTACAACTTGAGACAGTTTAAGACACAAGAAGCATTTTTCTTCTAGTAGAAATAACTGAAGCTCTTAATCTTTCTGGAGAGATTATTTAATACATCCTTTGTGTTTGCTTATTAACTGCATCTAAACCAGTGTTCACGTCAAAAGTTATATTGTTTGTCCAAGATGTGGATCAGGAGGAATCTTCTGAGAAGTGGATTTTGTAAACCTTAGATTTTTATTTTCTTAAAATTATTTTCTTTACCACTGTTTAAAAAATGTTTTTCACTCAATGAATTTTCCTCTTATTTACTGGGCCAGAACGGCAGATGATAGATAGATAGATAGATAGATAGATAGATAGATAGATAGATAGATAGATAGATAGATAGATAGATAGAATGCATGCTATTGTGGGCTTTTTCACAGATGTCCTTATGAGATCACCTTGGCATTTGTCTTCAGACAGTTTTTGTATGTGCCAACTAACGTAGATCAATAAAAGTATTGGCCTTTGTCTCTCATCAGCATCAGCCCCAGCAGGAATGGTAGGTTTGGTAATCCAGCATCTATGGGAAGCACCAGGTTGCCTATCCCTGCTGTAGACTCAGCAGTAAAAAATGGAAGGAAGCACAGCTGACCCTTCCAATCCAATTATTTAGCCTTTCAGCTGGATGAGTATTGATTTTGCTGTCTTTTTATGAGTTTGGATATTTTGTGTTATATACTTGCTATGCAACACCCAGAGTCATATGATTAGGGCAGTATACAAGAACTGTGAAATAAACAAGATGCACCAGATCCATATGTCTTAATAAACACTTTTGTGATTTGGTCTTGGAGTAAGGATGCTGGGGAAGGAACAACGGGACCACTTATTTTCTCAGAAGTTTTATCAATACATCATGAGCTAACTTTTGTAGATCTGGAGCCCATAGCTCCAAATCTACAAGAAGAAGAGCAATGTAATCTACTGTGGGAGATTGGTTTTGCTTGCCTTTTATCACAGAGCAAGATTGTAGTCTGCAGACCACATGCAGCCCTCGGAAGCCCGAGTGGCCCACCATGGCTCCCAGTAGCCTGTCCATCAGCTGATTGATGGATATATAGCAAAAGATTGCTGAAGTCCCACTGCCAGGTGATTTGAAGCAGTATTTCTGCATGAAAGGAAGGAGAGAGGGAGGCCCATGGCTCCCCCCTTCATCATATGGCTTGCTTGGGACTCAGCAGCCTTTTGGCTTGGGCCAGGGAAGGAATCTTTCACTATGTGTGCATGTGCCAGCACAGCCTCCAACTTGCCACTAGGCAACCATAGCGGCTGGGATAGGAAACAGTTTCCTCAAGTTGGAAAAACTAAAAAAGTAAAATTTGGGAAATCCCTCAGCCAATGAATTGTGGCCAACTGCAGATGTCAGAGTAACCAGGAATGCACTAGCATCATTATTTGGCTGTCTTGCAGATTTTGTGCCTTGGCAAAGCGTCGGGTGGAAGGGATTCCAGGCAAGAAAACAGTGATGGTTCCTCCATCTGAAGAGTATTCCACGCCTGCCCATCGCAAGGTGCCAGAGGACACTGATCCAGAGTTGGTTTTCCTCTGCCGTCACGTCTATGATTTCAGGCACGGACGCATCTTGAAGAATCCACAATAACACCACTGTGGGGTTAGTGAGGCCATTAGGCAGGCTGAGCTCTTTGTCCATGTAGGGGCTTCCTTTTGTGGAGTGCTGCCCACAGGCACTGAATAACATCCCCGGAGCACTCGGTCCTCTACATTTGGGAGCAGATTTCCTGTTAAGGCAGATCTTCAAAGCACAGCACTTCATATAAAAAGCATAAATGGAAATATATATCTATAAAGAAACGTGTGTCTGTATATAGATATAGGTGCTTGCTTCTGTAAATCTATATCTATATATCTGTACAATGAGCTTCATATACTGGAGGGAGGGGGGAAGGGAAGATAAAAGTGGATAAAAGCCAGTAAACTGAATCTAGAGCCAATCTTGTTGGGGATGGGTAGAATATACTGAAGGAAAACTTGAGTGTAGGAGTGAGTCAAACTATAAAAAGGTTCCTGGTGTCATGTCCTCCTAAGAAGAGGAAGGACATATATCCTTTTGTTTAGTATAATATTGAAAATGGAGATGAGACCTTGTTTCTGGAGCCATTAATATACTGAAAATCCTTCTCATATTCTGCATACATACCACTTGAGAAGGGAAAGACCACATTCAAGGTATTTTGCATTCTGTGATTGCCCAGTCAAACTGGTTGCTTTGGGCATCACCTTCAAAGCAGGAAGTGGGAAGGATGTAATAGGATCACCTCACACCGTTGTGAAAAGCTGCATATCCTTCTAAGGTTGAAGCTCTAAGCCAATTGCTTAGCATTAACTTACATTGACATCTGTAGTATCTATTTCCAAATAAATGCCATAAAAGTCAGGATATCAGGAAACAGGCCCAGCCTTAAAGATCATTCTTATTGGGCACAGCAATGGGGGTGGTAGGGTGGCACTTGAAAAGTTCTCAGAGCTTGAGACATAAATAACAGCTGCTACAATACTGATCTCTTCTCTCCACAAACCTAGAGAGGCCTGCCTTCTTTGGGCAGAAGTACTTTATATTCTTTCCCTTTCCCATCCCATTTTCTTTGCTCTCATGTACAGTCCTTGTAGAACCTGGATTTGCACACTCATCTACCTGGGAGGGCTAGAAGCCAGAGTTAAGAAATGATAGCATAGTGCATAGTGCTTGAGTTTCAGTCTTCAAAACAGGCATCGTAACCCAACTGAGTCTGCTTTTTGCCTGTCTACCTCTCTTCTCTCCCACCCACCCCAGAATATCTTAACACTGACATATGAACATGCCCATGATGGTGAGACTCTGGCTTCCAAAAGGAACTGACCAATGAGAGGTTTGCATTTTGAGAAACTGCTACTTGATTCTCACGGATATTTCTGCCTCTTGCCTTACATGTATAGCTCTTAGAATACTTTAGTTTAGCTTTAACACAAAGCTGTTTCAGTTAATTCTAAAGCAAACCAAAGGACAGCATCAGAAGAGTCCACCGAATCAGTCAACACCCAGCTGGGATTCCATTTGTAGATTGCACTAATTCTAAAGGAGAATCAACACTGTATCAGTCCATGGACCTGCTGACAGCCAGAGTTGCTCACCTGAACTAGGGACCTATGTGGTTGCTTTTTTTTTTCTTTTGTAAGGGGGTGGGGGAGATTTAATTAGTGTTCAGTTATTATAGAAGCGTTCCTACGGCTTTAATATTGTTGTCTTTTCAAGTAGAATTAGCACTATCTGTTCTGACCCTCAGGCTAGAAGCAAGAGTTTGGCCACCAGTGCTCTATGTCTGTTAGTTCTGGAGAAAGTAGCCCTACCATGTTCAGCTGCTTGTGCGTTGACACAAATGGTATCTGCAGACTTGCTCTACATACCAAAGAGGGGAAGTGATGGGGGAGAGCCGTGAAAAAGTCTAACCATGGTGGATAGCAGAGATCAGGTGATGATTCCATTCCAGCAGGAATGGATGTATTCTTGCTTGGGGGAGGAGTCTTCCACCCTAACGCTGAGCATGAATTATCCAAGCTTGCTAGTGTCAAAAGTAGTGGCTTCCTTTATCAAGACCACTGCTTGGGCACATAGAAGGGCTCTTTGTTAACTAGGGCTACAAAGCATATCTTGTTACAGCACAGGAATGGAACAGAAGATCCCGTACAACTTTTCTTCAGGCAAGGGAAAGCAGCCCTGGAGAGGTAACTGATTAATGGAAGGGGTAAGCAGAGAGAATGCTTTGGGAGCAGTATTATATGCTCTGTAGCTGTGGCCTGTTCTTCCATTTGCCAAGTCAAGGAGGGAAATGTAGAGATAAACAGTCCTCGAATGATCTGGGTTGGAGTGTGTATAAAGCGTTGGTTAGTCTGATCTATGCAGAATCAGATTCGGGATTCTTTTTCTCTCTTTCTTAACTAGAAATGGGAGAGAAACTCTGTTGCTAGAGAGCCTCTTCCCAAAAAGAATTTTGAGAATTCATGGTGTGGTGGCTGGAATCCTCAGCATGGTGAATTGAGACCCAGATTCAGGGTGGTCTTCCTGCCCTAATGAGAGAAGTTGAAATTTAGCTTCGGAAACCAGAGTAACTTCCTAAAGTCCTGATTTCTGTTGCTGCTTCCTCCTCCTCCTCCTTTCTCTGGCTTCTTCTCCAGGCAGGGAAACAACAGTTGTCCAAAAACAAACACAAGATAGTTAGCTGCCCAATTCTGAAATAGGGTTGGAGCCCCTTTTCTGGAGAAGAGAAACCCAAATCCTTCCCTGCTTCTGATAATTGTCAGAATCTACTTCAGGCCAAGAATATTGTTTTAAAGATTTGTGTAGTTGTTTTATGCTGTTTGCAGACAGCATGTAAATGATTTGAAATGTCTTATCTTCAATGAAAATATTTCATGCTTTTTTAATCTATTAGATATGGAAATATTTTTGAAACTGAAAATGCAGTCAGTAGAATTTAAATTGAAATGTAATACATGTAAAATATATTTTAGTTGATAATTTTGTAAAATGCACTTTTTGTGTCTCTTCCCTTGTTTCCCAGATCTGTATTTCAGTGTTTACAGATGGAATGAGAACATTCCCTATACTCTCCTTCTGTGCAAAAGATATATTAGAAGTAATTCTTAAAAATAAATTTGAGAAATTGTATTGACTTAGAAAACAAAACTAAGGCTGTCTAGTTTTTATTACTGGTGTGGCATGTATTGGTGGAGACTGCTCAGCAATAGGAAAAGACATTGCATTTATTTTATTAATTAAATGGATAATCCTGCCATACACTTGAAGTGGCTCACAAAATAACATGCACATTTTCAACAGCACAATATTTCATATTGGGAGGGGGTCTCTTTGTTTGACGTCAGCACATCTCTACCATCTTCTCTCTGGCCAAGCTCTCCTCGCCCAACGGTTCCCTATCCCTGACTTCCCAAATAGGGGAGGGGAAGCTTGAGGCTGAAATTAAGAACGGAAGTGGGCCTAAGCATGTTGCATGGTCCTCCTCTTCTTTCTTTTCCCTGCTGCATCCTAGGGAGCTTTCTGTCAAAGTGTAGTTAGAATCTAAGTAAATGCACACAGGAATTCTGGTAGCCCGTTGATCTCCAACATATGAGAAGATCAAGGAAGATGAATCGTCCACCATTAGCTGGGGTAAAAGAAAATGCATCCATAGGCACACTCACATATTAGATCCCATAAGATCAAAATCCATTTAGTTGGGGAAGCAGCAACGTCAGCAGCCCTGGGAGCTGATAGTCCTGACAGCATTTGTAAAGCAGGTACTTGGGTTGGCTCTTTCACATTTGGTGGGTGTAGTTAGTATTGACATTTGGGCTTCTGCAGGCATCGCTTTTGGTTGCCTTGACAATATTCTGGTACTGTAAAACTTTTAGTAAACTCTCGGGGATATTGATAGAGTAGATCCCTTTCTTATTAGCTCTTGGGCCTGAGAAGTGGTAGTTGGACTGTGGATTAAGTATCCTTCTGGTCAGTGGACAGTGGATCTGGCAATCTCACAAATATGAAGGAGGAAAAATAATCTGATTTATGGGTTGGTGGTACAGTAGGTAGTGTCGATGAAGGTTCTCAGTCATCCAGGTGGAATTGTCTGTAGCTTGAATCATGTCAACTGGATTTTTATTTTCTCAGTGGAAACGTTTCACTCCTTGTCCAAGAAGCTTCTCCAGTCTGAGCAAACTGCTCAGACTGAAGAAGCTTCTTGGATAAGGAGCGAAACGTTTCCACTGAGAAAATAAAAATCCAGTTGACATGATTCAAGCTACATACAGTAGGTAGTGGTGCAGTGTTATAGTTATACTTTAAAGAGACTGTTTATTGCAAATCATAAAGTCTGTATTGTTGGAGTAATTGCTGAAAGGGTGCTTCCCATCCAGGGGACAAGAAGGAAGTTCCTTTTCTTGGCCGCCTCTTCTCACTTGAAGAAAAATTAACCCTTGTCAGGTCCATCGTCCAGTAGCCAAAAAAATACTTTACAGCACTATTTTGTTGCAGAGAGCTACTAATACAGCTTTCCCCACTTGCTAGTGCATAAATACATCAGCCACATTTATACATTTAATTCTTCTGTTATCCAGGTCACTAAAGCAAGGGAATTTTCAGAGACAGGCAATTAAATGGTACAGAACTGCCATCTGGTGGCAGAATAGCAATTTGGGGAAGCATCTCAGTATTTTACTCACTTAAGGAGACAACGAATTGAGCAATCATTGCTTGACATAATGTGCTGCGTTTTTAAAGGCATGAGCCTCACTTTGGCTTTAAATGGTGGGCCAGGATCTGCATACCAAGGAAGTGAGGTAGAACCAGGACCAAAACTAAATTTGATTTATTTTTCATTTAATTAACTCAAGATAGATAATGTAAGTGTTATATAATATAAGGAATAGTTATCAATGTCCTACATCTGTCCATTTTAAAATTACAATGTGCTATCAACTTTGCAGGGGAGGGGGCGGTTCTGGAGTCCACACCCCAGGATTTCAAGCGGGGACATGCTACCTTTACACCTCAGATTGGACAGCCCTGTGCTGTGGGGAATTAATTCTAGTCAGAAGTGTGAGAATTTGGCACCAAAAAATCCCTTTAAGATGCACTCAGGATAAAGACTGCCCCAACTGATGGGCAGAAAGGTTTTTGCTAGACCCAATCTGTGCAATTTATTACTGAATTGAATGCCACCAGCTACTCATGGACAGTGACCCAGCAGGGACATAAACCACCTGCCTTTGCATGAAAGAAATGGACAGCCTCCCCCAACTTGGGGCCTTTTGGATGCTACGGGCAACACCTCATCTTCCTCAAGCCGGAAAAGGCAGAACGGGGGAAGACTGGGCCCCGCTGACCAGTGACTTCCAAACAGGCTTGAACCCTGTCAGGATTTTGGTTTTGTTTTGAGAAATCCACTGCTCATTGCCAGTGTCATGCAATGGGTAATGACGGGGGAAACCAGGTTAAAGTCCATCTTTAACCAGGGAAATTCACTGGGTGGCTTTGGGCCAGTGACCCTTACATCTCACAAGCTTGTTGTGGGAACAAAATGAAGAGAAACCCCTTTGTAAGGTGCTCTGGGCTCCTGGAGAAAAGGGATGTGGGCATAAAATAAAAAAAATGTCTTTTCTTTGGAGCTCAAAACAAAACATGTATCCCTGACATTCCATCAAACCATTTCAGAATGGTTATGTTTCAAGAGAACAAACTGATTCAGGTGTTTCTTTTAAACAAAACTCGGTACTACGCTGCACCAAAAGGACACAGAAAACTCTTAACTCCTTGCTGCTATCTAATGGTCACCCATATTTCTGCAGCCTACACCTCAGCCTTAGCCCTAGCCTTCCTTGAACTCAGGGAGTGAACAATGGTGGAGTGAGGCAAGGGGGAATAGATATTCTAGTGAAAGTAGAGGAGAAAGGGAGGAGAAAATTTACTAATACGCTAGCTATGCGTTTTTGATCTCTTACACAAGTCACAACGCTTTCAAATTATCTTATTCAGGATATCCTGGCAAAAAAATATGAAATTCCAATCAGTTTACTAAAGATTTGCTTTATAAATGTTTTAAATATACCTGTTCTAAATCTATATTCTTGGTGTTTAAACCTAACCTTGCAGAGTCTGGAATATGAATTCTCTCTCTTCACCCCGTCTTTAAAGATTCGTCTATACTGCACATTTACCATGTTATGTTTCGTTTTTTCCTTTCTGATTGCCAAAAACGAACAAGAAAAAAATGGTCACCTTTTGCCTGATGAAATGAGAAGATTAAGGAAAGAAAGAACAAAAAATCTTACCTGTCTGGCTGCCAGCATTGACATCCTACATGTAAAGTACATTATTTAATAGAACAAAACATTTGTCATCATGAGTTATGCATGCAACTTTGCTCAGAAAAGCACCTCTTCCTTTTACACTAGACGTGCTAAAGTGATAGACTGAAGCACTGTGACAAATAGGTCTCGAACCAACAAGTTCAAATGTGCATTTGCAGCAAATGCACCATGCGCAACATCCACCAGCTCCAAGAGCGGCACAGTTTGCCCATGTTTAAGCTTAGCAGGCCAACCAATGTTTGCATTTTTAAATGCACAATGGCGTCTCCACAAACAAAAGTGTACAAGAGAGAATGTAACACAATGGTTCACTCAGAGAGTAGGCTGCTGGCCATGCCAACAGACAGCACCTCTCTTCTTGGCAATGCACCAAGCACACTGCCCCAACTTGAGGTACAGTATGATAATTCTACAAACATCTGACAGAACAGGCATTATGCAATTTATTAACACAAAGATAGTGTTGCCTCTATATCCTGTCTGAGCAAAACTATCAAAAAGGAATTCTGAAACAAGAGCAAATTTTTTACACAACTTTTGAATGACTTGACAGCTTTTTCATATCAAAGTTGGTATTTATTGGGGGACTGGAATGGAGTTACAACCCCATTGATTGACAGAACATCTGAAAAACCAATAAAAATAAAACAAGGTAGATTACCAAAATCTTTTTTTGACTTGATTGATAACTTATTCTTGGTGGACTCATGGAGATACGATCATGTTATTACTAAGATGTATAAGATCTTGTTACAGATGAATATGGAAGATGAACATGTTAAGGATTGTATGATCAAATGGGCTAAGAATTTTGGATATAATATGCTGGACCAATGGGAGAATATGTGGATGAAAGGTTTGAAATTTACGCTGAATTATAATTTGAAAGAAAATTTTTATAAGATGTATCGTTGGTATCTGACTCCCGATAAGTTGTCAAAAATGTATAGTGGTGTAACTAATGTCTGTTGGAAATGTTCACAGGATGAAGGAACCTTTTACCATCTTTGGTGGACTTCTGAGAAGGCTAAAAAGTTCTGGGACCAAATATGTATTATCATTCAGAAGATACTTAAAGTAAATATACAAAGAAAGCCAGAACTTTTTCTTTTAGGTTTGATGGAAAAGCAATTAGAGAAACAGCATGGAGTTTTGTTACTATATATGATCATGGCTGCAAGATTATTATATGCACAACGATGGAAAGATCCACAAATACCTACAGTTGAAGATTGGATTGTTAAATTAATGGATTTGGCTCAGATGGCTAAATTAACATCTTTAATAAGAGAGCATTCTATTTCTACATTTATATCAAATTGGCAACCACTTTTGGAATATTTGCTTGTAATTGAAAAAAATGATGTTTTGATTTTGGGTTTTAGAGATTGAATGATTTGTTGTAATAGAAATAATGTTATGATAGGTTAATTAATTGTAAGAGGTTAGATTTGTATTTAATCTTATATCTGTATCGGAAATAGTCAGAAGTCGCCTTTTCTTTTCTCTCTTTCTATTCACATCTTTATAGTTTGTTCTTTTTTCTTTAGCTCTGTTTTCTATCTATTCTATAGTTTTTTCTTTTTTGTATTTTAAATATATCTTGAAAATAAATAAATAAATAAATAAATAAATAAGGAATTCTGAAACTGAGTGATCAAGGTATCTCCCCTGCCAGGTAAGTAAGGCAGGTCAACAATCGATCGATGTTTTGTATTAGCCTATTTGGCAAGAAAATACTTCATTTACCTGAAAGGTAAACTTTCTGCTGCTTTTGTAGATTTTAAAGCCGCTTTTGACTCTGTTAACAGAACCAAACTTTGGGCTAAATTAGAAAATTTGGTTCCTGATACGCGTCTTACATACCTAATACAGGCATTGTATCACGATAGTATAATGCAAGTTAGATGCAACAGAAAAGGTTCACTTACAGATGATATTTCAATGAAGATGGGAGTGAGACAAGGTTGCATCCTGGCCCCTACACTATTTAACATCTATCTCAACGATCTGGAGACTACATTACTTCAGGTTGAGGGCCATTGTCCATCATTAGCCAGAAGGAAAATTTGTGCTTTGTTATATGCAGATGACGCTGTTCTTCTTTCATGTCCTAAATCGGGCCTGAAACACCTACTTGAGGACAGGATTTTCCGGACTGTAAACGCCACCACATGAAATCTGGACCCGTGCCCTTCCTGGCTGGTAAAGGCAGCCCGGGAGGTGACACATGGCTGGGTCCAGGCGATGGTTACTACATCCTTGAGTGAGGGGGTGTTTCCAGCTGCCTTTAAAGAGGTGCTGGTACACCCTCTCCTCAAGAAACCATTCCTGGACCCTACTGTATTGGACAATTTTCGTCCTGTCTCCCACCTTCCCTTTTTGGGAAAGGTGGTTGAGAAAGTGGTGGCGTTGCAACTCCAGGGGATTCTGGATGAAACGGATTATCTAGACCCCTTTCAGTCAGGTTTCAGGCCAGGATACGGGACAGAGACTGCATTGGTCACGCTTATGGACTATCTCTGGCGGGAGCAGGATGGAGGGAGTGCATCCATCCTGGCTCTTTTGGACCTCTCAGTGGCTTTCGATACCATCGACCATGGTATCCTTTTGGGGCGGCTCAGGGAGTTGGGGGTGGGCGGCGTAGTTTTGCGCTGGTTCACCACCTTCCTCCAGGGCTGTTCCCAATTGGTGGTGATAGGGGATGAGAGATCCGACCCTCGACCCCTCTTGTGTGGGGTGCCGCAGGGTTCAGGTCTCTTCTATTTAATATCTACATGAAACCGCTGGGCAAGATCATCCATCACCACGGTATGAGATATCATCAATACGCTGATGATACTCAATTGTATATCTCCATCCCGGGTGAAGTAAGTGATGCGGTGGCTGCCCTGTCTCAGTGCCTGGGGGCTGTGGGGGCCTGGATGGGGAACAACAGACTTCAGCTGAACCCTGGTAAGACAGAGTGGCTGTGGGTTGATGGCCCCTCTGTATCCAGGAAATTATGTGAATTACGTGAGTCCAGAAGGACCCCCAAGTTCCACACTGGGTTCGAATGGGGCAGTGCCACCCCATCCAGGACCAAGTATGATAATTTCCTGGATACAGAGGGGCCATCAACCCACAGCTTATGCTTTTAATTCTGATTTTACTGTAAACCACCCAGAGTTCCCCTTTGGGGGAGATGGGTGGTGATATAAATATAAATAATAAATAAAATAAATAATAAAAAAATAACAGAATCTTGCAAATGCAATTGTGCCATACCTCCTCCCCTTCTTGAGGTCAGTGAATTAGGGAGGGTGTCTGTCTGAGCTGCTTTGGAATGCTACTTGGATGTTCTGGACTTAAAAAGTGTTTCATCCCCTTCTGCCCAGCCAACAGCTTCTGTATACCTCCACCAAGGTCATCTTCTTTCCCCTCCACAGTTTCCTTGTTTGGGCAGTGGGTGTCTACTATCCTAGTTAAACTTATACTTCTCTCCATCTTTTTGCTCCTTAACTCGCAGAATCAAATGCAGTTTTTAGAATTTCTAGACCATATAAATTTCAACTTTCCAGCTTGGGTTTCCTGCTGCAAAAGTGTTTGTTTCTCAGGAATCTATCTGCTTC
The DNA here is from genome assembly GCA_023362775.1 of Charina bottae. NCBI lineage: Eukaryota > Metazoa > Chordata > Lepidosauria > Squamata > Charinaidae > Charina > Charina bottae. The sequence goes on from JALMGJ010000001.1 coordinate 141,014,136, forward strand.
AATATTCACTCATGTATTATATGTCCCTGAGTCAATAATAAAAAGATGACTGAAAGAACGGGGAAATTATGTTAATTATGTTACGAGATTATTCCAGGAATAGAAAAATGAAAGAAACATAAGCAATTAAGAAGCATGTGGGCTGAACATCATAGAAGTTTTTTCAACACTGGAGAAAAGGAGTGCACAACCATTCTCTCCAATATTTTTGTTTTCTGTTCTCTATTTTTAAATTATATACTGACTGGTTTATTGTTGCAGTGAGAAATAATATCTTAATAAGGATCTTCTTTGGGGGGAAAAAGAACTAACAATAGATCAAGGCAATTGTTATATGCCAAGGAAAGGATTGAAATGTGGACAATTTTTTTCAGCAACACACACACTTTGTGTACACAGTGAAGCTCAGAGGAAAAGGCATACTAAAAATAACCTTTAAGAAAGAACGTTCACTAAAATATGCATTATTTATTTATTTTATTTATTTATTTTCTATCCCACCTTTATTATTTTTATTCTAGGAAACATGGCCCAATTGAACATTGGAAGGGAATGTTCACAATAGGATCTACACTTTATTAATTAGCAAAGTCCATAATAGTACTTTTACTAGGACCAGCCAAAATAGCCCACAAGTGTATGCAAGTGTTCAACTTCTCCAGAACTCTTAACCAGGCAAGATGTTTAAAACACAAAGAAATGTGCAAGAAACAAGGTAATCCTTGTTAGTTAGATCATTTTACCACTCTTGCCTCTTGGATTTTAATCTTGTTTTATAATTTGTATTTTTATATTCTATGTATATTTTATGTTTTTTGTTTTTATTATTTTGTTGTAAACCGCCCAGAGTCCCTCCGGTGGAGGGAGATGAGTGGTGATATAAATTTTATAAATAAATAAATAAATAAATAATCCAAAAATAGTTCAAGTGCTGCTGTCATAAAACACAATTAGCTTTGGTTTTTGGCTACTACATTTTTTCACAGAGATTTTGCTTTCTTAATTCTGGAGTAAACATAAGGCTGAGTCTAATTAGTACCCTCCAGTATGTGCAGCACTGAAAATTGAAAATGAGGGATGCTGAATCTACAAACACAACAAAATCCCACTGAGTGATTTCCTTAGCTCGTATTAATCCTAGAATATTATGTCTTGCATCTGTAAGAAAAAGTGATATAGGCTGGGGATCCTGTTTCATTATTCTAATCCCATTTATCCAATCTTCAACCAAAGAGGCTAAACTATACCCAACATTCCTAAACTTTTGGGAGCCTTTTCTTGGTGTACTGCACACTTTTCCAACCTGGAGCCCTCCAGAGATTTTGCAGCTCTAACATCCTAAATTTCAGCATATTGAGACCAGGGTTTCTCAACCAGGGTTCTGTGACACCCTCGGGTTCCACAAGAGGTCACTATGGGTTCCCTGGGAGATCACAATTTATTTAAAAAATTATTTCAAATTCGGGCAACTTCACATTAAAGAGGTAAGTTTCATTCTTTATTTTTAGTTTAAGAATATTGTTAATGCATATATACAGGCCTACCCATGAAACGAATATAATAATTTTGTAACTTCTGGCCTATATTTGAGCCTGAATGTGCAGGGGTTCCCTGAGGCCTGAAAAATATTTCAAGGGTTCCTCCAGGGTCAAAAGGTTGAGAAAGGCTGATCTAGAGGGAACCAAATTGAGGAAATACTATATAAGCTGCATTTTTTTCTGGCATCAAACATTCATCAGAATAAATAGTTCTGGATTTACCTAAAAGGGTTTATAACTTTTAGAGATGTAACTGCATGTGAATTACATAGAAGATTGCATCAAATCTGCTTATCTGTATAAATCTATATATTATGTATGCAGACTAGCAGATAGTGTCCAAAATAATTAAATGAAAACATTCCACCAGTTGGTTTGCTACAATTACAAAACAGCAATTCTCCTTAACTTTGGTGCTTGTCGATCTATATGGGTTTCCTTCTTTATTCGCCTGGAATGAAATACACTTGTTCTTTTCTGTACATCTCTACTACATGTTCAGGTCAATATTAAGTCAATAATGAAACCATGCTAACAGGTTATGGGCCAGGCAGGTTATAGAAAAAGTAAAGCGGGTATAGAAGGTACAAAATATGTAAGTGTACTGAATGAGAGTGAAGAGATTTGCTCTCAGCTTTTCTCTCAAATTTTCTGTGGCTAAATTAAACAGTGGAAACTATGAAATGTGAAAATATAAGCTAAAATCATTGTTATTTAAAGATGACCTGGACATGAATGCATAAAAAGTACCCATTAAGCTATTCCTAAGCAATATTATGCAAAGCAAGAATTTGTATACCAAGTTACACAAATTCATCTACTTACTCTAGAGTTCTATTTTTACCATTTATGCATATCTAGTAATCATTCACTCCCCTTTTCCTGTCAAATACAACTACCTTGATCTTTAATATATTAATTTTTATATCTAGATTTGTTGTATCATACAATCTAATATTCACTGCAAATCACTGGGTTCTCAGCCAATGGCACATACAGTATGTGCATGTGCACATCCCTAACCAATGCATCTCTGATGTCACAAGCATCCCTTATACATTTATCAATAAAGTCATTAAACAACCAAGAATTTATCAGTTTCTTATCTTGCTTTGCTCAGTGTTGACCCATTCACTAGGCATTCAATTTATTCTCATGCACACTTTACTTCCATTATATACCACGCTTATTGCATTCAGCAACCAACCTTCAACTCCACATTTATTCAAAGTATTTCATAGTTCAAACCAATTCACTTTATTATATGCTTTCTATAAATCAACAAATATATAACAGACTTACTTTCTCACATGCATACATTTATCAATTAGCTGCTGAAGAGGAAAAACTCTGGTCTGCTATATTGTACTGCTCAAATTTTGTTTCTTGACTTTCAATAAGAATTATGTCCATTACTTAACAACCTAATTCCCTTAAAGCTTTGTATTCACTCTTGCTACCTTTCCTTATGTACAGTAGAACAATAACAGCATTCTTCCAATCATTGGGCACAGATGAAGTTTTTGGCATAGGTTAAACCAGTCACCCATCTACTTCAAGAGCATACTACATGGGAGGACAGATTCTTCACATATTTAGACATTCAGAATGGGAGAAAGTAAATGACAAAACATGCATCATGATGCCATGACATAAAAACTGACTTACATTCTTGCGTCAGTCATCAGGATGAGAACACATAAGGGTGGAACTTGTAACATATGCACGTGTTGCCATTTTGACACTTATGTTTGAATGTGAAAAAGAAGGTATTTCTCACAGATGGAAGAAGTCTACAGGCAGGAGTGAAGCAGGCAGGCCAGAATCATTCTCTATCATAATAGCTGCTAGGCCTGTGTTCTGTTCTGTTCCACTCCATATCTAATCAAATCCAATCAAACAGATATCCTGACCTTTGTAACAGGCTGAATGCTCTTACTCACATCCTGACCTTTGTAACAGAATGCCATGGACTCTTGGAAGTTCCTTAAAATGCTACAGATGGTGTACGATAAGTTCCCCTTTTGTTATCCTGTTTTGCTGTTCTATGTCTGAACAATCTATCTGAACAAGCTGAGCTTGTGACACGTAAGATCTTGAACAAGCTGAGCTTGTGACACGTAAGATCTTGTCATATCCTGATTGTCTGGATTGCAAAAGCCTATAAAAGATAGGCTCCGGGTGTGACCCGGTGTTCAGACTTGCTGAGTTATCGCTCTGAACCTTGCTAGCAATAAACCTGTGTTCTCTATCCTTGCTGGTCTCACGTCCTGTTATTGGGAAGGTGAGTTTTCCCGCTACATTTCTGGCGACCGCGGCAGGACACGACGGGGCCCTGAGGCCCCTCTGGAGGGTCACCACGCTCACAGGGATTCGGTAAGTCAAGGGGAATTTCCCAGGCACCATTGGACGTTTTGTTCCGAGGGTGAGTTTTCCCGCTACAGGAGGAACTGGACATGGATTCCTGAATTGTAATAAGGCACAGGGAGGTACACTCATAATACCTCGAAAGAAGTTTTATTTGTATTCAATTAGATAGTGGTCTGTTATTGATCAAATGTACAACCACTCAATTCTCATAATTCACTTCAAGAAAAATATATGCACAATTCAGAAATGAAAAAGAGTTCAGCTAGGGCTGAAATAGATAGGTATCCATATAAGTTTATCACAGAAGAGGAACAGGCCAGAAGAACTTTTCAAGGTCAGCATTTGGAGTTGGTTCATCTTTGGCACAGAGATCCTGAGAAAAATGATTAATAAGACAGGAGTTGACTAAAGACATTGTAGTATCCACTATCCAGTAATAATGAAATTTGAATGTTGCATGAAGGACAAGTAATAAGAGTGACTTTATCAAAAAATATTAATATAGGGTTGAAAAACCAATTGGTCTTGGGACCAGTGAAGTTTGTGATTCATCCAATGAAGATACCTATATTTGGATCTTTCCTTATTTATATCCAACCATGGTATGAACATCTCCTGGCAACCTCTTTACCCTGCTGTGTCCCCATGGTGTTGCCTTCATTTCATTCTCAACCAACATGTGAGACAGCCTTAAAGTCATCCTTAGCTGTACTGGTATTAAAGTAGTATTTCCCTTAAGCTAATAGCAACCAACAACAAAGTTTGTCAAATCTGACATCATTTGTTATCCGTGCTGTCAATGGTGCAGTCTGGTGACATGGGATCAGCCCAGTGTCTATTGGCCACTTCAGGCTGGTGTCTTTGGTCCCCAGGCACTCTCCTTTGATGTTTTTTGTGGCCAGGCACTCTCCTCTGCCATTGTCAGCCTTACAAGGTAGACCAGACAGGAAACACGACCAGATGAGATCATTCTACTTTATTGTAAGGTAACATTAACAGAATCTTGCAAGTCTGAAAGTACTTCTCTCCCCTCATCCCCTTTACAGCCCAAAAAACTAGGCAGGGTCTCTTCTGAGCCTCTTGCCCTGCCCACATTCCTGCTGCAGGATAGGCTGCCTTTTATCTGACTGTTCCCTTGGCTACGGTTCATTGCCCTGTCTCCCAAGGTCATTCCCACATACCATTACAGCCATTCTGTGTTAGCCTCTCTTTGCCAAAAGAACTAGGTGCCACTGCTGTGTTCAACCGGTTTGCAAAGGTGCCAGGTATTGAAAGACTTACACTCTCCTAACAGCACAGTAAAGGAGAAGATTGCAGCTCTTTCAAATTCTGGCTACAACTAAGCAACTGCACCACTCCACTCAGTCGACTTGCACAGATGTTTTGAAAGAGCACTGAATCCACACTCTCCTGAGACCATAGAAAAGCAGGAGAAGGAGGTTGAACCACCTGTAATTTATAGCTCAACACCTCCCCAAACCCATCCTCACATCACTTTTGTGATTGGTGAATGGTTTCACACCATCTGGTGACCTTCAAAAAAGGGATGGGCAGCAAAATCCAAGGGCTTAACCAACTGCTTTGCTCCACACAATCTAAATATATAAAATCAAAGCACCACCATTTGGGGCATGTCAAAACAGAAGCAATAGATGCAAGATAGGGATTGGCAAAGGGGACAGCAAAAAGCTTTGTATAACACAGATATAAGTTGTTTCTGCTTAGAATTACTGAATGTATTTACAGAATGATCATGTAGTTTGTCACCCTGGCCATCAATATATGTATCTTCTTTTTACTCCAGTCTTTGAATTCTCTTAGCTTTCTGCCCCTATTCCCTAATAAACAAATGAATGACCAGTTAACATTTACTTGCACACTATTACTGTAGCAGTCTAAACAGAAGCCATTTTCAGGAAGAGTGGGAAAGACACATTATGGAACAGTGGAAAAACCAAAAACAGGGCACAGTGGAGTCTTTGGTTGCAAACCTTTAATGCAGAGCTTTCCAAACTTTTCATGTTGGTGACACACTTTTTAGACATGCATCACTTCGTGACACACTCTTACAGCAGGGCACGAGGCAGGCACTAGGACCTGCGCGGAATCACAGCAGGTTTGGAGGCAGCAAGGTACAAGGCAGGCACTAGGACCTGCGCAGAATCCTGGCAGGGCAGGTTTGGAGGCAGCAGCAGCCGCGGCACACCCAGACACTGCAGCTGACACACTAACGTGTTGCGACACACAGTTTGGAAAGCTCTGCTTTAATGTATATTCTGAAAGGAAAACAGTAAGTTACAAAACAAAGCAGGGGTTGCTTACAGTGAACATTGTAAAGGATATAGAACTTGAGATCCAATTACTAACAGAAGAACAGTTATTAATAGAATGAATGCAGTTGAAAGCATAAAAGGGAATATTATAAGTCTTCAAGAAATCTAAGTAGATTAGAAGAAAAATGAAGAAAACTGAAAATTAAACTTCAAGACAAATCCTTGAAGCAAGAGATTCCATTCAGCATGGACCCAGCTGAGAATCAAATGTAACTTCGCACAGCTGACAATGCTGTGAATGAGAAACCAAGTGGATCTACAAAAGGAAGATGATCTTGCAAGTTATCTTAAATTGCAAAGTCAAATGAGTCAGTAGCTTGGGGAGAGACTTCACCATTGCCTAAAGTAGAAGATTAGAAATAGACTGAAGCAGCAAACAAAAATACTTTGAATACTCCAAAAAAAACTAAAATTTGAATACTCACTAAGCTGGATATAAAATGGTTAGATGCATTTAAGTTAAATGTAATGCAAAGGGGGATGCATAACAATATAAAGCTAGGATATTCTGGCAAAAGGATATTCTGAAAAGCATTATGATAAAATATTAACTTTGAATATAAAGTACTCTGTTATAAGAATCCTTTGAAATGTAGTGGCTGTAAGAAGAATACAAATAAGGCATTTGGATGGTAAAACTGCTTTTTTACATGATGAAATTTAAAATATAAAAATTTATAGATATGGAACAATCTCCTGGTTTGATGATTCAAATAATCAGAAGCTAGTATGTAAACTTCAAAAGAGCTTTGGAGATAAGTTAAGAGCTTTCATGCTTTGTCGAAGGCTTTCATGGCCGGAGTTCGATGGTTGTTGTGGGTCTTCCGGGCTGTGTGGCCGTGTTCTGGAAGTTGTGGTTCCTAACGTTTCGCGAAAGAGTGCTCCTGCCCTCTGAAGATGCTGGCCACAGATGCTGGCGAAACGTTAGGAACCACAACTTCCAGAACACGGCCACACAGCCCGGAAGACCCACAACAACCAGCTTTCATGCTGCTTGGGAGATTTTAAAGAAAAGAGGTAAGGAAATCTTGTAAATGTTCCCAATGGGCAAAGGCCTTTGATTCTCCAGAAGTTTCTTAACTACAGTACAATTCCCAGCATCTCTTATCATTAGAAATACTGGCTGGAGAGTGCCTGAGTTGCCATTAAGATGCATCCTATTTTTCTCCATAACTGAATGTAACATTTTATGAATCATCTATAAAGAAGCAGCTATGCATCTTAAGCGGATAATTTAACCAGTGGAGGTTAATGAATATTAATAAATCAATGAATAATAACAAAGTGGAAAGCCAGGACTGAAAACGCCAATCATAAGCTGTCCTAAATATATTTATTTATGTTCTGCATTTCTATCTTTTCTCTGGGGACTCAAGGCAATATACATTTTATCCTGGAACATCAGCCAGGATGATTTGGGCTTGTCCTTGTATTTCTGCATTTCGATCAGAAATTCATAGGAATACTAATCACAGAATAACCAGTGTCAGGCTTCGGCTGGAGGCCGAATTTTGATTAAGAAACTGTCAAAAGAATTTCAGCAATCAAAGTTAAACACGAACTAGTCCTATTTCTAACAATAAGGTTCAAACTTTGTTATGTTTTTTTTTTTTGTCGATAACATGGGGATAAGACGGTCCCTCAGGTATTCTGGCCCCATGCCATGTAGGGCTTTAAAGGTGATAACCAACACCTTGAATTGTACCCAGAAGCAAACCGGCACCCAATGCAGCTCGCAGAGCAACGGTGTTACATGTGCAGATCTTGACGCACCCAAAACTGCCCGCGTGGCCGCATTCTGCACCAGCTGAAGCTTCCGGATAGTCTTCAAGGGTAGCCCCATGTAGAGCGCGTTGCAATAATCTATATGGGAGGTGACGAGAGCATGAGTGACTGTACGGAGGGCGTCGCGATCCAGGAATGGGCGTAACTGGCGCACTAACCGAAGTTATGCAAAAGCCCTCCTAGCCACGACTGCCACCTGCTCTTTGAGCAGGAGTCGTGAGTCTAGAAGGACCCCCAGATTATGCACCGGTTCCGAACAGGGCAGTGCTACCCCATCGAGAACCAAAGATGATAATTTCCCAGAAGACGCTAAGCCATCAATCCACAGCCACTTGGTCTTACCAGGGTTCAATTGGAGCCTGTTGTTCCCCATCCAGGCCCTCACAGCCCCCAGGCACTGGGAGAGGGTGGACACTGCATCACTTACCTCACCAAGGATGGAGATATACAATTGAGTATCATCCGCATACTGATGATACCTCATCCCATGGTGTCGGATGACCTCACCCAGCGGTTTCATGTAGATGTTGAATAGGAGAGGAGAGAGAACCGAACCCTGCGGCACCCCACACAGTAGCAGTCACGGGCTACTTATACTGGTACTTATACTGGTATTGGTTAGTTTAGACTTTGTTTGTTTGTTTGTTTAGACTTATATTCTGTCTTTTGCTCAGGACCTCAAGGTGGGTGTGCAATAGTGCTCCTGTTTTTCCCTGCAACAACAGTCCTGTGAGGCGGGCTGGGCTGATCAAGAATGACTGGCCCAAAGTCCCCCAGGGAGCTTCTGTGGCTGAGGATAGACTTGAACCTGGACCTTGGTGGGGGCAGTCCAACACCTTACAGTATTTGTATTTTCTTTTCGCCTTTATGTTGATATGGCCATTGAAATTTTGTTTGTTCATAAAAGCAAAAAGAAAAGGTTTAGATTCCTGTAAACAGCTTCACTGAGATAGTGTCAGGGAGATAACTGGTGAAGGAGGGGGCTCCCTCCAGGGGGAGAAACGCATGCGCAGTACTGAATCGCTTTGCTTTCCTCCCAAGAGGCTAAAGAAGGCCCCGCCCTGATTTCTTGGGCCCTTTCTCTGAGCATTACTAGTTCATTTTAGTTTAGCTGGATTCTGTCTAGCAGAGTAGAGTAAATAAACACTAGAGCCGGTACACCAAGTCTCAGCGTGTTCTTTCACTCAAAGTCAGGACAGATAGTCTCTCTCCCAATTCTTTAGTGACAACCGAATTTGAGTGCCAAAGAAAGTGAGCAAACTGTTCTTTTTAAGTGTGTTGTCATTATCATTATTTTGTATTTTTACAATGAAAGAGAAGTTGTCTTTTTTTTTTTACATAGCCAAGCTGTACCCCTTGATTTAGCAGGATTCATCTTCAAGCAGATAATGTTTCTCCTCCTATTTTCCATAGTGCCATCCTCTCTGGAAGAAGGGTGCTGGCTGTTAGAAACAGGAAAAGGAGAATCTGAATATAAAATATTACTTCATTGTCTGCTCTTTTAATATACAGTCTTTCATGCTTCATATAATATCTGTCAGTCAAGTGTACTTCTGTTTATGAAGTTTCCATCCAGCTAATCATACAGTCAACAAAATGAATAAAAGACATTTCAAAGCAACATACATTATACTCTGCTGCAGTTCACAGAGTAATTCCTTGATCTTATATACATTTTTATTTCTATGCATGTGATAACTGCTAGAATTATGTAGGGTTTTTCTTTCCCTATCAAACAGAGTTATTCATATATTGTTTCTTGGCATATCCATCTTGGATTAAAATATATATACTGTAAATGGAAGGTGATCTAGCCTCCAATTTCATGGCAATAGCTTTGCCAGTTTCCAAACTGCTTATGAATTTTATCAGTGTAGTATTAAACAGAAACAGCTTCACTGTGAAGTTGAGATAGCTTTTGAAACAGGTAACATAACAAGGGGGCGTGTTATAACATAACAGGGGCGTGGTGGCTCAGTGGGTAAGACGCCAGGCTTGTCGATCGGAAGATCGCAAGTTTGGAGGTTCGAATCCCTAGCCCCGTGGGACAGAGTGAGCTCCCGCACTCGCCCCAGCTCTTGCCAGCCTAGCAATTTGAAAGCATGCAAATGCAAGTAGATGAATAGGTACCACTTTGGTGGGAAGGTAACAGCGTTCCGCGTGCGTCATGCCGGCCACATAACCGTGGAAGCGTCTTTGGACAATGCTGGCTCTTCGGCTAACAAACGGAGATGAGCACCGGCCCCTAGAGTCGGACACGACTGCACAAATGTGCGGGGGGATCCTTTACCTTTACTAACTTAACAAGAACCCTGTATCAAAAGACTGGTCTAAGGGAATCCCACCATATGCAGTTGCACTGGATCCCAGAAGCATCCCCCCCTCCCTGCAAAGCAGCAAGTGAAATGGTCTAGGAATGAGCAATCTGAGAGCATGAAAGCAGAGAGGCTATGGCTATGCCTGCCTCCATCACAGAATCCCTGACACAGTGCCGGTTGTTTGTCTTGGCCAATGAAAGGATTGGGTGAGCAGGTCTACCTGTAGTCTAACATGGCTCTGTGAGCCAACTAATAGATTGGGCTGATGAGGTTTTCAAGTGGGCCAGGCTACCCCTTAACTAAGTCACCTCTGGTGCTAGCTGACAGGCAGATCAAGCTGGCAGGAATTTTGAGCAGGCCAGATCTACCTATGGGTTTATATAGTCACTAGCTGGATGGGTAGATAGAGCTTGACAAGTTCATTCTCCTAACTAGGGTTTTACTGCATGGTAAGTGTTGCTTTGGTTGTAGTCGGTATAGAACTTCTTGACAGAAAGAGGATAGAAAGATCTGTAGAACAGTCCAAAGACTGATCAAATTAGTATTCATGACCAGGTCCTATTGCCACCTCTCTCTTATAATCTACAGCCTGTCCAATACATTTGTCCACAGAGTGAGCAATGGGAAGAAAGTATTTGCAAAAGCTGTCTTATGCTGCCTTGGTCTCTCTTAGGAAGACCTCGAAGAGCAGCACTGGAGTTAGCAAGCAGTTTGAAGAGTTCTGTTAAAAGCACTGAGGAATAAGTTAGATTAAATCTATCTCATCCTAGGTCCCACAGTGAGTCACGGCTGAGCAATCCATAACTTAGCGTGATGGATGAAGAATTAACTGGTGGCTCTACTTGGGAATTAAAACAGGATGCACAGCAAGTGCTGTAGGTCCAAGCCCTGCATCGCCCTGCACTTTTATGCTTTTAATGTCCAGGGCTAAAAGGTTATAAAGCAGAAGTGCCATTCGAAAAGGTAAGCATGTCAGAGATTCTTTCAGGATGCAGATACAATAGGCTTTTCCTTTTTTATTTATTTTATTTATTCATCACATTTATATCACCGCCCATCTCCCCCACAAGGAGGGACCCTGGGCGGTTAACTGAACAAATTTTAACTGAACAAATTCACTGAGGAATGGAAACTATTCTAATCACAACTTACCAAGTGGGAATAAAGGAATGAGGAATATGTAGTGTTGTTACTTGCTTGGTGTCTTTAACAATTCTACAATAAAACAACAATTAAGCTGGGACAACTAAAGAGAAATTTGAGCTGCTTTGGTCAGGCTAAATTTATTGGACTTTTTAATTGCAAAAGAGGAGCAGAAAACAACAAATCTGAAGGTCTTGCACAAGTGATTTGAAGATGTTGGTGAACAAATATTCAAATCAAACACCAACTTTATATTATTATATTATTATATTATTATATTATATTATATTATATTATATTATATTATATTATATTATTATATTATATTATATTATATTATATTATATTATATTATAATATTATATTATATTATTATATTATATTATTATATTTATTATTGTCATTCAATCATGTCCGATTCTCAGAGACTGCCTGGACAAGTCCCTGCAGTTTTCTTGGCAAGGTTTTTCAGAATTTGTTTGCTATTGCCTTCTTCCTAGGGCTGAGAGAGAGTGACTGGCCCAAGGTCACCCAGTTGGCTTTGTGCCTAAGGTGGGACTAGAACTCAGGGTCTCCCGGTTTCTAGCCTGGTGCCTTAACCACTACACCAAACTGGCTCTCTTATATTATGTATACACATTTAAATTTATATAACTATTGTATAGTAATCATAGTCTATATGAAGGAGATTCGTTCAAAAACCCTAGATTTTTTGTAACCACTGAGAGAACAAATACTGAGTGGTAGATCAAACCAGGATTTATAATAATATTTTTGAATGAATATATAACTAGAAATGTGTACCCCACATAAGCTTTTGGCTATCACAGCTCTTACACTGACCAAACCATGAAAGTATATTTTTTTATGATATAGGGCTGTGGAGCATTAATGACTCTCTATCAAATTGGAGAACAATAACTAGCAGAATCCCACAGGGATATATCTTGAGGCCAATATTATTCAACATTTTTATTTGATAAGGAGCCCATCAGTTATTACACAGGTCATTATCAAATTGGAGGCCTGGCAGAACAAGTGTGCAATTTAACCTGGACAGGTTGGAAGACTAGGCTGAGAGGAACGAGACGTCCTTCAACAGGGAAAAAAGTTATTACATTTAAGGAGGAAAAATATAGGGCACACATCCAAAGATGAGGGATTCATGGCTTGGAAGCACTACATCAGAGAAGGACTTGGGTGTTGTCATTGATAATAAACTGAAATGAGCAAACAGCGTGAGACAACTACTAGAACGGCTAACACAATTATTAAAAGAATGGTATCAAAGATGTATGAAGTCCCTATGCCTCTTTATTCTGCACTGATAACACCACACTTGGAGTACTGTAGGTTCTAGATACCACATTTCCAGTACTGAGAGACTAGAACAGCTCAGAGGAGGGTGACAAAGATGACACGGGGACTTGAGGACTTGCCTTATGAGGACAGGCTGAAGGAACTTGGAATGTTCAGTCTAGAGAAAAGAAGTCAGGGAGTGGGTTGGGGATGTGGATGGGGAACAACATATTAGTATTCAGGAACATAAAAAGGTGCCATAGCAAAGATGGTCAAGAACTGTTTCCATAACCACAGAAACTAGGACCAGAAATAAGTGGCATTTACCTAGATTTCATTAAACTATGAGGGAACACCCCACTCCCACGGTAAGATATGTACAACAGTTGAACAGTTTACTTGCAGATATTGTGGGTTCTCCATCTCTGGAGGTTTTTAAGAGGCTGGATAGTCATCTCTCAAGAATGGTTTAACTGGTTTTCCTGCACATTGCAGAGGGTTGGATTATATTGTTTTTGTGGTCATTTCCAACTCCACAGTTCTATGATCTGCTTTCATCAATCTCCTCTGTTTGTTTTTTGCCTTGCTGAAAGAAAATTCATCCCACCACATGCCCTCAGATTTGGAATACATCTGACTACATTGAACACTTTTTATAGCTTCTTAAATTTCATTTTGATTACCGAAATTGGAAGAGCTTCATCACAAACCATTATTTCTCCTCCTTTCTACCTGTATTTGTTCTAGTCCCTGTGAACCCTTCAGCCATTTCCATGTATGGAAAAGAGCTGGCATGTACAGTATCTCACTTGGCAATGAATGAATCAGAAAACCTCCCTGCGTACCAGAGGAATACTTCAGTTTAATTGGCCTCTTTGTGTACTCTTTTGTTTGTGGCCTGATCTGGTGTGCGGCAATCAGTGCTTCAGAAAGACCAGCCCCGTTGAAGAAGTACGGTCTTGCTTATTTTGCCGTTGTTTGCTTGGATTGCCGTTTGTGCTTGGAAGTGACCGGCCTCACAAAGAAGAGAAAATAAGAGTGCTTTGGGCATCTTTCAGTTCCCAGTAAAAGCTGTCTCGTGTGGTGATAATGATGGTAGGGTCCCTGTAGTCCACCGGAGGCGTATTGATTCTTCAAGCTACTCACTGTGAAACTCAAGAGAAAGAGCAGCTCTTCAAAGCTCTGGCCTTTCAGGACAACAGCTGTCACTGCAATAACAACTTTGCTGTTTTTCTCTGCAGGAGGGAAAAGGATTATTTCCTCGATATGGTTAACATTTTCTCTGGGCTGCCCAGTAGTTATTAGGTGGTTGGTGTACCCACAAGGCAGAACTTCTGGCTTAGCAGGCTACAGTCTCACAGCTGCCTCGACTGTTGCTTTGCCATTATTTAACGGGAGCTGTCAATAGTAGCTCAGCAAGTAAACATCACAGATCAGCTCCCCCATGTTGTGTGAGGTTTTGATGCATACAAATTGAGTTGGAATTTTACACCATAAGAATACTTAGGGTGAGGGAGGCACCTCTTAGTGCCAATGGACACCTTTGATTCTTTGAAAATGCGCCACGGAAGTTCTCACAAAGGTTTGCCTTCGAGAGGGCAGTCACAAAATATCCATATAGAATCACAGATTCAAAAGGGGCCATTCAGGCCCCTGAATCCAGCTCTCTGCTCCATGCAGACAACACATGAAATCTTCCCAGACAGATGGTTGTTCAGCCTCTGCTTGAACACATTCAATGAGGAGGAGGCTACCACCTCTTCGGATAATTCGTACAATTGCCAAACTGCTCTTACTATAGGAAGGTGAATGAATGTTTGTTTATTCGGTCAATGACCAGCAACTTAAAATTAATTAAAATAACAATTAAAATCACACTAATCTATTAAATACAATTATACATTGGTGGTGGTTGTTGTATGCAATAAAACTATACATTTAAACAATTATAATATAACCTATAAAACCCTATTACAATAAAAACCCTATTACAATAATGACGTGTTTATTTATCTAAACATTAACATTAGCTCTATCATTTTAATAGTATGTTATAAAATATATATCCTAAAAAAATTATTAAAAATGGCTATACAAAGCATTCATAAAAATAGAAAAATGTACACAATTCCCTACTTCTTTAACCGGTTTTTCCTATTATCATTGCAGCAGCACAGAATTTTGCTACTGCACGTGTAATAACTGGGTTTGAATTCTGCAGAAGATGGTTCTCATAAAAACTATTAGGTCTCCCTGGACATCTTTCTATTAGGGGATAAATATATGTTGATCTAATATCCCTATAATATTTGCATCGCAATAGAACGTGAGTGATGTTTTCGACCTCCTTAGTGCCGCATGTACAAATTCTTACCTGGCAGGGGAGATACCTTGATCACTATAGGAAGGTGTGATTTCCCCCCCTAACATTCAGTTGGCATCTGCTGACTTTTTACTGAGTTGGTGCTGCTGCATTTATCAGAAAGCAAACTGGATCATCCACTATAGTGTTCCAGAATATTCCTTGCTATTTCAGCTTCCTTTCATCATTTTTTCTCGAGTGGGTTGCAATTCCAACCTGCATCCCTACAGTTCTTTAAAACAAAAGTTATATTCAAACTTGGAATCTAATTAAAATTTAACATTTGAATGTTAGAGGCTGGTGCCTTCCTCTGCAGTCTGGCAGAGTCCCATTAATTTTTTTAATCTAAAAACCATAATGATTCATATATTAGGAGAAGGGAGCCTGGCAGGCAACAAGAGAGGTATCCATGGACACCACATTGCTCACCCCTGACTTGGGATTTAATGGAATTCTGTGAAGCATGAAAGGGGATTAAGAAACATTATTTCTGATTCTGATATTTTTTAAAAAAATGTTAAATGAAACCAAAGTGCTTAAACATAATAAATACAAAAATTAAAAAGTTGATTAGAAAAAAACCAAAAAAGCAAAACAACAAGCAACTTTAAAGGCAATCTAGTCTTAGAAGAGTTGTTATCCCATAAATGCTTGGGTGAAAAGGCATGTCTTCAATTATTTTCCAAAAGAATACAGTGTAGGGGTTATCTCTCAGGAGAGAGTTCCATGATTGAGGTGCTACTGTCACCAAGAAGGGCATACTCCTGGCAACTCACAGTGAGTCAAACCTGTCACTAGGACTGCGAGCAAAGCCTTCCCAGCTGATCTTATTGGGGGAGGCATTTTTAAACTAACTGGGTCCTAAATTGCTTAGAGCTTTACAGACTCTAAAGGGGTGTGGTGGCTCAGCGGGTAAGACGCCAGGCTTGTCGATCGCAAGTTCGGAGGTTCGAATCCCTAGCCCTGCGTGCGGAGTGAGCTCCTGCACTCGCCCCAGCTCTTGCCAACCTAGCAATTTGAAAGCATGCAAATGCAAGTAGATGAATAGGTACCACTTCGGTGGGTAGGTAACAGCATTCCGCGCCCGTCATGCCGGCCACATGACCGTGGAAGCGTCTTCGGACAACACTGGCTCTTCGGCTAACAAACGGAGATGAGCACCGGCCCCTAGAGTCGGACACGACTGCACAAATGTGCGGGGGGAACCTTTACCTTTACCTTTACAGACTAAAGTCAACATCTTAAACTGGACTTCATAATTCCCAAGCAGCCCATGCAGTCCTTTTAGGACTGATTTGACATGATCCCCTTTAGTCACCCTACTTAACAAATGATAACTGTGTTCTAGCCTATCGTGGTTAGATCTACATGGATTGCAGTAATCTAACTGAGTGATTATTAGGATAAGTGAAGGCATCCTGTCCCTGTCCAGATGTGTGATAGCTGATGCACCAGCCAGAACTGGACATAGGCTTTCCTTCTTGCTAAAGCTCTATATGTATCTAGTAACAGATTACTATCAAGGAGAATTTCCAAACTACCTATTCCTTTAGAAGGAGTGATACCTTATCCAGAACAGGTTACCTTCAAAACACCCAGCCCTGAAAGCACCTATCAACATCTATCTCTATTTGAATTCACCTTCTGTCTATTTGAACCCTGATCACAGCCTCTAGGAAGCTGTCAAATCCCAGCCTAGCCTCTCCTGATTCAGGTGGAAAAGACAGGATTTAGTGCCACATGCATACTAGACATCAAACACGAAATCTCCAGATGGCCCCCCCAGCAGCTTCCGATAGAATTACTAACTTGTATAACTAAGTTGAATTCAAGAACAGCTACCAGTTCCACAGTTTTGAAGGCTACTGAACTCAACATTGCACAGGAACTGATTGTCCACAAGATCCACAGTCGCAGAGAAATATAGGTTGTTCTGGGGAACAATAGCATTGGGAGGATGCACTGAGGCACGTATTTGGTGTTCCATGAATGTGGAAGCTGTAAAACTGACAGGAAGTAACATGGTCAGTATCTTCACCAAGTCTCCATATAAATGAAGAGAGAAAATCTGATGATGAGCTTCAGAATTTCAGAACTGACCATTACATGAGACTGATTATTTCAAAACAGGTATATGAACACTAACAACAGAATTAAAAACACATTGACAGGCAGCAGTGTTTCACCCTCCATTTCTATGTTTCAAAACTCAGGTTTCCTTCAGAAATGCTAGTAATTGTGACTAAGTCTCACATTCTCCAGACTGGTCATATATTTATTTTATTTTATTTTATTTTATTTTATTTTATTTTATTTTATTTTATTTTATTTTATTTTATTTTATTTTATTTTATTTTATTATTTTATTTTATTTTATTTTATTTTATTTTATTTTATTTTATTTATTATTTTATTATTTTATTTTATTTTATTTATTTTATTATTTTATTTTATTTTATTTATTTTATTTTATTATTTTATTTATTTTATTATTTTATTTTATTATTTTATTTTATTTTATTTTATTTTATTTTATTATTTTATTTTATTATTTTATTTTATTTTATTTTATTTTATTTTATTTTATTTTATTTTATTTTATCCTGCCTTAATTATTTTTTTATTAGACAATACAAAATGTCTTACCTGGTATACATAGGAACAGTTTGAAAAAGCTGTTTGTGTTTTCTTGACTTGTGTTGATAGCATTGCTAGAATTATTAGGAGGAATAATAATGCTTAAAACCATCATAAGGGGTGTTTTGTTGTGTTCGTTGCTTTAACCTTCAGTAGACTCCAGTTTTCAGACAGACTTACTTCTGAGCAGACATGCACAGACTTGCATGGCCAATCTTGAACCTATCCAAGATGCTGTGGTTGCCACCAAACCTTTCTCAGAAAGTTACCTCATTAATTAAGAATTTCCTTTTTTCACAGCCAAATTTCAACTTCAGTTTAAGCCAATGAAGATGTAGGACCATTATACAGAGATAATGTTTATGAAGGAAAATATTGAAGCTAGCCTTTCCCACATTAATGCTCCCCTAATTATATCAGACTACAGCACCCAGAATTCCTTGCTAGCATGACCAACTGCTGAACTGGTTGAGAATTCTGGGAGTTGTAATCCAACACATCTAGAGGATCTTGTTAAGAAAGGCTGCTATGCATTCACTGTTCTGTTTATTATACGTGGCTGAAGGAAAGGGAAGAGGAACTGAGCTATGAAAATAAATTCTGTCTATAAAATAATTGTTTGAATGAGATGGCTAGCATCACAAAAATCTGTTACCATAGAAACTTCAAAAGTTGTTCATTAAAAGCCATTATCCAAAAGCAAGGAACAAGATGAGAAAAAATATGTTATTAGTGCAAATCACTCAATATAATCACTGGTGCAGCTAGGAATTTTCTTGGGGCTGGCACTCATAGTCCAGCAGTCAAGTGGATGACCAAAAATTTCTTGTAGAGTGACAGACGATTGGTGTATCAGTTTTTAGGCATAAACACTGGGCTGGCATGGGCATGACCAAGGCTGACTTCACCTGATACAGGACCCTTGTATCTTGATTTTTAACATATTTTACAGACAAGCAGTGGCAGGCCAGATGTGTGTGGTTACAAATGCTCAATTAATTATTTTTAATTTTAAAATGTGATCTCCCACAACAAAATGGTGTTTATTCACAAGTGAATGTGTTTAGCATCACATGTTGATGCTAAATCATCTCCATTTTAGTCCTGGAGTTGTTATTCAATGAATATAAAATGTGAAACTGGACATGCCCAGAGGATTCATTACATCAGGATAATATTCTTGCTATGGAAAGGCGTACTAAAGGGATTAAATAAAAATAAACTTTTTATTAAAGTTGGCAAACCACTGTTTGTTTTAATATATTACAAATATGGTGGGAGGAGGAAAAAGAGAAATACCATCGGAACTGAAGTGATAAACACAACTGAAGACACCACCGCCACCCAGTAAAACCATTTAATCCAGGATCTAAAATTACATTCCGTCACCGCTGACTAGGAGAATTTAGTCATAATTTATGTTCCACTGATGTCAGCCCTTGAAAGTAGTCCATACAAGAAGCACAAACCATGGGTACTAACTCTACCTTCATTACAAGGTTGCAGTAACAGAACCTTTCAAGTCTGAAAGCACGTCTCCCTTTATTTTTACTTTTCAGAAAACTAGGAGGGTCCCTTCTGAAACACTTCCCATGCCCCTATTCCTTCTGTGGGCTGAGATACCTTTTGCATGATGGTTGTCTAGGCTGCAGCTCTTCCTCCTATCTCCCAAGGTCATTCCCACATACCATTACATCTAATTTTGATGGAATCGGAGGGCAGCCGACAGTCTGGAGGGAAATCTGAGATGAATGTGATTAAAACAAATCCCATATAGCTAAGTCTCTCTGCCACTGACCCATGTCTCTCTGTCAACACCAGATTATATTCCCATGAGGTCATCATTCCACAATTCCTTCTGTTCCTGCCCTCCATTTACTGTAACCTTCTGCACCCCAAGCAGTGGTCTGCTTTTCAAAATCAACTCTCCAGATTTGGTTATTTTGGTTTCATAGCTCAACCCAGTTCAATTAAGACTGCTAATGTAAATTATTCTGTTACACTGAAAAGGCATTGAGCCCAATTAAAAGGTACAGAACATAAACCACTGACTGATTATCACTATTGTCAATAGTGACAAACATGTTATACTGATATGCAAGGTTTGAGGTAGATAACTATTGTTATGCTTCTTCTGTTGTATCTGGTATCTATTGTTCAAGGACAGAGAACTAGATCAGTCTTTTACTCATTGACGTCAACTTCTGATATACCAGAGTGTGCCGTGGGGTTTTCCTACATCAAGTAAGAAAACGATGCACAGAAAATAATGGAGGCATTGAACTTGGGTTCTAGTGAGTGGTTGGTTTGGTTATGAAGTTTCAATGCTGTAAATAATCTGCTGTCTCATACTGCTACTCCTTTATTCAAATACCCAGAATTTATGCACAGAAATACCAGGGAATGGATAGATCACAGTGACTTCCTGTTTTACAAGTGTTCACAAGGGACCCGTTCTGCTTTGCTAAATGTAACAAGAATATGAAGATTGCAAAGGGCACAGAGCTCTATTTCTGAGCCGTCCTCTGCTGTACAGCTCTCTTGCCAGTTTGTTCAAAATGGCATGAAGTAACTTTTGGCCAAGACCTTGATTAGAAATAAAGGCACACATAACATGCAATTGGTGCAGAAAAAACATGCAGGCTTTGGCTGCCTGAATGAAGCTTCCTTATAAGAATTGTTCCTGCTCTGAAGATGTTAAAGGGAACGTGTCTGTGCATGCCAAACCTTCACATTAGGCTTAGTACATTCTTATGTCATCATATCCCCTTTCTTTTTCTTAAAGATTGTCTATCTTCTCTGGTCTTAGCTTTTGCTTCTCAGGTTACTACTGTATTGTAATTGTCATGTCTGAATAAAAATATAGATATTATAGGATGGAAATTTGCTGCAATGCATACAGCCACGCATGCCTTTTCCTGTTTCCTTTGTGAGTGCAAGCACTTACAAAAGGAAGTACATTAATGGCATCGAGTTCTAGGTGGATCCAACATCAAAATACAAGGTTCCAATGGATGCCTTCCTGTATTAACTTTAGTGGCGTCATCACAGTCTGCCATTGTCAGAGTTAGCTGACAATAATGTTCCAGCAACATCATGCATGTCGGAAAGGCCTAAGAGATCATCCATAGTTGCAAAAAGTAAAAAGAAACTCCATCGGGGAAAAGCAGATATAATAATAAAAAGAAGCAAAAAAATGCTGTCTGTTTAGGCAAAGACTTTCTTTCTGTATGGCTGAGGATGCACACTTCATCAACACGGTTCAGTCATTTTTTAAATTTGAAAATATGTAAACAAGTACAAACGAGAACAAGAAAAAGAATAAAAAATATAATACAGATGAATAAACCAGGGATCTTAAAGTGTCATGGTTATAGCTTTCTAATATATCATTAATTTGTTAAATATGTTGTATATATTATATCTCATCAAAAGATTAAGAGTCACTATTAAACTTGGATTTTATATTTATTTATTGATGTTGTGATTTTGTATTTGTATTTTTAACCTTGTTTTTATTGTGAACCCCCCAGGTTCCCCCGATTGGGGGAGATGGGCGGTAATACAAGTTTAAATAATAAATAAATTATAAAATAAATAAAATATAAAGAATCATGGTCAACACAATATAAATCACTAAATAAAATTGCACACTTTAATAAATTAAGTCCATATTGCTAAGAATCTATATTGATGTAGGTATCTTGTAAAATTGAAATATAGATTCTATGCATAGATAAACCCAAATTTTGGATGTGGTACTAATCCATGTATTAAATTATAGCCTAAGAATGATTTCCACTTTGAGTTAAAACCTGTGTCAGATTTACTTTTAAGGTACAAAGTTATTCAAGTCTTTGAAGCATATTCCCATAAACACAGAAAACACAGAAATACTGGACAACACCAAAAGCCACTACACCAGATTATACAGAGAAGCCACTGACATTCACAAACACCAGCACAGTTACAATAAAAAAGAAGAAAGTCTAAAAATTAGCAAAACCTGGCTACCAGTTCTGAAAAACACAGCCTGGAAAAGGTCAACGAACTCAGCTCAACCACCAGGACATGGGAATACTTCTCACAATGAACATGCTAATCACGATCAGCAGCCACTCGTTAACATTTCAACGCAACAAAAAAACCCACCTAATCTCCTATAACTTAGCTCTATAAATAGAAAACAAACTGCCACTCTACCTGGGCACAGAGAGATCGCTTCTGTCTGTGCTCCTGCCCTCTGAAGATGCTGGCCACAGATGCTGGCGAAACGTTAGGAACCACAACTTCCAGAACACGGCCACACAGCCCAGAAGACCCACAACAGCCATCGAACTCCGGCCGTGAAAGCCTTCAACAATACATATTCCCATAACTTCATTCGTCATTCTTCGATCGCCATTCTTCTGTTGAAGGGATCAGACAATAAGAAGCATATGGTACCCTTGCAGCAGTTATCATCTATAAAGCTAATTCAATTTGCATTGAGGCGATATAACCACCCAGAGTCCGCCTCCAACCGCCTCCAGTGGGAGGAGATGGGCGGTGACAAATCTAATAAATAAATAAATAAGATTTGATAAGGTTTAGTAAGATAATTATAAGTTGAAATGGGAATTCAGCTTTTAAGATTCATTTCATTCCAGCATGAACTATTTTCTAGAATATAGGAATATATTGCTTCCCCCAAAAAAGCAAATTTTGGGATGCCACAGGGCTCGGTCCTCTCTCCCCTCCTGTTTAACATCTACATGAGGCCGCTGCGTGAGGTGATCTGATGGTTTGGTGTGAGGTATCACCAGTATGTTGGTGATACCCAGCTTTACATCTCCACCCAAGGGCACCTGAGTGATGCTGTGGATGTCCTGTCCCAGTGCCTGGAAGTTGTGGGGCCTGGATGGTGCAACAGGCTTCAGCTCAACCCAAGCAAGACTGAATGGCTTTGGGTGTTTGGACCTTCCAGTGCCGAGGATTTTCCATCTTTGGTCTTGGATGGAGTGGCACTGCTTCAGACAGACTCGGTGTGCAATCTGGACTCATGGACTCATGGCTCCTGCTGGAAGATCAGATGGCAACTGTGGCTAGGAGGACCTTTGCACACCTTCAGGTATGCGCCAGTTGTGCCCATTTCTGGACTGGAGGCCCTGCTCACTGTCACTCATGCCCTTGTGACCTCCTGTCTGGATTACTGCAATGCGCTCTACATGGGGCTGCCCTGGAAAAGCATTTGGAAGCTTCAACTGGTGCAGAATGCAGCAGCACAGGTAGTACATGGCGCCAGTTATTCAATGCAGGTAACACCACTACTCCTTGAGCTGCATTGGTTGCCAGTGTGTTTCTGGGTGCAATTCAAGGTGCTGGTTGTCACCTTTAAAACCCTTCATGGCTTGGGACAGGGTTACCTGAGGGACTGTCTTTTTCCCAGTTGTTTCTAACCATCCAATCTGGTCCAGCAGGATGGGCATGTTCCGGTCCCGTCGGCCAGGGAATGCTGTTTGGCAGGGCCCAGGAGGCGTGCCTTTTCTGCCATAGTGCCTGCCCTATGGAACATTCTCCCTCCAGATTAGGATGGCCCGACTCTGCTGGCCTTTCATACGGCCCTAAAGACCTGGTCCTCTGCCCGAGCCTGGGGCCCCAAGTATGTGAAGGGTCCCGTCTCCTGGTTGTGCTAACAACTATTGATTGTGACATCTTCCTTGGCTGCTATGTATTTTAATTTTTGTATTTATGATGGAAATTTGTTTTTAATTTATTTTAAGTTTATTCACTGCCCAGAGTCACTTGCTGAGATGGGTGGCCATACAAATTGAATAAATAAATAAATAAATACTTTTGTGTGTTATACAACAAAACTTGTTATATAACACACATAAGAAAGAAACAGAGAGGTATGCAAATAAGCTAGAGGAGGAAAAATGTTTATCCTGAATCTTGATGGGCACAACACTGTTCACAATAGTTGCATCATATTTGTCTGTGTGCCAACAAAATGACATGGTCTTTTCTTTGCTAATTTATTTATTATTTTATTATTTAAATTTATCCCCGCCCATCTCCCCGAATAGGGGACTCTATGCAATTGATGCAATTGATACATGCACACTTTGCTAGTTGTTTACAAGAAATAGCATAAAAGCTATAACGAACTGTCAAAAGAATCTCAGATGCCTAGTATATACCTTTCTCATAAGTAATGCTGCAGGTCAAAATAAAAAAAAATGTAGAAGAAAACGGAGATGTTTTCAAACTAATGGCAAAGGCTTCCATGTTGATTTAATGTGTCTTATCAAAAGTCTTTGATGTTTCAGAAATAAAAGGTAAAATAATAGACATTGCAGAGTAAATTTACAATAACCACTTTTCAGTAGCTGTTCTGAAGAAAGCAGGAAGAACCAAATTAACTCTCCTGCAAGATGCCTGATAGAACATATCAGTCTAATTCTTGAAGTGTTTTATCAAGAATTGGCCTATTCTGATAGCAGTTTGTGAACAAAGTCAAAAAGAAATAGTTGGATGTGTTGGGGCTAAAGTTCTCAAGGTTAAAGATAAAACACTGAACCTTTAATATGTATTAAAATATGTTTTTAAGACTCACATTTTATTTATTTATTTATTTATTTTCTATCCCGCCTTTATTATTTTTCTAAATAACTCAAGGCGGCGAACATCCCTAATACTCTATGTCTATGAAGGTTCTCAGTCATCCAGGTGGAATTGTCTGTAGCTTGAATCATGTCAACTGGATTTCTATTTTCTCAGTGGAAACGTTTCGCTCCTTATCCAAGGAGCTTATTCAAGGAGCTAACCATGACCTAGCCCCAGGTGTAAGGTCACACAGCTACCTAGAAACATATTTAGGATTCCCTTACTAACTTTGCTCAGACTGAAGAAGCTCCTTGGATAAGGAGCGAAACGTTTCCACTGAGAAAATAGAAATCCAGTTGACATGATTCAAGCTACAGACAATCCCTAATACTCCTTCCTCCTCCTATTTTCCCCACAACAACCACCCTGTGAGGTGAGTTGGGCTGAGAGAGAGGGACTGGCCCAAGGTCACCCAGCCGGCTTTCATGCCTAAGGCGGGACTAGAACTCATAGACTCCTGGTTTCTAGGCCAGCACCTTAACCACTAGACCATGTTCCTTAAAGTGGCATCAGCTTTGTTTCAGACTTGTACTGCTTTAATGAATAACAGAAGGTCTTCCACCTGAACTTGCAATGAGGTCCAAGTACTGGTTCTGAATCATTTTCAAAGCATGCACCACCCTAAATAACCATCCTAAAGTCTATTTCTGGGGCACTGAACAGAGGAATAATGGGCAATTTCTGAAGCTTTCAAAAATAGGAAAGAACAGAGTGTACGGAACTGAAAGAAATGGGCAATGCCAGACTAAATTTTAAAAAACCCAGATGAAAAAAGTATTGTCTCCAGCTCATTTTCTTGCCAATGCTATCACTATTCTCTACTGGAGCAGACCTTAACTTCAAACAGTGCTGTTTATGACATGGATATCCCATAGTCATCCTTATGTAGCATCCACTACTACAAATTTCAGGGCAAAGAGTGATCTTTTCCAGAAATATATGTTTGCTGATGCCGTTCTAAAGAAAGTCACAACGGTGAGCTTGTAAAAGTCTCTTAAATATTTGGATTCAGAGAGCATTGAAAAAAATAACCGAACGCTTAACATCAATACCTTTTGCTCATGCGGAAAGAGTATTTTCGTCTTTTGAAGTAATTCTTTCAAAACTGAGAAATAATTTGCCAACAGTTAGAATGAAGAGAAAGGTGTGCCTTTCTTTGCCAAACTTTGAAAAAAGAAGAAATAAAGACTCTGTTCAATATAGACTTATTTTACATTTTTTAAAAAACATGTTTATTATAAAATAGTTAATTCCAAAATTCATGTTCTTGTTTTTGAATAATGTATTAATATAATATGCTTTGCATTGCTTCTTGGAGAAAGCTTGTGAGAACAAACAAAATGAGTGATACAATTGAAAAGCTTATGGTGGTTTTCTCCTCGCATATTATGGCAAAAACATCCATTAAGACTTAATGGAATTGGACCTGATTTTGCTCCTAATACCAACTGTGTATCTTCTTCCTTGGTACAAAGATCATTAGTCCATTTTTAAGGAGAATTAATCTGAAACAAATTGTGACTGAATAATTTATATCTGTTCCTTCCAAAATTGAAATCTATATCTCTGAGTTTCTGAAGGTATTGGGTTATAGCAAACCACAAGACTCCCTGTTATTAGAAATTATAATCGTAGTATCTTCCTGAGTAGTTATTTAAATCAAACTTCACTATGCTTATTTTCAAACTGCATGTGAAGATACAGAGTCTGAAGTCCATGGGCCTCTTCCTGCAGCCTAAGGAGGATGTGTGGACTTCAACTCCCAGAATTCCCCAGCCACATGCTGGCTGGGAAATTCTGGGAGTTGAAGCCCACACATCTTCAAGCTGCCAAGGTTGAGAAACACTGCTCTAGAGGCTTAAGCCATCCCACTGGGCTTGAAAGTCCTCCCCTTTCCCCTAAAGGTGTGTGCATGCCAACTGGAGAGAGGGTGCCAATGCTCATGCAGAGAAAGCACAACTCTCCAGTGCAGCCTTAGCATTCAAACACATCCATTATCTCTATCTGCCTGTTCCTCCCCCCCACACACATATTGGTTTCTATAGCAACAGGAGGTTACTAACACCAGTTCCTACCTGAATATTATTATAATAATAATACACCTACTTTCTATTTCCTGAGATTAAGAGAGATGATTCTGGACAATAAGATGCTTCTGGCATTTGATCAATGCATCATTATGCTCCACAGCGCTCCTGCCTGGGGGGGGTGGGGGCCATGGGGGCCATTTGCTTTTGCATTATTTTGAAGTATAATCAGAATAAAACATGAGTGATAAACACATTTACTTCAAAAAGCACTGGTCCTGCCCTTCCTTTCTAAGCATGGCTCCCTCCCCAGCCATTGCCTTTTTCTGACTTGCTCAAAAAAAAAATAGTCAGAAGCATCCAAGATGAGAAATCGATGGGCCAATGACAATTTCTTACTCCCCTTTCTGCTTCTGGAATCTCATGAGCTCCCAAAAAATGCTCAAAAGAAGCTAACATAAGGGTCTAAACCAGTGTCTCTCAACCTTTGCAACTTTAAGATGTGTTAGTAGAGAATCACTTCTGTCCATCCACAAGACAGAAATCCTGCCTCTGAAACCAAACCAGATAAAACAGAAAAAGAGTGTAGTTTGGACTGCAGTTTGCCTCACGGGCACCTTCTTTATGCCACCCAAACTGATGTCTCTCTCTGAATGCAGCCACCTGGGCTGCGTCCTCCATTGCTGGGAGCAGAAGGTTGGCCTTTGGACTCCTTATTTTGTGCTATCCAATCCTCAGCCTTGAGGGATACTAAATCTCTCTGTCTATCCATTCAGTCATGTCCGACTCTTGGTCACTTTGTGGATCAATGCTTTCCATGCCTTTCTGTCTCTTACAGCTTCCTTTCATTCCATCAAAGTCATTCCAGTGTCCCTTCTGATGGTGTCAAGCCAGTGAGTCCTAAATAAACCCGAAAGAAAAGTCTCTGGTAACTAAATCTCCATTACCATTACCAACCACATTAGACACGAATACCAAGCATTGCTAAACGCCATATTTCATGTTTCTATGGAACTGGGAATCACCAACAAAGAATTCAAAAGGCTCTTGATGCAACTGTTTCTTAAAGAAAAGAAACTCCATCCCGAAGTCTGGTGTGAGAGACTAAAAAGTGAGTAGAATGAACTGTAAATTAGGGTGTTCAGACCTTCATCAGTGTATTTTAGTAAGAAGATAATCAAAGCCAGTGAGATCTTCCCATCAGCCTGCATGTTCTAATGAACAATAGCTATTATGGCACTCAGCTAATAGGATAAAAAATCCCCCACAATGCATTAAGGTGCCCTCTAGAATAATTTTATCAGCATGCCACCCAGTTATATATTTCATAGGCCTCAAAGAAGACGTAAAATCTACTCCTTTGGGAACTGATCATTAGCTTATATCTTGCTTCCTCTCTACCTGCTCCTATACTACACTAGGATACTTGAACATGCCTTATCCTTGAAAACTGCATTGCATCCTTGTTTCGTCTGTACTGATACTCTGATAGCTTGCAAAGCAAGATGACAACTTATGGTGGACACCCATTGCTGAAGGCCTGAGACTGAGAGAACATTTATAGTTTTCCTGGCTGAAACTCCTTTCTTACAATGCAGGACTGGAATAAGGAGAGGGTTTGCATGCTCATATAAACCACTCAGAAAGGTTTGATCTGTCATATGAGAGAGCCTAATGAAATAACTAGATGATGTATGCCAAGTGTGAGTAGCCTGAGTCTCTCCAGATGTTTCTGAGCAACCATCGGCCCAGCCAGCTTGGCTAATGGGAAGAGGTGCTGAGAATTACAGTCCTGCAACATCTAGTTCCCTCTCTTCAATATGTAATTTAGGCAGAAGTGAGACTTTCTTCTACATATTTCTTAATAAACCAACCTTGTACTTCAAATAAACCAATTGGAAGGCAGGAAGGACTCTTTCTCAGTTGATATTTTGGTCTCGTGGAATACCCGTCCCTTAGAATTACAAATTGCTCTGTCCTATCTAATGTTCAGGAAGCTACTGAAGAGAGGACTTTTCCAAAGAGTATTTGGTTGAATAATCTGTTATTGCCATCTTTAATTTGTTTCACTTGGAATTACTTGCATTGATGTAATTGTTGGTATTATTTTATTTGGCTCTGTTATTATTTATTTTATCACTGATACTGTGATGTCTCTGGATCTAATCCTCCAAATCAGCATTCCTCAGTACACTCCATTTAGAGCAGAGCTTTCCAAACTGTGTGTTGCGACACGTTAGTGTGTCGGCTGCAGTGTCTGAGTGTGTCATGGCTGCTGCTACCTCCAAGCCCTGCCAGGATTCCGCGCAGGTCCTAGTGCCTGCCTTGTGCCCTGCTGTAAGAGTGTGTCGCGAAATGATGCATGTCTAAAAAGTGTGTCACCAACAAGAAAAGTTTGGAAAGCTCTGATTTAGAGTATAGTAGAAAGCTTTATTGAAAGTATTACAATTCAGAACATATCTAAAGACCAGAATGACTCAATTCCCGCCAAACAGTCAAACCTCACTCTTCCCCCCACCTACGTGTCACTCCTCCCTTGATGATGCATTGTCCAGTACTTTTCCCATCCAGCCACGCTCCCCCTCCCATCAGCATATTTCTCTTCAGTATCAAGCGATGCAGGTGCCTGGCCTTGACCAGCTGTAAATATTCTTCCACAGTCTTGTTGGAATTTCACTGTTTGTGTTCTCCCCCTCCCTTCTCTTGAAATCCTTTGCACTGACACGCATTGTTAATAATCCATTCTCAAATACAATTCAACACGCATGGCAGGGCTTGCACTGTGGCAACCCTGACAGATACAATTTATCCTTGTATTATTATCACTTTGATCAGTTACTGGTTGTTTTAAAGTATTTGCTTGGGACAATGGAAGTGATAGTTCCTCCTGGGGGTGGTTAGCTTAGTAATAACCTCCTTTTAAGATCTTACCATCCTCCGGATTTTTTCTATTTCTATTTATTATGATATTGTATTTTAATGATTTATAGGTTTTTAAATTTTAATATTTTATTGTAAACCGCCCAGAGTCTACTGCAGTAGAGATGGGCGGTGATAAATTTGATTAATAAATAAATAAATAAATAAATTTATATTTACCATAGACATAACTTTTACAGATGTTTTTGTCAATTATTTTATAAACCACCATTGAGCCTATATTGATTCAAGAGTAGTATACAGTAGGACAATCATGATAAATGTAATGAATTTCTGTTAGCATTCATTAATAGTGGGGCTAAGCCCATATTTTGTTCTGCTAATTAATTATACTGCATTCTTTTGGCTCTCGGCGTATGCTCAGGAGCACATATTCTAACAGGGGCTGCTGCTGGATCCAAATCTTCAACCAGTTCATATTTACTTCCTTAAGGAAAAGGAGCAAAAGATCTCAGCTGCTTCCAGGCAGGGGGCTTGTAATGCACTCAGTCATTGTACAGCTCTTCAGGTTTGGGATTTGCCCCTACGTTCTTATCTTCTTTGACTCTGCACATAAAAAGCAGGCATTGTCATGGCTGCCATCTTGACTTTTTTGACCCTCCCCTGTGGACACCCCTGATGCCCCCAGAGAGCCCAGCCAGGACATGGCCTCCGGTTTACCATGGAACTGTCAATAAAAGTGATCCAGCCCCATTGACCCCTGCCAGTTTTTCCTGCCAATAGCTGATGGTGCCAAACAGATAGATCAGAGCTTTCCAAACTTTTCATGTTGGTGACACACTGTTTAGACATGCATCATTTCGCGACACACTCTTACAGCAGGGCATCATTTCACGACACACTCTTACAGCAGGGCACAAGGCAGGCACTAGGACCTGCGTGGAATCACAGCAGGTTTGGAGGCAGCAAGGCACAAGGCAGGCACTAGGACCTGCGTGGAAGCCAGGAGGCAGCAGCAGCCGCGACACACCCAGACACTGCAGCCGACACACCAACGTGTCCGGACACACAGTTTGGAAAGCTCTGAGATAGATGGTTCTCCTCCGCTGAAGGCTGCAAGAAATCAGAAATCTTGAGCAGGAATGCAGATGGGAATTTTTACAGCAGGAAATCTGCCACCTGTAAGCACGTTTGCTGGAATGAAGGAAGGAAGCTCTCCCTTTCCTCCTAACAGTTCTGCTCAAAAGTCTGGGAGGGAGAGGAAATGAATGTATGTCTCTGTCCCCTGACGTAACACTTAGGGCTAAAACCCTTGACCATCCCAGTATTAGAGTGCATGGAACAGGGAATAAACATAGTTGCTGTCCTAGTTTCTGAATACACATCCAAGGGGGGGTTGAGCAATTACAATAGGCCAGCTCTTTTATCATTCAAATGGAGGGTTATTAAGTACTATAGTAGGATTAGCCACTAAGCTAAAATCTGAGTGCTTTGATGTCTGAGTGTTCTGATAAGTCCAAAGCTCTGCCACCAACAGCAGGCTGAAAGAAAGGAAGAAGCACCACTAGCTCCCCCTTGTTTATTATCCTTTGCAACCCAACTGAATTTGCAAAGAAATGACATAAAAGGGCTTGGAACTCTGTCCTTCTGTCCATCCGTGTATTTGTCCATCAGCAGGATAACTCTCTGAAAATGTAAGAGAACAGGACCAAATTTGCTGCAAGGGAAAAAGTTGGCAAAAGAAAGATGAAGTTTGACAATGGACCAGATCCAGCTTGAAGCCGTGGAGAAAAACGTTTCAGGGGAGAAAAAAGTCCCAATGCATCCCTAGGGGAGAGGCACTTGGAAAGTTCATGACTGTTCCAGTCACCTCTCCCTCCTGGTCATGTGACCCAGCCGGGGTGTAGACAGCTCGCCCCGTGTATGAGCACAAACACACAGAGACGTAACACAAGATGAAAACAGAAGCACACACAGAGAGACAGAGAAACATATATTACTTGTTACACAGAAGAAAATGCGGGTGCCTCCTGCAGCCACTCCTGGTAAAAGTGTTGGAAAGAACTCCAGAAGCCATGTTCTGCAAGCTTTCCCTACCTTGATGGTCTTCCTGGATTACCAGTTGATATCACCAGCCAAACACTTGCTCCCCCCTAGTGTAAAATTTACAGATTTATCAGATACCTGCAGGGTAAATAGCAACCTCGTTGTGGTGAGTGGGCTTGTGTGTTCCCAATGAACCCTGTGAGCGAAGCCGTCGGGAGTCATGTACTCCTGGTAGGGTCACCCATGGTGGTAAGGTCCAGGGGGAGGAACCAGACAAAGAACGATCCAAGAAAGTCCTCAACGGCAGAACAGGCGGAAGATAACAAGGTGTATTGTTACAACGGCTGCGAAGGCGGATGAAGGCTGCAGCAGACAAAAGGTCACCAATCGTCATAGTATCCATGCCATTGGATTAGAGCCTTTTTCTGTGAAGGTTGTGTGCTGATCGTTGTGCACCGATCTCCACACATAAAACAAATTCACGCACAGGCGTCTTCCAACCACACCAAACCCAAAACAACCAAAAGTCCCATGGTGATTGACAAATGGCAACGGGGGCAGGACTGTGAAATCCGGAAGCTCCTAGTCATGGACCAGCACATGGGTGGTGGATACGGATTCAGTCGCCCTGACTCAAGGATCGAGGCAGTTGAGTAGTTTGGCAGCTGTATCCACAACTGAGCAGCCCTATTTAGGATCCACTCTGCTCACCCCATATGGGGAGGGGGCTAGAAAAGGTGCCCTAAACATAGTCTGCCTCATTTTCTCCCTGACTGGATTACCGCGACCAGTGGGGTCAGCATCTAGCAGTCGTAAAAAACACATGAATTTTGGAACATGGAATATATGGACACTGCAAGACAATATGGATAGTGAACGACCTGAACGTAGGACTGCCATTATTGCAAGGGAGCTGAGACGTTTTAATATTGATATAGCAGCACTCCAAGAAACTCGAAGAGCAGGAGAAGGACAGTTGAAGGAAGAAAAAGGAGGTTATACCTTCTTTTGGAAAGGACTGCCTGAACAAGAACGATGAATACATGGGGTAGGCTTTGCTATCAAAAACAACCTTGTGAAGCTCTTGTCAGAAGTTCCCACTGGGATTAACGAACGACTCTCAACTCTCCGAATAAAACTCGTCAAAAACCAACAGGCAACTATCCTAAGTGCTTACGCACCAACACTAGATGCAGATGAGGATATCAAGGAAAAATTTTATACCCAGCTGGACACCATCTTATCAGAGATACCAAAGGAGGATAAAATTATCCTCCTGGGCGATTTCAGTGCAAGAGTTGGGCGTGACTTTGATTTGTGGCCAGGGATCATTGGGAAAGAAGGAGTTGACAACAGCAACATGAATGGAATCTTACTTCTGACTAAATGTGCAGAGCATAACCTTGTCATTACTAACACACTCTTTCGCCAGAAAAATGAATTTAAAACATCATGGAAGCACCCACGGTCGAAGCACTGGCATCTTTTAGATTATGTAATTGTCCGTGCTAGAGATCGCCATGATGTACTTCTCACCAGGGCCATGACGAGCGCCGATGACTGCTGGACAGACCATCGATTAATTCGATCCACGATGGCCATAAAGATTGTCCCTCATCGTAGGCTCCAAGGAAGAAAACCAAGGCATAAAATGAATACACTGGCCCTTCAAGATTCTATTAAACGAGCTTGCTTTCAATCAACTCTCAAGGAACATCTGCCTATGGAACTTCCTGAAAATGTTGAGGAACACTGGACTAAATTGAAGACTTCTATTATTTCAGCCTGTGAACAAACTATCGGATACCAGACTAAGAGACATCAGGACTGGTTTGATGAGAACGATAGTGAGATTGAACATATTACTGACAAGAAAAGGAAAGCCTTCCGGATATGGCAAAAAGATATTAACTGTGCCGTTAAGAAAAAAATCTACACCAGTGCAAAGGCAGAAGTCCAAAGAAGAACTAGAGAACTTAAGAACATATGGTGGATAAAAAAAGCCCAAGAAACCCAACATTTTGCAGATGCTCATGATGCATGGGGCTTTTTTAATGCCATAAAGGCCATCTATGGACCAACAAACCATGGTACAAATCCCTTACGCTCAGTAGATGGTGCTAAACTTCTAAAGGACAAAGAGTCTATTGCACTGCACTGGAAAGAGCATTACTACAATCTCCTTAATCATCACTCTACTGTGGCTGATGAAGTCTTCTTGCAAATCCCGCAAAAACAAATAAGAAATGAGCTTGCAGTACCCCCTAGTTTGGAGGAAGTCAGTAAAGCCACTAAACAAATGAAAAATAACAAAGCTAGTGGACCTGATGGGATTCCTGCTGAAGTCTTTAAAGAATGCGGGCCTGAACTTACACAACAACTTCATAAGCTCATCGAAAAAATCTGGATGAGGGAGGAGATTCCAGCAGACTTTAGGGATGCCATAATTATCACTCTCTTTAAAAAGGGTGATAGAACAGACTGTGGAAACTATCGAGGCATCTCCCTTCTAGCCACAGCAGGCAAAATCCTGGCAAAGATCATCGCAAACCGTCTCCTATCTGTATCAGAAGACATCCTCCCTGAAACGCAAAATGGCTTCCGCCCTTCCAGGGGAACAGTGGATATGATCTTCACTGCACGACAGCTTCAAGAAAAATGCAAGGAGCAAAACCGCCCTCTGTACATGGCGTTTATTGATCTGACTAAAGCTTTTGATACTGTAAATCGTACTGCTCTCTGGACCATCCTTCTGAAAATCGGATGCCCTGATAAATTTGTGAACATCTTGCGGTTACTCCATGACGACATGATGGCAACAATCCTGAATAACAATGGCTCTCAAAGCGATCCATTTAAAGTGGAATCCGGCGTTAAACAGGGATGTGTTATTGCTCCAACCTTATTCGCTATCTTCATCGCTATGATTATACACCTTGTTGAAGAGAAACTTCCTACTGGTGTAGAAATTATATATCGAACAGATGGAAAGCTTTTTAATCTTAGTAGGCTGAAAGCAAAAAATAAGGTAATTGCAACTTCTGTTATAGAACTTCAATATGCTGATGATAACGTAGTCTGTGCACACTCAGAGGAAGATCTTCAAACTATCCTAAACATCTTTGCAGAAGCATATGAAAAGCTCGGCCTCTCGATTAACATTAAAAAAACCAAAGTGCTTTACCAGCAAGTTCGAACCAATCCCTCTGCAGCGCCATCAATCCAGCTTAAAGGTGTGTCACTAGAAAATGTCGACCACTTTTCTTATCTCGGCAGCCATCTATCTACAAAAGCCGACATCGACGCTGAAATTCAGCATCGCCTGAGCTCTGCGAGTGTAGCTTTCTCCCGAATGAAGCGTAGAGTGTTTGAGGATCGGGACATTCGCAGGGAGACCAAAATGCTTGTTTACAAAGCCATTGTACTACCAACCCTTCTGTACGCCTGTGAAACATGGACCCTCTACAAACGCCACCTCCAACTTCTTGAAAGATTCCATCAACGCTGCCTCCGAAAAATTCTGCAAATTACTTGGGAAGATAGGCGGACTAACGTTAGCGTATTAGAAGAAGCGAAAACCACCAGCATTGAAACAATGATCATCCAACATCAACTTCGCTGGACCGGCCATGTTGTTCGAATGCCTGACCATCGTCTTCCAAAGCAGCTACTTTACTCCCAACTTAAGAATGGAAAACGGAATATTGGTGGACAGCAAAAGAGATTCAAAGATACTCTCAAAGCTAATTTTAAAAAATGTAATATCAGCATTGAGAACTGGGAAGCCCTAACTCATGAGCGTTTCAATTGGAGGTCATCCTTTATTAATGGCGCTATGGACTTTGAAGAAGCACGAGTACAGGGCGAAAGGGAGAAAAGAGCTAAAAGGAAGGCACGTCAGGCAAACCCTCATCATGACCGTCTCCCACCCGGAAACCTATGCCCTCATTGTGGGAGGTTATGCGGATCCAGAATTGGCCTTTATAGCCACTTACGGATCCACCGTTAAAATTTTACCTTTGGAAGACAATCTTACTCGGCTACGAGTGATCGCCAATGAATGAAATAGCAACCTGAGGAAAGGTGGATTTCAATTCAGAAAATGGGTATGAGGAAAATACATTTGATAAAATCAAGAACACGTAATACAGCACAGTGTTTCTCAACCTTGGCAGCTTGAAGATGTGCGGACTTCAAGTCCCAGAATTCCCCAGCCAGCATGCAGCTGCCCAGCATTCTGGGCCTTGAAGTCCGCACATCTTCAAGCTGCCAAGGTTGAGAAACACTGACTTAATACCAACAACTGCGCCCGCCTCCACCCCATTAGGTCCCACAGGCTCAGTGGAATAGACAGGTTTTAAGAGGGTTCCAGAAGGCTGTGAGAAGGCAAGGGTTCCAGAGTGTGGAGTCAGAAGGCATATCACCGGCCCCCCACTTCCTTTACTTCATGTGGAATGGACAGCCCCTTGTAACTCTCCCTGCAGAAATGTATGGGGTGGGCAAAATCTTGCTGGGAGAGATGGTTCTGTAGGTATCTGAAATCAAAGTCATAATTTACATTACTGTTGTTTTTACATTGTGTGTTCTTGTTGTTTTAACCAGGACGTGTTCCAGATCTATTTTTGATAACATGGCATTATAGAAATTTGGAAAAAACCAAAACCAAAACAAAACTAAAGAAATATTTCATAGCCTCACCTTCCCCTACAATTATTTCTGCAGATGCTTTGAGGCCATCAGTCTAGAAACATCCCAGGGAAGTTGTGGGTGGCGATGTTATAGATATCTTCAAATAATCAAGAGTAAGCGAGCAATTTGAGTTGTATCTGTGTAATAATGAGTCTATTTTTAAAGAAAAAAAATCAATTTACAATAATGCTGCTGATTGCTTATAGAAGCACAGTTCTGAAAAGCTAGACCTTGTGAGTAATTGACCAGCTCAGACCAATCAGTTCTTGTTTTCCCTTGCACATCAAAGGACATCTGGTTTTGCTATATTTGTTTTGCTGAGGACAGTGATCTTCCCAGATGATTCCTTGCTATCTCCTGCTGAAGTACCTTAGGGCAATATATAACCCAACCAGAAGAACCGTATTAAAAACATTAATTAGAAAACAATAAAAACAGAAGCAGCAATAAAAATAACAGATACAGACTTGTTGGCAGAACACCAAAACCTTACATCAACAACTCAAAGGATCCCAATTGCTCTTTGAAACCAAGAATTACACTCCTGTACTAGATGCCACCCAAAGAATAAAGCCAAGGAACAGATTGAAATTCCCCCAAGTGTCAGTTCCAGGGCTTTGTCATTGCCATGGAAAAGGCTCTGTATTAGGTAACCCCTCCTATCACAGAGGGGAACCAAACCTTGGGTCTCTGATACAGAATTTAATGAATGAATGGAATCTTTTGGGGGAAAGAAACCTTTAAACAACCCTGGGCCCAGCCCCCTTCTCTCTTATTCTTGACTTCATCACTGTATTTAGGAAACCTTCTTGTCTCCAGCACTGTCTTTGAGCAAACCAGATGATCTCTCCAGTCCCTTCCAACTCTAGGATTCCATGAAGTATTTTCACCTAAGTGATTCCTGGATTCACTTAGGAGAAGTGACGAGAGGGGGCAAGCCATGCAGTTAATGCTAAGGGTCCTTGTCCAAGGGACCTTCCAAAAAACAAGAGATTTTTTGCATTGTGCTCGCCACAAATTAATATTCTCTCTTTCTGTATGTTACTTCCTGTGATGGCAGTACACCAGGGCAGGCAAAACTTCCACTACTCTCCTTTGTCATTCTCCTCCGACAGGCTAAGTTCTGAGAGGCAAAGGCTTTGCTCACAGATCAGTAAGTCTGCTTTGACTTTCTTTAGGATTTAGCGTATGAGTGAGAGATGCCTCTTTATCTTGGCATTAAAAAATGAATCCTAGGAAAGCAAATTTTATCTCCTCCACAGGAAAACATGCTCTTAAATGCTTTCAAGGGAAGAACAAGGTGCTAGCATCCAAATCCAGGTTGTTGAGTGCATTATTATCAGACATACTGTATCATCTGCCGCCGATTCTACTTTTAGCTGCCAAAATAAGGCATGGATTCATTCTGTCAGGGAAGAGCCACCAGGGCAAGCATGCAATCAAGGCCACATCTTGACTTTTTTTTTAGCCCATCTTGTGAACGGCCGAGAGTGAATAGAAGGGAGAGCAAAACATTCCCTTCCACAACTTCTTACATCTTAGAAATCTTTTCTGGTGATTGTGCTGAAGAAGGCTATCTTAAAATTGCAAGAGGGGAGGAAAAGAAAATGACAACACAAAATTAGCTCCCCTAAACAGCAAGTAATGATTAGAGTGTACAATTCGTCCTGAATAATACTAAATTATGCATAATATTATAGGGTTGGCTCTCTTATTATAGGAAGAGGGAGAGGGAGTAAAAAAGAAAAATCTCCCCCAAATGGGCTGAAAACCCCCTTCCTTCAGTGACACCATCCCTCCAGTCTCCTAAATAGTCATTTAAAAAGCCCACCCTGAAAAGATTGCTTGATTGGGGTTCTGCTGGCATCATCCTGTAAATGCCTACGAAAATTTAGCCTATGGTAGCCTTTGACAACATAGACCTTTTCAGAAATGTTGGATAGAAAGATAAACAACTTGTTCTTGTAGATATTTTAGCAATAATCAGGGGTGTTTATCTAGCCAGTTCTGTCTGGCTCATGAGAACTAGTTGATGTTGATTTTTTTCCTAGCACAGGACATCTCTTTGCTTACCTTAAGTGAAATATGGCAGACAGGGCAGGACATTCAGAAAGGTGAAGGGGCACCACCCTGACAAGATGCCTGTTGAGGCCAGTCCAGCAGCCTACCTCTCCCAGCAAAGTGGAGTCAAACAGGAGGAAGGATGATCTCCACACACTACAGAAGGACATGTCTCAGCACATTGGTCCCCTCAGTCCCACCTCCTACTTCTCAGCTTGCCCCACCCCTTACTTGTTTAAGAACAAGTTGTTGTTGAAACTAACATCCCTTGGAACTGTAGGAATTCTGGGATAGTAGTACCAGAACTCCACGCAGCTTCTTATTAGTATGTAGCAGAGTAGAAGCGTTCCCATAAACTTGGACAAGGCTTAATCAGTTCAAAACACAAAATAAACACTTCACACGTTAATGTAAAGTTACATAAAAAAAGAGTTTACAATTTTATTGTAACT
This sequence comes from Charina bottae, assembly GCA_023362775.1. Lineage (NCBI taxonomy): Eukaryota > Metazoa > Chordata > Lepidosauria > Squamata > Charinaidae > Charina > Charina bottae. The sequence goes on from JALMGJ010000001.1 coordinate 141,052,724, forward strand.
CACAGTTCCTTAGTAGAAATGGTCCATGCAGGCGAGTAATTGGTTCTGACGTGACCCACATGCTTCTAATGTGGCCCACCTGGATGGAAGTATGAGCAATGTGGGCAGCCATAGCTGACACATCCTCCTTGGTAGGAGATTCGAGCAGAAAGAGGAAAGAGAAGGAAACAGGAAACCGGGATTCAGCCCCTCCCAAACAAAGCAAGTAAGATTAGGTTACAGCAGAGGCTGCCTCCTCCTTCCAGCTTGTGTGAGATGTGCTTGGTTGAAACCCGATCTCTAACTGGAACAACACGGAAATGGTTAACCCTTGCCTTCTTTTGGGATGCTTTTATAACTTCCCAAACTAGTCTAAAACCCTGGAAATTCCTGGTGGTTCCTCTTCCAAATAGCACCAAGATTTGACCTTGCTAAGTTTTTTTCAAGATCAGCCAAGGTTGCCTAGGGGTGTCATCTGTTGTGACTGGCTGTGGCACAGGTTTTTGCGGACAGGCTACAATTCAATTGCTCACATATCTGTAGAAGTCTTCTTGGAGTCTTCATAGCTTCATCCCTCAAAACGGAACTTCCACATCACACCTTTTTCTTCTCCCCTCAGAACTAACTCAAAACCCCGCCCACTGTGAGGGCAGGAATAAGCAGGTGCATCAAGCGGGGCTGCTTGCCAAGCAGGAGGCTCCAGGTGACTTTAGTACCATTTCTTTGTCATTAAAACAAAAAATAATAAAGCCCACAGTGACACAGTCTGTGATTTCAGAACTGTGATTTCAGTTCTTAGCTGAAATGAAAGCCATGTTCTTGGCCAGGATTAAACATTGTCAATATGCAGCGGCAATTTGTTCTGTCGAAAGAAGAAAGAAAGAAAGAAAGAAAGAAAGAAAGAAAGAAAGAAAGAAAGAAAGAAAGAAAGAAAGAAAGAAAGAAAAAGAAAGAAAGAAAGAAAGAAAGAAACAGCACTTGCAGAAGCAGAGGGTTATCTTTGGCCCAAAACAAAGCAATTTAACAAACGGAAAAGCTGTTAAGCGACAGACATGGCTTGTTCGTGCTGCCTGACTAGTTCTCACTTTGTCATTAATGGCACATTCCTCTGGGTACATGTCAATTTCTGCTACGTCTAAGGGTTTCTGGTGGATCTGACAACAAATTCATCTGTTTGAACTTGGATCCGCCAGTCATGTAGAAAGCGTTGTTGCTGATAGTAATGGTGGTGATTTAACACAAGCTGGGAATTGTGGGAACTGATATAGCTCTGGAGAGTACCAATTGTGCTCTGTGGCTGCATCATGCGTTGCCTATACTCTCAAACCTATCTGTGGCACATAGCCTAAGGATACGGAATATGACACGTACTGCCAAACTCTTCCGTTATGCGCTTGTAGAAAAAATGCAGCCTGATGATAGCCTTCAGCAGGGAGATCAAAACATTAATTTTAGACTGAGAAATGACCAGCTTCAGTTTGGCTGTCGAGGCTTAGCTTTTAATTATTCAAAACCATGTTATTGAATGCAGGCTATCAATTTCATACACAAACACGCACACACCAACTGGAATCCCAAAACGTCTGTGGCTTATTTATATGATTGTGAGCATATTGGAGCCAACATTTCTTGTGCTTTTGGGTCAGTAGTGGTGTACGTCTTGGAGTTCTGGCATGGACACCTTCTGTGTTTAGTACTCGCCTTACTGTGCTCACTGAAACCTCAGTGCCTGTTGCCACCAAGTCTTGCTGCAGGTCTTTTGCAGTCACTCAAAGGTTTCTCTCTGTAGGAATTCTGATATGGTAGTATCAGAACTCCACACAGCTTATTAGTATATAGCAGAGTAGAAGCATTCCCATAAACTTGCACAAGGCTTAATCAGTTCAAAACACAAAATAAACACACTTCACACATTAAATGTAAAGCTACATAAAAAGAGTTTACAATTTTATTGTAACTCACAGTTCCTTAGTAGAAACGGTCCATGCATGCAAGCAAGTGGTTCTGACCAAACCCACAGTCTTCATTATTGTGGCCTCGCTGCATGGAAGTATGAGAAACTTGGGAGCCATAGCTGGCCCATCCTCCTTGGTCAGAGATTCAAGCAGAGAGAGAGAAAGAGAAGAGAACAGGAAACCGGGATTCAGCCCCTCCCACACAGAGCAAGCGAGATCAGGTTACGGCAGAGGCTGTCTGTGTGTGAGACGTGCTTGGTTGAAATCCTGTCTCTAACACTCTCAACCTGCCTTCTGAGAAATCTGGTTGCAGCCATTGACAGCTTCCTTTTTCTGCCCCATCCAGGTAGTGTAACCACTGTTCCTTTAACTTTGAACTTGCGAACTATGCTTCCAATGGTGTCTCTAGGTACATTCAGTGCCTTCGCTATCTTTTTGTATCCTGTTCCTTCTTTGTGAAGGGCGATGATCTCTTCTCTTACCTTTTTGGACCATTCTTTTGACTTAGCCATATTTCTAACATGCAGTCAAACGTGACACTCAACAAACCCCTAGCCAGTTCAGGTATTTCATGTGTTCCAGCTCAAGCACACCTGGTGCAACTAATGAAGCCCTTGATTAGTTGCATCAGGTGTGCTTGAGACAACACCTGTTTTGCATACTGTATGTGTGCTGTTGTGACAGATTCTATCCAGGGGGTTGAATAATTGTGAGACTGGAGAAGTCATTATAAGTTGCATTTTCAGTTGAATTTGGGGGAACCACTTGAAGCATTCATTGTGTTGAGCTATTTCAATTGCTTTTGTTTGATTTGTTCATTGCAAACAGCTGAAAGTCTGTAAATTTTGACAATAAACCTGATTTGAAATGGGGGTTGAATAATTTCGATTACAACTGTATGTTTGCCACCCTGAGTTATTTATAAAAATAATAAAGGTGGGATTTAAAAAATTAAATAAATAAATGTGATCTCATCAGTGATGAATGCAAATGTGTCTGTTTTAATCACAAAATTAATAAACTTGTAAATAAAACTGATACTGGGTATTGATGTTTGCTTTGTAGCATGCCAGCTCCCCCTTTCTTAAAATTAAACTTTTAAAAAATTAAAATCAGGTAATGTAGGAAGCCTGATAGATGCCAAAAATAATGCCCATGGGCACCACACTGTGCCAAATACTAGTTGTGCTCAGTCTTAATAACTATATCAATGTTATACAAATACTGCTGAAATCCAGAACTCATTCTATTTTTTTTAATTAATTGGTGTTGATCTCCACTTCCTTTCCTGGTGCTCTAATCCTGGGTCCTAGAGGTCAGATCTTTAGTGACCTGGCTCTCAAGTTGCTGCTGGTAAACCACAGGTCCATCTGCAATAAGAACACCATCACTGTGGATGAATGGGCACATCTGGTATGTATTAAAGAAACCTGGTTGGGCAATGGCAGGGACATAGCCCTTTCAGAAATCTGCGCTCCTAGGTGTTGGGTCCTGCAGGAACCTTGACACCAAAGCTGGGGAGAGGTGGTAGTTTTGATCTTAAGAGACCCTTTAATTGTGACCAGGGTCACTGGACATGACAGTGTCCAAATACAGTACCTGCATGTGGTTTGAGGCCATAGATCAGAGCTTTCCAAACTTTTCATGTTGGTGACACACTTTTTAGACATGCATCATTTCACGACACACTCTTACAGCAGGGTATCATTTCGCGACACACTCTTACAGCAGGGTATCATTTCGCGACACACTCTTACAGCAGGGTATCATTTCGCGACACACTCTTACAGCAGGGTATCATTTCGCGACACACTCTTACAGCAGGGTATCATTTCGCGACACACTCTTACAGCAGGGTATCATTTCGCGACACACTCTTACAGCAGGGTATCATTTCGCGACACACTCTTACAGCAGGGTATCATTTCGCGACACACTCTTACAGCAGGGTATCATTTCGCGACACACTCTTACAGCAGGGTATCATTTCGCGACACACTCTTACAGCAGGGTATCATTTCGCGACACACTCTTACAGCAGGGTATCATTTCGCGACACACTCTTACAGCAGGGTATCATTTCGCGACACACTCTTACAGCAGGGTATCATTTCGCGACACACTCTTACAGCAGGGTATCATTTCGCGACACACTCTTACAGCAGGGTATCATTTCGCGACACACTCTTACAGCAGGGTATCATTTCGCGACACACTCTTACAGCAGGGTATCATTTCGCGACACACTCTTGCAGCAGGGTATCATTTCGCGACACACTCTTGCAGCAGGGTATCATTTCGCGACACACTCTTGCAGCAGGGTATCATTTCGCGACACACTCTTACAGCAAGGCACAAGGCAGGCACTAGGACCTGCGCAGAATCACAGCAGGTTTGGAGGCAGCCAGGCACAAGGCAGGCAGTAGGACCTGCATGGAATCCTGGCAGGGCTCGGAGGCAGCAGCAGCCATGACACACCCAGACACTGCAGCCGACACACTAACGTGTCCCGACACACAGTTTGGAAAGCTCTGCCATAGATACAAGCTGGATATCTTTCTGGTGTACTGGCTGCCCTGCTGCCCAATTGGTTCCCTTCCTGAGCTTCTGGATCTGATTTCTGTGATGGTGCTGGAGTCCTCTTGCCTTTTGGTGCTGGGATGAGTAAACCTCATATTCATAGGGCCCATGACGAATATGGGCTTGTCCCAGATGATCTCTGGCCCAATACATGCAGGGAGACCTATGCTTAACCTCATATTTGCCTCCAAGCAGTTGCATTATGATCTGAGTATGAAGATACTGGACCTAACATTTTCCCATAGTCAGAACACTACCTAGTCCAGGTAAGATTGATTGCCACCTGGGACATCTGGAGGACTGTTGAACCAAACAAAATGGTCCACCCCAAGTTCCTGATAGATCCAGAGGATTTCCAGAGGCACTTCCATTGATTGCCTACTCACCCACTGGCAATAAGAGGCTATTTGGACAGGATTGCTCCTAAGCAGCCTCTCTCAAGGAGTTCCAAGAGATGAATCAGCAGAAGTGACACTGAAGCACCAGTCCAAAGGCAATTCTAATCAAGCACATGTCAGAGCCTTTTTTTTTTTAATCTGTTCAATCATGTCCGATTCTCAGAGACTGCCTGGACAAGTCCCTGCAGCTTTCTTGGCAAAAATTTTGGAAGTGGCTTGCCATTGCCTACTTCCTAGGGCTGAGAGAGAGTGACTGGCCCAAGGTCACCTAGCTGGCTTTGTGCCCAAGGCAGGACTAGAACTCATGGTCTCCCGGTTTCTAGCCTGGTGCCTTAACCACTACACCAAACTGGCCTGCCAGTTTACAGCCTACCCTGAAGCAATAAGGAATGTGAAGAGTTTTTACTTTTTCTTTCTTATTGGGACACTGTTGGACAGTGGCTTTGTTTAGGGTAGTATATTCTCTCTTAGGGAGGGATGAGCTAGTAAATCTCCCACCTGGTCACTATGACTCTTTTGCACAACACTTTGCCAATAAGGTCACTCAGATTCATTGAGGTCTTGATTTTACATGGATATGTGATGATATAAACTTATAACTTGCTGGGTATCGTCTTGCTGGGTTATCTGTGATCCCTTTTGAACTGTAGGAATTTCCATATTACCTTTAAGATTAATTTCATTATTTACAGTCCTGGAAATTTCAAATGGTCAAAGCAATGATGCCCTTTATTTTCTATCCACTTCTGATGAGGAACAAAATGCAAACGTTTGGCTCTCACGGTTCTCCTTTCAATGTCAGGAACTATTTATTCTCTCCTCTCTCTCTCTCTCTCTCTCTCTCTCTCTCTCTCTCTCTCGATAGAGATGGAGATGGAGATGGAGATGGAGATGGAGATGGAGATGGAGATGGAGATGGAGATGGAGATGGAGATGGAGATGGAGAGATACAAACACACATATACACACACATATATACATACTGTGTGTATGTATATATACATATATACTGTGTGTATGTGTGTGTGTGTATACACACACACACACACACACACACACACACACACACATACTTTTTATTGAAATCATGGTTGGGAAGGGAAGGCTTAATCTTTTCTTACCTTGCACTGCAGAGCCAGTTTGGCCTAGTGGTTAAGGCAATGGGCTAGGAACCAGGAGCCTGAGAGTTCTAGTCCCGCCTTAGACATGAAAGCCGGCTGGGTGACCTTGGGCCAGTCACTCTCTCTCAGCCTAACTCACCTCACATGGTTGTTGTTGTGGGGAAAATAGGAGGAGGAAGGAGTATGAGGTATGTTCGCTGCCTTGAGTTATTTAAAAAAAAATAAAGGCGGGATAGAAAATAAATATTGTGAGCAGTTTTGTGAGCCCCTCAGCAGCTTCTCACCCAGGTGGCTTTGGAGCTCTTGGTAGCCATTACAGAAAGAGAAAGGCTTGGTCCTCCAATGCTCTACAATATTCCTCTGGGACGGTGACAGCTCAAGATGTGCAGGTTTACCATTGTCAGCATTAGGTCTCAGGAGTCAACGGTGTTCTTCAGACTGTGTGATCTTGTCTTACTTGCAGAGGAATGAGCATTTCTCCCTAGACTCTATGTTGCACTGCACAATAATTCCTTCTCAGGGAAGGAGGAGACCTTTTGGGAGGTCTCAAACAAGGAAAGGAACTCTGTTTTGCTCTATGTCCTGGTCACATAAGTGCCATCTTCTAAACCTAAATCAGAACTATGAACTCCAGAATTCAAGTTGGAGAGAACTAAGGATTTAACTTAGTGATTAAATACATGTTTTGTATGCAGATATCAAGTCTAATCCTGGTGACTCTGGATAGGGAAGAAAAACCTTGCAATTGAAAAACCCTGGAAACCAGCTACGGTCAGTTCTTCAGGACTGATGATGGACAGTAATTTGACTAGGGATAGCAACCATTTCCAGCTGGCAGAAATGGATGACACCACTCCCTATTAATCCTCCACTCACTGTCAGAGCCAGTTTGGGCTGGGGTTTTGTTTGTTTTTTGCTCCACTTTTGAAGTACACTTTACTGCATTATGTCACCCTAAGGCAGAGCTTTCCAAACTGTGTGTCGGGACACATTAGTGTGTCAGCTGCAGTGTCTGGATGTGTCCCGGCTGCTGCTGCCTCCGAGCCCTGCCAGGATTCCACGCAGGCCCTAGTGCCTGCCTTGTGCCCTGCTGCCTCCAAACCTGCTGTGATTCCGCACAGGTCCTAGTGCCTGCCTTGTGCCCTGCTGCCTCCAAACCTGCTGTGATTCCACGCAGGTCCTAGTGCCTGCCTTGTGCCCTGCTGCCTCCAAACCTGCTGTGATTCCGCACAGGTCCTAGTGCCTGCCTTGTGCCCTGGTGTAAGAGTGTGTCGCAAAATGATGCATGTCTAAAAAGTGTGTCACCAACATAAAAAGTTTGGAAAGCTCTGCCCTAAGGCTACTCTCTATTTGGAACAGAACATTTCAGTTTGTTGCAGACTAATCTCAGCAGATCATTGGCTGGCTGGAGAATTCTGGGAGTTGAAGTCCACACATCTTGAAGTTCCCAAGGTTGAGAAACACTGTACTATGCTTTGATTTTGACAAATAAACCTTTCTGGGAAGTTTAAGTACACACATCTTAAGTTCCCAAGATTGAGACACTGGCATATTATATGGGAGCATATTGCCATCAATTTGCTTAGAGATATCCCCACACAACCTTGTGGTATTTCACTTACCACATTCACTTTTTAGACTAATTAGTACCACTATTTTTCAGACTAACTTTGCTAAGTGCAAAATCTGATCACTCATATCATAGGCAATTTGCATTTAAATATGTAGAAATTAGCTCTCTAGATGGCTGTTGTAAAAGGGCACAGACCTTTTAATCAAATTAATAGCCATGTTCGTTTGTAATGCTGATAGTTTATTTAATAAACTACTTAGGGTCACATTAAATTTCTAATGAGGTTTCCAGACCAGGAAATAAGCATTAGTATTCATTATCTTCCTATTAAGTCCTTTACTAATAATATTTAACCATGCGAAAGTTATGTTGTGCAGCTATTGAGTTACATTAAAATCTCTGCTACTTGCACATGAAAATGCTACATGCTAAAATCTGTACTAACAGTTTGTGTTTCCTGTGGAATTAATGTATTATCTATTTTCACTTTTTAAAAACAAACCTAGGTCTTGATCTTTGAAAATCCATGAAAAATATTTCAAAATTGCAGCATTATAATATTAAGGCCCTCCTCCTCCTCCTCCTCCTCCTCCTCCTCCTCCTCCTCTTTTTCAGTCATGGTTTGTTTAGACATGATTTGTTGAGGAAGCTACAAATGGTTGAATTCACACAAGCTATTTACAAACAATCATAGCTTGGATCACACGTTGTCCTTAACCCAACCCAAACAAATTACATTTTGGATTAACATAATGTGTGAACTGAGCATTATTGTTTACCAGGATGTGTCATTTTAAAAGAGGGCTCCCTGAAACATAGTTTAGCTGGATTGGCACATCACATACAGCCAATATATGGTTTGTTTGCTGTAGCTTAGTATTTTGCATGAATCCAGCCAGTTGTAGCTTGTCATGGTAAAACAAATAATTAGGGCTACCATATCTAAACTGCATAAATCCCGATGGCCACTAGATGGTTCATTTTCTGTGCCTCTGTTGCTATCTACCGATTCTACAGAGTTTTGCATTCTATATACTGTATAGTAGCTCTGTTAATAAAGTCCTAGCCATAAGCCTCTCAGAAAAAAGCCAACTCTGTAATAGCTATTCTTTATGATAAATAGCATTTTTCAATGGAACTTATTCTGCAAGGACTAGCAGAAGGGAAGATACATTTCCATTCAGGGTGAAAAATAATTTTCACTGTAGAAATTTCTACTTTAAAATATCCACTATGCCTAATCACACACACATTCAGACAATATCATGACTGAAACCAAAAGATGCTGATTTCTTTTTATGAATTTTTATGAACTATGCATATGCATATTCATCAGGTTCAGAACTGCTGAATAGTGTTGGTGTCATCCCTTTTTAAATTAATTGCAAACATCTTCTATGAGACTGCTTTGAGGAAATGCTTGACCACAACTGATTGACACAGCTTGTAATACTAGAGTCTTTACTTATCCAGACAGTAATTAGATCACAGAAAGCTCTTCCAAATTTGCAACCAGAATAGGTAAGAACTTCTGAAACGACCAACATTTTCTTGGGATAACTGAAAATGTTTCATCTTACTCTCCTTAACTGAAACAAAAGGAGAATTATTGCTTAACTTAAACCCTATCCCCTTGAAGTAGTTTTTATCATACAGTTCCTAATTCTGCCCAAGTCAGACCTCCTTTGAGTTCTGATCCAGTTCTAGGCACCAGAACAAAGTAGAATAGGTACAAGTAAGAGCAATGAGGATGGACAGGGGACTGGCCAGTAAGTGATATTACAAGTGATTGAGGGAGCTAGATATATTTAGGGGGAAAAAACTGAACAAGGATATTATCACACTTTTCAGACTGGACAGGGATTAAGGCATCTGTTGTGAATCCCTGAATCTGGAGTTCTGTAGGTGGTCGGACTAAACTTGAGAAACATTCCAGTTTCTACATTTATGAAGAAGTAAATTTCATATTCTGTAAAATATGCTGGATCATAACTTCCATCCCATACCCTCCCATCCTCATTTTCTAACATCCATTTGCTTCCTATACGGAACTGTTGACCATGGGATAACCCTAACCTTTAATGTATCAGTAATTATAAATGGAGAGCCAGTTTGGTGTAGTGGTTAAGGCAGCAGGCTAGAAACTGGGAGACCATGAGTTCTAGTCCCGCCTTAGGCACAAAGCCAGCTGGGTGACCTTGGGCCAGTCACTTTCTCTCAGCCCTAGGAAGGAGGCAATGGCAAACAACTTCTGAAAAACCTGCCAAAAAAACTGCAAGGACTTGTTCAGGCAGTCTCCAAGAATTGGACATGATTGAACATATTAAAAAAATATATTAATGGTCCATAAGAAAACCTTTCATCTTATTCAAGGGTTGCTTTACTCAGGAGTCTTTACTGAGGGACTTTGATACATTTAGAATAAATCCACTTTTTAAACTGGTGTGTGTGTGTGTGTGTGTGTGTGTGTGTGTGTGTGTGTGTGTGTAGGATCAGATTGTTCATTGCTCTGTCGATTGCTTTTGAATGGATCTGAAAGGATGCTAATGAAAATGGCTCTTGTTTTCCTAACTTTATATGATTGTGTCTTACTATATTTCTTATTTAAAGCCAAATGTTGCCATTTTGTTGTTGTTGTTCAGTCGTTTAGTCGTGTCCAACTCTTTGTGACCTCATGGACCATAGCACGCCATTAGCTACTATTATCTTCGTTTTGATGCTTTTGTGTATATCCAATACTGTGTACGGATATTTAGAAAGGATTTTCTACCACCGGTGCTATAAGGACTGTGGGAATTCTATAAGATGCCTTCAGGGAAACCAACCAGTTTATCTATTAGTTTAATTCTCTCCTCCTACTCCAACCTATTTTATTCCTCTTGATTTTTTTTTCTCTCTTTCTTCTCACCAGCCTCATGCTTACTGTTCTTTCTGTCCACACTCTTTACCAGGGCATACAACAGGCATTTTTTGTTTCTCTTTTCTTTTTTTAAGAGTTTGGGTACACTGTAAAGCAAATCTACAGTGCCATGTTTTATTTTTCCAGATGGCCTTTAAAGGAAAAAGGATCAAGACAATATGATAGGGGCAAAGAATACTTGTGGCTCTATTTAGTGGGGGGGGGGGGGGCTCTAGGTTTAAGGAACCTGAACTTTGCCTGGTGATGTTGCCCTGATGATACCACTGTTTCCAAGCAATTATGAATGAAACAAAAACATTTCAAGTGAGGTCATACAGGGGAATAGAATAGAATAGAATAGAATAGAATAGAATAGAATAGAATAGAATAGAATAGAATAGAATAGAATAGTAACTTTATTGTCATCCCACTATACAAGTGCACAATAGAATGAAATTTCGTTGCAGTTGGCTCACAAATTCACTCAAGCAATAAAATACTAATGATAATAATAAAAAACCATAATTACTATAAAATACCCATTCTTATAAAATATACATTCTTAAAAAATATACATTCTTTAACTCACAAAAGAACCTATTTGGCATTCAAGAATCCAATAGCCTGGGGGACAAAGCTGTTTCCCAATCTGGCTGTTCTACATCAGATACAGCGGAACCTCTTCCCAGAGGGTAACAAAGAAAACAAACCATGATGAGGATGGGAGGCATCACTGATGATCTTTCGAGCTCTGGACAAACAGCGTTTGTCTGGTAGGTATACGCATTTAACCTTATTCAACACCTGTTTTATACGTATTTGTTTACATATCATCTTCTGATGTATCTCAGAATACCAGAGTGATCACTTTCTTTTTGAATGAGAGCACAGGAGCACAATGTGAGTGGAACTTTGATTTTAATCATTCCCATTTATATCACTTATTCCTGAAAACAGTTTTGATTTGTGAGTTATAATCATTGCCATCAAATATCAAAATATTCTGTGGGAAAGTGCAACATGCACAGCCACTTCTAACTTTCAATTTGGGTGGACTAAGGCGCCAGGAAAAAAACAGACGTTATGGTTGATCTTAGCCAAAAGACAAAGAAAGGATAAAGAACAAAGTAACTGAATACAAGCCAATTCTAACCTGACACTTACGTTTGGTGTTCAAAATATATACTGCTCCACTACATAAATCAACATGCATGCAATATATCCAAATACTGATTTTAAATGAAGATAAAAGATAGAACTGCTTATTATTTCTCGGTTGACTTCCTCGGGAAAAAAGTAGAGAAAACCTCTGCTGTCCTTCCTTCACCGTGCCTTTTGTCATGGGTCATAGGATGATATGGGATGAGCCTGGGACCCAGTCTTGGGGTGGCGATGAGAAGACAGCCATGTTACAAGTTTCTTTGCATTGGCCCAAAGAAATGATGTTTGGGTTCTGTTTGCAGTGCAATTTTTTCTGAGACCCCCACAGGGTTATTGTCTGCCAAAGTAGAGCAGGTATTTAGCCGCGAGGCCTTGTAGGATATGAGGCTCGATTTCTTTCTGTGATAAAAATAGTTCCCAATGTGGAATCGGAATTTCTCATGGAGGGAAGCGTAAATGAAAGGATTGAAACAGGCTGAACTCATGGCAGTCACATGGCATGAAACCTGGATGACATTCACATATCTCTTGTCTAGGATAGCAAACTCTTCATCAATATCTCTAATCAAATTAACCACCTGTAGAGGGAGCCAGCAAAGAGCAAAACACAGGACCGAAATCACCAGGATCTGGAAGGTCTTTTCTTTTTTTTTAGTCCACGTTTCTTGGTGGTGGCGAAAGGCTCCAGGGATGTTTCTCTTCTGGAGACGATAAGAAATGGCACAGTAAGAGACCAACACGGCAGAAAGTGGGAGCATGTAAGACAGGAGGAGCATCAGGCAAGAATACAGCTGTCTCTCCATCTTACGGTGCAGCCAGATTTCTTCGCAGATGATCATGTCATGGCCAATGCTGTTGAGATCCAGGTAATGGGTATGTAAGTAGGTAGGTAGAGAGACCACAAGAGACAGGAGCCAAATAGCAGCCACAATATAGACACAGGACTTGCATCTCACCCTTTGGCGAATGGGGTACGCAATCACAATATATCGATCAACGGCAATGGCTGTGAGTGACAGGACAGACACAAATACAGTAGCCCCTTGCATAAGGGTGACAAAGTAGCACATGAACACTCCAAAAAGCCACCCACGGCTTTCAAAGGCATACATGGCTGTCAGCGGAACGCAGAAAATGCACATAATCAGATCAGCAGCTGCCAAGTTCCCAATCAGGAAATTAGTGGTGCTGTGCAGCTTTTTGGTGAAGCTGATGAGAAAGAGGAGGAGGAGATTCCCAGTGCAGGCAACTATCACCAACAGGGCATACAGGGGAACGAAAAGGGGCTTCAGCTCAAAGAGGAGATCCAGGCCGGTGAATAAGGGATCTGAGCTATTAGAACAGGAGTCATTCAATGGCTGGGAATGGGCCGCCATGGCAGAATTTGATCGTGAGGATGCTGGCAAAATCTTTTAAGTTAAAACGAAAAGGGGAAATTGTTAGAAAGAAAAGATTAATTGCCTGGTAGAGGTTGGCATTGTTCATCCGTGTAGAAATGCCTGACGCTCCTGGTTCAATACGTTATTATCACCAGGACATGGGGAGATTAGAAGTGTAGAGGGGAAACAGCTCCTTTGCACCTGGGGTTGCGTCCAAAATAGTTTCTTGTCTGTTTTGAAGCTCTTGCAGCTTTCAATCTTCATCTTCTAGCACTCTTAGGAACTCTTTAAAATTCATCCCTTGAAACTCCTTGACAGATCACATTTCATTACACTACCTTTAAAGTTATTCTTTTCCCCAGAAGTATTTTCCATAAGCTCCTGTAAGTATTTTCATTTGCAGCTAGAAACATGCCCTTTTCCCCAGTTTCTCCCTCTGTGTTCCTTCTGCTTTTTGCCTTTCCCTCTGATTAATCCTGGCTGGCAAATCAATCTGAGTTTGACAATTATATTGAGCTATTCTTATGTCAAACTCTTCCTTAAAATGCACTTGTTCAATGAAGTTATGGGTTTCACTGCATCTTCATTTAAACTTCTGTTTGTCCATACTGACCTGCATAAACATAAACGGCAATAGGGAATAATTCCAAGAGCATTATCTCAAAATATTTGATAAGGATAACACTGCATTTTTAAAGGTTCATTTTCCTAAAATGCTAGCTTCCATTTTCAGTTAATTTTAATTACTATTCTATTCTTTCCCCCTCAGTTAAGTGTGTGCATATATCTACGTCTACGTCTACAACATGCAGCCCATTGACTGGAACTCTTACTTGCATTAATTGCATATTTTTCACCCATTCCATGGTTCAGCTACATATACTGTACAGCCATATCTGCAGTGAAGAAGATATACCATTAGGAGGCTTTTTCTAATGTCAAACTGAAAACGGTTTTCTTACAATTTGCATTCATTAACTGTTGTCATGACTCATTAATGCAATAGAAAACAAGTTTGTTCCTTTTTCTAATTCCCACTTATTTCCCTAGGATTTAAGCTTTAATTGTCTGGCCATAGGAATGAGTCAGATTTCAATATGTTGTCTGGGAGTAGTAGGAAGCTTTACACATCTGGGTGATGGTGAGAAGAAGCTCTGCTAAAACCTGAATCAAATTACGTTCTGATTAATGTCTAGTTTGGAAAGTGAAAAAGACATCAGAATACATTTTTTCTCAAGTTAATGGTCTCTAAAAGGTAAAGGTTCCCCCCGCACATTTGTGCAGTCGTGTCCAACTCTAGGGGCTGGTGCTCCTCTCCATTTGTTAGCCGAAGAGCCAGCGTTGTCCGAAGACGCTTCCACGGTCATGTGGCCGGCATGACGCACGCGGAACGCTGTTACCTACCCACCGAAGTGGTACCTATTAATCTACTTGCATTTGCATGCTTTCGAATTGCTAGGTTGGCAAGAGCTGGGGTGAGTGCGGGAGCTCACTCCGTCACACGGGGCTAGGGATTCGAACCTCCGAACTTGCGATCTTCCGATCGACAAGCCTGGCATCTTACCCGCTGAGCCACCACGGCCTTTTAATGGTCTCTACTCTGGAAGTATTTTTTAAGTACTTCCTGTTCTAAAAGTAGTGATGTATCAAAGGACTTGCATTGGATTCCTCGTCATTCCCAGACTATAGAGCAGGGTTTCTCAGGGTTTTCCCAGAATTCTGGGAGTTGAAGTCCACACATCCTAAATTTGCTAAGGTTGAGAAACCCTGCTATAGAGGATCTTAGCCTAGGTCTCTTTTCCATGCCCTTGATTGTACCCTCTACATCAGGGGTGGGCAACGTCTGGTCCGCGGGCCATATAAGGCCCATGAAAGCAATTTGTCCGGCCCGTGGCAGCAGACGTGGTGGGCATGGCAGCAGCGGGCGCAGCAGCGGGGGCAGCGGGGGCTGGTGCAGCAGCGGGAGCGCAGTGAGGGTGGGTGCGGCAGGCATGGCGGCAGCGGGCACAGCAACGGGGCTGCGGCGGGGGCGGGCACGGCAGGCATTGCGGCAGCAGGTGCAGCAGCAGAGGTGTGGCAGGGGCGGCGGCAGCAGGCGTGGTGGCAGCGGGTGCAGCAGCAGGGCCACGGCGGGGGGCGGGCGCAGCAGCACAGGCATGGCGGGGGCTGGTGCAGCAGCGGGGGCGCAGCGGGGGCTGGTGCAGCAGCAGGGCCGCGGCGGGCATGGCAAGCGTGGCGGCAGTGGGTGCAGCAACAAGGCCGCAGCGGGGGTGGCTGTGGCAGGTGTGGCGGCAGTGGGTGCAGCAACAGGGGTACGGCGGGCACGGCAGGCGTCGCGGCAGCAGGTGCAGCAGTGGGGGCAGTGGCGGCAGGCATGGCGGCAGTGGGTGCAGCAGCAGGGGCGTGGTGGGGGCGGGGGCAGGTGCATCAGGCATGGCGGCAGCGGGCACAGCAGCAGGTGTGTGGTGGGGGTGGGGGCAGGCGCAGCAGGCATGGGGGCAGCGGGTGCAGCAGCAGGGCCGCGGCGGGCGCAGCAGGCATGGCGGCTACGGGTGCAGCAGCAGGGCCGCGGCGGGCATGGCAAGCGTGGTGGCAGTGGGTGCAGCAACAGGGCCGCAGTGGGGGTGGCCGTGGCAGGCATGGCGGCAGTGGGTGCAGCAGCAGGGGTGCAGCAGGCACGGTAGGCATGGCGGCAGCGGGTGCAGCAGCAGGGGTGCAGCGGGCTCAGCAGGTGTGGTGGCAGCGGGCGCGGAAGCAGGGCTGTGGCAGGGGCCATGGCGGCCGGGCGTGGCAGGTCCCCAGTGCGTACAATTGGCTCCCGCCTGCAAACCCCGCCCCTTCCATGCAATTGGCTCCTGCCCACAAACCCCGCCCCTTCCATGCGATTGGCTCCCGCCCGCAAACCCTGCCCATTCCATGCGATTGGCTCCCGCCCGCAAACCCTGCTCCAATGTATTGTCGAAGGCTTTCACGGCCGGAGTTCGATGGCTATTGTGGGTCTTCCAGGCTGTGTGGCCGTGTTCTGGAAGTTGTGGTTCCTAACGTTTCGCCAGCATCTGTGGCCGGCATCTTCAGAGGGCAGGAGCACAGACAGAAGCGAACTGGGCACAGAGAGTTCGCTTCTGTCTGTGCTCCTGCCCTCTGAAGATGCTGGCCACAGATGCTGGCGAAACGTTAGGAACCACAACTTCCAGAACACGGCCACACAGCCCGGAAGACCCACAACAGCCATCAAACCCTGCTCCCTTCTGCATGATTGGCTCCCGCCCGCAAACCCCTCCCCCTTCCGCATGATTGGCTCCTGCCCGCAAACCCCACCCCCGGCCCTTGAATGATGTTATACATGTCAAGATGGCCCTTGTCAGAAAAAAGGTTATCCACCCCTGCTCTACATGAAGCCCTAGCTAAGGTCAAGTGGCCTCTTGCCCAAATGGAGCCTGCCACTGCTGCATTGCATTGCATCTTTTTCATATTGTGTCATATGTTAAGAAAACTGTAGTCTATAAACCATGTTTAAAGTACCAGTTCAACACAGTTCTAACTTCTTTTCTTCTTTTGCTTTTTTCATCATGATGAAAGTATAATCCCATTAACCCCAGGAGATCTACTGGTATTGCTGCTGCCAACAAATCCTTTCCTGATCTGGACATTCTTTTATTTTCCCTCTCTATTCAAATCTGTCTCTGTCTCCATCATCACCATCTCTATCTCTATATCTGTTAATGTGACTAGGGGGAAGATTGGGAAAATATAGACACAGTCTACAGTCACTTTATTAACATTTAAACATGGAATCAAAGTATTTTTAAATAGCATAAAATACACTGTAAACAGATTCTCTTAATATTACATGTATCTAAGAGATACCTAGAGAGCCAGTTTGGTGTAGTGGTTAAGGCACCAGGCTAGGAACTGGGAGACCAAGTGTTCTAGTCCTGCCTTGCGCACAAAGCCAGCTGAGTGACCTTGGACCAGTCACTCTCTCTCGGCCCTAGGAAGGACCAATTCTGAAATCTTGTCAAGAAAACTGCAGGGACTTGTCCAGGCAGTTGTCAGGAGTTAACAGTGACTCGAAGGCACCAAAGCAAAAAGAAAAAACTATCTTATTTTAAATATTAAATATAGACTCCACAACCTATCAGTTTGATGGTGGTTTTCCAAGGGCTAGGACTCTAAGCTTCCCTCAGACCTATCCTTCCACCCATAACTCCCAAATTCTTCTCCCCTTAGTTCCCCCCTCCCTCTGGAATATATACCAGGAGGACATAAAAGTACTTATACATGCACCAGAGCCATCAAAGCAATATACAAGAAAAAAAATGTAAAAAGAAAATAGGCAAAACCAAAACATTCTTAAAAATAACCCCCAAAAGAATCTAAAAATCATCAGACACTAGTACAGTGCTTTCCAAACTGCCGCCGTTGGCGACACACCAACGGCGGCAGTGGCGGCAGTGCGGGGGGCGCGCGTGGGGCCGGGGGCGTGCACAGCGGCTGTGCGTGGGGGCACGTGGCGGCAGCGTGCACAGCGGCCGTGGCGGCCTCTCTAAAACGCGGAAGCGCTGATGGCACGCCGCTGCCATCGTCGCTGCCACCGCCACCATGCACACCGCCACCGCTGCACACGCCCCCACACCGCCACCGTGCACGCCCCCGCCGCCACTTCTGGGTTGTTTCGTGACACACTAAACTGTGTGTTGCGACACACTAAAGCACGCCAGCGGTGGCAACGGCGCGGGGGGGCGTGCGGCGGGGCGCGCGCACGGTGGTGGCGCAGGGGGGCGTGCAGCAGCGCGCGCCCCTGTTGGCGGCGCGGGGGCGTGCAGCGGCGCGCGCGTGCACGGTGGCCGCTGTGCACGCGCGCGCCGCCGCTTCTGGGTGGTGTGGCGACACACTACGCTGTGTGTGGCGATACACTTTTGTGTCGCGACACACAGTTTGGAAAGCTCTGCACTAAAGTGTTGCGACACATAGTTTGGAAAGCTATGCACTAGTAGATGACTGACAAAGGAACAGTTTTGATGCTGATCTGAAGGTCAGTATATATTGAAGAATCATGATCTCTCTTAGGAGGCAAATTTATGTTGTGGCACTGCTTCTTTTCTTCACAAATACAAAAGCCTATCTTGTGTACCCAGCAACACTCAAAGGAATATTTGAAACAAAGCTGTAGCTCAGGTTATTCCATATCTTACCACAAAGAGGCAATTTCCCCTCCTTCCTATTGTTATAAAATCTTTGCTGGGGGAAAACCTCTCAGTGTGAGCTAATACAATACTTCACATGTGGGTTTTTTCTTCTGGGAAAAAAAGGTATAGAAATTATATGACTGAGTTTTATGTGGTTTATGTATATACCAGGAATGATATGAATTCTCTTATGGATCTACTTGTTAGCTCCTGCAGTGTTACCCCCACTGTCCAGACTTGCTAAAATCCCTCTGCTCCTTTTGTGGTGCCAGCAACAGTGGACCACTGTTGAAAACTAAGCCAGCTTGCCAAATGAAAAGCACGAGGCTTGTGTGATTCAACCCTGATTTGATCTACATGGGAGACTAAAAATGTGAATACTGCTGTTTGATTTGAGTATGTGATTCAAGATTTAAATGCAAACATAATGGAGTTGATCCACTTCAAAATGCAATATTTGATTCTTTAAGAAAAATGTCCACAAGCTATAATGGGGAAGAATAAAGCCATCTGCTGCCAATGTGGTGAGTAGACTAGGACTGGAGAGCAACAGGTTCAAATTATGGAAACACACCAGGTGACTTTGGACCAGTTTCTCTATCTCAGCCCAACCTCTTTAACAGGGTTGCTATTGGGATAAAATAAATAAGATTCCCATCATCTGCCTTGAGGACTTGGCAGAAAAGTGGGATAGAAATCTAACAAGTAAGTGGATAATTTGAGGTGGGGGCAGAATGGGTTGAGAATAGCAGGACTGGTAGTCCCTTTAGAAAGCATTAAAGCTGCTAAGTTTAAGAGTTCCACCACGATATTTTCAAATGCTCCTTTCCTCTTGCACCTTTTTTCAGGCAGAGATATCAGGCAGAGATAAGGAAAGGTATATATGAAAAGTATAGCACCTCCAAATTGTCTAGCAAGGAATGTAGAGAGAATTTTGTGCAGAACCAATGCAGGAAATTCCCTAAAGGTAAAGGTAAAGGTTCCCGCCGCACATTTGTGCAGTCGTGTCCGACTCTAGGGGCCGGTGCTCATCTCCGTTTGTTAGCCGAAGAGCCAGCGTTGTCCAAAGACGCTTCCACGGTCATGTGGCCGCATGACGCACGCGGAACGCTGTTACCTACCCACCGAAGTGGTACCTTTTCATCTACTTGCATTTGCATGCTTTCGAATTGCTAGGTTGGCAAGAGCTAAAACAAAAATGTTCAACTACTTTTGGAAAAGTAAATTCTTACTATTCTACTTGCTTTTCTGAGGCACCAGGTTTGACATGACATTGACAAATGCCCCCTGACTTGCCCTTGTGGTGCCCCTGATTGAGTATCCAAAGAGCTGGCATGGTTGGTGACAATTTTAATCCCTGCTGGGGAAGGTCTTCCATCCATGGCTTTGATGAGTGCCAGGCAGCCTACAACACATTTGCAAAGCTTGGCCTCTTCTGGTTAGGGTTCAGTTGTGTGAGGATTCTGGCTTACTGGCAGGACACCAGGTTAGGTAGTTTGAAGAAGCCACCAAAAAGGCTGGCACTTTGAAATACAATGCCCCTGAGATAGGCCACAATGGAAGTACCTGACGCAGAGGAAGGGGCATTTGGCGCCCTGCCATACTTCTTTCCTTAAAAGTCTAAAGTTTAGATTGACTGAATGCTAGCTTGATATCCATTCACTTATTATTGAAATACTTAAACCTTTCATGCAGAATTTAAAACTGTTTGATCCAGTGAGTGCATACTGAATTTGACCCAAGATTGACTCACAGCTAAGCTGAATTTCCAATACCATTGACAGAACCAGCACAGAAGCGTACCAGCCCGTCATCACAAGAGACCAGCCGCATTAAGGAAGCAAGGGGCTTAGAAAGGGAATGAGGTCCAAGGCAGTATTTGTGTTGCACTCCGAAGAGAGACAGACTTTTTCTGACAGGGAGAGAGTTTGTTGATGCAAAGACATTGTATTGCCTGTAACTCCGGAACAGCAGAAGAGACACTGAACCTGCAAAGTAGCCCACAAAACTGTAAAGCTCTTTGCAATTACCTGATTGGATTTGCTACCTTAACGCAGGACTCTGCTTCCATTTACAGATCCTCTTCAGTGGGGCATTTCAATCAAAGCTTTGTTAACTCAAAGCAGCACTTTGAAGCTCTACCTAGACTTAAAAAGCAGAGAGCTACTAGCTTCAAGAATGGGCAGTGCATAAGATGGGAATAGTTGAGATGATAGAGACAGAGACAGAGACAGAGACAGAGACAGAGACAGAGACAGAGACAGAGACAGAGACAGAGACAGAGACAGAGACAGAGACAGAGACAGAGACAGAGAGAGAGAAGGATAGAGAGAAGGATAGAGAGAAGGATTGGTGAGTTGGAGTGGGGGACATGTCATGAAAGAGGTGTTTTCTTGCTTAATTTTGTAGATGTGCTTTTTTCACAGCTATACATTTTACTGTATTTATGGTTCTCTTTTTTGTTTCCTATACCCAGAAGCCTGAGTAGACAGCTTGATGGGGATATTTACAATGCATTCTTAAGCATGTTTACTCAGAAGTATCACTCATTGTGTTCAACAGGGGTGTGCAGAGATTCAGATTTGAAGGGCAAAATTGGATTGCATTAGCCTGTCTGGAACACCAACCAAATGCATTATTCACCAAGATCATGAGTGAGCTGTGGAGGGCAGTTGTAGAGCTCAGGAAAAGTTGTAGCTGCTTTAAGGAATTCCCAACAAGTGTGTGAAGTTTGTGTCCACAGCCACTCTGAATCATGTTTTGCCCTTTATATCCAGATCTCTGCACAGCTATATTCAAGAGCGCTCATGGTCATGCTATACCCCAGCTTGCTTAACAATGATTTGCAGTTGTGTTCCAGGACAAGAAGTTCTGGTGAACACTGGAACATTCTCTTTTGTTTTTTACTGGAATGCATAATTTCACTATTCGGGGTGAGATGATAGGTTTCTAAAAGTAAATCTTCCAGAAATGGAAGTGGTTTGTGGAATTCCAGAAGAAAAATGGAACATTCCATTCTTCCCTAGGATGTTGTCTCCTTGGTAGATGAATTATTCACAATTCATTCATTGTTGAATAAGCCATATTTGGTTGGGTCATACATCATGCTAAGCCATTAACTATGGTTTACAAACTACAATACCTGGATTTACACAACATACTAAGCCAAAATCAAACAAAACAAATTATGGTTTTATATGGTATAACTATGGACAGAAGTTCGCAACATTGTTCAGGAGGTGGCAACAAAAAACGTCCCAAAGAAAAAGAAAACAAAGAAGGCAAGATGGCTGTCTGTTGAGACACTGGAAGTAGCCCAAGAAAGAAGGAAAGCAAAAGGCAACAGTGATAGGGGGAGATATGCCCAATTAAATGCAAAATTCCAGAGGTTAGCCAGAAGAGAGAAGGAATTATTTTTAAACAAGCAATGTGCGGAAGTGGAAGAAGACAATAGAATAGGAAGGACAAGAGACCTCTTCCAGAAAATTATAAACATCGGAGGTAAATTCCAGGCAAAAATGGGTATGATCAAAAACAAAGATGGTAAGGACCTAACAGAAGCAGAAGAGATCAAGAAAAGGTGGCAAGAATATATGGAAGATCTGTATAGGAAGGATAATAATATTGGAGATAGCTTTGACGGTGTGGTCAGTGAGTTAGAGCCAGACATCCTGAAGAGTGAGGTTGAATGGGCCTTAAGAAGCATTGCTAATAACAAGGCAGCAGGAGACGACGGTATCCCAGCTGAACTGTTTAAAATCTTGCAAGATGATGCTGTCAAGGTGATGCATGCCATGTGCCAGCAAATTTGGAAAACACAAGAATGGCCATCAGATTGGAAAAAATCAACTTATATCCCCATACCAAAAAAGGGAAGCACTAAAGAATGTTCAAACTATCGAACAGTGGCACTTATTTCACATGCCAGTAAGGTAATGCTCAAGATCTTGCAAGGTAGACTCCAGCAATTCATGGAGCGAGAATTGCCAGATGTACAAGCTGGGTTTAGAAAAGGCAGAGGAACTAGAGACCAAATTGCCAATATCCGCTGGATAATGGAGAAAGCCAGGGAGTTTCAGAAAAACATCTATTTTTGTTTTATTGACTATTCTAAAGCTTTTGACTGTGTGGATCATTACAAATTGTGGCAAGTTCTTGGTGGTATGGGGATACCAAGTCATCTTGTCTGCCTCCTGAGGAATCTGTATAACGACCAAGTAGCAACGGTAAGAACAGAGCACGGAACAACAGACTGGTTTAAGATTGGGAAAGGAGTACGGCAGGGTTGTATACTCTCACCCTACCTATTCAACCTGTACGCAGAACACATCATGCGACGTGCTGGGCTTGAGGAATCCGAGGCTGGAGTTAAAATCGCTGGAAGAAACATTAACAATCAGATATGCAGATGATACCACTTCGATGGCTGAAAGCGAGGAGGAGTTGAGGAGCCTTATGACGAAGGTGAAAGAAGAAAGTGCAAAAGCTGGGTTGCAGTTAAACCTCAAAAAAACCAAGATTATGGCAACCAGCTTGATTGATAACTGGCAAATAGAGGGCGAAAATGTGGAGGCAGTGACAGACTTTGTATTTCTAGGCGTAAAGATTACTGCAGACGCTGACTGCAGCCAGGAAATCAGAAGACATCTACTTTTTGGGAGGAGAGCAATGGCAAATCTCGATAAAATAGTTAAGAGCAGAGACATCACACTGACAACAAAGGTCTGCATAGTTAAAGCAATGGTATTCCCTGTAGTAACCTATGGCTGCGAGAGCTGGACCATAAGGAAGGCTGAGCGAAGGAAGATAGATGCTTTTGAACTGTGGTGTTGGAGGAAAATTCTGAGAGTGCCTTGGACTGCAAGAAGATCAAACCAGTCCATACTCCAGGAAATAAAGCCAGACTGCTCACTTGAGGGAATGATACTAAAAGCAAAACTGAAGTACTTTGGCCACATAATGAGAAGACAGGATACCCTGGAGAAGATGCTGATGCCAGGGAAAGTGGAAGGCAAAAGGAAGAGGGGCCGACCAAGGGCAAGATGGATGGATGATATTCTGGAGGTGACGGACTCAACCATGGGGGAGCTGGGGATGGTGACGGCCGACAGGAAGCTCTGGCGTGGGCTGGTCCATGAAGTCATGAAGAGTCAGAAGCGACTGAACGAATAAACAACAACAACATGGTATAACACCTTGCTATTAGTTGTGTATAGGATTTCAGCCTTTGGATGTTTCCACATGTGAGAGATTGTGGGCAGAAACCTATAAACCAAACTGGGCAATCCATGTCTCTAAAATGATGCCACCAAAATTGATGACAACATGATTAAATTTCACCAATGCAATTGAGAATCATTGGGGAGGGGATTTAAATAATGGTTATGGTAATATTTTACCTCTCAGAGCCATCCAATTCCAATTCCCAGCCTTAAACCCCTCCACCCACCCATGTCACCGGACAGCTTCCTCTTGTCCTCTGATAAGTGGGGATGATGAGCTGTAGTTTTCAGCCCCTCTGAAGATGCCCGCTGCTGCTCTATACGTTTTCCTAAAATATAATACATATGGGTGGAATTTGCTCAGCTTTCCATTCATAAAATCATATTTTAATGCTACTCATGCTGTCACATGACATTTAAGGAATATTTGTAATAAAGATTGTGCTTACCCCGCTACTTGTCTCTTTCCCCTTCTGGTTCACTACGGAGACCAAATGTGGTCTTATGTCACTAGACCTTTCTGGTCACCAGACTGTAGAAAACTGCTCTTCAGATGTGAGTCTGTTTCCCAAGGAGAGGGTGCTAACAAGTTGACAAACGAGGGTACAAAATATATTAGCCTCTCCAGAATGTTAACTAACACACATAGGAAGCTCACATATGGCTGAGCCGGTCCCAGTTTGTTCGTCATGTGTATTGCAGCACAACATTGATAGCTGCATATAATAATAAACTTGCAAATTTCTTCTTTTCTCCTTTTAATATAAATGCAGTCTGAAGGGGAAACGTAAGACAGCTTTCCCCAAATATGTTGGACTGTAACTCTCATTCTGCACCAGCTGGAGGGTGTTACTATGGGGAAGATTGGTGTGAGGCATGATGCTACTCCAGAGTTGTGGAAAATTCAAAATGATATGTATTATACATTTAGACTGCCAAATAACCAAAGATCTTTAGGCAATGTACAGGTAACTACAAAACAGTAAACGGTGATAAAAAAAACAACATATATAACAAAAGGAAGATAAAACCAGCAACAAGGCATAAAAGCAATGCAACACATAAAAGCAAAGAAAGGACTTAACTGATGTATGAATGCAGAATATTTATAAAATCTATTACTAGAACAAGACTTTTATTAGATCAGCATAAATATATAGCATATTGTCTTGTACCCGAGCTGTTACAATAGATTAGTGCCTATGTATGGAATTTGGAAGTCCCTGATTTGAATCTCACCTCTGCCAGGAACTCCCTAGATAGATGTGCTGCTACTGTTTGGGAGTGATCCGAGTTATAGTCTATACATCTAGAAATCTTGTAAAATTACATTCTGGAACCGTTTCCTTTAGCAATGTTGGCTGGACATTCTGAGCGCTGAGGTTCCAGCATATCTGGACGATACTAAATGTTTCCACGGTGGAACCCCGTTAATCACTGAAAAAAATTAGCAACAATAAGAAGAGTGACTAAATGTCCTGGACGAATCGAGAGCACTGAAGTTTGCTTGTTCTCCGGCCTTGAACGATCGACAGCCACCTTACCTTTCCCCACCACCACCACCACCAATACACCCGCTCCCTCAGCTCCTCAACACTTACCATTTGAGGGAAAGAAAGAATACAGCCTCGGCACTTTACTCGAGTTTCCAAAGCTACCGCGGGGGATTTGTCGGGCAGCGTGCGCGGGGAGTCTGCGAAGATCCTGGAGAAAGGATCTTCGGCTCTCGCTTCTCACAATCGGCGGCGCTTTTTGTTTTTCTCTTTCACATCCCTTCGGTATTCCGAACCGACGGGATGGGGGAAAGCTGGAGACGGGCTGTGGGAGGCCAAAAGTGGCCAAACCTGTTTCGTTCGCTGGGACTCGCCGTTCTGGAGCGGCAAGAAGGAAGCCGCACTTCTTAACACACGCGCGGCTCCAGGTTGGGTTTGCCAAGAACCGAGGAAAGGCTGGGAAGGGAAGCTCTGGAACTGTCCGCAGCTTGTGGTGCTGAAGCTGCGCGCTCGCCCGCTTTACCCTGAGAAGCGAACATAGAGGCCGATCAATCTCCTCCCCCCGCCGCCTACTTGACAGGAATTTAAATGATCTCCCCCTTTCTCCTCCCATTTCATCTCCTTGCACTCGAACTCATTCTGCCCACCTTGGAGAAAAAGTCACAATGTACGGGGCAGTGACGCTTCCAAGGAAGATAGTCCTTGTAATCTGTTATGATCACTTCTTCCTAACATTTTCCCTAGGCAGCCTTATCTAGCCTGGTGCCCTCAAGACAAACTGATCCATAATTTCTGCCATCCCATCACGGTGCTGTTGGCTATTAATGATGGGGGCTGCAGTCCAATATGTCTGGAAGACATCAGATTGAGGAAAGCTGCTTTATATCATGCTAGTATCTTACAGATACCATTCTCTCCCTATGAACAACCTCTGTGGATTTAGTTTTTATAGCAATAATTCGTGGCAAAACTTTAAAGGTATAATTCATTTATAAACCATCAATTTTAAAGCCCTACTGATTTCTGATATATTAAAATACAAGTGACTACCTCCCAACATCATTTTTCATTGCCAAATAAGCCCTCAGCCATTATTAAAGAATTTAGCAAGCTTCTAGAAAAATGAAAAGAGAAAATACTTTGTCATTGTAAAACAATCAAAAGAAATTATTTTCTATGTAAGCTTGAAGTCTGGATTTGATAGACAGATGGAATAGATAAGTGGATTTTAAAGGTCTTTGTTGGTGAATCATAAGCCATGTTGAAGCATAAATAATTAGATTGCTATTGAAGTTTGCATCCACCAATATTTAGCATTCACTAGATTATCTAAAGACCACCAGTACTTTTTACCATTATGAGTTTTCTGGTACTTTCTTCAAAATCAGTTTCAGAGGTTTTGCTTGTATGCCCACCATCAAGATCATTTAGACTGGAAAACATGAGATACATGCTATTTTTATTATCTGATGTTGTTGCTAGTTTATTGTAATGTGTACTGTTGGTTTTACAATTTACATAGGTTGAGATGTATGCCACTCAGCATTGGCTTTGATGCTTATAAGCCCAGTAAAAATATTTAATACATTAATAAATGAATAAATTTTAGTTGTGGTCTCATGGTTATGAAACACCATTCCAAACAATATATGCTTAACACTTACCATATCACAGTTTTTCAAAGTCTACTTGTCTTTTGGAGGGGGGTATATACCACTTTGTGATGACATGGCTCCAAAAGCAGCCTATAGATTCATTAAATTTATGGATGGATCAGATGGATTAAATTGATGGATCTTTCAAACCCCTGTTCCCTTGTTTTATTATTACCTAATCTGTCCATCAAATCTAGACATGGACGTATAGGGATATATATCAATCTCTGTGTTTCAAGAGACACATACTACTGCCATCAATTGGAAATAGTGAACTTTCACCATTCCCTTTGTCTTGTGTATCAGCACAATGTCATCCACCCATGTTAACATGGAAATTCACCTCCATCTTCTATCACTCTGATGTGTTCTCCCTAGGTGGCTAAGCAGTGGGTCTTCTAACCCTTCAGGGAAAACCATGGAATGAACAATATTTTAGGGACAGAAGCTAATTGTCTTATCCTATGGTCCAGCAACTTGGCTATCCTGTCTACAGTTTATGAGAGTTGTAATTAGAAAATCTAGGAAACGTAAGATTGCCTAGCCTTGCCAAAGCCAACCATGTCTTTTCTCATTTATTTCCTTGCCTATTAAGCAACTTATACTCCATTTCCTCCACTCTGATAGTGGCACTCAGAGCATCTTGCAGAACATACTGTATAATTAAAAACAAATGCAAATATTAATAGCACCCAAAGTGAGCACCTCCAGGGCTGCAACTGGGGGGGGGCAAGCGGGGCATGTGCCCCGGGCGCCGTGCTGGGGGGGGGCACGCCAAAATGACAAAATAGTATTTGTATACTGAATGTTTCCTGGGGGGGCACAGAATCCATGTTTGCCCCGGGTGACACAGACCCTAGTTGCCCTTCTGAGCACCTCTCCAGCAAACCACTTTAATGTGGGATTTGATCAAAGCAAAACAATTATTTCCCATTATTTTGAAATTATATTTCTGATGATGGAGCCTTTTTTGCAATCACATTGCTGACTCATATTCAGTTTGTATTCCATTACTACTTCATTTTTTTCACAAGTACTACTGCCAAGCCAGCTATTCCCCATCCTTTATCTTCCCATCTGATTTCTGTTTGCTTTTGCCTTAGTTAAATTCCATTTTTCTATTTTCAGTGCATTTCTCTAATTTATCGAGTAATAAGGTATTCTCTGTCCATATTCCTATCAACCTCATGCTTCAGTCTTGCCCCTTCACCCTACTTTTCACAATTTATTGGAATGGGGTTTTTTTCAGTTGTGCTTTTAGTATCTTCTTCTTTAGGAATTCCCACTCATTTTGAGTTCTTTTTTCCATTAGCTTCTCCAATCATGGCCTCCTATTTGTAATTACTCTGAGTTTATTAGAATCAGCTTTCTTGAAGTCTAAGATATACATTCAACCACCCTGAACTGTAAGTCCCTTTAATGATATAAAGTTCATTTCCTCCTCCTCCTCCTCCTCCTCCTCCTCCTCCTCCTCCTCCTCCTCCTCCTCCTCCTCCTCCTCCTCCTGCGTGTGTATGTCTATGTGTGTGCACCTTTCAGTCAGTGTTGACTCCTGGTGTATTGCTTGGAGAAGTCCCTGCAGTTTTCTTGGCAAGACTTTCTGAAATGGTTTGCCATTGCCTTTTTTCTAGGGCCGAGAGAGAGTGACTGGCCCAAAGTCACCCAGTGTCAGCCCTTCAAGTTAGTCCAGGCAGGAAACCAAAACCGTGAGTACTAATACTATCTTTATGGTAAGGTTACAGTAACAGAATCTTGCAAATCTGAAAGCACTTCCCCCCCCCACTTCCCCCCTCCCCTGCCTTTACTTTCCAGAGAACTCAGGAGGGTCTCTCCTGAGACATTTTTTCCACCCCATCTCTCTTTTGGACTCAGATTTCTCTTATTAGACCATTTTCTAGGCCGTGGCTCTTCTTCCTGTCTCCAAAGGTTATTCTCACAGCCCATTACACCCAGCTGGCTTCATGCCTAAGGCAAGACTAGAATTCATGGTCTTTCAGTTTCTAGTCCAATGCTTTTAACCACTACACCAAATTGGCTCTCATTGCCTATTACTTCCCCAAATATTCCAGATACTTCCACTTCTTGATTCAGTCCTTGTGGAGCAATGCATCATTCAAGTAACTCAGACTATGGTCCCAGAAACCAGATCACTCCTGCCAACACCATTTTCATAACCAATCATTCACGTGCAATAGTCTTATTTCTCTTTCTGGTCTTCTTCTAAGGATTGAAAGGATGAACAAGAAGGCCATGTGAGTCCACAGGGTCTTGAATTTTCTTCCTAGGTTGTCAAAGTCGATGGTCATGTGGTTGTAGCTGCTCTTTGCAATATAATTTGTCATAGATTAGCAGGAAAAGATAATTGTCAGTTGACTTGATAAGTCCTGGAAATTATTTTGTCACATCTTTGCTCTCTGCTTCTGGCAGACATCACACTTATATCAGCCCAAACCAGTGAAGCTGATTGGTGCACATTTGCTTCAGTTTCTCATAGTGGTGTGTCACCTACTAGCAGACATCTTCTCTTTCTCATCCTGCAGGGCTTAGTTGCATCCACTCTGACTTTCAAGAATCCACTACCCTATATTCTATTGATTAGCACCTGTTTTTCTTCTGAGCTCTCACAGCTTATTTTTTTCTGTGAGGACCTGAAAGCTGTTTCTGAGTTTCAGCAGTGTAGAATAACCACTATGTCTCTTGCTTTTAGTTGTTGGTCTTATCCATTGAGCTTACTCATGAATTTGATTATCCTTCTTATGTAAAATTGTTTTCTTAATTTATTTTATTTGAGTTTATAAGCTACCCAACTCCAACGGATTTGGGCGGCACCAAGGGTTTCTTTAATCAGCTCTGTTGTATGTCTATGAAGGTTCTCAGTCATCCAGGTGGAATTGTCTGTAGCTTGAATCATGTCAACTGGATTTCTATTTTCTCTGTGGAAACGTTTCGCTCCTTATCCAAGGAGCTTCTTCAGTCTGAGGAAAGTTAGTAAGGGAATCCTTAAATATGTTTCTAGGTGGCTGTGTGACCTTACACCTGGGGCTAGGTCATGGTTATATTGAGATGTTATTTTTAAGTCCTTTTATCATCTAAAGGAGGATCGTTAAGATCACCATGCTGCTGTTGAGCTTGTGAAATGGTCTTAATCTTCCTAGGCACAGAAGACAAAGCAGGGAGGAAGATGGGGGAGAGGTTGTGCCTGAGGCCCCCACCTCTATTCAAGGAAGGATTTTCCAAGTTGGCATAAATGGATTCCTTGACCCCTCTCTCAAAAGGAATCCATTTATGCCAACTTGGAAAATCCTTCCTTGAATAGAGGTGGGGGCCTCAGGCACAACCTCTCCCCCATCTTCCTCCCTGCTTTGTCTTCTGTGCCTAGGAAGATTAAGACCATTTCACAAGCTCAACAGCAGCATGGTGATCTTAACGATCCTCCTTTAGATGATAAAAGGACTTAAAAATAACATCTCAATATAACCATGACCTAGCCCCAGGTGTAAGGTCACACAGCTACCTAGAAACATATTTAGGATTCCCTTACCAACTTTGCTCAGACTGAAGAAGCTCCTTGGATAAGGAGCGAAACGTTTCCACTGAGAAAATAGAAATCCAGTTGACATGATTCAAGCTACAGACAGCTCTGTTGTAGTTCTTCCTCTATTTCATCTGATAAATCTTGATGCTTTCTCATTTGGTGAAGCTTCTCATAGCCCCACCCACTTCTTTTACGTGGGTTGTCGATTTGATTTGATTTGATTAATTTAATTTAATTTATTTATTTTTTATTTTATTATTTCAATTTTTGCGGTGTGGCCCAGCATCTCATATAAAGGCCCAAAAAGATTGTATGCCATTCCTTTAGACCTCCTTTAATCCCAAATTCCTAATTTGTTTTATCTTCATTTAGCAAACTGCTTCTTTTGACTCATCCTTGAGCATTTCTACTGCTCAAAACAGTAGATCCTACACATCCCAGACTATTGCTTAATACAGTATGCTATATCAAAATTCAGTTATAATGACTCAGTGGGAATTGCATTAATAATTATTACCCATAATTGATAATATTATCACCCTGAGGTGAGGATGGACCTGTCAGTCCCAGAATCCGATACTCCAATACTCCCCATTCCCACCATATTTGACATAACAAGAGCCATTTTTTATAAAAAGGCAAAAACAAAACTAGGTCTTTCTAGTGTATCTGCCCCTGTGATAATTAAATCAAATCTTGCACATTTTTTAAAATACAGAGCAGTTGTCTGACTTCCTTTGAGTGAGTAAGTAAGTAAGTAAATCTGTGCCTAACCAATATGACTCACCCTGCCTTAGGTTTTTGCCAAAGTCAGAACACAACTCTAGTAAACAATTCAGCAGTGGAGCAGTTCTTTGATTGTATTATCTGTAAATCAATGGCATATGGTAGTTTCTTCTGCATTCAGAGGAAAATTGGTTGTTCAGTGGAAATGTGTTCAACTATAATGGAAGCTTAGGTATCGTTTGTTTTTATTTTAAGGAGCCTTGGCTTTAATACACTGACTTGCAAGCTTCTTAGATGTAAATACATCCTTTTATGCTTTTTTTTCTTGTTTCCTTTTGCAGAATGTTGGACAAAAGAGGTACTGAGTCTGGGTTTGCATATATTGCATATGTTCTGGTATTATTCAAATACGTGATTAGAGCTGTTAGTATCTAGACTCTGCAGTCCATACAAACACTTCCTGTCCATGCCCATTTCTACAGAAGGATGCAAGAAGGATGCTGACCAAGATTCCCCAGTACACTCACATTCAGATGTAATACCACTGTGGAAATAATACAGAATCCATAGGATGCCAAGATCATTCAGGAAGCATTTCTTACCTTTGGCCTTTGGCCACAATCCACTGAGATGGCAAAGGAGTGGGACTTAGCAGCTGAAATATCTCATTCTGTAACAGAAGCAAGTCTTCTCCAGCTGGAATATGGGATAACAGCTATAATAATACTCAGACTCAACTGTGTCTGAGTTCTTATACTCAGCAATAAAGCCTGGATTATATTAGCCCATGCCCAGGATCAAAGTCTTATTTACTTAAAAAAGGTAAAGGTACCCCCCGCACATTTGTGCAGTCGTGTCCGACTCTAGGGGCTGGTGCTCATCTCCGTTTGTTAGCCGAAGAGCCAGCATTGTCCGAAGATGCTTCCACGGTCATGTGGCCGCATGATGTGCGCGGAACGCTGTTACCTTCCCGCCGAAGTGGTACCTATTAATCTACTTGCATTTGCATGCTTTCGAATTGCTAGGTTGGCAAGAGCTGGAGCTAGTGTGGGAGCTCACTCCGCACGCAGGGCTAGGGATTCAAACCTCCGAACTTGCGATCTTCCAATCGACAAGCCTGGCATCTTACCCGCTGAGCCACCACGCCCCCTCATTATTTATTTACTCATTTACTCATTTACATATTTACTCATTATTTACTTACTTGTTTGTTATGTCTTAAGGGGCGTGGTGGCTCAGCGGGTAAGACGCCAGGCTTGTCGATCGGAAGGTCAAAAGTTCGGAGGTTCAAATCCCTAGCCCTGCGTGCGGAGTGAGCTCCCACACTCGCTCCAGCTCTTGCCAACCTAGCAATTCGAAAGCATGCAAATGCAAGTAGATGAATAGGTACCACTTTGGTGGGAAGGTAACAGCGTTCCATGCGTGTCATGCCGGCCACATGACCGTAGAAGTGTCTTCAGACAATGCTGGCTCTTTGGCTAACAAACGGAGATGAGCACCGGCCCCTAGAGTCGGACACGACTGCACAAATGTGCGGGGGAAACCTTTACCTTTACTTTTTTGTTATGTCTTGCCTTTCCTCCAGGATCTGGATGCAGCATACATAATGCTCTCTCCTCCCCTTTTTCCTCAGACCAATAACCCTGTGAGGTAGGTTGGGCTGAGAGAGTGTGATTGGCCCAAAGTCAACCAGTGAGCTTCCATGACTGAGGGTGGACTTCAACCAGGGTCTTGTTGATGCTCGCCCAATACCTTAACTCAATTTGCACACAGTAGTCTTGAGCACAGGACGATTGTGAAAAGTAAATTGAAAGAAAAAATGCTCCGAATAACTCAGGAAATAAAGCTTAGAAGAGCATACTTGAAAATCATATCCATTTAGAGGAGATCATACCTAGGGAAATATTTGGTTGTATTCCCAATGTGTCACAGAGCAACAGAGATTGTAAATGGTTCATTGCCATCTCTGAGATGGCAACAGCACAGTCCAACCCAAGTTTTAGTTTCAATAGAATTGCAAAACAGTTTGAACCAATCCAAGAGAGGAAAGGCAAAGAGAAGTTTGAAAAATGCCTTCCTTTCAGTGAAATTTAACTGGAAAATTCTTACTTAACTGCAGGAAGCAATGCAGGGTAGAACAACAGGCATGTGGGAATCCATGCTTGTATTTCTTTCTGCCTATTTTTAAATATGAAAATGAAATTAGTCAAGAGTGGAATGCACTTTTCAATTAAATATGTAATTTGCACAGCTTTTAGATGCTGATGATTTCTATGGCAATTCATATTCTTTAAAAGCAATCAGCATTCCCTATCCCCATTTTCATTAAATAGCATCTTAGGAGGAAATTACGGCTTTCTTTTCATGCCACTTAT
Source organism: Charina bottae (assembly GCA_023362775.1). NCBI lineage: Eukaryota > Metazoa > Chordata > Lepidosauria > Squamata > Charinaidae > Charina > Charina bottae. The sequence goes on from JALMGJ010000001.1 coordinate 141,085,964, forward strand.
AAAATGTCTATCTTTATCACTTGTGTTTCTTTTTGTTAAAAACATAGGCTTCGTTCATTTAACACAATTTGTGTGTGTGTGTGTGTGTGTGTGTGTATTGAAGAGAATATTTATTTTTCAAAATGACTTCTTTTCAGAGTTATTTACTATTGAGTTGCTACTAAAATATTTCATTTCTAATAAAAAATGCTAACTCTTCTTTTCTAACAGAATGGGTGTTAAGGAGCATTTTTTTTTGCTTTGGACTATATCTGGAGAAATATTTATTTTTCTCTTTAGGATAGAAGCCATTACAGGTAGTCCTTGACTTACAACAACCATTGGGACCAGAATTTCCATCGCTATGCGATGCGGTCGTAAAGTGCGACCACATCGCTTGGCACTGGTAATCCCTGCAGTCCTGGTTGCCATTGTTAACTGAATCCCACAGTCGTTACGTGAGGCAACTTCCTGCTGGCTTCCCACAACCAAGTCAGTGGGGAAGCTGGCAGGAAGTCCCAGGTGGCTTGCAGGCGGGCTGGCAGGCAGGTGGATGCTGGCAGGTGGGGAAAGCTGTGAGGGGTGCGTAAGGGTGTGAGGGAGGTGCAGCAAGGGTCAGGGAGGATGTGCAAGGGTGCAAGGGAGGCACAGCGAGGTTTGGGGAAGGTGGCAGGGGTGTGCAAGTGGCCGGCACAGCACGAGTGCAGAGGAGCTGGGGGAGGGTGCATGGGTGGAGAGACTTAGACTTACCCAAACAACATGCGACCTTCCCTGCCCGCTTCCCCATTGACTTTCTGGGGAAGCCGGTAGGGAAGATCGCAAATGGCAATCATGCAGTCGTAGGGCGCTGCAACCAGTCATAAGTGCAAGCCAGTTGCCAAGCATCCAGATTGCAATCACATGACCGCAGGGTGCTCGGTTGGCTGGAACTCCAAGGACCAGTTGAAACCACCATTCGTTCAACATCGTTGTAACTTCGAGCGGTCACTGAACAAATTGTTGTAAGTCGAGGACTACCTGTATGGCAAATATGAGAGAAAGGAACAGGTGGCAGAAGTGGTGGTGGTGGTGATAGTGATTATGATGATAGCAGCTACAAGTTACTTGGATTGATCTTGACCTGTTGGAAACAGGCTGGATTACTTATACAGTAGATGGGCAATCATCTTTAATTAACCATCATTTGGCAAGACAGACAAATAAATTCTAATTGATAACAGGCAGTAACTGTCCTGACTTCGAGTGAAGGAACATGCTGAGACTTGGTGTAAAAGCTCTAGTGTTTTATTGTTCTACTCTGCTAGACAGAATCCAGCTAAATTAAAATGAATTAGCGATGCTCAGAGAAAAGGCCCAAGAAACTAGGGCGGGGCCTTCTTTAGCCTCTTGGGAGGAATGCAAAGCAATTCAGTACTGCGCATGCGTTTATACCCCTGACAGTAACTGTTTATATGTTCTTTCCTGACTTTTTTTTATTATAGTGCATCTCATGTCGCTAGTTACTGCTCCAGGACGAGAGGGATCCTGGTCTCCTAGAACCCCGGTTTTCTATCTTTCTCCCGCCCCACTGTGTTGATTGGGGGTTTATGGTGAGAATTTTGTGGGTTCCTCGGCTTTTTTGAGAGCTTGTAGTCGAGTAAGGAGACGGTTGGACTCTCTCTGGAGGGAACGGCAGAGCGAGCAGCTGAGTGGCGAAGCACAGCTGAGTGGCGGAGTACAGCTGATCGGCGGAGCACAGCTGAGTGGCGGAATACAGAGATGGTGGCTATTGAGCCTGGCGGATCCAGACAGACCTCCTGCACCCGATGGTGATCCCGAACGGACCTCTGCTATTGCCTACTATTACCTATTATTACCTGGGAATTGGCTGGCCTCTTTGGAGAAACGAGAGAGTGTGGGCAGCGGCAGAGTGTCGTGAAGCATTGACGACAAGGGCGGAGCCCAGCAGCAGTACTCTATGTAGCAGATGGTAGTAACAGTCAGCAGAAAACTCTATGTTTCTTGGGGTTTTTTGCTGTGGACCTGGGTGGATCCCCTGCAGATAGAGGTGGCTCTCCGGTAAATTTACTGCTTCTTTGGAGTTGTTGGACCCCCCCGGAAGAGTGGCGGTGGGGGGGGGGGTTGACGGCACAACATTGCAACATCGTGATGTCAGCTTTGGAAACTTCGGAGTGCAGAGGGCCTGAATAATAACAGTGTATTCTGTGTGTTTGTTCCTTTTGACTATGCTGTGGACCTGTAAGATCTTAGCAGACGCTAGTGGACCCCCTACAGTTCTGGTGGGGTCCTCCAAGACTTTTATCATCTTAAATAATCCCAAGACTTTTATCATCTTTAAATAATCCCAGAGTCAACAAGAGGATTATGAAGAAGGAGCTTTGGTTTGGATGACGTCTCCTATTCTCCCCCATTTGTTAGAGGTGGCAGAGACCTGGAGTCCCCCTGGTATGAGAGTGGTATCCCTCCTGGGTGTCAGAGACCCTGGAGGAGGCCAGAGTTGTGTGATTGTATATTAGAGTGCCCGCCCCTGAGTGAGAGACAGGTGGTGGGCAGGAGTGGATGGTGCCCCTTCGACCAGTGAGAGAAGCTGAAGGGGCGCGTAGTGAGTGTGGAGTGAGTGGTTAGGGGGTGGTTGGGTTCTACTGGCGCCGAAAGCATATGCTGGTACGCTGGTGACCCTACTGCCCCTGAGGTTGACTGAGTTAGGAAGACGTGTGCATGGGAGAGGGGCCCCCTGTTTCAATCTAGGGTTTTTGGAGGTCCGGTGGTGGAGGCAACTGGGCCTCGTAACTCTAGGGGCTCTGGGGCGGATTGTCCTATTGAAGTGGTGACGGGTCGGGGATGTTATGGCGGGAACCGGAGGGCAGGCCATCGTTGGGGAAGACACCCCCGGTGTTTATTACCGGTGGTGCGTTCCGGCCCTCCGGGTTCAAACCTAGGCCCTGGTCAGCGGATCCTCGAGTGCCCTGATCTCCGGCTGTTGATGCTTAATGCCAGGGCGGTTAATAACAAGGGCCCCCTCATATGTGATTTGATCGCGGAGGAGGGGGCTGACCTGGCATGTATTACCGAGACCTGGCTGGGCCCTGGAGGAGGGGTTGCCCTCTCAGAGATCTGCCCGGCCGGGTTTCAGGTATGGCACCAGCCGAGACAGTGGGGTAGGGGAGGCGGGGTGGCAGTTATCATCCAAGAGTCTATAGTGGCCTTCAGGGGCACGGCTCCACAGGTGGCCGGATGTGAGACTCTGTTTTTCAAGTTAGGTTCCCGAGAGCAGTTGGGAGTGTTGCTGCTGTACCAGCCTCCCTGCTGCGTAGCAACCTCCCTGCCCGAGCTGCTGGAGGCTGTTTCGGGGTTGGCAGTGGAATTCCCCAGACTTATGGTTCTGGGGGATTTCAATCTGCCGTCCCTGGGACGTGCCTCAGAGACAGCTTGGGAGTTCATGGCTACCATGGCAGCCATGGGCCTGGTCCAGATTATTCTGGACCCGACTCGAGACAGTGGCCTCACTCCGGACTTGGTTTTCTTGTCGGAGCAATGGCAAGGTGATCTGGGGGGAGAGTTGCATCTTTCCCCGTTGTCATGGTCAGATCATGCCCTGGTGACCCTGCGATTCTCATATGCTGCCCCACTCTGCAGGGAGGCTGGACCCATTCGTTTGGTCCGCCCCCGGCAACTAATGGACCCGATAGGGTTTCAGAGGGAGCTGGGGGTTATATCCAAGGATCTAATGCATGGTCCAGCGGAGGTCCTGGCCGCAGCCTGGAATAAGAAAGCAGCCAGGGCCTTGGACAGGATCGCGCCTATGCGACCTCTCTTGTCCCATCCGACCCGATATTCCCTGTGGTATACAGAGGGATTGAGGGTACTGAAGAGGGTTAAGAGATGTCTAGAGCGCCGCTGGAGAAAAACAAAGACCGAATCAGACCGAACACAAGCTAGAGCCGCAGTTAAGGCCTACCTTGTGGCGGTAAGAGCGGCGAAACGTCAATATTTCTCCGCTCTTATTGCATCCGCAGAATGCCGCCCGATGGCCCTGTTTAGGATTACTCGATCTCTCCTAGGTAAGGTGGCCCCGGTGACCCACCTGCAGGGCCGTGCGGAGGAATTTTCGGAGCATCTGATGGATAAAATTGCTCGGATTCGTTCTAAGTTGGACTCCAAGCGTGATGCATGGTCTGGGGAGATGCCGAGGGAGCATCCATGCCCGGTTATCTGGGAACAGTTTGATCCTGTTGGGCCTGAGGAAGTGGACAGGATCCTCCGGACTGTAAGGGCCACTACTTGTCATCTTGACCCATACCCCTCCTGGCTGGTGAAAGCAGCCAGTGAGGTGACATGTGGCTGGGTCCATGCGATGGTCCTTACATCCTTGGGAGAGGGAGTGTTTCCGGCGGCTTTTAAGGAGGCGCTGGTACACCCCCTCCTCAAGAAGCCATCGCTGGACCCTACAGTGTTGGATAACTTTTGTCCTGTCTCCCACCTCCCCTTTTTGGGGAAGGTGGTTGAGAAAGTGATGGCATTACAGCTCCAGAGGATTCTGGATGATACGGATTATCTAGACCCATTTCAGTCAGGATTCAGGCCGGGATATGGGGTAGAAACTGCATTGGTCACACTTACTGATGATCTCTGGTGAGCGTGGGATGGAGGCAGTGCATCCATCCTGGCTCTTCTTGACCTCTCAGCGGCTTTCGATACCATCGACCATGGTATCCTTTTGGGACGGCTTAGGGGGTTGGGGGTGGGCGGCGTGGTTTTACGCTGGTTCACCTCCTTCCTCCAGGGCCGATCCCAATCGGTGGTAGTAGGAGATGAGAGGTCCGACCCTCGGCCCCTACTTTGTGGGGTGCCGCAGGGTTCGGTTCTCTCCCCTCTCCTATTTAATATCTACAAGAAACCACTGGGTGAGATCATCCACCAACACGGGATGAGGTATCATCAACATGCTGATGATATTCAACTATATATCTCCATCCCGGGTGAGTTAAGTGATGCAGTGGCTGCCTTTTCTCAGTGTCTGAAGGCTGTGGGGGCCTGGATGGGGAACAACAGGCTGCAGCTGAACCCTGGTAAGATGGAGTGGCTGTGGATTGATGGTGCCTCGAGATCCAGGGAGTTGTCATCTTTAGATCTGAACGGGGTGGCACTACCCCGTTCAGACAAAGTACGGAACCTGGGTGTCCTTCTGGACTCACGACTCCTGCTTGAAGAGCAGGTGGCAGCCGTGGCCCGAAGGGCATTTGTACAACTTCGAGTTGTGTGCCAGCTACGCCCTTTCCTGGACCGAGACGCCCTCCGTACAGTCACTCATGCCCTGGTCATCTCCCATATAGACTATTGCAATGCGCTCTACATGGGGCTACCCTTGAAGAGTATCCGGAAGCTTCAACTGGTCCAGAATGCAGCTGCGCGCACAGTTATGGGTGCCCCAAAGTCGGCACATGTGACACCTCTGCTGCGCGAGCTGCATTGGTTACCGGTTTGCTTCCGGGTCCAATTCAAGGTATTGGTTGTCACCTTTAAAGCCCTACATGGCATGGGACCAGGTTACCTAAAGGACCGCCTCATCCCCAGACCATCGACCTGCTACACCCGGCTATGCAGAGAGGGCTTGCTTCAGACCCCGTCTATAAGAGAATTCCACCTGACGGGGTCCAGGAGGCGGGCCTTCTCGGCAGTGGCACCCGCCCTCTGGAATATTCTGCGCCTGGAGGTGAGGCAAGCCCCCACACTTATGACCCTCCGGAAACAACTGAAGACCTGGCTCTGCCACCTCGCTTGGGATGGGGGGAGTAATAGCTCCTCATGGGGATGGCTTGCGCCATAGAGTTCTTTTAAAACCTAATATCAGAGCCTCTTGGGTCTTATATATTTAATTAATTTATGTATTGTGTTTTATAAATTTTTATATGTTTTAATTGCTGGCTTTGTGTAAACCGCCCAGAGTCCCCTCCGGAAATGGGGGGGAGATGGGCGATGATATAAGTTAGAAATATAAATGTAAATAAATAAATAAAAATTGAATTATTGATTCATAGAATCAATAGAAAACAAATCTTAATTGAATCAACCCTTTGCTATGCAGAACAGCATGAGAGATGACCCATCTGTTCCCAGTTCTTCTCAGAGGAAGAGTCTTCTTTTGTTGTTGTTATTAATAGTTGCCTTACTTTTTAAACTCTTGGGGCACCTAGGTTACACCTGAGTCTCAGATGCATGCATAAAGCATGGAACTAAAATATGGAATTAATTTATCCTCCAAATAAGTTACCTTTAAAATTAGTGGATTGTTTTAGATTCACTGAGAATATAATTGAAGCAGATGAGTTTTTTCCTTTACTTGCATTTGAGCTGGATCATCCTAAATTCTTAAGATCTAAAGGTGTTGGTTATCACCTTTAAAGCCCTACATGGCATGGGGCCAGGTTACCTGAGGGACCGTCTCATCCCCATAACATCTATCCACCGCACCCGGTCACGCCGAGAGGGCATGCTACAGACCCCGTCGACAAGGGAATTTCATCTGGTGGGGTCCAGGAGGCGAGCCTTCTCTGCAGTGGCACCCGTGTTGTGGAATATTCTGCCCCCAGAGGTGAGGCTGGCCCCTGCGCTCCCGGTCTTCTGGAAGGATCTAAAGACCTGGCTCTGCCGCCTTGCTTGGGAGGGGAAGGGTAACAGTTCGTCATGGGGGTGGCTGGCGCCGTAGTGTCCTCCCTGCTGAAGGAGATCTACCACCACTTGGATTTTGTATCTGTATTTATTTATTTTCTATTTGTACTGATTGTTGATGCTGTTTTTAAGCTTATGTGGTTTTAATCATTGATTTGACTGTAAACCGCCCAAAGTCCCCCTTTTGGGGGAGATGGGCGGTGATAGAAATATAAATAAATAAATAAATAAATAAATAAATAAATAAATAAATAAATAAATCTTTCAAGTATGGAATATACTGTATTCCATATTACTGTATGGGATTCAGTGTTTATTTTATGACACATTTCTCAACAAGCTTTTCTATCTTATCACTGTCCTTGTCTTTTGAATCTTTTCCAGGATTCACCTGCTAGAAAATCTTTGTTCAGGACAATAAATTCAAAATATTGGCTGTTTTCTTGCTATTGCTTCTACCCTTGGCATTATTACCAATTGATAGCTGTTTTATTTATTTTTAATAAATAGAATAAATTTATTGATTGGTTCATTTTGTATACTGCGGTAATTCTAAAACAATCCTGGTGGTTAACAATGGACAATAACAATAAATAAAGCAGTGACAAAATCACTTGAATCATTGGCAAAAAGAAAAAGAAAAAAGATCATGCCTTCCCAGTTATTCCCGAAATGCTCTCTGGAAGAGCTCTGTCTCCACCGTACCACGAATACTAATGGGGTGGCCTCCAGTCTGTCTTCAGGAGGTCCTCTATTAAATACCATGTAATTCCACTGTACAACCTAAAAAGTCTGCCCCGCATGGCTAATAATAATTCTGTTTCTTAAATCAAATGTGAAGACAAAACCCTTTTAATACCACATAAAAGCATGTGTGTGTGTGTGTGTGTGAATTAGAACTAGAGTAAAAAAAGTGGCTAAGGAAGATAAAATGACTTAACAGAAGCTGTGGAAAGTGAAAAAGTGCTAATCTATTTTGAAATCTGCTTTAAGAAAAAATATTGAGAAGTTGGGCTAAAATTCTAAATAGACAATTATTATGAAAAACTAAGGACAGGATTCTGCCATAATTAAAATTTATTATTTTCATGACATTGTCCCATTGGAGAACAAAATAATGGTATCGCTTGTTTTTCCTCCTCCAACGGCACGTATCATTCCCAAATCTGACCTCGAGAACCAGGGAATGAGTCTGGTTCATCTTCCAACGGCCCTTCAGATATTTGATGACTACTGTCATTTCTCCCTTTTATCTTCCCTTCTCCAGGCAAAACAGGCCCAGCTATTTCTGTTGCTCCTAAACTTTACATAACTCAGATGGATATGGTTCCAGCCTTGATCAGGAAATATTTGCAACCAGGCTAGTTCATTAGAAAAAATATGGCTGTCAAGAAATTATATCAATTATACCTAGTATCCCAGATGTCCAAGGATACAATCCCATGTTTCCCTATGAGTAAGAGGGTTTTAACTAGACGTAGCTAACATTTCACTATTTTGTCTCTCTGTTGTGCAACCTTGTATAGCTAAGTACTAGGTATACCAGCCATTTAAATCCCAATAAATTTAATAGTCCGCTATGCCAAGCATGTCTTGAGTAGCAGTTTGTGACATCAGACCCCGATGTCTCAAAGATGGGCCAGCCCAGACATCCCAAGGAAGCTACATATCTTCAAAGCTAATAGACAGTGCCCAGACATGACCAGGCAAACCCCAAATCTGGATCTTTGGGTGCCAGTCTTCCAGAAATCAATAACAGACCTGCTTTTGACTATAACTCAGAAACAATATTGAGAGGGAGTTGTATTTAACCCTGTCATAAGCTGCATAACATTCAAACTGCTGAAAACAGGAAGAGGTCCTGAACTGGCTATACCATTCATCAATTTCAGCAATCTTATGCTAAATAAATAAATATGATATTCATTGCTAAGGATATGATTGGATATGATTTGCATTAGATGTGGTCATCATTTCTTCAATGTGGTTGAAAGGGAAATGCACAATATAATTACAATCTATGATAAATTTATTATGTGTACTTAGAATGACAAATAGCTGCTAGTTTGAAGAGTACAACTGCATCATCCTTCTTTATCTAACGATAACTTGGCATGATGTACAAATAACAAAATTGGCTAAGTTTATCTAACTGTAACAGTTAATTAGGGGCGTGGTGGCTCAGCGGGTAAGACGCCAGGCTTGTCGATCGGAAGATCACAAGTTCGGAGGTTCGAATCCCTAGCCCCGCGTGACGCACTAGTGAGCTTTTGCCAACCTAGCAATTCGAAAGCATGCAAATGCAAGTAGATGAATAGGTACCACTTCGGTGGGTAGGTAACAGCGTTCTGCGTGCGTCATGCGGCCACATGACCGCAGAAGCGTCTTCGGACAACGCTGGCTCTTCGGCTAACAAACGGAGATGAGCACCGGCTCCTAGAGTCAGACACGACTGCACAAATGTGCGGGGGGAACCTTTACCTTTACCTTAACAGTAATTAATGTTGTTACTGGAAAGTTGTCTCATTTATTATTATTATTATTATTATTATTATTATTATTTATTAAACAGATTTATAAGGCCGCCCAACTCACACACGGTGATTCCAGGCGGCTTACAGAATTAAAAACCATAAAAACACAATAGAATATCATAAAATACTGAAATGGCAAACAATGATCTCATCTCTTGTGGTTTTTTACTGTATAATATAAAGAGCATTATTGTTTCTATCTTCAACTATTCACCATTTATACAAAAAAAGGTTTTATTTATTAAAAGATATTTGTCAACCACTGCAATCCATGCAGACTCTGGGCATTTTACAACAAGGAGCAATTAAAAATGAACAAAAGCAATAATGAAATGCAAAAATAAAAATCCATCTACCTCTAATGGTCACCCAGAATCAATCAGAACCAAAGGCACAGTGGAATAAAAGGGTCTTAAGTGCTTTGTGGAATGCAAGAAAAGGAGAGAGCAAGTCTAATTTGGGGGGAGGGGGGTGTCCATGTTCCAAAGCATGGGGATGACCATGGAGAAGCTCTGTTGTCATGCCCACTCCTCAGGAGCCTCCCAAAATGTAATGGGAGCAATATAAAGGGTAATAATGACAATAAAACAGAAAATATCAATAAAAAGAAGGCAGTGGGGTTCTTTAAGAAAATAGCCTTGCTCGATTGAGGAGAGACTAAAGCAGAGTGAGCCTCCGTTGCTCTGCCTTGGTCCACAGATCTGCATTAGGGATTGGTACACATTAGTTAAATGAATCAGAATAACTTCCCTCCCCACCCCCTCGACGAAACAAAGGACTCTTCAAAGCAGACGCATGGGTATCCACATGATTAATGCTTCGTAGAATCAAGCAGAGGACATAAGTCTCATGCTAATTTTGCATAGTTCTCGGCCTCATTCCTAAACCCTTTTGCAAGATGAGATTTCACTCTCTCTTTCCTGGGAATGAAAGGAGAGTTTCAGAAAGCAGGGGGGGGGGGGTATTGGAAAGTTGTTCCACTACTTTTGGTTCTGGCCTCATCCACTGCCTGTTTCACTCTCACCTACTTCTACCATGCACACCCTGCAAAAGATCATCCCAGAGGGACAATAAGTCCACCCCACCCAGCTGTAAAAAATGCTTAGTCTAGCAGCTATATATTTTAATCAACCTGTAAATATTTAGGATCCCTATGTCTACATTTCTAGCACTATATTATTTATACAGAACATTTGCATCCTGTCTTTCATTTTTTTTAATATTCCAAATTAAAAATAGCAGAAAACTGAAATTACTTTAAAATCACATCTCAGAAATTGTCCATAACAGCAAATAACCAATCATTAAAAGCATTAGGAAATCAACACTTTAACCAGGTGTCTGAAATGGAACAAGATTATCAGAGGGGATGTGTGCAGATGACATGATTTGGTTCAACCACAATATGCCATTTCCAAAAACAGCCACATTTGACTTAGCTGGAATCAAAGGCTGTCAGTCTGACTTGGTCTGAAATGACAATAATGTGCAGATTATTCCCATTAACTAGCATGGGAAACCATCCATGGGAGTTACTTTTAAACTTTGTCACAAAATAGGTGGAAATTGCAAGCTCATGGCCTTCGGAGCGGATGGAGCTATCCAATATCAGAGAGCGGTCCAGAATGTTTAAGTTTGTTGCTTTGGAAAGAACTAGATGACAATGGTCATAGTGGTTCATCCTCTAAAAATACAATCTGCCAAATTTCAGTCATTTAGGCACAAGGATTTGGGGGCAGAAGAAGCATTTGCAGTGGTTTTACAGTAAATCTACACTGGAAATTATAAAAATCCCCCTCCTGTTTGAGAGGTAATGGCCATTTAAACTGCAAACATATTGGTGCCTTTTGGTGTCCAATTACAGCACAAAGGCAAGAGGCTGGAACCATGTAAATTTAAAGTCTGTTTTTTTAAAAAAAGAAGAAAGTAACTCTAAATTTAGGTGGAGGCAAACAGCTGTCTTCAAAATACTCTAACTCAAGAAGCCCTGCAAAATGATTTCCTCTCTTTAGAGACAGACCTGTCAATTATTTGACAGAGCCAGCTGGGGGACCTTGGGCCAGTCGCTCTCTCTCAGCCCTAGGAAGAAGGCAATGGCAAACCACTTCTGAAAAACCTTGCCAAGAAAACTGCAGGGACTTGTCCAGGCAGCATCCGAGAATTGGACACGATTGAACGGATTAAAAAAAAAATTCAACTCCAGTTCTCTGCCTTCCCTCTCTTCTGATATTTTATGGAGAATCCAAAGTATTTTTTTTCAAATTCTTTTTCAAATGCGTAGAAATGCCAAAGCAGGGACCAAGTATTTTGATGCTCCCAATTTGCTTCAAATCTTTTTGCAGGGACCCCTTCACCTTGGAAATCCAAAGCAAACCAAAGATTAGGCCAAATCCAACATATACCTCAACTAGCAAACATCCCCTAAATGATATATTGCAGACACAGTAATACTGTAGAAAAGACTCTGTATTTGGTTGCTGTATAATCCACCCAACTTCCAAAGGCAAGGAGTCCAATATATCGGAAAGATTCCAGGCTGCAAAAGGCTGGGAGGCCATAAGGACCTTTAAGGTTTTAAGTTTTGTCATTTCTTAAAATGATAAAGTAAGAGAATGTGATGTAAGAACATAAATTATGGCAGCAGTCAGGGGGAAAGTTGACTTCATACCTCAAGGAACAACTTAACTAGTGCTGTATTCAGGACAGGGAAAAAAGGAAGTGCTGCTTCACACAATACGTTATTCACATATGGAACATTTATTTATTTATACATACATACATACATACATTTTTTTTAATCTGTTCAATCAGGTCCGATTCTCAGAGACTGCCTGGACAAGTCCCTGCAGTTTTCTTGGCAAGGTTTTTCGGAAGTGGTTTGCCATTGCCTCCTTCCTAGGGCTGAGAGAGAGTGACTGGCCCAAGGTCACCCAGCTGGCTTTGTGCCCAGGGCGGGACTAGAACTCACAGTCTCCCAGTTCCTAGCCTGATGCCTTAACCACTACACCAAACTGGCATGCATACATACATACATACATGCATACATACATACATACATACTGTACATACATACATACAATTTATAAACCAACCAACTCCCAATGACTCTGGGAGACTTATGCTTAAATGTAAAAGAAAAAAAGAAGTATATGGATGGCCCCAGAAACAACATATAACCAAAGAAAATCCATCTCAACCTTCACTCTGCCCCAGAGCCTGGGAGAATAGCCAGGTTTTTAATAGCTTTCTGAACCTCATCAGGGTAGGAGCCACCTGGATCTCTGGGGAGATACCATTCCAGAGGGCAGGTGCCATGACAGAGAAGGGATGCTTTCTGGGCCCCACAGGGTGACATTGCTTAGATGAGGGGACCCGGAGCATGCCCACCCTGCCTGATCACACCGGCTGGGCAGAAACAACTGGAGACAGGCAGTCCCTCAAATAACCAGGCCCTGTGGCATGAAGGGCTTTCTGGTAATAACCAGAACCTTGAATTGTTTTAGTGCACCAAGATCGACACACATAACACCTCTGCTCCGTGAGCTGCGTTGGGTGCCAGTTTGCTTCCGGGTCCAATTCAAGGTGTTGGTTATTACCTTTAAAGCCTTACATGGCATGGGCCCAGGTTATCTGAGGGACCGCCTCATTCCCATTACATCGTCCCGTCCTACCCGATCTTGCAGAGAGGGCATGCTGCGGACCCCCTCTACGAAAGAATTCCATCTAGCGGGGTCTCGGAGGCAAGCCTTCTCTGCAGCGGCACCTGCCCTATGGAACATCCTTCCCCCAGAGATAAGACAGGCCCCTTCAGTCCTGGACTTCAGGAAAAAATTAAAAACTTGGCTCTGTGATCTCGCCTGGGGCAAGAGGGAAAGTGGTCAAGCTTGGGGATGGCTGATTTCTTAGAGCCGCCTCAAATATTTTAAATATGTTCAGCTTCACTGTATGAACCACCTGCCACTTGGTTTTTATTATATTTATTGCATTTATATTTTTATTGTGTTTTTATTGTATTTTAATGATGTTGTGGCTGTGAACCGCCCTCGAGGGGGAGATGGGCGGTCATAGAAATTTAATAAATAAATAAATTGCACCCAGAAGCCAGTAACCAGTGGTAACCAGTGCAGCTTGCAGAGCTGTGTCACACAGGCATACTGAGGCATGCCCATCACTGCCCACACCACTGCATTCTGGACCAGCTGTGGTTTCTGAGCTTCTTCAAGGGCAGCCCCATGTAGAGTGCATCACAGTAATCCATTTGATGGGTTCCTTGCTTCAAAAGTATCTTTTGATGTTTGTGAAAGGAAATTAGATTGATTCTTGATACCTCTTTCTAACTTTAAACTAGTTAGCAGGTATTGTCTACAATCACTATTTGGAACTGCCAAAATAATATGCTTCTAAATATTCATTTAATAAGGGGCGTGGTGGCTCAGCGGGTAAGACGCCAGGCTTGCTGATCGGAAGATTGCAAATTCGGAGGTTCGAATCCCTAGCCCTGCGAGCGGAGTGAGCTCCCGCACTAGCTCCAGCTCTTGCCAACCTAGCAATTCGAAAGCATGCAAATGCAAGTAGATGAATAGGTACCACTTCGGTGGGTAGGTAACAGCGTTCTGTGCGCGTCATGCGGCCACATGACCACGGAAGTGTCTTTGGACAACGCTGGCTCTTTGGCTAACAAACGGAGATGAGCACCGGCCCCTAGAGTCGGACACGACTGCACAAATGTGCGGGGGTAACCTTTACCTTTTTAAATATTCATTTCTGGTTGGCAAATATTGGGGAAGTTGAGCCTTTTTACCAGACTTTCTGAAATGCTTGACTAAATATCAAGGATTCTGAAGGTACAGAACATCCATCAACAATAATCCATGTGGGGATTTTGATGAATGTTTCTTTTCAATCTGCCTTAATTGCTGTAATTAGTTCTAACCTTATATTTTAAATGGGACCAACTCATCATTTGAAGGAGTCCTAGTTGACTTGTCAATAAAGACAGCAATTTCTCAGTGAATTTGGAAATTGTTTAGTTAATTGCTATGCCATTTACATTTAGCCACAAATCGTGCCACAACCCTGTGATGTAATCACAATTAATACCATAAACATCATAGCTATATAGAGTTCTTAGGGCACAGGGACCTTGTTCTGCTCCTTTTCTCTTATGGCATGTATGGAACATTAACAGAAGGAAAGTCTCAATGTTTTTCACACAAGCCACCTACTGTGTTTCTAATTCAGACAGCTTTTCATGCTACTGTAATGTTCCGATTATGGAAATGAGAAGCCTAAAGATTAGGGTGACCATACGTCCCGTTTTGAACAGGACAGTCCCGTTATTTTAGCATTTTTCAACCATCCCGTCGTTTTGATCAAAATCTCAATTTTGTCCCTTTTTTAAACCCGGTGGGAAGGAGGACAGGAAGACAGGAAGGAGGACTGGAGCCGGACTTGCCATCGGAGGCAGCCCGGAAGAGGCCCTATCAGCGCGGCAACTGGAAGCCCAGTTGCCACGTGCGAGCCCAGCAGCAGACACAACACCACAGTCCAGGTTCCTGCCTCCTTACCTGATCCTGAGATTGTCTGCCCAGCAGTGGTGAGGCCAGGGAAAGCAGGCACGGGAAGATTGTGGAAAGAGGGTGTGTGTGTGTGTGTGTGTGTGCACGCAGATTACTTGCTCAGAGTAATCGCGCGCGCACACACACACACACACACCACACCCTCTTTCTCCAGCCTCCCCATGACCAAATGCAACCGCATCTGTTGTAGGGAGGCTGGAGAAAGAGGGTGTGGGGTGCGTGCGTGTGTGTGTGTGCGTGTGTGCACGTGCGCGGATTACTTGCTCAGTGTAATCGCGTGCACACACACACATGCACCCCACACCCTCTTTCTCCAGCCTCTCTGCAACAGGTGCGGGTGCATTTGGTCATGGGGAGGCTGGAGAACGAGGGTGTGGGGTGTGTGTGTGTGTGTGTGTTTGTATCTGATCGGGCTTGGCCGAGGAAGGAGAGTTGTCGGGCCGCCGAGCAGGAGAAACCGGCTGCGCTCGGCTGCTTCAGCCACACCACTCCGCCCCTTGCTGCCCGCTGAAACTCTCCAGGGTGGCCGCTCCTGCTTCTCCTGCTCGGCAGCCCGACAACTCTCCTCCCTCGGCCAAGCCCGATCAGATGCACACACACACACACGCACCCCACACCCTCTTTCTCCAGCCTCTCTGCAACAGGTGCGGGTGCATTTGGTCATGGAGAGGCTGGAGAAAGAGGGTGTGGGGTGCGTGTGTGTGTATGCATCTGATCGGGCTTGGCCAAGGGAGGAGAGTTGTCGGGCCGCCGAGCAGGAGAAGCAGGAGCGGCCACCCTGGGGAGCTTCAGCGGGCAGCAAGGGGCGGAGTGGTGTGGCTGAAGCAGCCGAGTGCAGCTGGCTCCTCCTGCTTTGCGGCGGTGGCAGCAGCAGCGACTCTCCTCCCTCCCTCGGCCAAGCCTGAGGGGGATGGGGCAGTGGTGGGCCTCCATCCCCTCCCCTTGTTCCCCGGCCGATGACAGTGCTGTGTGCACAGTGTGTGTACTCCGGCCTCCCTCAAACACACCAGCTCTGCCGCACCATTTACTGCTAGAAGAAAAACCCTTTAAAAATCGGGGAAAAAAATTAAAATCCGAGCCAATCACGCTGATGGGGGCGGGGTTTGCAGGTGGGAGCCAATCATGTGGGGCAGGGGTGGGGTTTGCATGTGGGAGCCAATTGCGTGGACTGGGGGGCGGGGTTTGGAGGCCGGCATGGTGGCATAAGACCCTGTCCCATTTTGCCATCCCAAAAGTCCCGTTTTTGTCTGAAGGAAATATGGTCAGCCTACTAAAGATCCCCGTGTGCCTTTTTCCTTCGCCAATTTCTGATTCATGTAAGATGCCCACAGCACTTGCTGGCTGGTTGATATGAGTTGAAGCAGCAATGAGATTCCCACAACCAGCACAGTGACTGTCATGTAGATCAGTGTTTCTCAACCTTGGCAACTTTAAGAAGTGTGGACTTCAACTCCCAGAATTCTCCAGCCAGCTATGCTGGCTGGGGAATTCTGGGAGTTGAAGTCCACACTTCTTAAAGTTGCCAAGGTTGAGAAACACTGCTGTAGATGACCTGCATTTTTAAATTAAGACCTGGACCTTTAGTGTCCTCCTGCTTCAGTATCCATCTTGCAAATTCTGAAAACAGAAAAAAGGATTTCTGAAAACAGTGACAATTTAAAAATCAGATCCACGTAGGAATATCCAGAATAAAAAGATCTTACCTTTTTTTCTTCTAAGGGTTGGCCCCATGACCCTGCTTGCTGCATTCATTGCAGAGGTGCCCATAAATAGTGAGCTCTTGCAATAAAACTTGGCCTTGCATAAGGCAGACAGGCAAGAAATAAAGAGGTTTGAGCGAACTCATACTCTAGTGCAGTGTTTCTCAACCTTGGCAGCTTGAAGATGTGTGGACTTCCACTCCCAGAATTCCCCAGCCAGCAAGAGTGGAAATCCACACATCTTCAAGCTGCCAAGGTTGAGAAACACTGCTCTAGTGAATATGAGCCAGATCCAGCTTCCTGACTGGATTCAGCTGACAAATTCTCATGGACCCAAAGTAAAGGTAAAGGTAAAGGTTCCCCCCGCACAGTTGTGCAGTCGTGTCCGACTCTAGCGGCCGGTGCTCATCTCCATTTGTTAGCCGAAGAGCTAACACTGTCCGAAGACGCTTCCATGGTCATGTGGCCGGCATGATGCGCGTGGAACGCTGTTACCTTCCCACCAAAGTGGTACCTATTTATCTACTTGCATTTGTAGGCAAGGCAAATCCAGGGCATAGTTCGTGGCTCTTTGATGCAACTTCTTATCAGGTTTCTGAAGCTGATGAATGTAGGGACGGCATTCTGGGTTCAGTTCTGCTCAGCATTGTATCATTAAGCTAGTGAGTTGAACTTATGGGAGACAGCTCTCCTTGTGCACTGTCCTTCCTCCCACTTCCTAATATAAACCCACCTTCCTGAGATAAACTCACCTGCATTTCTACTCTCTTCTCAAGTCCTGGCAGCTTCTTTTGTTCTTTCCCAACTCGTGTTATTTTAGCTATAATTCGACTGGAGAAGTAATAGCTCCATTATAGCTCTGAATGCACCGAAGACACAGAATTCAAAAAGAAAACACTTCAAAGTTTTTCCCTGTATAGGAAAAACTAACTAGCTGTTGCAACTCTGGTTTAGTCAGAAGCTGAGCTTTAAAGAAATTGAGGGACTCTTCTGCTTAAGTTGCTCTACTTGATGAGTTAGCAAAGGGGAAACAGGAATCTTGGTTGCATCAGGACTGGATGGGACTTCATCTGTAAGTATTTGTGAGTATATCTAAATATCTGTATAAAGATAGATATATTTAACTGCCCAATCTTGAAATATTTCAATGTCAGGCTTCATTACCAAAATTAAGTCAAGATTCTAAGATTACATGAGCGATTACATTATTATTACTATTATCATTCCCCGAGCTGAGATTGGCTCCAACCCTATTGGCCTTCTGGAAGGCCCTCAAAACTTAGTTTTGCCATCGGGCCTGGGGATCCCATGGAAGTGTGAAGCCTGTTAAGTGACTGCATTGTGCATAAGTTTGAATGTACCCTCCCATGTCCTTTTGTTACTATAGTTTTTAAACTGTTTTTGGATGGTTGTGTTTGAATTATGTTGATTTTTTTATCTTTGAGTTTTAATTGTGTACACCGCCCAGATTCACATGCATGAGGTGGGCAGCTAGATAAATTCAGTACATTAATCATTTCAATAAATAAATAAATAAAACAGGGTACACCATCCTTCAGTCGCCAGGGCAATCTCCCCTCAATTTCTGTTAAATACTTTTGTGCCTGAAAATTGCAGTGACATCAGTGAAGAGGGTAAGTTTTTCTTACAGAAAGTTCTGTGCATTTGGGTGTCTTTCTTTGATTAATAGCCTAAACAAATGTTTACCTGCTTTGTTTTTGCTATTTTCCACCAACCAAAATGCACCTATTTCTCTTTGGTGCAATATCCTTGTGAGCTATCCCTGTTCTAAAACAATGCACAGAGTCACCAAGACACACCAAATTCATCTACACACCGATATATATTTTCACTGGAGACAGGAGTCATCACAATCAACTTTCTAAAAGGGTCTTACAAATAGACAATATACAGACTACAGACAATGCAGCACCAAAATATACAATCCACCATCCATAATGTATTACCAGACTCAGAAGCATCCAGTTAGGCTAAACTTGAAATCAATTAAGTAAAGAAATAATATGTAAACTTCTCAAGTTTTTAGACATTTTGTCTATTAAGTTTGTTGGACTCTTATTTCCTGATCCCCTTAGTAAAACAAGGTATCTCAGCAATTTTGGAGAAGAAATAACAATGATATGCATTTAAAGAAGACATTAGAACTTCCAACTTGTATTCTTTAACTGGGGTGCTCCAACTATTCTCCAGGCTTGAATTTCAGTGCTAAAAAAAAAGAAAAAAAAGTGGGGGTATCACAGCATTTTACCCCCTTCCCCCAATATAAATATGCACAGTCTTAGTGCTAAACCAACACAACTAGTTGTTGTATTCTTTTAAAAATTGAGTTGTTTTTCTGCTTTCTTAAACCAATGAAAGTAGCATGTAGCCTCTCAGATTTGACTACATAACATTGCCTGTTGTAAACATTGAGATTCAGAAGGCACACTTGTCTTCAATTATTTCCTTAGACAGCTGTTAATGATAATTTACTTGGAAATAGAAAAGAAAAACAAAAAAGGCAAATTTTTAAAAAAGCAGCATACTGTATAATAGAGACTGCAAACAGATGTTAAGAGGTATTGGAGGAAGAAACTCTAACAGCTTGGTGATAAAATGGGGGAGGTGGAAGAACTAAAGCTACGTTACAGCATGTAACTGGAAAATTAAAATTTTTCATGCCTTCTGCATGCACCAGTCCCCCACCAAAAAAAAATGTGAAATGGGGGCATGTCGGGAGGGATACTACTAAAACTCACCCAACTATTTCTGTTCTGCTCTTATATCATACTTTGTCTTCTTCATTCAACTGACTGCTGCAGTTTTTGTTCCACAAATGTTTCATTGCACATTGTCTTTTACTTTTTGCAGCAAGGGAAATAAAGAGGGAGGGAGAAAACGTGGATAGGTATCTATTAGCCCAAACAGAAAAAATTATTTGAAAAGATGGTAACATCAATCCTTATTATTTGAAAAGATGGTAACATGAATGGTAAAAAAAAAAAAAGAAGTAACCACAATAGAAAAAGACTGTGCAAAGCAGTAGTACAATTTCTGGGTCAAAGCCTCTGCAGAAGGGGGGGGGGGGGAAAGACACATTTGACACACAGCACTTCTTGTGTTTTTGCTAGGAAGCGCTTCCCCTATCTAAGGCTGAAACCACCATGGCTTGGCTTGAGCCAGAAATGATGGTTTTAAAGGATAGGCGCTTTTCACTTCCCCGGGAACAAGGTACAAGTCTTCAGAGGGCTTTTTTTCAAGTTGGAAAAAAGATACAGGTGGCTATATCAGGGGAGCTGTGAATGAGGAAATTATGTTCTGCAAGGAAAGTATTGCTAAGCATTTTTTCATAGGTGATCATTTAAGTGCAAAGTGGTCTTGGCATTTCAGGGAAGAGGATTTAAAACTGTCTGTCAAATTAAGTTTATCTACTGGATTTCTGTTTAGTCGTCTTAACAGATCACATACAATTAACTTCAAATCTGCAACATTATATGACTTCAAACCAGAATCTGTACATTACAAATTTTGGTGGAGGGAGAACTGCACAAGGTCTACCTCAACCAAACCCCGTCATAGCACTTCTTTTGGTATTTTAACCCAAACTGCCAACAGCCACCTGGGCTGGAGGCAAGGTCCAAATGCATTCACTGTTCTACAGGCATCGATTCTTCATCTTCCTCAGCCTCTTGCTTCTCAGGAGGAGCTCCAAGGGGGATCAGATACTGTATCTCCTCACTGCTGACTGCCACTTTCTCTGGTTGTAGCCAGCGTTTCAAGTATTCCAAAGTACTGAGCAGAAGCAGAACAGACAGGTTACAAGAGCAGTTCACAGCAAATAAATAAGCCAGGTGTAGGCAATATGGGGGGGGGGCGTGGTGGCTCAGCGGGTAAGACGCCAGGCTTGTCGATCGGAAGTTCGGAGGTTCGAATCCCTAGCCCCGCGTGACGGAGTGAGCTCCCGCACTAGCTCCAGCTCTTGCCAACCTAGCAATTCGAAAGCATGCAAATGCAAGTAGATGAATAGGTACCACTTCGGTGGGTAGGTAACAGCGTTCCGCGTGCATCATGCGGCCACATGACCGTGGAAGCGTCTTCGGACAACGCTGGCTCTTCGGCTAACAAACGGAGATGAGCACCGGCCCCTAGAGTCGGACACGACTGCACAAATGTGCGGGGGGAACCTTTACCTTTTAGGCAATATGGGGCCTGCAGGCACCAACATGGACTCTAGATTCTTCCCTTGATGTCTATCAGGCTTCCTGCACCAACTAACTTTTAAAAACAAATAAAACTACAGTTAGATCGCTAGTGAGCTACAGCAGATCAGGGTCTGACAAAGATCATAGATAGTTTCCTTCAGGGAAATAGGTGGTTTGTCCATATCCACCATTTTTGTCACTAGGCAAATCTCCCAAGCCAGCTATTTTGGGAATATACCCACCATGTGCTCTCAAAATCTAAAATGGGTCTGTAGCTGAAAAGGGCTAATTACTCCTTGAAACAGGCCCCGATTAAACTATTCACCCACATAAGCAAGGGCAGAATCTTCGAGAGATTCCTTCTCTGAAGACCCCACTGGAATCCCCACTTGGTCATGCTAACCCATGATAATGGGAATTCAGCCATTATGGTTTAGAAATGATGGTTAATGACTTATCACAATCCCAACTAATCATAACATGAATAAGCAGATTATCACTTGGTGAACTAGGTCAGTTTCTCAACACAAGTTAGCTCACGGGGTTATTGTGAGAATGCAATAGGGAGGAGAAGCACATTAAATGCCTTGACTCTTTTGAAGACAGGCAGGTTATAAATGGAACCCTGTAAGTAAATGAACAAGGTAGGAAAAACACGTAGAACATGGCTTTTGGAATTCTTTCCAATCCCTTAATACTGTAACAGGTCCACTGTGGGTCATATGACCAGGAGTAAGGCGGGCTTAAGAATGGAACAGTTGGTAGCATTCCAAGCTGCTGCACAACTGCTTCCCCATAGAGATGCATTGATGAATTTTCTTCTGGATTTTTTTCTGCACAGCTCTTGGCCTGATCAAGCGTGATCTTTCTTTTGCTGGTTTCTACCTCCGCAGGAAATCTGTACTCATTCTTTTCAGTTTTCAGAGAATTAGCCTGCTGATGGAAAGAGAAAGTCCTGAGCCTCTTTAGATAATTTCTAAATTATCTAAGTATCATTTCTTTAGATATTCTGTTGGTTTGGAAAGCACGAGAACATGAGCAGTGCCCTGCTGGATTCCACCTCTGGCCCATCTAGTCCAGCAGCCTGTCCTCACAGTGGCCAACCAAAAGAGTCCCCCGTTGGGGGAGTTGGGCGGTCATATAAATTTAAATAATAAATAAATAAATGCACAAGGAAGCCCCCTAGTCTCCCAGCAGATGGCCGTCAGAGGCAGTACCCCTGCCATCAAGGCTCATAGCCTTGGGTCCCCATGACGTCCATGAATTGGTCCAACCCTTTTTTGAAGCCTGCCAAGATGGTACCAGCACCACATTTCGTGGTAAAGAATTCCAAAGTTTAATTGCATATTGAATAATGTCCTGATTCTTCCAGGATTCAATTTCATTGGGTGACCTCTGGTCCTCGTATTTTGAGAAGGGGAAAATAGTTCTCCTTATCCACTTTATCCACACCATGCATAATTCTGTACACCTCAATCATGTTCTCTCTCATTCGCAACCTTTCTAGACTAAAAAGCCCTGAATGTCACAACTTTTCTTTATAGGGCAGCTGCTCCAGCCTTTTGATCATCTTAGCTGCCCTCCTCTGAACCTTCTCTAACTCCTCTATATCATTTTTGAGGTGTAGTGACCAGAACTGCAGCCAACATTCCAAATGCAATTGCACCATTGATTTTTATATAGGCATTATGATAATGGCATCTCTATTTTCAATAACATTTCTTATCATCCCTAACATGCTGTTGGCCTTTTTTACATCAGATGCACACTGTGTTGACACTTTTATTGAATAAGAATGAAAGGAACGTAATCTGTAGTTGAATCTTGAAGCTACAAATACAAGCACAATTTATTTGAGAATCAGTCTCAAGAATCATGAATTGAATGAATATTAAATATATACTGCAGTATCTGTTGCCACTGGCATCTGACTTGATAAAACGGAACTGTCAACAGCTGACAAGAATGCAGCAAAAATTTAAATGTAGCTAAAATTATTTAAAGTATTTTTCTTCAGCCAAAGGGACACTCAAAGTAGATTACAAAAAACTCAATCCCTGCTTTCAGATCAGTCCTACCTCCTAAAGACAGAATGTGCAAGAAAAGGAATGAGGAAGCATACAATGATGATGATGATGATGATGATGATGATGATTGGTTCAGTTGCCCAGAGGGATGAAAGATATGCATTCTGATCTAACTATAAAAGGTAAAGGTTCCCCCTGCACAGTTGTGTAGTTGTGTCCGACTCTAGGGGCCGGTGCTCATCTCCGTTTGTTAGCCGAAGAGCCAGCGTTGTCCGAAGATGCTTCTGTGGTCATGTGGCCGGCATGACGCACGCGGAACACTGTTACCTTCCCACCGAAGTGGTACCTATTTATCTACTTGCATTTGCATGTTTTTCAATTTCTAGGTTGGCAAGAGCTGGGGCGAGTGCGGGAGCTCACTCCGTCACGCGGCGCTCGGGATTCGAACCTCCGAACTTGCGATCTTCCGATCGACAAGCCTGGCGTCTTACCCGCTGAGCCACCAGGCCCGTATATCTAACTATAGTTAGATCTAACTATAGTCAGCATCTATTCACAACCAGTACTGACTTGTTTTTTTTCTAGCCAGCTCCTTCCTTTCTTCACTTGTCCTGTTTCTCTTTTTCGTTTTCTATTCTTGAGAGCAAGCTTATCTTATTCTTTCCCTCTTCCTTTAGAGAAAGATGGCTCCTTTGAACACTCTCCCTGGTGCCAGTAAAATCCAAACTCTTTTATGGTCCATATTATTAGGACAGGATTCTGGTCTGACAAACTATTTTGTAGATTTTTTTCCAGGGGGTGGTGATGCATACATTTTCCCCATGCAAGTCTTTAAATGTATATTTTAAAGGGGAAAAACACGACCACTGCTTGGATACAATTTCCAGTAGCATATTTCCTTTTCAAACACTGCGTTTGGCAGATTTTTGATTAAGGCAAGACAAACACTAGAGATAAGACAAGCACTAAGACAAGACAAACAATATCAAGGCTTTGCTTGATATTAGTGTTGTTTACGCTGCTGCAAAGTCAGATGCTGCTGTAGGACTATAATTTAACAATGTCCATAGAAAAGTGAGGAAGAAAACATTCACTTTTGAAACTAGATTTCCCAGGTAACAGGGACACAGTAATTGCACAACAAAATCAAAGACAAATGATAGAACTGGATTTTTGCAAGACAAGAAGCTAACAGTTTGCTCATTATTTCAACTTTCTTGAACAAAAGCTTCAAGATGTAAAATACAAGTTGAAAATGTGCAGTTTTTACCCAATACATGTGTTCTCATTTGTTATTCACTTGTTAAGCGGCATGTTCCAGGTTTAAACTGCCCAGAGTCCCTCTTGAGGGGGGAGATGGGCGGTGACAAAATTTGATAAATAATTAAATAAACAAACAAAGCCATACAGGAAAAAGAAATTATTTTAAAAGGATACAATAAATTAAAACAACCTTTGGCTATTACATGCTAGTACAAACAGTCTCACTGGCTTTGAAAATGGTAGTCAGCGGGACTTCCGGTGGGGATATGGCGGACTGAACAGCTGTGCCCGCGGGCTCCGCGAGCAGAACTGACAATGTGGCAGTTTTTTCGGGCTCAGGCAGGTT
Source organism: Charina bottae (assembly GCA_023362775.1). Classification (NCBI taxonomy): domain Eukaryota; kingdom Metazoa; phylum Chordata; class Lepidosauria; order Squamata; family Charinaidae; genus Charina; species Charina bottae. Next base: position 141,110,263 of record JALMGJ010000001.1, read on the forward strand.
TTTCCTGAAGCCCAGGAGTGTTTTTCCCGAAAAAGGAAAACACCTGGAATTACCCCATCTGTCCTCCAGATGGCTGCTTGCAGCCAGAAGATCGCAAACAGCCTGGTAAGAGCTAGCCGGGAGGCTGGGATGTCACCATTCCCAAGCCGCGTTGTAGCCTTAAAGGGACACTAAGACCGGCCACCCCATTTCTAAATCGCCCAATTTATATTTTTTTAAGTATATCTACGTTAAGAGAAAAGGGGCGTGATGGCTCAGCAGTTAAGACGCCAGGCTTGTCGATCGGAAGGTCGCAAGTTGGGAGGTTCGAGACCCTAGCCCCGCATGACGGAGTGAGCTCCCACACTCGCCCCAGCTCTTGCCAACCTAGCAATTCGAAAGCATGCAAATGCAAGTAGATAAATAGGTACCACTTCAGTGGGTAGGTAACAGCATACCGTGCATGTCATGCCGGCCACATGAGCACGGAAGTGTCTTCGGACAACACTGGCTCTTCAGCTAACAAACGGAGATGAGCACCGGCCCCTAGAGTTGGACACGACTGTGCAGGGGAACCTTTACCTTTACTTTACCCTAAGAGAGGCTTTCTACAGCAAGGAGAAGTGGGCTCTCTTGGTACTTATTGTTATTTTTGGGGTTAATTTTTAAAAAAATCTTTTTAAGTTTTGGCTTGTTTTCCATCCAAATATGAAGGAGGACTGAGAGTAAATAATTGTCTCCCTGTTATTATTTTTGTACTAAATTTGAAGAAACTAGCATTTTCTACATGTTGAATCGGCTTTCAGTTTTCTGCTTCTACTTTCCCTGGGGAATTGTTTGCTAATCTCACTTTCGCTTAAGTCAGAGCTTTCCAAACTGTGTGTCGGGACACGTTAGTGTGTCGGCTGCAGTGTCTGGGTGTGTCGCAGCTGCTGCTGCCTCCGAGCCGTCTGCGCAGGTCCTAGTGCCTGCCTTGTGCCCTGCCTCCAAACTTGCTGTGATTCTGTGCAGGTCCTAGTGCCTGCCTTGTGCCCTGCTGTAAGAGTGTGTCGCAAAATGATGCCCTGCTGTAAGAGTGTGTCACGAAATGATGCATGTCTAAAAAGTGTGTCACCAACATGAAAAGTTTGGAAAGCTCTGGCTTAAGTAAACATATTCCTTCATATCTTTGACTTTTGCCGGTTAAGCTCCTAGGGGGTGCCATAATCTACTGCTTGAGTCATGGAGGACCTTAAACAGACTTTCTCTGACTTCCATGGAGATTTTAAGCAGATTCTTTCTGATTCTTACCAAGTTTTTATGCAAGGCATTCAGGACATTGTGGAAAATATGAGCTTTAAAATGTCTCATCTGGTTGGGGATGTTGTGGATGAAATTGAGGAATTTAACAGCGACAGGAACGTCTCTCCGACTTCTGCTGAGATGTTGGACGAAGATTGGATAGTTGAGTTGAAGAAATTAAAGGGAGAGATCGAGTTGCGAGCCACAAGTGAAATGGATCTTTTGATGAAGTGCCTTGGAAAAGAAGGGGTTATCATGTATGGGAGGTTTCCTGAAGTGAAGTCGGAGTTTTCGAGGGGGGCAGATTTTTTTAAGAAAAAAGCTCTGTACGTATTGTGGAGATATGTAAATGCTCTGGTTTATTTTGAAGTGGGATAAGGGTTTAAGAATATTTAATTGGATTGCTTTAAGGGTCTGGCTGATTTCATTTATCTTTAACGATTTGGATTAAGATTATTAAGGTATAATATAAAAAATAATGTCTGCTTTTGAGTTTGACATGATTAAGATTATTAAAATTACTGTATTAAGTATAATGGTAGACAATTTTTGTTTTTTTTAGCTTGATCTTTATTATAGTAGACAGGAATGTATAGTATAGTAGTAGGAAGGAAATAACTAAATAAATGTTATCTTTGGGGGGAAGTTGATTAGGAGGTTTATATATGTATATTCTTTTCTCTTTTAATATAAGGGGGAGGAGTAACTGTACTTAGTGATTTTTATAATGTGCCAATGGTATGATTTATAGAAATAATGTGATTTTGGTTTAATATAGAGTAAGAGATTGATTATGGAAAATTGTTGTATATCCTTGCTGTTAAAAATCGGAAGTCACCTCTTTCTGTAACTTAAAAAAAATTATCTTGTGTTTCTACACCTTTTTAGTTTCTTTTTTTTCTTTGTAGGTTTTTGTTTTTCTGTAGTTTTTATCTCTGCTTGAAATTTAATAAAATTCTTATAAAAGAAAAAAGAAAAAGGTAGCCAGCCCTCTAACCAAAACTGAAACGAGGAGATATCAACCTAGTTGCTTAGGATTGAGGAAGGGCAGTAGGGAAGGGAGCAAAAAAGGGCCAGAAACACAGAAAACCCAGCAATGTATTGAGGAAAGCTGGGAGGTGGGGGGGGGGGAGAAAGAGGGATGTGTGTTTTTGCATAATGTGTAAACGGAAGTGTATAGCTGTACGCATAATTGGATATACAGTATAAAAGTGTTTTTATTTTTAAAAAGAAAGAATTTAGGAGACGTCCAGACTAGCAGGTCCTGTGTCTGCTGACCAACTGGAATCTCCACTTCATGTATAGGACCAAAGTCAAAGGAAGAGGCTAACCCTACAGGGAAAGGCAACAACCCTTAGCCAAGTTCATGAAGGGGAAAGGTATTTTGAAAATAAATATCAGAACAGTTAAAGCAACAATCTTTTCAAAAGTTTTCCAGTGATTGAACATTGAGAAAGAATGAAAGAAAGAAGACCGATATCCTTGAATTACAGATTTGTAGACAATAATTAAGAGTATGTTAGACTGCAAAAAGAGCCAATCAATCACTCGCTAGTCACCTTGAATTAATGAACAGCAAGTAGAAAATTTAATCTTCTGGGCTTGTGTTGCGAGCAGGCAATGAACTAGACAAAATGCTTTGCAGGTTTGAACGAAAATAAAAGGGGAAGACGACAGATAAGATGGATGAAGAGAATCAAAGAAATTACAGGAATGTCCTTGGAAGAGCTACAAGTTATAGAGAGGCATGTTGAGATGGTGAGCATTTGTCCATATAGTCACCAGGAGTCAAGCCTGATTCAATGGTATCTAACTTACAAAGTATCCAAAGCACATGCCATCCCATCCTTTCACCAGACTACCTACAAACATTAGTCCCTAATCTTAAACATGTGGAGATGAGAACATACGTTGGCTAGGATAACCCAGTAAGCCAAATGTATTCTTTGAATTCAATTGGCAGCTCCTTCTAAGCATACTTTGAGCTGACCTTTAGCACTAAATACATCCTTAGGTGCATCAGGAGCCCCAGTATAAATTAAGCCCCAGGACATCCTTTCTCCCATAATACTTGGCATTTCCGTAAGTCAAATATTTCAAAGGATTGTACGTATAAAATCTTTATTACACAGTATTACCTCTCATCGGAATCGGTTCCCTCCATATAAAAGTCAGATTCAGACTTCTCCTGCAGAAACCTGTCCCAACTTTCTTTCTTAGCCTGAGAAAGTGTATGCAGCATATCTTTGGATGTCACTTCCTGAGACAAACCCTTTATTCTCATTAATCTTCTCTCTGAGGAAAGAAACAAACTAATAAAGGAAGAATGCATCCTGTAGGGAAATGAAAACCAGTGGCCAAGTTAAAGCCAGAAATGTTCAGTCAAACTCTTGAGGTTTTGTATACACTGTAATCACCATTTAAACACTTTGTGTATCCTGACAGACCTTTTTAATGTCACAGCTTCATGTCAGAGTTTTATTTTGTTGGGAATTGGATTAAAAAAAAATCAGCATATAGCAACTGAGACAGCCATCTTTTTAAAAATGTTCTTTCACTGCCCAAAATCCAAATTAGAATATGCTTTGAGAAACCTGTGCATCAAAGTGGCATTTATATTTAAATAAGAAGCAGGAAGGATTTTACTTTCCTTCAGGGATCATGGCTCACCATTATGCCTACAAATATTTGAAATGAGAAAACTGACAGATAATTACATGCAGAGCAGGCAAGTAAGAAGTGGAATGGAAATCTTTATATTTTTCTGGAAGTTCATCTGCATTAAGAAGACTGTCCATTCTTCTTTTTCCCAATTGGCTGATAGATGAGTTAGATTTCTCTCTTTCAATATGTAAGTTATTGAAAAGAACGATGTTATATTCCTCACAGTGTTTCATCAAGGAACAAATTAGATAAAAATAGGCAGTGAAAGATTTTTCTCTCACATGCTCTGTAAAATCTCAGGTAGGGAAATCTATCTTATCACAAACTTCTTAAAAATAAAATGGGAATCTTTTTGATGTCTCAGAATATCAGACCATATCCAGAAAACAATGAGAATAAGCATTTATGCAACTGATGAACATCACAAATGTATTTGTTTAAAAAGTACATCTGAATCAGGCTTATTGACTTTGACCATCATCCTTTAAAACAGTGTTTTTCAAACTTGCTGGCTGGGGAATACTGGGAGTTGAAATCCACACATCTTAAAGTTGCCAAGTTTGAAAAACACTGCTTTACAATAAGTGGCTTTTTATTATACACAAATAAATGTCAAAGTAGACAGTTGACATATGGGTAGACTCACTGTTCTCTGTCCTATATGATCCTCCCAATAATAAAGTTATCTGTAGCTGGGATTAAAGGATTCGAAGTCTAACACATCCAGGTTGAGGAAAGCATCAACTCCTGTGAATATTCCTAGATCAGGAAGTTCTCACATACTGACCTAAAGATGCCAAATAGAGCTCTGAATCTTTCAGTGGTATCCAGGGCTTCTCATTCACTTGCAAGGAGGGGTCTGTTACTTCCGTCTGATTCTCCATCACATGAACATAAGAATCTGCAAAGGAATCTGCAAATGCATTACTGGACTCTTCATTCTGGTCTGGATGTGGCAGAGATGAACAGATTTCGGTCCAGAGGTCCTGGCTGGAAATAGCAACCAGAGAATCAACACGTTCAGTCATGATCATGATGAAGCAATCCTGAAAAAAAAAGAAAGAAAATGATGGGTGACCTACTAGGTATATAAAATCATATTGACATATATCCTTTTCTTTTACTTTGAGACCACAAGGAGAATAACTTTTTAAAACTCTACTCATCTAAAATTCTTGGGGTCAATTTCTCTGCTGTAGTGCATAAAAAACTTTGCTGACTCTTATATTTGCAAGTGTTCATGATCAAGATGCTCATGGAATTTTCTACAGAAAAAAATTCAACTTTAAGCACCCAGGAAGTTCAGAGAATATTATAAACAGAAAATAAATTCTTAAACATTTATGACTCCACTGCAGATTTGTCATTTTAGAGCAGGACTAACTGTATAATAAACTATTATATATCTGTTGTGTTAAATTTATAGAGGAAAAGGTGCAGCAAGGAAATTCTATCATGTATCTGTGGTTGATAGGCACAATCTGGCCTTTGGGCCAGCTTGTTTTATCTAAAATGGGTCCCCAACCTGTGAGGAAGTGGGCTGTGGGGCTCCTGCCTGCAAACCCCGCCCCCCTGGTGCGCACAATTGGCTCCCACCTGCAAACCCTGCTCCCCCCGGTCCGTGTAAAAATTGTCTTCCACGACTGGTCCCTGGTGCCAAAAAGGTTGGGGGACGCTGATCTAAAACACTAGTGGGCATGAAAAAGCAAAAAGATACTGGATACAAATACATATGGTGATGCAGAGAGTTTAAAAATTAACATTCAGATGAAACCAGAAATGTTCTTATTAGGACTTATGGACAGTTAACTGCCATAGAAAAGGCTCAGGGACAATTGGTTTTATATATGGTAACTGCAGTGAGGCTATTATATGCACAAAGATGGAAGACTACAGAAACACCAATAATGGAGGAACGGATTGTGAAGGTGGCTGAGTTTGCAGAAATGGCTAAATTGACTTGTTTGGTTAAGGAGGGAACTTCAACTACTTTTATAAAAGGCTGGAAACCCTTTATAGAATTTTTGTTGAAAATGGATAAAAATGAACTGCTAATTTCAGGATTTATTTATTTAAAGGGTTTGTTTATGGGAAGAAGGGAACTATGATATGCATTATGGGCGGGTGGAGATGGTAATTGCTATGTCTGTAGCTACTGCCAAGAAGATTGGAAGTCGCTTCTTTAGATATCTTTTTTTTTTCTTGCTTTTTTGTTATTCTTCACTTTTTCTTTTACCCTTTTATACTTCCTTTCTTTTTCTATTTTTTTCCTTCTACGTTTCTATAGCTTTTTAAATCTTTGTAAAATCTTACTTTAATAAAAATTATTCATAAAAAAAAATAAAACACTAGTGGGCCAGGTGACAGAAGGGAGCTGGGCTTCGGGAATGGGAATCCCAACCTGTGTCTCTGCTCTGATTCAGTCCCTCCATCTTGCTGGGATTCATCCTAGCCTTGTTCTGTCCCATCTAGCCCCTCAGTTTTCCAGCATTGGTCAAGATCCCCACCACACCGCCTGTTCAGCCTGGGTTGGAGATATAAAGCTGGGTATCATCAATGATAGTCACCCCAAACTGGTGGATGACCTCTTCCAGGGATTTCCTAAGTGAGGGAGAGGGTTGAGCCCTGGGGCATCCCTCACTGATTGTCACCGCCCACTCAGGAAGGAGTGGAACCACTGTGAAACAGTGCCCCTGACTCCCAATGTTCACAAGCACTCTAAAAGGAGATCACAGTCAATGGTATTGAATGCCACCATGAGATCAAGCTACACAAGGAGGGCACACTCCATCTAAGTGCCACCACAGGTCAACCACAAGAGAAATTTATGCCCATGCCGGAATCCAGTAGAGTCCCAGATAATCTACTTGATCCAGGGCCCCCTGTAATTGTTGCCCAACCACTTTCTCAACAACCTTTTCTAAAAAAGAAAGGTTGAGACTAGTCAATTGTTGTCCTAAACATATGGTTTGAGAGCCATCTTCTTAAGCAGGGCATCTTTCAGTTCTGATAGCACCATACCACCTCCTCCCTCAAAGAGAAATTTATGACCGCCTGAACCCCGCTTTTCATCCCCTCACAGGTAGCTTGCACAAGACAGGAAAGACAAAGATCAAGCACATGTGTGGCAGAATTAATGTCACAGAGAACACTCAGAGTTCACTCCCAGATCCCTTGCAAGGTGTCACCTCCTATCATCTCACTGGATTCCACTGAGTCATCATGCAACATATAATGCAATCCTATGCATATCAGAAATAAGTAATGAGTTCAGTGAGATTTAAATTCAAGTAAACAGGTTACAGATCTGAAAATAGTAAAAAAAAACCCTGATTACTACCTAGATGAAAAACAGCCAGAAACTAATACATACACTCCTTGGAGGAAAAAAAATTGATAATTTAAAAATATGTTTTGAAGTTTAAAATAATGATTTTCTTCTGAAAAAAAGGAAGAATTGCGAAGTATATTGCTTACTGCAAACTGGAAAATGTCAATCCAGGAACTGAAAATACTGCAAAAAATGATGGTATTGCCCTCGCAGTGCAACCTACAGGATCAATCTGAACTTTAAATTGATATGCATCTACTTTTATTCTGATATATCGGCTCTAGGGATAGCACCATTGAGTTGCAGGTCTAGTGGTTAAGGTGCTGGGCTAGAAACCAGGAGACTGTGAGTTCTAGTCCCGCCTTAGGCATGAAAGCCGGCTGGGTGACCTTGGGCCAGTCCCTCTCTCTCAGCCCAACTCACCTCACAGGGTGGTTGTTGTGGGGAAAATAGGAGGAGGAAAGAGTATTAGGTATGTTCGCCGCCTTGAGTTATTTATAAAAAATAATAAAGGCGGGATAAAAATAAATAAATAAATGTGTGCTGTAATGTAGGTATCATAGTCTGTGACAAAATGAAATGTTGGCTACTTATAAAATATATATTTATGAATTATGGCAAGCTGTTGAATGCTTTGAATTGAAAATTTAGGAAAGTTCGGAGTACTCAATGATATTGCTTCCATAGAACTGGAAGCCATCAACTCCAGTTTCTGTTCCATGCAGAAATCCAATTTGGAGCATCCCCAGCAGATGGCTCCATTAACACACCTGAGCATCTCCAAGAAGAGGAGTTCACCACTTTGCTTCTGCTGTGCAAGTAACTCTTACAGTTTTGAGGTTTTTCCAAATATACAAACTACTGTCTCCAGATGCGTTTAGCTCTTCAAAAGTCCTGATCATGCTGACAGGGAATTCTGAGCTTGCAGTCCAAAACAGCTGGAGACCGTCCGCTTGGGGAAGGCTGGCTAAAAGTACTACTGTAAAAGCCTTCCAGCTTAAAAAATGGCTTTTAAGAACTATACCCTGAACGACTTGGACAAGAAAAACAGGATACAGACACACCGCGTGCCCCACATACCACGAGAGGCGCATTGCCAAAATAGCACTGATGAGCCAATCTCGAGACACAGAAACGGAAGGCCTTTAATAATGGTCTTTCCAGGTGACTGCTGGAGGGACCCCTCCGATTCTGCACCGTGATGGGTCTTTCCCCCTCCCGCCCTCCGGCTTGATCTGCGGCTCCAGCTCTTCTCCTACCTGGAACGCCTAAACCTGCTTTCGCCCCTACTGCGAGTCAGAATCCGCCAAGACAAGGAGACGGAGCGAGCGGGTCTCTCTCGCCTCGACCCTAGCCAATCAGCAAAGAGAGCAGGGACGCCCCTTAACTTTCTCTTTCTGCAGGTAAGAAGAACCATCAATCCCCAACAATTGTAGGTGGGGTCACGGTCTAATGGTTCCCCCATTTAACTTCCGGTTCCGTATGGCCCGTTGTAGCATCGCTCGTCTGCGGGGCAAGAATGCTGGAAAGAAAGAACTCAAGAGGGGAGGACACCGAATGCGAGTGCTATTCCCACAGGTAAGTAGAGAGCAGATTCATTCAGGGAGAACTACGGAGGTGGGGAAAATACCAGAATTATTTAATCTTGCTAACGGGCTTCACTTCGTTTTTCGATTCCAGCGCCCTCACCCCGCATATGGAGACGCCTAAGAGGAACGGAAGTGGAAACGTCACCTTTTTATTTTATCTCTTTAAGGTAATGAAACCACTCCTCCGTGCAGTTAAAGGCGACATCTTGGAACCGGGCATTATTTAGGGCATTTTATGTAACCCCTCGGGCAGGAACCGTAGTTCCTCCTCCTCTCCTCGCGTATTTTGTAACAAACAACTGAAAAGGGCGGGGAAAGGCGGGAACGTGACGCCAGAAGGTTTACTGCGTTTGCGCAGAGGAGTCCGCCCTGTCGCTTCGTGCTGGTGGATGATTTGAGAGGTCGCAGCTGCTATGGACCGCTGGGCGAAGGGGTACTCTGCGGTTCAGCGTGTGGTGTGAAAGCAGAGAACTAACTTAGTTGAGTGAATCATGGGCAAGCATGGCATGAGAACACAGCTTCCGTTTCAGCAATACGTCTTTTAATTTACTGTGCTAAAAACCATGATTTTTCTGGTTCTTCCATGCATGAGGAGAAAGGCCTAAAGCAGTGTTTCTCAAAGTTGGCAACTTTAAGATGGGTGGACTTCAACGCCCAGAATTCCCCAGCCAGCTGAGGAATTCTGGGCGTTGAAGTCCACCCATCTTAAAGTTGCCAACTTTGAGAAACACTGACCTAAAGGATACCATCAAGGACAGCAGATGAGGTTTCAGGGTGAGCAGATGATATCAAGGTGAGCAGATGATATCAAGGTGAGCAGATGAGTTGCAAAAGTTTCAAGATGAGCAGAAGCAGATGAAGATGAGCAGATGAGTTGCAAAGGAAAGAGCCACCCTGGAAGGCCCCTCTCTGAAGAGTCCTCTGCTGTGCTGCGGGAAGACTGAGAAAGTCTCTGTCACAAGAGAAAGGGTGCCAGCAGGCATTCGGGCTCCTAAACCAGATCAATTTAAGATGAGTAATTGGAGCAATGTTTGGAAGCTGGGGCAGAAAGGCAGCTGAGTTGTTTCAGTACAAATTCAGCATGATTTTTGGGGGGTCTGCGTGTGTTCAGGACTAGCTAGGACTTTCAAATTCTCTCCTACAGCTGCTTGGCATAAAACAATCCAGTTGCATTTATAAAGCTGCACAACACTTGCTGAAGTGATATGGTGCTAAAGGTCTTTTATTACTATGATGCAAAATCTAAAATTCAGAGTCAGATTATTCTGTTGTTATGACCAACCAAAGGGCTACAAGTGAACAAGCTTCTGAATTCATCACCTCTCAGGCAATGTGAACCGGTCTACTAACACTGAACTTTAGCAGCAAATGGATTTCCTATTATTTATGCATGCCTCTGGGCATCTATTCTTAATCTCAGCTGCTTTCTGGTATAGGTAGGATTTGGTTTCTACAAAGTTTTATTTAAAAAATCTTTTTGTTTGCTCCCCTTTTTTCCCCCGTGATTGGCTAGGGAGGATTGGGAGCCCCAGTACATTTTTGTGCAATGAGCTGTTTGCTGCCTTTTTCTGTTTTGCTAATGGGACTACTGCCAACGAGAACCATGGCTTGGACCTCAACTGGGAAGACCCATGCTGAACTGATCAACAATCTGTATAGTGAGTACAAACAGCAGCTTATATTCAAGACAGACTTCTAAAACCAGAAGAGCCAGTTTGGTCTAGTGGTTAAGGCAATGGGCTAGAAACCAGGAGACTGAGTTCTAGTCCCACCTTAGGCATGAAATCCGGCTGTGTGACCTTGGGCCAGTCACACACACTCAGCCCAACTCACCTCACAGGGTGGTTGTTGTGGGGAAAATAGGAGGAGGAAGAAGTATTAGGTATGTTTGCCGCCTTGAGTTATTTATAAAAATAATAAAGGCAGGATAGAAAAGAAAATTAAAAAAACAGCTGCTGAAATACCTGGACATTTTTGATAATTAACAATTCTGGTAGCATTGAAAAATTGAGAAATAATTAAATAAAGATATATTTTATCAGATGATAAATATAAAAAGATAAAAACGTATTTTATCAGATGAAACAGTACAAGACTAAAATCTTAAATAGGCTAGGGGCAGTTATGTGGCAGACAATCCACCCCTTCCATTCTAAGGTGTATGGCTCTTCCCCCACCCTCCTTTTTTCTTTTAAGGACAGAAAGTCCCAAAAAGCCTTCCTATTTTGCTCTTCTATACTTGCTATGGCCAAACAGATGGTGATGGGATGCCCTTTTGTGTTTCCTAACAATTAGTGGTGAAGACACATCGCATAAAGTGCTGGAGATAATATGTAACTATTATGAATAAAGGTATTGATAGCTTTATTATCCATTGACTTACTTAATTTAGGGTTAAATGATCCAAGTTGATGGTCATTGCTATTTCTTGTGGTAATGAATTTCAGTTATCTATGTGCTGCACAAAAAAAAAGATTTTTCTTTTTATGCTAGTTCTAATATTATGAAATAGAGGGAAATCCATGAAGCTGAATTGTAGAAGGTTCAGGTAATGGATTTCAGATATAGGTCATATTCCTTGGTATATACCTGATGGATGTTAGGTTATACAAGAAGCTAAGAAAACTTACTTATTATAAACTTATTTATTATAACTTATTATTTATTATAACTTATTTATTGTAAACCGCCCAGAGTCCCTCCTTGTGGGGGAGATGGGCAGTGATAAATTTGATAAATAGATAAATAAATAAATAAAAACTAAATTATTTTCTTAGTTTGACTTCTAATTAAGAAAATAATTCAGTTTTCTTAGCTTTTTGTAAAAACTAACATTCATAAGGTATATACCAAGGAATATGATCTATATCTGACTTGTTGCTGGCCTGAGCTGGTCTCCATTTTGTGACACACATGAATTTTATACTGTATAATAACTTGTATTCACTTCTCTGTTCCTATAGAAAATGGTGTGATTAAGTCCCAACGTATTTTTGATGTGTTGCTGGCTACCGATAGAGCCCACTATATCAAGTATTTTCCATATATGGATTCTCCTCAGTCAATTGGTAAGATTGCACACTATTGTCAGTTAATAAAGAAATATTGCATATATTAGAGACCAACTATGTTGTTTTCCTGGTTGGATCCTCACGTCTGTCCCAGGCCACTAAAAAGTATGGTTTCATCCAAAATATTCTAAAATATGAAGACTTAAAACATGAACCTTAATTCAGGAATGGACGTATGACTTCTTGAATCTACTTTTGGCAGCCCCAGAGCTGCTTTTGAACCCCACTGCTAAAGATCAGTGGCATGATTTCCTGCCAGTTTGAGGTGAAAAATATACAGTACTACCATGGACCCTAGATTAGGCTTCAAAGAGTTTTTTTAAAAGCCCCCAGATATAATTATGTGAAAAGCCTAGGAAAACAAAAAAACAATCCTTCCCTCTGCAGCCCTCACCCTCTTAAAAACTGTTATACTGTATCTGCACTAAAAGGTTGCTCAGCATCTTACACTTTTAATTGTCTAGGAGGATTAAGAAAGTGAAGGGTTTGTAATATTGCTTGAATGATAGTTCTTAACATGGGGAAAAATCCCACTTTATTTATGGTTTTCTTTCAGGATACAAGGCTACAATCAGTGCACCTCACATGGTAAGACACATTTTTACATTAAAGAGTATATGAGGACATTCTTGCATTGAAGGTGTTTACTCAGTAAAGCAGAGAGACCACAAATGAAAGGCTTTGTAGCTTTGCATTATCAGTCGATTAGTTTATTTCCGTGCTGCTTACTCTGGCATTGCTATATGAGATCCTTTGTAATAGGATTAAAAGGAGTTATATTTATCAAGAGGTTATAACTACAGAAGGTGCCAGATGATCTGACCTAGAGCTTTATCCATATACCCTACCACTTTGTTATGAGACCCTTCCTCGTGTCTTACCTACATCATTATTAATCTGCATCTTCTGGACAACTTTGTGTTCCACATTGGTACATCTCACATTGAGATATGTGACACAAATCTCTACTTTGATCATTCATGAAATTATAATCTATGCTATAGGAATCTCTCAGATGAAATATCTACCGGGGTTAAGTTGGTAGGCGCTAACTTGTTTGTTCTTTTGCTTGAAAGAAAAATGGTACTGGAATATGGTAGAACTGGAGCAGAGATGAAGAGTTGTCGTTATTTCCACCTTGCTGCTGTCCAAATGTATAGGACTACAATCTCTTCCTTTCTCAGCCCAGCATGGTTGGTGGGTTAGATGTGATGGAAATTATCATCCAACACATCTGAAGACACCAGGTTGGGGAAAATAGTTACCTTGAAAATGTGTAACGTTATGTATAACGGTTGTTTCTACAGCATGCTCATGCTCTTGAGTTACTGAAGGACCAGCTAGTGGAAGGAGCGAAGGCATTGGATGTAGGATCAGGAAGTGGTTATCTCACTGCTTGTTTTGCTAGGATGGTAAGCAAAATGCAGCACTCGGTAGCAAAAATATATCTATTTTTCTTCCTGCTACAAGTAAGAAGGCATACCTGTGAGCCTTTTTTTACAGTCAATATTCTGTAAATTTGATGTAACTGGTGCCATTGCTGTCTGGCTATTTAAATTTTTAGCACTGCAAAGAGATAGACCAAAACTGAGTTCCACTGAATATGGTGGGATTTAGTTCTGAGGTCACATTCATAAGAATCATACAACTTTTTTCCTCCCATTGGAACTGGAAGAAAGAATAAGATGCAGTTCTGGAGACAGTTGCAAATAAATTGGCAGTGAGTGTAACTGCCAATTACATGATCAGGCAATGTTAAAAAATTCTAAAATACTATTTAGAATTAGTGAATCTTTATTAAATTAATTTTCTAATTCATTCATTCTATTTTCTCTATAATAATGAATTTGAAGCAGTAATAAGAGCTTCAAGTATACCTGACTCCTTTTATAGGTGGGCCCCACAGGCAAGGCAGTAGGCATTGAGCACATAGAAGAATTGGTTCATGAATCCCTTAGGAATGTCAGAGAAGATGATCCAAATTTGCTTAGCTCTGGACGAGTGAAACTTTTAGGTAAGTTCTCTGCTTTGTAGCCATGGTACAAAATCTGTACAGTATTGGTAAGTGTTTGCTGTTTTCAACAGTAGAGAAAGCATTCTAAAGATAATTCTTAAAATACATCTTTGAAAGCTACATGGGGTTATCTCTAAACAACTAATTATGTCAACTTTGTATAGTAATTCTTTTTATGGTAAACTGAACAATCTGGATGTTTTGGTACGTACTGCTTCCCATATGAATTCTCTTCCATTTTACTCAGAAGTTATTTATTGGATCCTTCTCGGAGTTCCTTCTTAACTGGAGACTAGAAAGACTGTATAATGATGAATGGAACCTTTTCTCTAGTGGTATCCATAATGTGATGCTTCTACTTCAAAATAGACCCTTTTTTCCCAGGAAGTCTTTGTGGTAAATGAGGCCTGGCCCTGATGATTAATCAGCTTGCATACATCTTGTTCTTTATCTGTCATTTTGCTCAGCTGTTCTTGTGTTTTTGTATTACACACATAGTTTCTGTATTTTAAACTAGATACTGTATTTTTAGCCACCTGTAGGTTTCATAAAAAAGGATGGATTGCAAATGAGAAAATAATCATTTTCTTCCTCTTATAAAGCCTTCACTGCCCACATTCTCTCTCCACAGTTGGGGACGGTAGGAAGGGATATCCTGAAGAAGCCCCTTACGATGCCATCCATGTTGGAGCAGCTGCACCCACTGTGCCAAAGGAGGTAGGTAACAGAAGGGTCCGATCTCTCAGCTCTGCTTAGCAAACCATAATTGTGTCTGCTGTTTTCTAAGCTTAAAAAACCGCTGTGGAAGATTAGCCCCCAATAGAATAAACTCAGAAAGAATACTTCAAATATAGAGGCTTCTGATAAATTCTTTCCTTACATTTTGAGATGTAAGCTTTCATGTTTTAACAAAGCAAACTAAATGTTATATTTTGCTAGGCATAGAACTTTTCAGGAGCAAAGTATCATGTAGAGCAAGTTGAGTTAGAAATAAATAGCCAGGTTCCTGATTCTCAAGAAATACTCTATTTTGCTACACCTCCTAAAATGCTCAATGTTTCGCTTAATTTTTTAATTTTTAATTTGCCTTACCACGTTTACAGATTATTTTTCTGTATTACCAGTTGCTGAATGAGCTGAAACCTGGAGGACGACTGATTTTGCCAGTAGGGCCAGAAGGTGGAAACCAGGTTATGATGCAGTTTGACAAAACTAAGGATGGTCAGATTGTGGAAAAGCATCTGATGGGTGTGATATATGTTCCTCTGACAGACAAAGAAAAACAGTGGCCTCGGTAAAATATTAATACATTTTTATCTTTTTTAAAGTTACCCCAGAGTAGTGAAAAGAATTCCTGTGCTAATTGGCTTTTGCTAGGCAAAGTAAAGATACTAATATGAGAGCAGTATCTCTATAATGAAACCACTATAAAAACTAGAATTGTTTTCCCTTAAGCAGACAAGGAATGAATATCTTAGAAAACAAAATGAAGCTTCAAATAGTTTGAGTTCATTATAATTTTGCCAAAATCACTGTTCAAAAATTGTAGCCCAAATCATGGTAATTTCAGAACCTCTTTTTATCGTGCTGATATGTTACTGTTTTAGTTTTCCAACATTTAATGCTATTTATACATGCAAACCTGCAAGTTAAGTCCTATTAAGCTTCATGGAATTTGCTTTCCCAAAAGCATGCATGTGACTGGATTGCAGGTGTAAGTGTGAATTTACATATGCTTCAATTTAATATTGATGTTCTAAAGGGTTTTATTATGCATATTGTAACTGACAAGATTTAACAATTATTCCTGTACACTACTTTGAATTAAAACAATGGCAAAATCAGTTTAGTAGCTGAAAATAAACAAAAGACTGAGTGTTCCTGCTTTGCCCCTCCCTTCATTCTTCCTTACTTATGCTCTACTTCAGAGCTTTCCAAACTGTGTGTCACGACACAAAAGTGTGTCGCCACACAACCCGGAAGCGCTGATCATCATCAGCGCTTCCGGGTTTTCCCGCAGCGACACACCAACGGCGGCGTGCAAAAACCGAAAGCGGCAGCAGCGTTTCCGGGTTTTTGCGCGCTGCCGCAATGGCACTTCCGGGTTTTCCCGCGGCGACACACCAACGGCGGTTGGTGTGTTGCCGCGGGAAAACTTTGGAAAGCCCTGTTCTACTTTAATCACAATTAATTGTTCAATCCAAAACTGGAAAGCATGATTTAGTATCAATTTACTACTCAGAATCTTAAATATTATGATTATTTATATGACAATAGAAAGCCAACTTTGATAGCATTTTTTCATTCAGCCAATTATTAGCACTGGATTTTAGGAAAAAAGCATGAATGTGTGATGTAATAAAAGTCAATTATTTCTTTTTCTCTAGGGGTGAACTTTAAAAGATTTAAATTGCTTATAAAGGACCTTTTGAAAGCCTATGAACTGTGTTTGGAAAAATTGATATTTGCAGTACACTATATATGATATATGAACAATCATTTCTGCTCTTTGAAAGTAACATGTGACCTCTAACTAAGAATTTGGATGGAATTTGGAAAAAAAGCAAATTGGTTGATTCAAGATTAACAACATAATTCGCAATTACAAATAAGATCTTATGTGTACCAAAATAGAATAAACAATAGAGATAGAAATCTGCACTTTCTGTGACTTTTATACATATGATAAGAAATGGTGTATTTGTGATTTAATATTTGGAAAGTAGTTTTCACATGTCCTGTTAATGGAGAAAACAGGAAATAACCTCCATTTGTAACAATTTCGTCCAATAATATGTGGATCTAGTTTTAGATACATCAGAACAAGTCCTGACCATAAGGTAAATAACCATACTTAATGGCCCACTTCCCTGTGCTCTGTACATATTTTTAGCTGGAGTTATATTACACTGGACACATGAAGGCACCTTATGTAAAACAGTGAAAGTATAAATTAGAATAATGACATTTCCTTGAGATTTAAACATCAATAGTTGCTGCCTGTACCTCAGCATATTTTAGGGGATAGGTGGACAAATAGAAATCCATGCCCAGAGCCAAGGGTTGAACTTGCTGACCTAAGTGGCTCCTTCTATGATTCTGTGTAGATTTAAGTAACTTCCAGTAGCTCCGTATTCCCAATTCTTTGACAGCAGAGAAAAATGCTTGATATTCTTTTCATCCATAAACTAGACTGCTGAAAGGAAAACTGGGAGTGGGGGAATGAACCAATTTTTTGTATAATGTGACTGCAATCTCAATTGTGATATTGATAATAAATTCTATTAACAATCTGTTCAGAGATAACTTAATTTTACATACATATTTATCATCCTTTCAGGATAAGCAACAATATTGTGAAAACCACAGAAATGGAGTAAGAAATAAGGGGAAAGGAAATATGACTGAATTTGGTTTACACCAATTCCATCCACTATAGCCTTCCACATCTTTCTTTCCTTGCACACTATTCTTGGTTCCACCATGCCCATACAACAATACACGCATTGCCTTTTGTTGTTTAAAATTCTTACCCCTCTCACTTTACCTTCCTCTCAACCCATTCACTCTTCCTTTATATGTTTTACAATAAAGTCCTCATTCATTTTCTGTACATGACCAACCACCTCAACAAACTTTCATATTGGTCGCTCATTTTTGTATTCAATCCACATTCATTTAGCATCATTCATTCTTAACCTTCTCTGTCTCTCCTTGTTTTACCACACATATTTAACTCATCCATTCTCAGTTCATTCAACTTACTGTTACAACATACCCAACTCTCATTTAAATTCTGGGCAGAAATATGCTCCTATGCACAGCTATTTTAATTTCTTTCAATACAGTAAACATTCATTTCTTCTAACAGATCATACTAAGTTATTTTGTGTCTAAGGCAGGGGTCGGCAAACTTTTTTTGCCGGGAGCCATTTTGACATGCTCATGCACATTTTGAAGTGCTCAAGAGCCAGGGGGTGGGGTTTGCGGGCGGGGGCCAATTGCGTGGAAGGGGGCGGGGTTTGCGGGCGGGAGCCAATCGCGTGGAAGGGGGCGGGGTTTGCGGGCGGGAGCCAATCACGTGGAAGGGGGCGGGGTTTGCGGGCGGGGGGCAATCGTGTGGAAGGGGGCGGGGGGCTCACGGAGGGAGGGGGTGCAGCCAGCGGCTCCGCGAACCCGGCCCAGCCGCCCCACCGGGAGTGGCGGAAAAACAGCTGCCACCCTCCGCTCCCCAGAATATTGTGGGGCAAAGGGAAACCTGCCCGGAGGGGTCATCAGGAGCACAGGATCCGGCCCCAGCCCAGCCCGGCCCGCACCTTCGGCGCCCTCCCCTCACCATCACGAAAGTCCCAGGCGACAGCTGATCAGCACAGAGAATTTCCACCCCTTCCCCCCCCCACTGCACTGATCGGCTGTGCGCCAGGAAGTCCGGCAGCGTGCGCCTCCCTGCCGCGCCGGGCCTCGCAGAGACGGGCCTCAAGGGGCGCAGAGGCCGGAGAGGGAGCCCCTCCGTCTCCCCTTCTCTCCCTGCCTCGCCCGCCCGGGACGCGAGCGGCAGGGCGGCGCAGGGTGAAGAGCCGAACGGCGGGGTGGGGAGATTGATGGGGCGGGAGGGTGCCGCGCCGCGCGCCGCCCTTGACGTCACGCGCTGGCGAAAGCCTTTCCCCTTCTCGCCTTCTTGGCCGCAGCGGAGGATGTGCGGCCCGGGGATCCTGCAAAAATAGCGCGTGCACGCTGCGGGGCTTCCCGGCGCACAGCTGATCAGCACAGAGAATTTCCACCCCGTCCCCCCACCGCATCGATCAGCTGTGCGCCGGGAAGCCCAGCAGCCTGCACGCGCGATTTTTGCCTCCCTGCCGGAACCGAGGGCATTTTCGGGGTCCCCAGAGCCTGCTCTTCCAAAGGGGCAGCGGCGGTGGTGGGCCATCAGTGCTTCCGGGTTCCAGGACGCCGCTGCTGCCGCTGCCCCTTCAAAAGGGCAGGCTCCGGGGACCCCGAAAATGCCCTCGGTTCTGGCAGGGAGGCAAAAATCGCGCGTGCAGGCTGCCGGGCTTCCTGGCGCACAGCTGATCGGTGCGGTGGGGGGGGACGGGGTGGAAATTCTCTGTGCTGATCAGCTGTGCGCCGGGAAGCCCCGCAGCGTGCGCGCGCGATTTTTGCCTCCCTGCTGGAACCGAAGGCATTTTCATCAGCGCTTCCGGCTTGTCACGCGACACACTTGGGGGCCCCCGGCCACACAGTATTGTGTCGTGACACACAGTTTGGAAAGCCCTGGGTTAAGGCGATGGGCAAGTGCCCGTCGTCAAGATGGCTGCCGGAGACGGAGGCTTCCAAACTCTCGCGAGACTGTGTGAAGCCCGTCCCCGGAGGAAAAAGAGAGGCTGGGCCTAGGCCGTTGCCAGGGGTATGCCCACAGCAACGCACACCATGCCCGCTGCCGCGCCTGCCCCGCCACACTCGCTGCCGCGCCTGCCTCCGCCACGCCTGCCTGCGGAAGACCCACACTCAAGGGGCCAAAGAGCCGCATTTGGCTCGCGAGCCGCCATTTCCGACCCTTGGTCTAAGGGAAGACTACAACCTGGATCTCCCAGTCCAGCACCTTAATTACTATCCCAGCTCGTTTGTGTATGTGTAAAATTATCCCCCCCTAGACCACTTCATTCACTACTTTTGCAAATATTACATAAAGCAATTCCTCCCTTCCTCATTTCATTGGTTAATTCATGCTCTTTACAACTTAAGGGGCGTGGTGGCTCAGCGGGTAAGATGCCAGGCTTGTCGATCAGAAGATCACAAGTTCGGAGGTTCGAATCCCTAGCCCTGCGTGCGGAGTGAGCTCCCGCACTAGCTCCAGCTCTTGCCAACCTAGCAATTCGAAAGCATGCAAATGCAAGTAGATCAATAGGTACCACTTCGGTGGGTAGGTAACAGCGTTCCACGCGTGTCATGCGGCCACATGACCATGGAAGCGTCTTCGGACAACGCTGGCTCTTTGGATAACAAACGGAGATGAGCACCGGCCCCTAGAGTCGGACACGACTGCACAAATGTGCGGGGGGAACCTTTACCTTTTTACAACTTACTCCCTTTTATTCCAAGTTACAATTTCCCATACACCAAATCAAATAAAGCTTTATTACGGTTATAGACCAGCATATGGGGATAGGGTATAGTCATTAGGACTATAATAATATAATATAATATAATATAATAATATAATATAATATAATATAATATATTAAATATAATAAGCGAGGAGCAGCTGAGGAGCCTTATGACGAAGGTGAAAGAAGAAAGTGCAAAAGCTGGGTTGCAGTTAAACCTCAAAAAAAACAAGATTATGGCAACCAGCTTGATTGATAACTGGCAAATAGAGGGAGAAAACATGGAGGCAGTGACAGACTTTGTATTTCTAGGTGCAAAGTTTATTGCAGACGCTGACTGCAGCCAGGAAATCAGAAGATGTTTACTTCTTGGGAGGAGAGCAATGACAAATCTCGATAAAATAGTTAAGAGCAGAGACATCACACTGACAACAAAGGTCCGCATAGTTAAACAATGGTATTCCCCGTAGTAACCTATGGCTGCGAGAACTGAACCATAAGGAAGGCTGAGCAAAGGAAGATAGATGTTTTTGAACTGTGGTGTTGGAGGAAAATTCTGAGAGTGCCTTGGACTGCAAGAAGATCAAACCAGTCCATACTCCAGGAAATAAAGCCAGACTGCTCACTTGAAGGAATGATATTAAAGGCAAAACTGAAGTACTTTGGCCACATAATGAGAAGGCAGGATACCCTGGAGAAGATGGTGATGCTAGGGAAAGTGGAAGGCAAAAGGAAGAGGGGCCGACCAAGGGCAAGATGGATGGATGATATTCTGGAGGTGACGGACTCGACCTTGGGGGAGCTGGGGGTGGCGATGGCCGACAGGAAGCTCTGGCATGGGCTGGTCCATGAAGTCACGAAGAGTCGGAAGCGACTGAATGAATAAACAACAAAATAGTCATTAGGAAGAAACATAAAAAATAATAATAGGTAAAATGCTTATGTAAGAGCCATATAAAATGAAAAGCTAATATACGAGACATAAAAGATATAAAAAGTGAGAATGCTAAAGGGTTGTATACAAGAGCCACATCAAGGGTAAAAAGTGAAAAAAAAGAAATACTATATATAAGAGACATAGAAAGTATAAAAGATACAAAAAGGAGGGATGGGAATGTAGAAGTGGAACATCTACTTTATGTATGTAGTACAGGGGTGGGCAACGTCAGGCCGTATAAGGCCCGTGGGGCTCCCGCCCGCAAACCCCGCCCCTTCCATGCAATTGGCTCCCGCCTGCAAACCCCGCCCCCCAGTGCTTGCGATTGGCTCCCGCCCGCAAACTCCGGCCCCCGGTCCGCGGAAATTTATTTATTTTTTTATTTATATTTATACCCCGCCCATTTCCTCTCTAACGGAGGACTCTGAGCGGCTTACATACATTGTTATACATTTTCCATTTATACATTATACTTAATCCGCGCGCAAGGGGAGGGGGTAAGGGAACCGACTTCCTGGCTTTCCAGACTACATCTCCCAAGGTGCCTTGCGTCGGAGCCGGCTGCTGACATTCTATAGGTATTGTTGCTTCCAGGATCTGCCGCCATTCGAAAGATCTTCCGTCCGATGGAACCTGACCCCAACAGGACAGGACGCCAGCATATTTTCCCACTTAAGGTGGTACCCATTTATCTACTTGCATGTTTTCGAACTGTTGGGTCAACAGGAGCTGGGACTAGCAACGAGAGCTCACCTCGTTGCGCAGGGATTCAAACTGCCGACCTTCCGACCGGCAGCCCTACAGCTTCAGCGGTTTAACCCGCTGAGCCACCGCGTCCCTTGAAATCCCAGAAACCCCGCCCCCCAACCCCCTGGTCCCCAGTTATAAATATCCAAATGGCCCTTGGCAGAAAAAAGGTTCCCCACCCCTGATGTAGTATGTGAGAGACTACAGTAATAAGGCAAACTAGATACACACTGAGTCTAGTTTATACTACCAAGTCCCAAGCACAAGCCAGAGGCCATCATCTGACAAATTTTGAGTGCTGCTGCACAAAATCTGGCAACACTCTACGTTGTGGCAGGATTAATATCCAAAAGCAAATTTGTCTGATGTGTCCTGGATATTAATGTAGTAATGGTAGGATGAGACTAGTGTGTGTCTCTGTAGTATGCGCATTGGAGAAGCACATGCTCCAATGTTTCTGTGTCCAGAGTTGCAGGGGCATTGCTTTTCCAAGCAGGGAGTCTTCCTATATCAACTCTCAAGGACAGTTAAGGGGAGGGCACGATATTGAGCCAGAGTGAAGGCCCTTCTGTGCTATGGGACTTCAGTTTAATTAGGTATGCCAGGAGGGAGGCAGAGTACCTGATGGATGCAGCAGCAAGAAAGTTTGGGCCCTAGCTAAGTCAGACAGATGCTCTATATGTTATGCATTGTTTGTAAGCGGGTTGGCCTGATCCTAACATGCTGAGTAGAAGCCCTGGAGAGAGGCCCAAGGATGAGATTTTAGCTGCCACTGCCTGTTTCCATACCGAATGGAAGTCATCACTCACTGTTAGTGGGGCAAGGCCAAGGGGGAAAAAGATCGTCTGAGCCAATAGTTGAGCATGGGCAACCACACTCTAGCCTCCACTTTCATGCATCCTGTCTCAAATTGCAAGGTGGCATTTGAGGCACAATTAGGGACTTGAAGGGGTGCTCTTAGAAGTTTGTACAAGTTCTAGTGCGAAATTGGAGAAGAGACCCAGATGGAAAATTATTTTCAACCTCTCAGCCAAAATCATTGTAAGCAACTTATAACCATTATTCAATAATGATATCGGTTGATAGTTTCTTGTTGAAGTCAAATCTTGGCCCTCTTTAGGTATTAATGCTATATTAGCCTCTTTCCAGCTGTCTGGCATCTTTTCCCTCTATAAAATAGAATTCATCGTATTTTGTAAAAGTTGTAAAAGTTCATCCTCAAAACATTTGTAATAAGAAACCAGTAAACCATCTGGTCCAGGCACCTTTCCTGTTTTAGTCTTTTTTATAGCTTCACAAACTTCCCTTATTCTTACAGGTCTGTTCATGATCTGTTTCTGTTTCTCTGTAATCTTTGGTAAATTTTGTTCCTTTAAATATTCATCCATTTTACAGTATTTCCCAGTTGTAATTTTAATATCATTTTCTTTTTCTTTTCGTAATTTTAAGCCAGCCATTTCCCTGGTTTGTTTGCAAACTCAAAATTTTTTTGTTTTGCAAAACAAAATTCATTTTTATTTCCATTTCTCTTACTGTTAACATAGACAATTGTTGCTGTAGAAGTTTAATTTGTTAGGTAATACTTTTCTGGACGCTTCTTTAATTCTTCTTTTCTTTTTATCTCATCCAAAAAAGCTTGCCTCTTCTTTTAAAGTTCACTATTATGTTGTGTAAAATATCCTCATGAAAGCTTTACTTGCGTCCCAAACCATCCTTACAGATGTGCCTTTATCAAGATTATTTTGGAAAAAATATTTTGTTTTCTTTTCACAGTCCTCTACTATTATTTCTTTTTGTAACAGCATTTCATTTAACCTCCATCTGAAAGAACTAATTTTCTTATTAAAAACCAAACTCTCTAGGTCAGAGCTTTCCAAATTGTGTGTCGCGACACAAAAGTGTGTCGCCACACCACCCGGAAGCGGCGGTGCGTGCGTGCACGGCGGTGGCGGCAGCAACGCGGTATCAGTGCTTCCGCGTTTTAGCGGAGGCTGCTGCCGCCGTGTACACGCACACCGCCGCGCCCCCCCGCGCCGCCACCGTGCACGCGCACGCCGCCGCACGCCCCCCCGCGCCGCCACCGTGCGTGCGCGCGCCGCCGCCGCTGGTGTGTCGACAGTGGCGGCACTTTGGAAAGCCCTGCTCTAGGTTATGATCTGAAAAAAATCTTTGGTAGTATCTCTACTTTATGAACATTAGTAGCCAAATTCTTCAAAATCCAAATCATATCTATTCTTGAAAAAGATCTGTGTGTTTCAGAGAAATAAGCATACTCTTTTGAATTGCCATTTTTGTGTCTCCATACGTCAACAAGCCCTTAATTATCCATCAAATCAAAGAAAACTTTTGGTAATTTACCTGAAATTTTAATATTTTTCTCAGAAGTTCTGTCTTCTTGTGAAGAAACCACTCCATTCCAATCCCTCATTAGACACCAATTTTCATAGGAAAAGTCCATTAGTCTATCCATAAATCCTTTATAAAACGTTACTTTGTCCTCATTTGGGGCATAAATTCCCAATATCAGAGTCTTACTCCATGCAAATTAACTTCACCCCAACATATCTACCATGTTCATCAGTCAATATAAGTTCTGGTTGTAGTTGGGGGTTTATATACAAAACAACTCCATTTCTTTTCTTTTCTTTTTTTGTTTTGTTCCTGCTGAAATAAATTCTTCACCCATCCAAAATTTCCACTTTATTATTAATTTGTTTTACAGCTCCAGTCAATTGTCCTACAAATTCTTCAAACTTCTTAACTTCTTTCATTTTCTCTTTACAAATCTTTCTTCCATTCTCTCTTCAAAAGCTGCCAAATTAGCATTAACTGGTTCAGATACCTTCTTGGCCCAATTCCTCAAACATTTTCTGCAACATCTTTGGGGTAATCTCCCTTTCTGTAGGTTGCTCCAACAATCCGCTCCTCCCTTCTCCGGCTTTTGCCGCTTTTCTGGAGGCTGCTATTCTAATATTATAATCCAAAAGTAAAGGTGTCTCAATTACAAGGGAAAAAATAAAAAGGCAGGCTTCCCCACCTTTTTTTCTGTTTTGCCTTTCTATGTCTTATTTGACACTCGGTAGTTATACTCATACAGTCTATCTCATGTTAGCTTTACCTTCTTATTTTGTAAAATCCACCAATTGTCTGCATTCTTTAATATTAAACAAACAACATTTTCATGAAAGTCTGATCCATTTATCTATTTAGTTCTAATATTTTCAAAAGCACTTTTGCCAAAAATTAATCTTTTGAAATTACAGTCCCCTTTATCCATTTATATTTTTTTACATCAAATCCTTGTTAAGCTTTTTGCTAGTACTTTCAAATCCTTTAAAACATTATTTCTTTCACTTTCTTTGATCCAGAAAGACAGTTGACTTACCAAGTGGTTTTCCTTTATCCTGCCAATTGGAAGATCTCTCTTTAACGTTAAATTGATTATATCCGATAGCGATTAAGAAAGTGAGACTTTTGCGAACCTTAGGTCTATTAGAAGCGGTTATGAGCCCAACTGAAATCTCTCAACTCACAAGTCGATCACAAAAAACATGATTCCTGCAGTCTCCTCACGAGCAACTGTCTGGAGTGCAGGTGGGTGATCTCTCGGTCTCCCTTTCTCCAGAGAGACTCCACCAACCAGAATTTGCCATCTGGCCACCGATCCCTACCACAATGCCTTTCCTGCTCCTTCAGGGACGTCTAGCTCTCCATTAGACCTCACCCGGAAAATAATTTTGCAAGAATTTATTCATGAAGATAAATGTGGGTTTTTACCTAAAAGACAGTTAAGGGATAATATTAGAAATGTGTTGGACATTTTGGAATATTTGGAGCAACATAATAAAAAACAAGCTGCATTGATTTTCTTACACACAAAGAAGGCCTTTGACAATTTGAACTGAGCTTTCCCGTTTAAAGTTTTGGAAGATATGAACTTTGGAGAGAATTTTATTAAATGGGTAAGACTGATTTACACCTCACAGAAAACACAAATAATTTTTAATGGAGAACTAACAAAACCCTGCGTGATACAAAAAGGGACAAGACAAGGATGCCTGTTGTCTCCTGTCTTGTTTATTTTAGTTCTTGAAGTATTGAACAGAGATATGACGAGAGAATTCTGGGAGTAAAGATTAAAAGAGAAATCTTTTATATATAAATCTTTTATAAGCTAAGGGCATTTGCTGATGATTTGGTGCTAATTTTGGAGGATCTGTTAAAGGGAATAGAAATAGTAATGGGAAAATTAAAAGGATTTGCTAGCTGGTTTTAAGATTAATAATCAGAAGACAAAGATCTTAACAAAATACATGAAAATAGATGATCAAACAGAACTGATGGAGAAAACTGGTTTTAAGATTGAGAAAAAAGTAAAATATTTGGGTATCGCTATGACAAATATGAATTGTATGTTATTTCAGAAATTATGTTAAGACATGAATGAAATTAAAAAGGACATGCTAAGGTGGGAAAAACTACAATTGTCACCGTTGGGGAGAATCTCTATGATAAAAATGAATGTTTTGCCTAGAATGATGTTTTTGTTTCAGACAATACCTGTTTTGACAACTGTTGTACCATTTAAACAATGGCAAAAATATATATCTAAGTTTGTATGGCAAGGGAAAAAGCCACAAGTTAAATATAAGGTATTACAAGATGCAAAGGAAAGAGGAGGATTGGGTCTACCTGATCTGAAATTGTATTTTGCACCCTGTGTTTGGTTTGGATGAAAGAATGGGTGTTGCTGAGAAATAAAAGACTTTTAGAGTTAAAAGAACATGACCTGAGATTTGGGTGGCATGGATACTTGTGGTATGATAAAGTCAAGGTTAATGTAGATTTCAAAAATCATTGTGTTAGACATGCCATATTGAGAATATGGAATAGATACAAATCCAGGCTGTGCCCGGAAACACCTTTATGGCTCTCAGCACAAGCAGCATTTTATAGATGAGAAATTACAGGCAAAGATAAATGGTTAACATATCACGAGATACTAGAATTTTACCAAGGGGAATACAAAATAAAATCAAGAGAACTGATGGCAGAGGGACATAGTTGTCTGGTTTTCTTACTTCGAGTTATCAGACAGATTTAAAGTAGATAAAAGAAATCATGGTATTGAACAATGTAAGACAAAATTTGAAATTGAATTGTGTACAAATGATGAACATATAATTGCTAAGATGTATAAACTTTTATTGAAATTTGAAGAAGAACAGGTCAAAGAATGTATGATAAAGTGGGCCAAAAACTTTGGTTATAATATACAGATGGAACAATGGGAAAATATGTGGTTGAAAGTATTGAAATTTACATTATTAATTAATTAATTAATTAATTAATTAATTAATTAATCAATCATTCAATCAATCAATCAATCAATCAATATTATTGCTCATCTTCCCCCAAAGGGGGAACTCTGGGCGGTTTACAATAAAACCGGAGTTAAAATACAAAACAAATCACAAAAGTGAAATAAATATATATCATCATTATAATTATTAAAAGATATAAATAAAATAAAATGGAATCCAGATGGCTACAGTTCCTCAAATCCAGAGCGCAAGGGCCGTTCTCAGTCCATTCTAGGGCGCTAGCCATCCCCAAGAATGACTATTTCCCCTCCCGTCCCAGGCTTGGTGACAAAACCAGGTTTTCAGTTTTTCCCTGAAGTCCAGGAGTGAGGGGGCCTGTCTTTAATTAACATAATTTAATTAACATAAAGATTATGTTATAATCTTAAAGAGAATTTTTATAAAATGATGTACCGTTGGTATATGACACCAGAAAAATTATCTACAATGTATAAAGGTACTACAAATTTATGTTGGAAATGTGAACAACAAAAAGGGTCATTTTATCATGCTTGGTAGTCGTCTTAAAAAGCTAGAAAATTTTGAGCTCATTTGAAACCAGAACTTTTCCTTCTGGGGCTGATGGATAAACAGAAAATAACCACATCACACAGTTTTTATATATGATAACTGCAGCAAGATTATTGTATGCGTAAAGATGGTAAGATTCCACACTACCCATTATGGAGGAATAGTTGGTGAAGATGACCAAACTTGCTGAAATGGCTAAATTGACTTGTTTGATTACAGAAAAGACAATATCTACATTTATTCGTTACTGGAAACCTCTTATGGACTTTTTGCATAAAAAAGAAAGAAATGAACTTGTGATTTATAGTTTTGATGATTCGACAGGATAGAAGAGTGTCATGGTGTAACCTTAGAGAGGTTAAAATATAATTGTACTTATAACTGCTGTGACGATGATTGGAAGCCACTTCTTTATATCTCTTTTATATCTTTTTTTTAACTTTTTTTTCTTTACCTTTACCTTTCTCTTACTTTTTGTACTTTTAGCTTTTTCTTTTGTCTCTATTTTCTTTCTCCTTTCTCGTTCTACTTTAGTTTGTATTAGTTCTTATTGTTGTTAAAACTCTCAATAGAAATATTTTTAAAAAAAGAGAGAGAAGGGACCAAGGTGGGACTATATATCATACTCATCAACAGATGGGCCCATAGATTTTGATCTCTGCCACCCATTATGGCGCTAGTCAAGTGAGACTTTCACATGAAGCTTTTTTAATAAATTCAAGTTTGTACTAGGTTACCAGCCTTAGTCGTATTTTTGCCACATGCAGTATTTCTTGCTAATAGTAAGGGCAGCACCAGTCAGTTTCGGTGCATTTGGGCCACTGTGCTTCAAGTGCAAACAAAGCCCAGTTTTAACTCAGACATGCTCACACCAACCTATACAAGCTAAGATGTCTACTCTACTCTAGATACTACCTTGCAAGCCATCGTATTGTTGCTTGCATCCCCCACTAAGAAGTACCTGGAGTGTACTAACAGACCTTCTTCGTTCTAGTCATCATAAATCTGCTCTAGGCGTTGTTTGTTTGGTCCTCGCGAGTCCAACGAACCAAAACCCTCTACCTTTACTCCGTCGTCATCACCGCATTTGTAGCAGACAGCGTATTCGTTCCGTCGCTTACTTTATTCGTCAGAAAGACAGAATAAAGTGATTGGGTGAAGGTGACTGCGGTCGCGTGGGGGCGGGGCTCGACAACGCCACGTGGTTGGCTGTTAGGGGATTATGCTCCTCAGCATGCGGCTCGCGCCGTTTTGGCGATCGCTGTCCCGATTTCTCTTAGCCCGGCCGGACGCAGAGCGCGCCTCCTTGGGTATTCTAGCCGGCCTTGTGCCCCGGAGAAGCATGGAGGGGAAGCCGATCCCTGAGCCTAAAGAGCGGGGAAGCTCTCCTCTGGTAGCGAAGAAGAGGCGGCTGCCGAGAGGGCAGGAGAAGAGGCCGGGCCCGCTCGAAGACGGAGAGAAGCGGTATGTGCCGCCCCCGAAGAAGCGGAATACCGGCGTCAGCTTCCGCGAGGCTCATTTCGCCGAAACCAGCTACTACTTCGAGGGTGGACTTCGCAAGGTGCGCCCGTACTACTTCGACTACAAGACTTACTGCAAGGGGCGCTGGGTGGGAAAGAGGCTTTTGGACGTCTTCCGCTCGGAGTTCCGCGGTCGGCCCATCGAGTACTACCGGGCCGCAGCCAAAGCCGGGCGCCTGCTCCTCAACAAACAGTCCGTGAAAGACCTCAGCGTCGTACTTAAGGTGAGGAGGCCGGGCGTCAGGTGAAAGGCCGAACGCTCCTGCCTTGAACCCGACCCACGCGGCGTGCGTCCCGTGTGGGAATGCGGTCACGCGGGGGAAAAAAGCCATGGCGCGCAGTGAAGATATTGGAGAATTGGTAGAAAGTTTTCTGATCTTAGTGACCTCTCCCCCTTCCCCTCCACCTTTTTAATTTGAAATCTTTTTTTTCCAAACACCTAACCTATGTTTTGCAGTAACAGATATTTGGAAAAAACAGGTGCTCACAGTGCCTGAGTTGGGTGTTTTTGCACAGGGCCGCAACTGGGGGGGGCAACCGGGGGGGCGCCAAAATGACAACACCTCCCTCACCAACCCATGGGGGAGGGGCGCGGAATCCATGTTTGCCCCGGGTGACACAGACCCTAGTTGCAGTCCTGTTTTTGCACCACAGTGAGGCCCCAAACTATTAGAAATGTGTCATGACTCATTCTGGGAGGACAGCTGTGATCTGTAATGTGACATTGGTTCCATGTAGATCCATAAGGATCTGTGCTTTAAGTTCAGTTTTTGCATTTCAGGAGCAGTATAATTTTGTGGCTGATTTCAGGGTTGTGGTCTACAATTTGATGGCAGTTTATGTTTACCAGCATAAAAATCAGTGCCAGTTGTCAGATCCTTGATTGCTAGAGTTCACTCTCTGAATGCAGACATATTATTTCATAGTGATTTCAGGTAGCTCCTGTGAAAAGTTATATGGAAAACTACAGCTATACATTGCAAACTAACTGTGTTCCATAAAATTATCTGGCTAAAACTAATGGATAATAATTGCTTTGTCTGCAGAATAATGACTTCCTGGAGAATACCATACATCGCCACGAACCTCCAGTTACAGCACAAACTATTGAGTTTCTGGAGGACAACGATGAAGTTGTGGTTGTAGACAAGCCCTCATCTTTACCTGTTCACCCTTGTGGTGGATTTCGGCACAACACTGTCATTTTTATTTTGGGCAAAGAGCATAACCTGAAAGAGCTGCATACTGTTCATCGGCTTGATCGCTTGACATCAGGTGTCCTCATTTTTGCCAAGTCTGCAGAAGTGTCAAAGAGAATTGATGAGCAAGTTCGACAGCGGCAGGTCAAATAGCTTTTGTTAATGATATCTTGATATTCATAATCTATGTTTCTTCCAACAGCATCAGTATGATATACAACCATCCTCACAGTAAGGCTGTAAGTAGGTTAGTCTGAGAGAGAGTGATTGCATGCTCAGTGAACTTCATAGCCCAAGCAAAAATTCTAATAAAAGCGGGTCTTCCAAGGCCAGAACTTTAACCCCTATATGTGTCTGGTAAATATCTGGAGGAGAGCCAGTTTGGTGTAGTGGTTAAGGCACCAGGCCAGAAACTGGGAGACTGTGAGTTCTAGTTCCTCCTTAGGATGAAGCCAGTTGGTTGACTTTGGACCAGTCACACACACTTAGCCCTAGGAAGCAGGCAGTGACAGACCACTTCTGAAATCTTGCCAAGAAAACTGCAGGGACTAGTCCAGAAAATCACCAGGAGTCAACACTGACTTGAAGGCACCAAGATAAATATATATACATATACATATACATATAGACATGCATGCATGCATGCATGCATACATACATACATACATACATACATTCTGGAAATTGCTAAGAAGCCATATACCTGATACCTTGCTTCAGGCTTACTTTCTGTCCACCTTAATGTTGATACACTTTTAGTCTCAATACAGAACATGGTTAGCACATGTCAAACAGCTTCCCCCTCATAAATCTGGATGGCCCTGACCCTATTAGCCTTTCGAAAGGCTGTGAAGACCTGTTTCCCTAGGCATTCGGGTGAGGAGATTAGGCTAGCCCTGTTGATGATGTGGTTTTTATGATTGGCAGGTGTCATTCCCTAAGGCACCATGGGATATTGTTTTTAAATGTTGGGTTTAATTTTTGTACGCCACCCAGATTCACTGTTGTGAGATGGGTGGCCATATAAATTACATAAATAAATGTCATTCTGAAATGCACATTCCTTCTGCATGCTACACCCAGAATTGTTACTTTTTCTTTCCCCAATTCTAATAGCTGGAGAAAGAGTACGTATGCCGTGTGGTTGGAGAGTTTCCAGAAAATGAAGTGATCTGTGAAGAACCTATCTTGTCTGTGTCTTACAAAATGGGCTTGTGTCGAGTGGATCCCAAAGGCAAGCTGTGTAAAACGATCTTCCAGCGGCTCAGTTACAACGGCAAGACTAGCGTAGTGAAGTGCTTCCCGTATACTGGCCGTACCCATCAGATCCGTGTCCACCTACAGTTTTTGGGGCACCCTATTGTCAATGATCCTATCTACAATAATGAAATATGGGGTCCTGAAAAGGGCAAAGGGGGCAGTGTTCATAAAACTGATGAGGAGTTGCTTCAGTCATTTGTGGAAGAATATGTCTCAAAAGAGAGTCTGGGAATCTTGGACATTGTTGAGGAGGACCTGAAAGCAGTCTTAGTAGATAAAAAGCAGGAGACTCCAGGAAATGGTACCAAGTCTCTGCAGGTCACTACTACAACCGATAATTCTGGCAATATTGAAGAATCAAAAGACAAAGAGAAGAGTCAAATACTAATGTGTTCTCAGAATTCTGTCCTTCAAGCACATGTGCACAAAACTGAAAGTGGAGAAATGTGTTTAACTGAATTCCACAATGAGGTGGACCCACTGTGTGAAGAATGCAAAACGGCAAGGCCTGATCCATCACCCAAAGAGTTAGTGATGTATCTCCATGCGTTACGCTATAAAGGAATGGAATTTGAATATTGTTCCAAAATGCCTGCTTGGGCACAGGATGATTGGGAAGAGACTTGAACCTTATTTTATAAATCGAGGAGTGGGTGAGAAACTCTCTGCAAACTGAATGGAAGAAGAGTCAGTTTTTAATGTGTGAAGAAACTGTTTCAAATAATGAATGCATTACCAATTCTCTTTTTATTGCAAGAAACTGAAATAATTATTTGGAGAAACAATATTTCTTACCAAGTAAGAATATACTTAATTTGAATTGTCCTTTCTGAAAAATGAAACACTGAGTACTGTACAAAGATTAAAAATAAATACCTATTTGCAGCTCAAATTGGTGAATTGCAAATAACAAGTAAGACTGATTACCTTACCAACAGCCATAGGGAATAGTTGTGTCAGTGTTTAGTTTTTCTTCTATATCTATATAAGATATAATACTAAGATCTTTATAAATTGTTTACATCATTTCTGACTATTTTGATCAGATGTTTTACAATCTGGTGGAATTTGAGACTAAATGGCCATAGATTAATCTTTGTCTTAATCCAGGTGTAGACAGTTCTGAAATAGCTATCAATGAGATTTGTTTGTCATTAAGAATCCTATCTGCAGCCCGGAATTGTGGAATATTCAACATACTGCATTGTAAACTTGATTTTGCTACTTCATGTGGGCATCATAACCAATGTAGGATCTGGATTGAATTCACAATTTCTGTGTTTTGTGTACGTGTCATAGGATAGTTCACAGCTCAGAGTTCTGGTATCATGAAGTCTTAATCAGCATACATTTGTGTCTTCATTTAAAGAATATTCCCTGCAGGAAAAGATTGCTGGGTTTACACAACACAGTATTACAAATCACTGGCAGGGTTACTATTATAAGTATCCACAAGAGGAGCAAGTGACAAAACACATGTTGGTGACATCGCAGGTCAACTCTGCCCTTTATGTATTTGTGTGCCGTCACAGTGCAGCCATCGTAACCTGATTCATAACGCATTAAATCATAACCGCCCAGGGTCCCTCGTTGTGGGGGAGATGGGCAGGATACAAATGTGATATTTCCAACCAAACAATATGTATGTTTATTTATTTATTTATTTATCATACTTATATCCCACCCATCTCCCTCCAAAGGATGTTAAAAATACTTTATAAAAAGGTCTTAGGACTGTCAGAATAATTCTCCAAAAATGGAACAGAACTGGATCACATTTGGGTGGGGTAAGGGAGAAACTAGCAAAAGAGAAATCAAATTTGAATATGGGCAGGATCTGGCGGGGGGCTGCAATGAAAAACACTCCCCTTTTTACCCCTGTGGGAGAGGCAGCTGGGCAGTGGCGTAGCATGTTGCTGACTCCACCACTCCTCTCTCTCCCATCACATAATCCAGAGTGGAGCCATGCTATCGGGATTGAGAAGAATTGCAAAGCCATCCTGTGCATACTTTCCCTGTCTTGTTTTCATTTCACAAGCTACAATTGTTAGATTTATACCTCTGTCCAAACAAGCTACATGATACTGTAGCTTATGTATGAGCTCAACAACTTTGAAGGTTCTGAGGGAGCAATGTTTAAAAGTATTAATTGAAATCTGAATGGCCAGAATAGGGACTTTGGTGAATCTGATTCCAATTTATGAGCATAAATTGTTTGCAGCCATTGTCTTCCATATAAGCAAATGTTCTTTTCTGATGCCACTTAGCAAATCTGTCTTTTAAGAGTTGAGCGCAAACTTCAAAATGAAGAGGTACAATTATGTTCTGGAAAGCTATCGGTCTGTCAAGTTCATAAAATTACAAAAACACAAGGATGTTTGCTGTCCCTGAGATATGCCACATAAGTGTGTCTACATTACCCTTCCCCATTTGCTACACAACAGTAGTGCAGCAAAAAAATGTCTAACCCTCCAGAGTTCACCTACCAGTTTATTAGTCCATTGTTCCTGTCTATCCAGTGGTCTCCAAACTTTTTTTTCAATCATGCACCTTTATTAGTAAAAAAAAAATTCACCCCAAATCTATATAGATTTAATTTATAAATTGTACACATGTACTTCTGTACTAATACATTATGTACATTATAAAACAGTGCATACACCCAACGTTGGAGATTTCTGCCATGCGCCACCCAAAGCGTTTTAAGTGAGGTTTCTAAATTTAAAATACTGTAGGCAGGATGCCATTCTGGCAGAGCTGCAACTATTTCAGTGCTATATATTTCTGTACTCAGTGATCCATTTCACTGTGACTGCTACTCTGTTCCTTAATGGAGCTGCATAGCCTCTCCAATAAATTAATAAAAGGGCTCATTAAACAGCTGCAATGATAGTTAACTTGTCTTATGGGGAGCTCTCGCTGCCTAATCCATGGCTTTAAAAAGCTGTGTAATGTTAAAGCTGTTTCAGTTTCCTGGGAGCAATAATTGGTTCTAAAAACAGGTGAAACTGAACCTTTTCCAATAAATACACACATTAAAAACATGTTGCCAATTACTTGTGCATGGTTGACGTGATTTAAAATATCTGAAGCATGAATTCTGGGAAGGCATGGTGTGGTTGAGTTCCAGATCTGAAAAAAACAGAGTAGGCAGCTGTAATACCTACACAAAGTGAGGGGTAGAGGAATCACATTTTCCCAGTGACAAAAACTTGTCCTTTGAGTGCTTTGTATGTGGGAAATGCCAACCACTTCACTACCGATTTTGTTTAAAAAAATAAATTCTATGCGATGGTGGAATTATTATGCCAGATGTTTGGGAAAGGCACTCTGCTCTGCAGACATGAAGTGTAATCATGGACCATCACTCACTCTGGGTGAAAAGGAATACAGCGTGAGATATTTTTCATAGTAAAGTGTTCTGCTCAGTCTGCCCATTCAAATGGAGGAACAGGAATCCCATGAAGATTTCTATTCATACCAGTGCTTTTGATGGCTTTCATAAATAATGAGATAGTAGAAATGAATGGAGTTGAAGAAATGTAATTAATTTAGCTCAGTAAAATTCAAAGCAGGCTGGAAATCTCTCTGGATGGCTTCAGCACTGGCAAGTGTGAAGGTAAGCATAGAGAGAAAAATGGTATAAACTACATGTGTATGCTGTTGGTGGGTGTGCTATCTTGCACATGCAGAGCAGCGGAATAACAGCAGCAGCAGCAGCAGAAACAAAGACGTGAGTCATTCTAGTAAATCAGTTGCAGTTGTATTAACTTCTCATACAAACAGATAATATTTACAGTTTCTTCTTCCAGGTCCATGGAGTTACAAATCTTTCTTTACATACCATAAGTAAGCAAGTAGTATCAAACCAACCAGAGAAACAGAGTAAGCAAGTTAGGTACTTTTATACTCTTCAGCCTGAATGACATGCTGCCTGACCTTTTAAAGTTTGCAGGTGTTTACCAAATAAGGACATAATTGCTGTGACTTACCCTCAAGGAATAATACACCAACACTCCTCTTACTATGCTAGAGGTGTAAGTCGCAATCCAATTTTTTCAGTTAACTCCTTGTGTTTTTACTGCAGCAAGGGGTTTTGTTAGAAAATCAGCAATCATGTCTTTTGAGTCACAATACTTTAACATTCTGTGGCTTGAATCATGTCAACTGGATTTCTATTTTCTTAGTGGAAACGTTTCACTCCTTATCCAAGGAGCTTCTTCAGTCTGAGTAAAGTTAGTAAGGGAATCCTTAAATATGTTTCTAGGCTGGCTGTGTGACCTTGCACCTGGGGCTAGGTCATGGTTATTTTTGAGATGTTTGTTTCTAAGTCCCTTTATCATCTAAAGGAGGATCGTTAAGATTACCCTGCTGCTGTTGAGCTTGTGAAATGGTCTTAATCTTCCTAGGCACAGAAGACAAAGCAGGAAGGAAGATAGGGGAAAGGTTATGCCTGAGGCCCCCACCTCTATTCAAGGAAGGATTTTCCAAGTTGGCATGAATGGATTCCTTGACCCCTCTCTCAAACCACCTATCTTCTCTGTCTAAAATGTGAACATTAATGTCCTCAAATGAGTGTCCTTTTTCCTTTAGATGAAGATAAACTGCTGACTCTGGTCCTGTGGTGTTACTTCTCCTGTGTTGGGCCATCCTCCTGTACAAAGGTTGTTTGGTTTCTCCAATGTAGAGTTCAGAGCATACTTCAGTTAAATACTTTAACATGATTTCACCTTTGGCTATTAAATCCTTAACATGATAGCATCGTATGTCAATATGCTTAGTTCTGTTCCTACAACCCTCAGACTGTGCCATATGAATACAAGCTTGATTATCTTCAAAAACAGTTACAGGCTGATGCAATTCCATGCCTATATCTTTTAACAGTTGTTTAAACCATACAATCTCATTACAGATTTGTGCTAGACTGTAGAATTCTGCTTCTGTTGTAGAAAGAGCAACAAGTGTCTGTTTGTTAGAATGCCAGGCAATTGTAGAGCCAGCATATTGAATTACAGCTCCAGATGTGGATTTATGATCACTTAGGTCTGCTCCCCAATCTGAATCAGCATATGCTTGTAATTCTCCTGTTCCAGAAGCAGAAAGCCTTAAACAGTAATCCTTTGTACCTTGCAAATATCTAAACAATCTTTTCAATGCTGCTTTTCCAGTAGAAGTTGGTTTTTCTACCTGTCTACTTAAAATTGAAACAGCTTTAGAAATATCTGGACGAGAATGATTGGCAATGTACAATAAACTTCCAATCGCAGATCTAAACCCATCTGCTTCAGATAACTCAGGTTCTCCTATCTCCTGGAATTCAGGAAGCATAGGGGTTAAAACTGATTTACATTCCTGCATGCCAAACTCCTCTAGGAGTCTCTTGATCTTATTACTTTGACTTATTAGGAAACTACCATCTTTCTCTCTGTATATTTCCAAGCCTAAGTAATTTGTCACCATGCCAAGATTCTTTAATGTAAAATTGTTCTTCATGTACATTTCAAAATCATGTCTCTGTCTGATGAAGTAAGTAACAATAAATCATCAACATACAAACACAAATACACAAAACTTTGTTTGTCTTTCTTAACATAAACACGGATCTGTTTTCCCTTTTTCAAAACCAAAAATTTGCAGTGTTTCATCTAACTTCAGATTCCAGCAGCGAGCTAAATTGACTTTTGTAGTTCACACACTAGATTGTTACCTTGTTCAAAACCAGGTGGTTGTTGCATGTACAATTTCTGGTCTAATTCACCATACAAAAATGCAGTTTGAATATCATAATGATAAACTGACATCCCTTTAAGTGCAGCAACCTTCAACAATAATCTGATTGATTCACGCTTTGTAACCTGTGCAAAGGTTTTGTCAAAATCCAAATCTTTTCTTTGAGAAAAACCTTTAGCAACTAACCTTGCTTTGTATTTTTTAATTTTCCCACCAGCATCTTTTTTTAGTTTAAAAACCCACCTAAAACCTAGACAATGTTCATTGGGAGGTAGATTAACTAATTTCCAAGTTTTATTTTCTTTCAAGCAATCTAATTCTTGTTGCATTGCATCATACCAGCATTTTGCAATCTCAGGTGGCATATCATTTATTTGCTGAATAGATTCTGGTTGAGCATAAGCATGGAAAACCTGAACCATATCCACCTCAAAACGTTGAGGAGGAACACCTTTATTACTCCTCTGTGACCTGCGAGGTAGGACAGGACTAACAGGATTAACATTCTGTCTTTCATCACTTTCCTGAGAAGCATCTGTCTCATCAGACAGATTTTCAGCTTGCTCCTCTTGTTTAAGGAACTAATTTGGCAAAGAAACTTGTTGCCCTGAGTTCAAATCAACCTGAGAACTGGAATTTATTTTTTCCCAGTTTTGTTCAGCAAGTGAAGCACTCTTACTTATAATTAATTTATTGTCTAATATGAACCTGTAGCTCCTCTGGCTTTGTTTATATCCAACAAAAATAGCTTTCTTTGTTTTGGAAGCTCCTTTCCTACTCTGTTGTTTTGGCACATGAACCCATGCTGTACTACCAAAAATTCTGAGATGTTTCACTTTTGGTTTCACACCATAAAACAAATGAAATGGAGTATCCTCAATCACACAATTAGTCTGTTCTGAACATAACAGGCAGTTGCTACTGCTTCACCCCAAAACTTAAAATATAATTTTGCATCTTTAAGCAAACACATCATAGCTTCTTGAAGTGTTCTACCTTTTCGTTCAGCAACTCCATTCTGCTGAGGAGTGTAAGGATTAGAAAGAATTTGTTCTATCCCCTTCTCTGCTAGGAATTTTCTAAAAGTGTTAGAAATAAATTCCCCTCCTCTATCACATTGTAAGGCAGACACAGGTTTTGGAAATTTTCCATTTACCCATGTTACAAAACTTTTAAATTTTTCAAATGCTTCATCTTTATGTTTCAACAGATATATAAATGTTTATCTTGAAAAATCATCAATTATGATCAGTATGTACCTTGCTTGTCCCAAACTTGGAGCAAAAGGACCAATTATATCACAATGAACAGTTTCAAGAGGTCTAGTAGTAACTCTGTCTCTGTGTTTACACACAAGAGCCTTATGTGTTTTGCATTCCTTACAAATTATACAGTCTAGATATTTATTAAAAGGTTTTAATTTTAGGTCAGCACATAACTCTGGCATTTGTGCTATGTCTCTAAAATTTGCATGACCAAATCTCCTATGTATTAAGTGTATACACTGATCATGAATTGGAATGTTGCCAGTTACAGCTTTTGCAGCTTTACTCTTAGCATTCTGCTAAGCTTTACTCTTAGCATTCTGCACTATGTACAATGAATCTCTTTGTACACAAGTTGCACACAACTTACCATTCTTGCATATTTCACAGCCCACCAGGTAGCAAAGGATATAGAGTTTTAGATCCTTAGACCGGCTCAATCCAGACTTGCAAAGTGGGGCATTTTCATGAGACAGAGCCAAATCAGAATCCTCCAACCAATAGCTCTACAGAAGGGGGAGGTGATGATGACTTGTTCAAAGTACCTCACCCAGTATTTCCAGTTGCAGCGAGCAGGCAAGCCCAGAGAGAGGACATCGAGCCGGAGACTCCGCCTGAGTCAGGCTTCAGAAGGGGATCTATGGGCTTAAACAAGCATCAAGGGCCTGGAATGTGAAACTAAACCAGATGCTAATAAAGCAAGGTTTCACTCAGGGCAAAGCTGATCCCTGCCTTTATACATGACACAAGAATGGCAGAGACATGTTCATTCTGACATTTGTGGATGATTTGATTCTCTGTTATGAGAATCAGAGGGACATTGATGAAATTGTGTCCAATTTGAACACGGAAGTAGAGGTGAAACGTCTTGGAAAGGCAAGCTAGTACTTAGGAATACAAATTGACAGAGAAGAGGATGGAAGTTTTCTCCTCAGTCAGAGGCAAAAGATTTTAGAATTATTGGAAAGCCTGGGACTGGAAAATGCAAACATAGTTCCAACTCCAATGGAAACAGATTTTCACAAAGTCAAGGACACTAGTGAACTGTTGCCTCAGAACAATGGCTACAGAGAGGCCATTGGAAAGCTGTTATATCTGTCAACCACAACGAGGCCAGATATTTCAACTGCAGTGGGGATCCTCTGCAGAAAGACCAGCGCACCCACCCAAAGGGACTGGACAGGCGTTAAGCCCGTGGCAAGATACCTGAAGGGGACTGCAGACCTGAAGCTTAAGCTGCCAGCAACTGATTCTCCTGAACTAGTGGGGTACACCAATGCAGATTGGGCAGAGGATGTAACTGATCACAAATCCACTAGTGGGAATGTGTTTTTCTTTGGGGGAGGGACTGTGAGCTGGGCTAGTCACAAGCAGGCTATTTTGGCATGCTCAACTACTGAAGCGGAGTATGTCTCAGCAGCTGAGACATGTGCAGAGGTGCAATGGCTCAAGTATTTACTTGAGGATCTGGGGGTCAGTGTTCCTGCTCCAATAAGAGTCTTTGAGGACAACCAAAGTAGTATAAGACTCTCTGTCACAGAAGGTGGGAGGGTGGACCAAACACATGGATGTTCGCTACCACATAATTAGAGAGGCACAGGAGACAGGACTACTACATTTGGAGTATTGTCCCTCAGCATGATTGCAGACATCCTTACAAAACCACTTGCAAAGGGTGTCTACCAAGGCCTACGTAGTGAGTTAAATCTTGTGTAGGCATGATGCATGACTTTGATTTGAGAAGGGGTGTTGGAATCTGGCAAATCAACCATGCCTCATTAGCATATGGGTGATTGCTCTAGGAGGCAAACTCTGTGCTAGAGGAAGCTGCTTGTTGCCCCTCCCACTTCCTCTTCTCTCTGATTCTTCCACCGATGGGGTAGGACTCACATGCCTTAGCTCCTTCCATGGAGAGGCCATGTACTAGGCCTCAACTCCAGAGGCTTTCCCCCCCTTTTCTCCACGCAGCCTCTGGCAGTAAACAGAGCCAGAGTTATACAGTTTAGGGAACAGAAAGAAGAACTGAAATCAATTTTCTACTGAAATGGCTGTACCTGGACAAAATAAATGTAAGAACTCTCTTGTACTTACTTTTTGTACCTGCAATGTCTAAGCGTGTGTTTCTTTATGCTTGTGTGGGCTAAAAGTGTAAGAATAAGAACCTGAATCTCTCTAACGTGCTCACAGGCTGTGTTTTTAAACAATATTCCTTTTTCTGCTGACGAGTTTACACAATGTTAAGCTCTGCTCCATTCACTGGTTCTAACAGGCCACTGAATGATCTTCAAATTCCACATGTATTTTAGAAAACTTACAGGTTAATTTTCAAACGTTGATGGAATGGTCAGGCTCCAAGATTCCCTCTTTAAAAGTCACGATTCCCTGTGGTGGTAACAGTGGCAAAAGGTAATTATTTTTCTGCTCTTATCGCATCTCAGATAGCCAGCTGTTGGCTCTGTCCAGGGTGACCCAGATCCTCCTGGGGAGAGAGAATTTAGAGGACCATCTGCAGGTCTGCTCTGAAGAGTATTCAAGGCATCTGACAAAGTTGCTCAGATCTGCTCTTGAGTTGGATTCTGGCTGGGCAGATCCTACAGGCCTGACTGAGGCACAGTCTGGCTGTGTTATCTGGGAGGAGTTTGAGCTTGTTGGTCCCAAGGCAGTAGAGAGAGTCCTTGGCATTGTAAGCTCAGCCACCTGTATATTAGTTCCATGTCCCTTCTGGCCTGGTAGGACTGCCCGGGAGGTGATGTGTGAGTGGGTCAGGTGGTGGTTAATTTATCCTGGAATGAGAAGGTGGTCTTAGTTAAGGAGGCAGTGGTCCACCCTGTACTGGACCTGATGATACTGGATAATTTTCATCCAGTTCCCAACATCCCATTTTTGGAGAAGGTGGTGGTTGGACTGCAGCTTCGTAGGGCTCTGGAGGAAATGGATTACAGTATCTGACCCTTTCAGTCAAGTTTCAGGCCTGGGTGTAGTACTGAGACAACGTTGATTACACTTTTGGATCATCTCTGAAGGGCTCAGAATGGCAGTGGCCATCCCTGAACTCTCAGCTGCTTTCAAAACCATTAATTGTGATATCTTTCTGGACCAACTCAGGGGATAGGAGGGGAGGGCACAGTGTTATTGTGGTTCTGCTTCCTCCAGGGCTGGTTCCAGTTGGTGTTGATAGGAGGAGAGAGCCTGATAGCCCTGCTTTGTGGGGTACCTTAGGACTTTATCCTTTCAATACACTGATGAAACCCAGTTGTACATCTCCACCCTTGGTCAACCAGGTGATGCTGCCAAGGTTCTCTTTCAGTATCTGATGACTGAGAGCGGGGGTGGGACTTCTTCTGGATGGAGAAGAAAAGGGTTAGACTAGTAAGACTGGCTGTGGGTTTTAGAGCCCCCTGTACTGGGGACTTTGCATCTTTAGTCTGGATGGGGGAGTACTCCCCCAGGCAGAACTGGGGTACAATTTGGGGATCCAAATAAATAAATCCTTTTGGACTCTTAGCTCCTGCTTAAAGAGCAAGTGGCAGCTGTGGCCAGGAGAGCCTTTGTAGAAATTCATCTTGTGTGCCAATTGTGTCCATTCCTGGAGCAGGAGGCTCCACTCATAATCACTCATGCTTTAGTCACCTCCCATTTAGATTATTGCAATGTGCTTTACATGGGGCTGCCCCTGAAGACCACTTGGAAGCCGCAACTGGTTCAGAACGCAGCAGTGTGGACAGTGATGGGCACGCCTCAGGACATCCACGTCACACCACTACATTGTGAGCTGTACTGGTCCCCAGGTGCAATTCAAGGTGCTGTTTGTCACCCATAAAGCCCTTCATGACATAGGACTGGGTTATTTGCAGGAATGCCTGTCCCACCAGATCTGGCAGAGTTGGCGTGCCCTAGGTCCTTTAGTCAAGCAAGGGCATTTGTGCCTTCTCTGTCATGGCACCTTCCTGATGGAATAGCGCCCCCTAAAAAAAAAATTGGCCCCAACCCTGTTGGCTTTCAAAAGGCAATAAAGATCAGCTGTCTCTATGGACATTGGGCCAGGATCTTGAGCAAATCTTTTTCCCCAAAAAAGTTTAATTTATACAATATTTCAAAAATAATTATCCCAACATAAACTATAATTGCAAAGCTAGTTAGATGTCAAGCATGTAGAATGAACTTTATTTTAAAAACAAAAAATGAACCCTAGATCCACTGACATGAGCTCTCTAGAAAGAGGAATCCAAAACTCATAAAGTTCTCACAGCAAAAGCACTGAAATAATTCTAAGAAATGAAATAAGAGGTTTTACGGAGATGTCAGTCCTAAGCTGCAATGTGTTCTGTTTAGAGCAGGGCTTTCCAAACTTTTCATGTTGGTGACACGCCTTTTAGCCATGCATAATTTCGTGACACACTAATGAGGAGTCCCCGCCCCCCGGCCCACGTGATTGGCTGCCGTCTCCAAACCCCGCCCCTGGCCCACGTGATTGGCTGCCAGCTCCAAACCCCGCACCCGGCCCACGTGATTGGCTGCCGGCTCCAACCCCCCCGGCCCACGTGATTGGCTGCCAGCTCCAAACCCCGCCCCCGGCCCACGTGATTGGCTGCTGGCTCCAAACCCCGCCCCTGGCCCATGTGATTGGCTCCCGGCTCCAAACCCCACCCCACGTGCTTGGCTCCCGGCTCCAAATCCCGCCCTCCCGCCCCCCGGCCCCCCAGTCTTGTATTGTATGTATTGTATTGTATGTAATTGTAGATCAGAGCTTTCCAAACTGTGTGTCGTGACACATTTCTGTGTCGCGGCAAGGGCCCAGGTGTGTCACAGGGGAACCCGGAAGAGGAGGCCATGCACCATGTGCAGCCCCGCCCATCCCTTGCCGCGCCGACAGGTCCCTGCTCTGAACCCAGCTCTTCAGCTCTTGCCGCAGAAGCCAGGTAAGTTAGCAGCCCGTTAGGGCTGCAACTGGGGGGGAGGGTTCAGGGACGCGACTAGGCTGCCGTGCTGGGGTGGGTGGGGGTGCAGGGACCACGAAGTGCGGCGGCCAGAGACATGGCTTTTCCCTCCCGAGAAGTGCCATCGGCCTGAAAGCCGAGAAAGGGATGGGGAGGCGGCTCCGCTGCCCGCCTCGCATGGCCCCCGCACCGTCTGCGGCTCCCCTTTCCCCTTGGCGGCGGCCCCAGCTAGGCAGAGGCGGGACTGGGCGGGCAGACAGGCGGCGCTCTCCGCCTCCTTTGCCTGGCCTGGTTCGCCGCTTCCTCCCATCACCTACAAGCGGAAGATGGCGGCGGTCTGATGCGCGGCT
The DNA here is from genome assembly GCA_023362775.1 of Charina bottae. Lineage (NCBI taxonomy): Eukaryota > Metazoa > Chordata > Lepidosauria > Squamata > Charinaidae > Charina > Charina bottae. The sequence continues at coordinate 141,154,135 of JALMGJ010000001.1, forward strand.
CGCAAGAGCAGAGCGGGTGCCGAGCCGAGGGATCCTGCTGGCGGCTCTGGCCCAACGAAAGGGCTCCCGGCGCGAGGGGAAGAGGGAAGATGGGTCCCTGTTGCCTGAGACATCCTCACGCATCCTCCCCCCCTCCCCCCACAATATGGCAGCAATAACAACCACAGCGACCACCACCTGCCGCGAACGCTCTGGCAGAAATGGATCCAAGTGCGGAAAGCTCTTCTGGAGAGTGGAAAGTGCAGGATCCCCGCTCTTTCTTGGGGCTTTCCTTCTCTTTCGGGCCCTGCCTGTTATTGCTGCCATATTGTGGGGGGAGGGGGGGAGGATGCGTGAGGATGTCTCAGGCAACAGGGACCCGTCTTCCCCCCCAGCCCCTCGGCCAGCCCTGCCCCCGGGCCTGATTGATCCTTGATCGATGGCTGAACAGCTGGGCTTGGAGCGCCTGCTGGAAGGAGTGATGCCGAGTCCCCCACCGCTCCATCCGGCCCCAGCAGCTCCGGGAAGGATGGTCAGATGAGTCCGCTGCAGGCGACCCCCTGCCTGCCTGCCTGCCCACCCACTCGCCTCTCAGTTGCCCGCCCGCCTGCCCGCCGGCGCGACATCTTACCTTCTTCGATGAAGCGCGCCGGAGCCACGGGTCGCGGGCCGCGCATCAGACCGCCACCATCTTCTTCTCGTAGGCGATGGGTGGAAGCGGCGAGAACGCCGCCTGTCCGCTCACCCAGTCCTGCCTCTGCCTGGATGGGGCCTCCGCCAAGGGGGAGGGGGAGCCGCAGACGCGGATGGCGCGGGGGCCATGCGAGGCGGGCAGCAGAGCCGCCTCCCCGTCCCTTTCTTGGCTGCCAGGCCGCTGGCACTTAAAGCTATGTGTCCGGCCGCCGCACTTCGCTGTGCCTGCACCCCCCACCCCCACCCCGCGCGGCAGCCTAGTTGCGTCCCTGCACTTACCTGGCTTCTGCGGCGAGAGCTGAAGAGCTGGGTTCAGAGCAGGGACCTGTCGGCGCGGCAAGGGATGGGCGGGGCTGCACGTGGTGCATGGCCTCCTCTTCTGGGTTCCCCCGCGACACACCTGGGCCCTTGCCGCGACACAGAAATGTGTCGCGACACACAGTTTGGAAAGCTCTGGTTTAGAGGTTGATGTTTATAACCTGACTTTTAAATTGGTTGTAAGCTGCTCAGAGTTGTTTTGAATTGGGTAGCTAAATCAATCAATCAATCAATCAATCAATCAATCAATCAGCTGTATTCCAAAAATGTGGAGTTTATTTTGTGTGTCTGAGAGACCAAAGGTTTGATGAAATATGTACACTCTCAGCCTTTGAACTGACTATTGATGTCATGGAAAAACTGGATAATTATTCCATGTGGTTATACAAATTTGTTGTTTAAAAAACAGGTTGTATTACTTTATGTATAGATATAAATTATATATATATATATATATATATATATATAATATAATATAATATAATATAATTTTATTACTTTACTTACTTTTATTTTATTTTCTGCCTTTTGAAAAATATATTTTGTTTTCTTTTTGTTGCAGTTGTATTAAAGCAAATAAATGAATAAATAAATGTCTGATTTCCATTATTCACCCTTCCATCTATATTATTTGTATTGGTGAAAATTATTTGCAGTGTTCGTTTTTGTTGGGAAAGAGTACAATTGCATAGTAACAGCAATTAATCCAAATCTGTTGTAACAAAGATTTATTATTCTTTTAAAGGCATATATAATTTAAAGGTACTGTTGCTTTAGAAAAGCTGGTGAATAAAAGAAAAACAACGACGAGGATGGGATTCGAACCCACGCGTGCAGAGCACAATGGATTAGCAGTCCATCGCCTTAACCACTCGGCCACCTCGTCGCGGAAGCCTAGACTCGTTCCAATTTTATAAGAAACGATTTCTGCCGAATGGCTTTTTCCTATTCACTTTGTACACTCTTGCTTCTAAGCAGCGACATCACGATATGTAGTACTTTGTGCTGATACACGACAACTGTTCCGATTCTAAAAATCATTTGCTCGGATCTTTGCTATTTTTCCTCCTTCCTCGATTACTTCGGCGCAGCACAGTCGTGGCCACTGGGGGGCCATGATGTTGTACGGCAAGAGGAATCCGCCATGATGGAAAGGAACCAACAGGAGTGTTCGGACCATGGTTGGAGGCAGCGGCGCATGCGTGGAGCCTGGCGGTTAGTTTGAATCCGACGGCCGTGGCGGCCTTAGTGTTTCCAGCTGCGGCAGCGAATGGCCGGGGAGGTCGTGGGAGCTTGGCAGCGAAAAAGGGATCTGGATTTTTTGATCAAAAGCGGGAAGGAAGCCCAGGCCTAAGTAGTCAGTGTATGGTCGGGGCTGGCGCGAGTTCGTGACCAGGTGAGGCGGGTTTGAGGCTGGTTTCCTGAAGGCTCGTCGGAACCAAGTCTTTTCCCGGCCTCCCCTAGAAGCCCTTTTCCTCACGGTTAGCTGTGGGCGGCCGCCGGAGACCCGCCGCGGACTACTCCATTTCCTTAGGAACCTCCAAGCTGCCCCCTTTTTTTCCTCCCGTTCTCCTGTCAAAGGGTTCAGCTCCTCTCCCGCTCGCGGCCCACCCCGTAGAGGAGCAGTAACTCTTGGTGTAAGTTCCGCGGTGTCGAGCGGAGGGGAAAGGACTTTACTCCTGCCCGAGCGAGGGTCCTCGTCTTCATCAGAGAGGCTTGACCGTAGGTAGCTTCTGCAGTCTCAGCCTCCGTCCCGACCCTGCGTTTCTTTTGCGCGGGTCTCCTCCCTGTCTTTTGAGTCCCCGGCCGCTCTTTGCCGGAGTACAGGCTCCCGGGCAGATCAGCGGAGAAACGCTGACGGCTAGGGCCGCCTTTTCTCCTACTGTCGACCTTTCCCCCGAGCTGCCCCTTGGCCGATTCCCGGTTCGAGCAGATGTACTTGGTGGTCCTTCCTCTCTGGGGAAGGGCCGCTGCTCTCGAGATGGACGTTCAGTCGCTGGGCTTCCAGATTCCTTCTGGGAACAAGGGGTGTCAGGTCCACACTTGGAAGGGATCCCATTCAAAATACTGTATCGAACCATGCTTGAAACGATTACATTGATACTCTGTCTTCAAGGCAGCAAAGCTAATCTGCTGAAATTTAATACCAGGAATTATTTCAGTATTTTAGGTTTTCCCTCACGTCTCATTTGCTAGGTCATTGACAACCAAAAACATTTTCTCATTTACATTGTATTACATAAGGTGTGTTTATATTGTTTCTAACCTGGAGAACTCCCCAAGGCAGCTCGTTGTTGTAGTTTGATTGACTAATGTCCCATTGTGTTTTAATTCACTAATATTGTAGAAACCAGAGGCTTCCAACATGGACAGGATATACTCTGAGATGAATGAGGAGAAGTAAGTTGAGCTTCCAGTGGAGGCCTTTTCTGTGATGGGTTTTTGTTACTCTATGTAGTTTACAGTACTGTGGTTATCGCTATCTCTTAAGATTTAAATGCTGTTTTTGTTTTACCTTTTGAAATAGTAACTTTTTTATTGTATGCATGTTATAAGTTATTGTGTGTGTGTGTGTATACTGTTGGTAATAAATGGATATTAGCTTTCACATAGTTTTCTTTTTTCCATTATTTTAGAGACTATACAGATGGCACAAATAAAAGAATTTCATCAGTAAGTATAACTTACCAGTATAACTTACCAGTAACATTTATTTATTATTTAAATTTGTATTACCGCCCATCTCCCCCAACATACATATGTTTTCCTTGTAGAAGAAAGTAATAGTAGTTCTGATTATTCTGTTTACTTTAATAACATAAACAATAATTTATAAAAAAGATATTGCAACTGATGTTCTTTGGTCTTATGTCTACTGAAATAATAGATACAGTACTTCATTTTTCTATTATGCCAGAAATTTCTTTCCTAAAGATATATTTTTGCCCAGGACAGTATTAGTTCGATTATTTCACTGAACAACCATGTAAGACTGCTTTCTGGAGGGGAAAAATATTTTTTGAGCTGAATATAGTCAACTATTATGACAATTACTGATCTGAAACAGTCAACTGTATGATAGCCCTCTCAGTAATTTTTTTTATCCTGGCATTTTTTTGATTGATTAAGTGTCATGAGTGTCGACTCTTAGCGACCACATAGATTTTCTTCAGGGTGATGTGTCCTCAAGCTGGGTACTGAGTTTCTTGCTTTAAATAAACAGAAAATTCTTCATATTTGATTTAATGAAGTCACTTGTGCAAGGGAAAAAATGTTTTCCAGAATTTTCAGTGAAGTTTTTGCTACAGCTGCCTGGCAAAGAGATTACTTTCTTTTAATATCTTGCAATGCTAGCTATGGAAAATATTGCCACAGTAGTGTGTGGATTTCATATCTGTTTGTGTTTCATAATCTGCTGCTCAGTAGAGTGTGCTATTTGCATTTGAGCTGAAATATTCAGCTTGTTATGGTTAAGACGCCAGGCTTGTAGATTGGAAGGTCACAAGTTCTGAGGTTCGAGACCCTAGCCCCGCGTGATGGAGTGAGCTCCCGCACTAGCCCCAGCTCTTGCCAACCTAGCAATTTGAAAGCATGCAAATGCAAATAGGTAGCACTTCGGTGGGAAGGTAACAGCGTTTCGCACGCGTCACATGACCGTGGAAGCGTCTTCAGACAACACTGGCTCTTCGGCTAACAAACAGAGATGAGCACTGGCCACTAGAGTCGGACACGACTGTGTGGGGGAACCTTTACCTAATAAGATGTGAATTAGTATCTTGTTTTTGGTGTGTATCTGCAAGGCATGACCTTCAGGACATTTCTTAAATAGTTGAAGCATGTTAGAATTCTTTTTGAAGTTTTCCAAAATGACTTGCTATACAGGTTACCATACTTTGACTATTTAAGACATATCCTGCAGGTAAATGTTTTCAGTCTTGGGCAAGAGGGAGACCAAATAATAGAAGTAGGCTATAGTTCAACACTATAATTGAAAACCAATGTACCCATCTTTATTAAAACAACAGCTTCCTTCAGAAATTAATTTTTGGCAATGTGAAAATTATTTTGTCAGAACCAGAGTGTTCCAGAGGCAATATTTAATGGCATCTGGACCATCCGCCTGACATTTTTAGTTAGTAGAGAGCATTAGAGACAGAGATGCAAGGAGCTGCAAGGCTGTGGGGGGAGAGCTCCATTCCACAAGTTGTTTAGAGGAACCTAATCACAGCCTGGCTCTGGCTGGCTGAAAAATCAAAGGCGAAGTGAGACAGAGAGTGCCATCAGGGCCTGGTAGTCATGACAATGATGAAGGAGGGAGAGGAAAAGTTCCCCCCAACCATTTTTCCTAACTGAATGCTGAGCTAGCATTCCTGCCTTTAGCTGGATTGCTGGCCATTTCTCCTTCATTAAAGAATCTACGTATATCCGAATGGCATGTACTGTGGATTACTGAGAGTAAGGTTGCAAGGGCTACGATCCTTACATATTTTCTGAACTATGCCTATCTTCTTTTTAGATTTTAAAAGCTCCTCGAACACCTCTTTGTGACTTAGGTAGTGGAAATGAATTTATTCAGGTAAGCACTAACATTTTTTGATTGGAAGAGAGTCTCATTTAAAAAAACTTCAGTCTTTTACTGGCTATAGTAACTACATAAAAAAATAATGTGACATGTTTACATGGGAAAAATTCAACTGAAGTTTGTGGGACATAGTTGCATACAAGTTAATTTAGGATCAGGATCCAATGTTCCAGGAATATTTCTACAATATTCCATATTATAGCTTGGATTGTATTCTACCACAGACCATGGTCCTTAAGCATACACCTTAATTGCAATTATCTGCAAAACTCTGTTCTGGTGCTACAGAAAATTAATTTTTTCTCCTGAAAGATGCTGATTAGGCCATACTGGGAGAGCTTGTAATTTTTTGGCCTGTTTCAGACTTGGACCACGTTGTAGGCCACTCCCAGAATAGTGTGTTATGGGACAAAAATGAAACATTCCATATCTTGAACACAGTGTTTTACCCATTCCTGCTGAACTGTACTGCAAAGACAGCACATTTACATGCCAAGGCAATTTTAAAATATATTGCTATTTGGGCATTTCACTTGAGAATCAATTCTATTAGCAGGTTCTGTACTGTATCTCCAGCATCTAGAAGAGATCAAATCGTGGGTTTTCCCCCCGTTTACATGTGATTAAATACCACAGATACACCCATCCCCTAAAATATGCATTGATATAGGCAGCAAGTTATTTGTCGATGTAACCCATATCAGATGTTCTAGTCAGAAGAGAATTTGCCTCTGAATTTAATTTGTCTTGCATGTACAGGACTACAACGTTGAGAAACGTCAGAAAAACTCTAGGCGTGTGAGTTTTGCAGAGACCATAAGGTGAGCTCCTGAATATAAAGAACAATATCTGATAGTGGCTACAGAATATTCCTCGAGAAGTTGTACTGAGATTTTTCAACTGAATCTTACAATTGTTTTTAACATAAATATCATTTAATTTAATACAAAGAAAGAAAGGAATCCTAAAGGAGAATCTCTTAAGTACTAAATAAGAATAAGTTCTCTAAATTTATAGATAATTAATAATATACAGTTAAATTACTAACATTTGTCAATTCATTTAACACTAGGAATTCAAAAGAAAATAAAGTATACAGGTAGTCCTCGACTTACGACAATAATTGGGACCAGAATTTCCATCGCTAAGGGATGCGGTCGTAAAGCGCGACTGCATCGCTTAGCCATGGCAATCCCTGCAGTCCCGATTGCTGTTGTTAACTGAATCATAGCGGTCGTTAGGTGAGGACCTCCTTGCAACTTCCTGTCAGCTTCCCACAACCAAAATCAGTGGGGAAGCCGGCAGGAAGTTGCAAATCCCAGGAAGGTAGGTAAGTGGCTGCTGCCAAGTGGAGGAGGGTGTGAGGGGGTATGCAAGAGGTACTGGGTGGGTGGGAAAGGGTGCGTGAGAGATGCTGCATAGTTCAGGGAGGGTGCATGGGGTACAGTGCAGGTGGGGAAGGATGTGCAGGGGTGCACAATCATGTGACTCTGGGGACACTGCAGCAGCTGTAACTCGGGGACCGGTTGTAAGTCCCTTCATTCAGCACTGTTGTAACTTCGAACGGTCACTGAACAAATGGTCATAAGTCAGGGATATGTATAGATTAGGATATGCAGTCCAAACATCTTTAATATTAAGAGCAGATATAGTATTTTCCAACTACTGCTCCAGTTTATGTCCAGAAACAGCTTGGTAAGAGCAACTTTCCAGACACTAAATAGAGCCAAGTTTGAAACAAAGTACAGGTTAATTCCCTCTCAGGACTGACTGCATCATTGGGTAACATGGCTGTGCAACTATCTGAATTCCAAGGAGAAAAGATGATTTAGACAGTGTTTGGTTCACACAATGCATCTGTCAGCACTACCTTAAATAAAATAAACCGATTTCTAATAAAATGAAAATATTGTTTTGTTACCCAATAGTTTCTTTTGTATTACTAAAATTATCATTATTTTTAGGGTCTTCCCACATGATCCTCAAACCCTTGTTGAATTAAATTGTGCAGGTGAGAACTTTTTAATTATCCTTAAGTGCTACATATGATAAAAATAGATGTATTACATTACTACGATTGCCACATATGCTTTTCATAACTCTGATCATTTTTCACAATATTTTATTTTAGACCCTTCAAATGAAGCAAGAAATCAAAATCTGTTAAATGAGTAAGTTATTGAATGAATAAAATGTCAAACATTTTCTTTTAAAATGGCCCCAACAGTTTGAATGTTTTGTATGCATTCCTACTAGTATCAGGGTTGTTTGTTTAGTACATTTAATACATTAATTTTTATCATGTTATTAGTGTTCCTGTTCACAGTTCTAAAATTATTGGCTAAATGAAGGAATCTGTACTGTGCAATTGGAGCTAGAAGGATTTCACTAATAAGATGTTTCTAGACACATCAATATTTTGAACAATATCCAATATCTGGCATTTGTTATTAAATGCCAAATTTCTTAGAAACATTCCACTAACTCCAGCATTTGCAATTTCAAATTATGCTTACTGTTTGTTTTGCTTAGGAAGCCTTTAATAAAAAGTTAATCTTAAGTGGGTTTTTTTTCAGAAATGAAGAACCAGAAGCTCCCAAATACGAGATAACTGGTAACTTTTACTTTACTTTATTTTTTATTTATTTATGCAGGTATTTCAATTTATATGCCCACCCAGTCAATAAATATTCAAAGTTTTATTAATAGCTGTCATTTGTTATATGTTTTCATAAAAACATCGTTGCTAAGTAGTATAGAATATATTGAATTTTGATAGAGAAGCTTCTGAATCCTAATAGGCTCACATCAAATGGTTATATGGTGAGACTATTAAAATCAACATTTTGTAGCAATCCATTTCTGAGAAGGTGAAGAAAACTGCCAATTTTCTGAATTGCAGATAAACAAACTGAACAGGAAGAATAAATGGTAGAACAAATTTCATAGAAAAAAAGAGCTAAAGCAAGGGGCAGTGTTAGGCAATGTATTAGGAAGAATGTATCCCACTATGAAGATGAAGAATAAGGCTTGAGGGCATGGACATTTGCAAGATGAACAAAAGACATTGTGTGTTGTCATACCATCATGCAAATGACACAACTTACATATTTGTGTCAGACATCATGATGCCATTAAATAATCACACCATTTGGGGAGTCTTTGGAGCTCTCTGAGCCTTGTTGTTTTCATGCAGAGGTTTCATTGCCAGGCTAGGCAACATCTTCAGTGCGAAAAGGGAGTGGAACTTGCTGTCTGTTTATATACCCTGGCTTGTCCTGCCTGTGTTGGTGGGGGTCTTGTACTCTCCTTGGTAGTTCCTTGATTGGGCTGTTGTGTGCTGTTTGGGTGATTGACTGAGTTAACAGTTCCTTGATTAAGGTCTATTGTGTTGTTTGATTGCTCCTCTGCTGCTAATCTTGCTGTTAATCTATGCATATCTTGTTGTTGATTGCTGGCCCAGGGGTGTTCTGGTCTTCTGGCTATTCTATTGTCTCTTATGAATGGTATGTAAATGTTGTTAACCTCTATGTGTCTGTTGATGGCTGCTTTGTCTGAGTGCCAAGCTTCCAGGAATTCTCTAGCATTTTTGGATTTGGCCTGGTCTAATATGCTCACAGTTTCCCAGTTGAAAGTATGGTTAAGTCTGTCCATGTGTTGTGAGATTAAGGAGTTTTCATCATGTCTTCTGACTGCTAGTTGGTGTTCGTGGATGCGTTCTGCTAGTCTTCTGCCAGTCTGTCCTACATAGTGGCTGTTACAGTCCTTACACTGTATGTTGTAGATAACTCCTGTTTTTTCTTCTTGGGCTACTGGGTCTTTTGGGTTACTTAAGATGTTCTGAAGGGTTTTGCTTGGTTTATGTGCTACGGTGATGCCATGTGGTTCTAACAGTCTATTAGTAGTTTGTGAGATGTTTCTGATGTATGGCAGTGTAATCCTTTTCATAGCTTCTGTTGGTTTTGCTGTGGTGGGTTGAGTGGTCAGGCACTTTTTGATAAAGTTGTGTGGATATCCATTTTGCTGGAAGATGCTATATAAGTGGTCTGTTTCCTTTTTCTGGTGTTCTGGGTTGCTGCAGTGTGTTTGTGCTCGTCTGAATAGTGTTCTTACACAGCTCCTCTTGTGTGAGGTTGGGTTATTGCTTTGATAGTGGAGCACTTGGTTAGTGTGGGTAGATTTCCGGTAGACTTGTGTTTCTAGAATGCCATCATTTCCTCTACTGATGAGGATGTCCAAGAAGGGTAGTGTGTTGTTATTTTCTTCTTCCCTTGTGAATTTTATTCCTTTGAAGATGTTGTTGATGGCTTCATGTGTTTCCTCCAGTTGATCCTTTTTTATTATGACGAAGGTGTCATCTACGTACCGGATCCATACTTTGGGTTGTATGTGTGGGAGTGCTATCCTTTCTAGACGTTGCATTACTATCTCTGCTATGAGTCCTGAGAGTGGTGATCCCATAGGTGTTCCTTTGATTTGTTGGAATATTTGTCCATCAAACTGAAAGTAGGTGGTGAGGCAGAGGTTGATGAGGTCCATGATTCATGATTCTCAGAAACTACTAATAGACTGTTACATCCACACGGCATCACTGTAACACACAAACCAACCGAAACCCTTCAGAACATTGTAAGTAAACCAAAAGACCCAGTAGCCCAAGAAGAAAAAAACAGGAGTTATCTACAACATACAGTGTAAGGACTGTAACAGCCACTATGTAGGACAGACTGGCAGAAGACTAGCAGAACGCATCCACGAACACCAACTAGCAGTCAGAAGACATGATGAAAACTCCTTAATCTCACAACACATGGAGAGACTTAACCATACTTTCAACTGGGAAACTGTGAGCATATTAGACCAGGCCAAATCCAAAAATGCTAGAGAATTCCTGGAAGCTTGGCACTCAGACAAAGCAGCCATCAACAGACACATAGAGGTTAACAACATTTACATACCATTCATAAGAGACAATAGAATAGCCAGAAGACCAGAACACCCCTGGGCCAGCAATCAACAAGATATGCATAGATTAACAGCAAGATTAGCAGCAGAGGAGCAATCAAACAACACAATAGACCTTAATCAAGGAACTGTTAACTCAGTCAATCACCCAAACAGCACACAACAGCCCAATCAAGGAACTACCAAGGAGAGTACAAGACCCCCACCAACACAGGCAGGACAAGCCAGGGTATATAAACAGACAGCAAGTTCCACTCCCTTTTCGCACTGAAGATGTTGCCTAGCCTGGCAATGAAACGTCTGCATGAAAACAACAAGGCTCAGAGAGCACCAAAGACTCCCCAGTTCAACCCTGAGCTACAAATATTCTCTTCGATTGGAATCACACCATTTACCTGATTATGTATATGTCATTGTGGCTTGTAATGGGTACCGCTGCTTGAACAACAGAAGACAGAACTGAAGCCAAACTGGGGATATGAGAAGGATACTATGAAGAAACTTCTTGCATCTAGAAACTTTAATCTTTTGCTAGTATTAGGTTAGGGGGGAGAACAGTCTTCCAATTTTAGTTTGATTTTATAAAAAATGTATGTGGCATGTCAACACAATGCTGACCAGAAATATTTAATCTTGTTTTCTTCCCCAAAGGGATGAACACTTTACTTCATGCCCCTATCCACACTTTGCAACAAATGGAGGTAAAAATACAGAACTTTTTAATCTATGTAATCTAGCATATCAATTTATATGCAGTACAATTTATTGGAATAATAAAGCAGCTATAAATATCAGTACATGTCTTCCAAAAGAAGTTAATACTGCTTTCAGTATTTCCACAAGGTGAAGGATAACTACCCTGTCAAACTATTCCTTTCATAGTTGCTTATTATTTTCTGCAGCAACTCACATAATACTTTAAGCTCTTACTTAAATGGATGATGGATTATTTCATCCAAATTGCTTGAAGAGAAGATTTAACTGGGGAGCTTTGGCTTGCAAATTATAATTCCTGTATATACACTAGGAACTGACAAAAAATTAAACATATTTTGTTTCAAAGCTTTTATCTTTGCTTGAAACTTAATAAAATTCATATAAAAGTTTCAAGCAAAGATAAAAGCTACAGAAAAACAAAAAACTACAAAGAAAAAAAACTAAAGAAGTGTAGAAACACAAGAGAAAATTTTTCAAGATTACAAAAAGAGGTGACTTCTGACTTTTAACAGCAAGGATATACAACAATTTTCCATAATCAATCCTTTACTCTCGAATCGAATTATCCATTCAGTCGTATCCGACCCTTGGCGATTCCATAAGCCAGCGCTCTCCATTATTTCCAATCTTGTACAGCTGCTTTCAGTTGCTTTAAATTTTGGCCTGTGTCTGCTTTGATTACATCCAACCAGCATGTTCTTTGGCATCCTCGTCTTTTGCCACTGACTGTTCCAAGCATAACGTCTTTCTCCAACAATGTTGATCTCATAACATGACCAAAGTAACTATGTCTAAGTTTTCTTATTTTTCCTTCTAGTGACATGTCCAGTTTTATGCGCTTCAACACTTCTTTATTCATTATCTTTGCAGTCCAAGGGATTCGCAAGAGTCTCCTCCAACACCATAGTTCAAAAGAATCAATTTTCCTTCTGTCCAGCTTTTTCATCATCTAACTTTCACAGCCATAAGTAGTTATGGGGAACACGATAGTGCGGACTAGTCTACACTTAGTCGTCAAGCTGACATCCTTGCTTTTCTAAATTTGATTCATACCCATCATTGCTGTACGACCCAGCATGATTCAGCATTTAATTTCTTGGCTACATTCGCCATTTTGATTGACCACTGATCCCAAAAAGGTGAATTCTTCCATGCATTCCACCTCATCTCCATTAATTACTATTTTGATGTTTCCATTCTTTGCAGTTGTCATGACTTTGGTCTTTTTGATATTCAGAAAGAGGCCTTACTCTATATTAAACCAAAATCACATTATTTCTATAAATCATTCCATTGGCACATTATAAAAATCACTAAATACAGTTGCTCCCTCCCCTTATATTAAAAGTATGTGTGTGTGTGTGTGTATATATATATATATATATATATATATACACATACATACACACACACATACACACACACACACACATATATACATACACACACACACACACACACATATATATATATATATATATATATATATACACACACACACCTCCTAATCAACTTCCCCCCCCCCAAAGATAACATTTATTTCCTTCCTACTACTATTCTATACATTCCTGTCTACTATAATAAAGATCAAACTTAAAAACATATACATTGTCTGCCATTGTACTTGATAATACAACAATTTTAATAATCTTAATCATATTAAACCCAAAACCAAACATTTATTATTTTTTATTATACCTTAATAATCTTAATCCAAATCGTTAAAGATAAATGAAATCAGCCAAACCCTAAAAGCAATCCAGATAAATATTCTTAAACCCTTATCCTACTTCAAAATAAACCAGGGCATTTACATATCCCCACAATACACACAGAGCTTTTTTCTTTAAAAAATCGAACAGCCCAACTGCCCCCCTCAAAAACTCTGACTTCTCTTCAGAAGACCCCCCATATATAATAACCCCTTCTTTTCCATGGCATTCCATCAGAAGATCAATTTCGCTTATGGCTTGCAACTCGATCTTTCCCTTTAATTTCTTCAACTCGACTATCTGATCTTCAACATTTCAACAGAAGTCCTGATCTTACTTTTAGACATTTCTGTCGCTGTTAAATTCCTCAGTTTCATCCACGACATCCCCAACCAGATGACACATTTTAGACCACATATTTTCCACAATGTCCTGAATGCCTTGCATAAAGACTTGGTAGGAATCAGAAAGAATCTGTTTAAAATCTCGGTGGAAGTCAGAGAAAGTCTGTTTAAAATCCTCCATGTCCCAAGCAGTAGATTATGGCACCCCCTAGGAGATTAACCAGAGAAAGTCAAAGATATGAAAGGATTCGAAATGTGTTTACATAAGTGAAAGTGAGATATGCAGACAGTTCCCCAGGGAAAGTAGAAGCAGAAAACTGAAAGTTCAAAATAGCCGATTCAATGTGTAGGAAAATGCTAATATCTTCAAATTTATTACAAAAATAATAACAGGGAGACAATTATTTACTCTCAATCCTCCTTAATATTTGGATGGAAAACAAATTCCAAAACTTAAAAAGATTTTTTTAAAAAATTGATCCCAAAAATAACAATAAGCATCAAGAGAACCTGCTTCTCCTTGCTGTAGAAAGTCTCTCTTAGGGTATGTGTACTTAAAAGAAATATAAATTGGGTGATTTAGAAATGGGGTGGCCGGTCTTAGTGTCCCTTTAAGGCTACAGCGCGGCTTGGAAGTGGTGACGTCCCAGCCTCCCGGCTAGCTCTTACCAGTCGAGCGCAAACGCTGTTTGCGATCTTCTGGCTGCAAGCAGCCATCCGGAGGACAGATGGGGTGATTCCAGGTGTTTTCCTTTTTCCGGAAAAACACTCCTGGGCTTCAGGAAAAACCTGCCTGAGCCCGAAAAGACTGCCGCATTGTCAGTTCTGCCCGCTGAGCCCAGGAGCACAGTTGTTCAGTCCGCCATATCCCCACCAGAAGTAAAAAAAAATTAAACATTTTGAATCTCTGAATGATCTGATTTAGATTCCACATTGATTTTTCATTCCCTATTTTTCAGTTTGTACTGTTTTGACCTACACATCCTCAATACTTTTCCCTTCATTTCTCTGCTCTTGTGCGATATACCTAAATATGATCCTGCCAGTAAACATTATACCTTGAGTCTTGAAGATTTTCTTCTTTCTTTAGAATAACTTCATAAAAACAACTGTTGAGAGCATTTGGAATTTTTGATACCCTGTGTACTTCTTAAAACTATCTTTTCTTTGAAACCTGTGACATAATCTCTACACTAAATATACATAATTGATCTGAACTATTCTGGAGATGCCTCCATTTCTATTTCCCCTTCCTTTATTGCACATAATAATTGCTTAGTTCAGATTCAGGGTTCTTTCTTTGTTGTAACAATTTTCAGGTTAAAGCAATCTCATTTGAGCCCAGAACTGCCAAACCGTTCCCACTTCTATGAAATTCAGAAGACAAATTTAAAATAAGTTCCATATTTTAATTGATTTATAGAAAGTACTGGTCTTAGATTTTCAGTATCTGTAAAACATAGGTTAAGTATAATTAGTAGTTAAAATGTCAGTGCTTTCTTCTTTTTTATAGTGTCTTGATGCCAACACTAGTCAAGCGTTGAACAAGATGGATAGAACACTGATTTTTTCAGAACAAAATGAAATGGATATGACATCTGGCCACACGATCTTGATTACCCATGACACTGAAATCTGTCAAGAAATTGACAAACCCCAGAAAATAGATTTTGAATCATTTTCATCTGAGATAAAACGGAGGGGAAAACGTTCACAAGTTACTGAAACCAGCTTCTTCAATAGCTCTGTAATGACGAACAAAAGCAATTTATCTCAGCAGAAGACAAGCCCTGAAAAGATACAGAAAATTAATTTTGGAGACTTTTTGGAAAGTTTAAGGTCCACTAAGTTGTCTTCTGCACCCTGTAGTGATACTATTCCTTCAGCTGCAGCAGCTTCAGAAAGAAGCACATATTCTAAGAAAAACGTATGTTCTCATTTGCAAGCAGAAAATTGCAACATGACTACTCTCTTTGGAGGACTTGATAATAGGCAACACTGTGTAACCTCTACTCTATCTAATGAAAATCCCATTCTTTCTGCTTCAAAGCAATTAGGATGTGCTGAAAGTATGGGTGTGATTACTGCCAATACAGAAGGACTTTTGCCATCTGGAAGTAGCACAAGTAGCATGATAAATCAACAGAATCTCAGAAAGGATTATTCAGTCACTCACAGCACAGATAGCTGTACACTAAGGACTTCAAGTTATCAGCTTGGTGTTCAGCAAAAGACAGATATGTCTGCCAGTGAAATAAATATAAATAACAAGGAAGCAAATATTAACCATAAATCTGCTGTCAAGATAACTAGCAGGGACTCCTCACAGTCACAAACTAGTTTTGGAGCTACTACAAGACCTATGCCTCTTACTTCTTTCACTTCTGTACCACTTCTCCATGGTGATAAAACTAATTTCTCTGCAGATATGGAAATGACCAAGAATTCGACAGGTTTAATCTGGGAACTATATTCTAAAGGAACAGATAGCCCTGTTCATGGATTAGTTCAAAAACAGAGAAATGATGTTTTCAAGCTAGTGGACAGAACTGATTTTAGAGAGATTGATATGGACATTACAAAAAATTGTGTTTCTATGAATTCTTATCTAAATAGTATGCACCATTCTAACTTATTCAGTAAAATGACTGCTGCAGATCAGGAAAATGATCACGATAATATGGAGCTTTTAAATCCAAGAGTAAATCATAGCTCTGCAAAAAACATAAACTTAAATTCAAGTCAAGTTTCCAAGAGTTTTAAAAAGCAGGTAGAGAGTCCATTACTGTCATATACTACTAGTAGAATCACCAAGTGGACTAATTCAGCAATAGGAGATAGTACAATTAATAGAAAAATTGGGCTTTCGAACACTGCAATATCTTTAATACCTGAACATGAAATTAATACTTTCACTTCCAGTGAGAATATGGAAATAACCAAAACTACAGCATCCTTAATACATAATTCCCTGAAGCCTGTTGGATTCCAGGATATACCACAGCAGTTGACAGGTGCTACTAAGAAAAGTGTAACTGATTCAGATTCTGATAAGATTATGGCATTTCCATTGTGTGAAGACAGTGAAATGGAGATTACCAAGAGCTGTACAGTACCAGTAAATTACAACATGCAGCAGCATGAGAGAACCATTGAAGTGTTTCCTTTAGAATCTGTAGATAAAACTGCTTATACATATAATGTTATGGATGAAACTAAACCCATAACATGCATAATAAGTCAGCATGTAGAAAATTCTGGTGCCCAGATTGTGCAAAAACAGAATAATGAATCTGGTAGAAGAACTGGGTCAACCAAAGATAGGACTCTTGTATTTTCCCTCAATGATGGGAATGAAATGGACATTACCAGGAGCTACACAGTAGCATTAAACCATGATGCTGTCACTTATGCTGAAGATATGCCTATTCTATCAATTGTACCTTCAAATAAAACTATCCTATCTCAATTAAATGATGATGTGGAAATAACTAATCCTATGGCATGTGAAACTGATAACTCTCTTAGAAGTGTAACTGATTTCCTTAATATGCCAAAGCAGAATGCAGGAACTGGAAGGAAAAGACTTGAGTCAGGCAGTGATAAGCCTGTTGCATTTCCTCTGTGTGAAAACAGGAAAATAGAGTTTAGGAAGAACCTTACAGAGGCAGCAGAAAGAGTTCCTCAAGAAGAAACTTTATTTTCTGAAGAGAATACCAACATTAATATATCAAATAATATGGCAGTAAATAAAAGCATGTCTTTTGCTCCAGCAGATAAAACTGTAATGTTTATGCATAATAATGACATGGAAATCACTAAACCAATAAGCATGACATCTATCAAAAATACTGGTTTTGAGGCTTTGCAGTTAAAAAACAAAAAAAATGGCAAAGCAATTCTAGTAAAATCAGCCAAAGAAGGACCTGATGCATGTTTGCTGGATGAAAACGAGATGGAGATTACAAGGAGTCATACAGTAGCAGTAAACTATGATATCCAACACACCCAGGTAGCTCCTCAGAAATTGTCTTCAGATCCTGCAGATAAAACTAGTACGTCTATGTACAATAACGATGAAACAATAACTCAATCCTCAACTTTTGTTCCTGCAGAAAAAACCATGATTATGCAGAATAATGATATGGAAATAACAAAATCTTTATCAACTGAAATTTTCAAAAATAGTCTGAAATCTTTGCCACACAAAAGGAATGGAAATTGTGAAACTGCATTAGCAGAATCAGTTAATGTTAGTGTTTTTGCACAACATGGTAATGAAATGGAGATCACAAAATGCCACACAGTATTAGTTAACCATGATAATGTCTCCCATTACAAAAAGACTCCCCAAATATTTGTTCAGAATAATATGGATATTGCAGGATTCCCTACAGTTACCAAAAATGCTAAAGAAATTTTTCATAAGACGACTGAACCAGAAAAGAATGCTGAATGGAAGTCCTCTTCAAATCAAACAGCTAATGAACCAGTGAATGCTAATATGCATGCAGTACCGTTTGATAACAAAACAATTGAATATTGCCAGGCATCTAGCCAAACCAAGCAACTTTTTCCTTTCAATGAGACTAGTGTATTCACATCTTACCAGGGTGGCACAGAAGTTACTAATTTGCTTTCAGATACTATGAGTCATGGGGATTTGCAGGAATTTAAGAAAGAGATGCCAGAAAAAAATATAGAACAGAATCATGAGGAAAAGACAAATAATCTGGAAGTTACAATAAACCGCACAGTTATCAACAATGAACATAATTGCTATGTGCTGTCTGTTGAGAAACAGATACCAAGCACCTCCAGAATCTCAAAAGAAAAAGTTGCATTTTCAGATGATGGGAACATGGAGATAATTAGCAATTACACAACAGGAACTGAAAGAATATATATGAATGATAGAAATGAATGTGACTTAACTTCCCTTGCTATATCTAATGCTGAATTCTCTGCTTCAGTGGTTGCTTGTGAAAAAAAAATAAATATTGACAAAACTACATCTGAAAAATCCATTGTCCAAGAGCAGCAGAACTTTTTGAAAACTCGAGAACTAGAATCTTGCACAGCTAAAATTAATCATATGAAAGAAACCGTATCAAATGTAGATTCAAATAAAGGGAATGAATTTATATTTTCTATGAAAAGGTCCTCTCTAGAGCCAATCCTATCTGAGGAAACTGTCCTTGATTTAAACAGAGAAAAAAGCCTGTTAGGTAGTGAAAGCAAAACTCTAAAAGATTACCGTAAAAAGTTATCTCAGTCAAGACAACTAGATGATATCACTGTAAAAGCAATGGATGCTCTTCCATATGATGACAAAATCAGAAAGAAACATGAATGGGGCAGCTTTTCAAAAGATCAGCATAATGACTTGGAATCCAGTCCCATAAATAATTTACTTCCAGTGGAAGAGCCAGTCATTTTACATAAAGGATCTAGTGTTATCAGCAACTGTCCAAAGCTACAAGATGATGAGAAGAAGCTAGAACATGTTCTATTCTCTTATGATGCTGAATCCAGTCATGGTGAAGAATTGTCAAAGCTGATAATGAAGCCAGAGAGCTCCTTGAAATTGAAAGAAAATAGAAGAACTGAATCCAATGCAATGGCTTCTAAAGCATGGATAAATACAAGTTCTACTGAGGGTATTCCTCTTAGTGTACCTTTAAATACAGATAACAGTAAAATAAAAATGATACCCCTGGCTATATTCCCACCTAAATTGCCAAATAAAAGAAAATCTGCACTTTCCAACATAGAAGCTACTGTTGCCATAGTGGAAAAAAGAACAGAAGTTCAAGGTTCAGATGTGTCTTTACTTACAAAGAGCTCCTCAGACAAAATTACACAGAAATTGGGTCCCCTTTACATAGATGAAGAACTGCTCCCTGCATATGCAGAGGAAATGGATTCTAATGAGTCTTTATGTCAAGAAGTGCCAGAAAAGTGTCATGATGAGATAAATGAAAAAAGAATTGTTAATAATGAAATGTTTGAAACTAATCAAAAATTAAAGAGAACTAGAAATCAAGAAAATGAAGATGTTCAAAAAGAAAAAAGGTTCAAGTTAGATATGGACTGGAATGATATCACAGAACAAAAGCAGGTTGGTAAAGATTACTATTTTGGTAGGTTCTTACAATTCTGTGGATTATAAAATAGATACCTAGCATATGATTTTATTTTAAAGAAAGTCAATAGTATTAAAATTAGCTAGGTAATACTGAAAACTGATTATTTCAGTTGTAGTGCTGGAACCTGTGCTTTGAGGATAAAGATGCTCTTCTAACAAAATGGTGATAATAAATAGGTCATATAGCTAAAGAAAATACTGTACTTTTATAATCCTTACACTTTGCTTTAACCTCTTACCCGTTTTTCCTCATACATTAAGTTGTCTGTATGTTAGAAGGAAATAATTTTTAACTGTGGAGAAACTTGGATGATTAAAAATAGCCTTTAAGGCTAATCATAATTATTTTTGAAGTATTTTTCCTCTTTTCTTTCATTGGTTTTCTGTTATGCTGAATACAATTAATAATTAAACATCCCTATACCAAATTTGCTAGGATTGTGAAGAGTGATCATAGTTTTGGCTCAGTCCTATTCATATTCGCATGTATATATTAGTACATAGCTGAGTTGAACTTTTATTAGTTTTTTATTGTATTTTCTAAAGAAGCAACATACAGGTACTAAATTTAAGCATAGGTTTTATAGGCAAGGAAGACTCCGTGGGTTGGGAGTGGGCGGCACTGTATTGTGCTGGTTTTCTTCCTACAGGGCCGATTCCAGTCAATGTTGATCAGGAGTGAGAGATTCTACCCTCAGCCCCTACTATGTGGGGTTCCACAGGGTTCGGTACTCTCTCCACTCCTGTTTAACATATACATGAAACTGCTGGGTGAGATCATCTGTCGCCATGGGGTGAAGTATCATCTGTATGCTGATGATACCCAATTGTACCACTCTACCCCTGGTGAACTAAACAATGCTGCTGATGTCCTGTCCTGGAGGCTGTGAGGGTCTGGATAGGGAACAACAGGCTTCAGCTGAACCCTAGCAAGACTTAAGTGTCTTTGGGTTTTGAGGCCTTCTGGATTTGGGACATTACCATCTTTGGTGGTAGATGGGGTTGCACTGCCCCAAACAGACTCTGTGCCCAATCTGGGGGTCCTTCTGGACTCATGACTCTTGCTCAAAGAGCAGGTGGCAGTCTTGGCTAGAAAGGTCTTTGCGCAACTTTGTGTTGTGTGCCAGTTGTGCCCGTTTCTTTATCAGGAGGCTCTACACTCAGTCACTCATGCCCTGGTCACCTCCCGAATGGACTACTGTAACATGCTGTACAAGGGGCTGCCCTTGAAGAGCATCCAAAAGCTTCAACTGGTGCAAAATGCGGTTATGTGTGCTCCTAGAACTGCACACGTTACACCTCTGCTCTATGAGTTGCATTGGTTGCCAGTCTGCTTCCAGATTCAATTCTAGGTGCTGATTTTGACCTTTAAAGCCCTACATGGCATGGGGCCGGGTTATTTGAGGGACTGCCTCTCCCCGGTTACATCTACCCATCCCATCAATTCTGGCAGGAGGGGCTTGTTGTGGGTCCTGTCTGCTAAAGAGTTCCATCTGATGGGACTGGAGAGGAGAGCCTTCTCCGCCATGGCACCCGCTATTTACAACATCATTCCCCCCGAGGTAAGATTGGCCCCGACCCTATTGACCTTCCGGAAATCCCGGAATCCCGTGGGAATAGGGAGGCAACAAAATGGTTATACTATATGTAAGATTTTGAATGCACTCTCCCATGGGTTTGTTTATAGTTTAATGGTTTTGTTTTAATTGTTTGGTTTAAATTTTAAAAGTCACATACATGAGGTGGGCAGCTATATAAATGTGATAGATAAATAAATTAAAAAGACAGATCCTTCTCAAGTTAATTTGCTTAATGGTGTAATACAGAGCTTTCCAAACTGTGTGTTGCGACACAAAAGTGTGTCGCCACACACAGTCTGGTGTGTCGCCACACAACCTGGAAGCACTGATCATCATCAGCGCTTCCGGGTTTTCCTGCGGCGACACACCAACGGTGGCGCGCAAAAACCCGAAAGCGGCAGCAGCACACCACAGCGGTTGGTGTGTCGCCACGGGAAAACTTTGGAAAGCCCTGGTGTAATATATAGCACTTCAAATGATATAATGCAGTATATTTAAAAACTTCCATTATAACGTAATGTACAGTCAGCTTATTTGCTTCTACTGAGAAGAAAGCCCCACTGAATTAAAGGAAGCTTCCTCCTAGGTAAATAAGATAGGAAACCTAACTAGGTTTCAGTGTTGCTGACTACTGTATACATAATGTATTCCCATCGCAAGTCTAAACATTGCTTTATATGTTGATCTACAGCAGAAAAAAAACCAAACATGTTAAGTATCTGTAATATTATCTTGTGATTTGATATTTTTGATATTTTGTGAATAATTACTATTTTAATTTTAGACCCTCCATAGCCCAGTGGTACCTCATAACCACACAGAAACTGATGAAAATAAACATATTCCAGAAGTGGTGGCCACAGAACTGGAAAAGAAACAAAGCAGCGAGAACAACCTTTTTGTTTCACCTAAGGTTGATTCAGATTGCAATAGTAAGATTTATTTCTAACCAAATTAATGACTTGGATAGCTGAGACTGAAGTAAAGGTACTTTGCAGTATTGTATATGCCATGGAGGTTTCTCCTTCACTTGGCAGAAGGTATCCAGGCTTATTTCAGATGAAGACTTATCTACTAGAATTGCCCCAAATCAGAGATAACTACCCAGTTTGGGGTAATTTTCTTTTTAATTGTCTTCTGCATCTCTTCTTATTCATATTGTTCAGAAGTAGCTCACTCTAAAGATGCTTCTGGGCTCAGTAGACATACGTGGAATTTTGCTGCAAAATGGTTGCTGTAGGCTTGGTCATTCATAGAATTACTGTTCTACTGGTAATGCCAGTTACAGGACAGTGATTTACCATATAGGATGTTCCATACTACCACAAATAGATACAGTTCCAAACAAAGCACTGGGCTGCAGCTCCTTCCATCTTTCTTTTCTAAAAATGCATACAGTACACTGCAGGCAATAAAGATTATGCTGGGAGGCTAGCTTTTTGAAGCATGCCAGCTTCCCATTATTTTTTTTTTATTGGAGCTTAGCAGGGGACAAGGGAGGTGTTTGTGGCACATTATTTTCAAGGGATCTTATTGGAGATAGCAGCTTTTTGAGGATGGATACAGACAGTCAGAAAGTGGGGGAAGACAATGGAAGACAGACATTGTTAACTTCTTTAAGTTGACTTACCTTTGAACCCAAACCATTCTCTCTAATGAGTCTTTGGATTTTCTATAAAATTCTATATTATATTTTCTATAATACAATATTAGTCCCCCCGTTTCCATGAATCGGGGTAGGCAAACTGATTATTGGGTTCTCTGAAGTGGGTGGGGCTGAAACATTCAGACCCAGTTTTGAAGAATTTGAGGAGAGAGCTGAAATAGCTTAAGGGTTAATTTCATTCTTAAAACCAGGAAGGAAGGAAGATTGGTTTGGTTGGCTGGTTGGTTGGCTGGTTGGTTGGTTGGTTCTGCCTGCTCTGGGGATGTTTTGACATCACTGGCCATGCCCACTATGGCCTCTAGGCAGGATACAAAGAGTGCAGGCTGGAGATAGAAAAATGTTTACCATCACTGCCATAACTTTGCAGTTGTGGTTTTAGAAACATAAGGTGAGAAACTGGATGACTTTAAATTTAAATACTTCTGTAGAAAGATTTCTCCACTCTCACTATATTATTCATATTATAAGCCCCTATGAGTGGGGCATTTCTTCTCATTGTGAAGAACTTTAAGATTATCAGGATTTCATATAGAAAAAAATCAATACTCTAACCCAAATAAAGTAAAAATAAGAATCCATTCAGGCTGTAAGTCCATGCTGATTGTTACTGATATAATCTTTATATAGGATTTTTTCTCCTCACTTCTCTGTCTCACCTATTTTTTCTTCTAGTTCAACAAAACAGTGAACTGGAGACTCAACTTCTCATGGACAGTATTTGTGAACAAAATTTGCAAGAGGTATATGTTAAAGCCTTATCATGCCTTTTTCTTTCAAAACACAATGACACAGTATAATGAATGCTCTTCCTAGTAAAATCTAGCAGGCTTTTCATCCTGTTTTATTAGCTAGATTTTTAAAAATTTTGTTTTTGCTGTTTTGCTGAAATTGTGTCTTTCTGTTGATTGTTTAATCTTAGATAATGCTTTTATACACTTAACGATCCTCCTTTAGATGATAAAAGGACTTAAAATAACATCTCAATATAACCATGACCTAGCCTCAGGTGTAAGGTCACACAGCTACCTAGAAACATATTTAGGATTCCCTTACCAACTTTGCTCAGACTGAAGAAGCTCCTTGGATGAGGAGCGAAACGTTTCCACTGAGAAAATAGAAATCCAGTTGACATGATTCAAGCTACAGACAATTCCACCTGGATGACTGAGAACCTTCATAGACATATTTTATACACTAAATAAATTTTTATTCTTAAAATTGGACTATAGCTCAATGGGTATATTAAAATATAATAACAAATCTTTTGACTTTTGATTTCAACTCCCAACTAATGATTATGCTTAAATCTTTCAATTTTAGAAGTTGATGGAAGGTACTATCACAGTCTTTGAATTTTTCACACTTCTCCAAGTCCATGTTTTAATACCGATGCCTCGCCACAGTCAGCTTCCGCTTAAGGTGTGTGTGTGTAAAATATTTGTGAGTGGTCCCAGGAGCTATGTAGTGATATGAGTAAGTATTTGATTTTAGTATTAAAACAAGCCTAGTGCTTTATATTAGATATTATTTAAGATTCATCAGTGTGCATACTGGACTTCATAGATCTCATCCAGCCATTAAAACAGCCTGCATCTTTATTAACATTCAGTTCAGCCAAAGTTTAGTCCTGTTGTGATGATTCTAAAAAAGCCATTGTGCAAATTTGGCCTCGTTGGAATTGCTGTAGTAAGAAAGAAGCAATTAGGTTTCGCTTCTGATTCAATTTTCTGCCTATCTGTTTTCTAGATTCTAAACAGGAAAATTCTAATTATATTTCTTCTTAAGGAACTATGTATGTTTTTCTTCTCTATAGCACACAGTCAACATAGCATCTATCCCAGAAGATGAGATTCTCAGCCAGTGCATCTATTATCCCAAATTACAAGTTTATAATGAAGATTGTCAAACTCTTTACAAGATAATAGAAGAGTAAGATGTTTCCAATTTTTCTTTAGGCCTTATTTTTATTAATATGTACTTGATACTTGGTATGAACTGCAGTATTACTGATATCAGTTGATCTCTTTAATGAGTGCATTGTAATTCTTTCAGAAATTCTTATAAACAAAGATATTACAAAGTAGAACTGCATGAAATAGAAACTGTTTTGTTCAGGGCACAAATAAAGTTCTACTTCTACTCATTTGGATTGGCCATCCAAAGCATGGAATGTTTTGATTTTTGCCGTTTTCAGCCAAAACAATATCCAGAGGGATCCTGGATTGACTTGATGGGATGAGTAGGGCAAGTCTGATGCATGTTGCTCCGTGTCCCCCCCTCCTCTTTTCCTTGACCTGTGCACCAGCCCACCTGCCCCAATCTTCACAGTCCTTTCCCTTCCCTGCCTCACCTCAAGCATTGCCAGTGTGCCAGCACAGCCTATACCACTGACCTACCTGCACACTGATCTTTCCAGCACCTGCTCTCCTCTCCCACTCCTGCCTTTTTCAGCCGTTGCTTCTACTGCCAGTATACAAAACAGATGTACCCACCTGTTTCTTAATTCAGTGGTTTAAGCAGTAAGGAACAGGTTTCCAGCATCCTATATTCCCTGCCTCTCCTCAGCTGCTGCCACTGATGTCCACACACATCATCACCAAGGAAACCCTTCAGTTTTGGCTTTTTTGCTGGGACACAACACATACATAATGTATGTTCCAGTCTAAGTCCAGAACAAAACAACCCTACTTTCAGTCTGAATACAGACCAAAGTGTCCAAAACACATGTTTTAGTTTGGGCATGGACCACACAAACCCAATTTTTCTGTGCATGGAATATTTTGTGCCCAGAACAATATCCCTATCATGAAGATTCTTGGTTATTCTGCATTCATTAGAAAGCTGATAAATTGGATTTCTTCCCTATATTTAGCTTTTTCTATATCCCATAGTTGTGCCCAGGGAGAAGTTCTGGTAGCTTTACTAAAGTGGGGATAGGTGGAGAGCAGATATGAACTGTGGATGACTCACCACCTGTGGATTACTCACTATACTATGCAGCACACTAAGGCATTATACAAATAAAATCCCTGAGAAAAATCAAACAATTGTAATGCAGATACTAGACATTATTTTTTAAAGGAAGTATTCCATAATCACATACTGTATGTGCTGCCCCACTAAAAGCCTGCTTTCTTGCTGTATAGTAGAATCCAATAAAGAAGCCTTTATAGAAATCCTCAAGATTAGAGCTGATTACAAGGGTGATGTAATATGTCTATCAATAATCATCCTTGTTCCCTTCTGTGAATAGTTCTACAGTCTTTTTAGTGTTTGGACATGTAGGCAAAGCAGAAGTGAGTGAAAATACAGGTAATTATCTTTAAGCATTATGAGTGAAATCCAGATCTGTGTAACAGGAGGTTGAGAGATCCAAATAAGCTGCAGATCAACTAGGCTGCTAGTTAATAGATGTTCATGACATTGAGCAACAGCAGAACCTCCTGGAAGCAAGCTTTTTTCCTTTAGAAATCTTTATATGGATAATTAAATAGAGAAGGGTCCCCAAAGCTCTTGTCAGCTATTTCTTTTCATATTACGGTATCTGAAACCTTTCTTTATAAATGCCCGAAAATCTTGCAGTGATACTGCAGGAAAAGCTTGTAGAGCCACCCTTTATATTACTGGATCTTGGCCAAGGTGTTTCTGCTTTTATATGTTTCTGCTTGAAATTCTGAGTTTTAGAGGAGGTTTAGTTGTCATTATCATCTTGTAATCAAGATATTGTAGCTAATACATTTCTGGTCTCTTAGAACTGCTGCAGCAGTTCTAACTTCAGAAAAATTGTAGAACAGAAATAGAAACCTATCTGCAGACTGACTTATTTATTTATTTATATTTCAGATTAAAACATCATGCAGCTGACCAAAATAAACTTCTGGTGAATGTGCATAAAAGTTTATGGGAAGTAATGAGAACTTGTTCAAATGAAGAGGTATAGACAACTGACTTGTTCTGCTTAATTGCAGCTATTAGGATATGTCAATATCTTCCCTTAATTTATGAATATTTGGCTGTTTCTTCACTGTTCTTTATATAGTAACTGCTCCTATATGCTCACTTTTAAAAAATATTTAAAATAATATAAATGAAAAAAGTATAAATAAAAGAGAAAGATTACAAAATATAATGTACAGATAGCTTTTTAGGAGGTAACTAAACTAAACTCTTTTTAGGAGGAATGGTATTTTAATTCTCTGTAAATACAAAAATAAATTCCTTTTTACAAAGTATTAAACATCTTAGGACCCCTATTTACTTTTATTGTCCACCAGATGTGAAATTTAGATGCTTACAATAGGACTTGCAGAAGCAGACGTTTCTACCAATTCCACAAAGTTCTGCCAGATTCTCAAAAAAAACACTACCAAGGATAAGGAGGTTTCGTTAAATGGAATAGGTTATAATGTTGAAGTGAGGGTGGAGGTATCCTTAGAAATTGAACAGAGGCTTGTGAGGACCTGTTCTTCCCAAATCCTCTACACCATAAAGTTAATTCAGCAGATTCCACCAGCTCATTCTATACTATTTTCAGGAATTTGAAGGAACTGTTTTGGAAAGAGGTAGGTGAGAAGATTTGTTTCTGATAGTTGTTTGGTGTGGCCTAAATTTGAATTCAATCCATTGTGACTGTAGCATGCTGCTGGTGAATGATCAGCTAAGGAAAATGTTTAATTTTACTGCAGTTGAGAGGCTTTGGCGCTGAGCTGAGCAAAATGAAATCCTGTTTCACCAAGAAAAGTAAAATTCTTGCTCACAAAGAAAAAGCAAAATTATATGTGAAGTTGGTGCACCATGCAAAGGTAAATTGTTTAAGGTATCCAATGAGATATAACTGTTGACAATTTTTATTATTAAGAATTTATTTTTTGTATCCTACCCTCCTTATGAGCTGTCTTCTTTTTTTCTTCACTATGCAATTCTATAAGATAGGATGGTCTGAAATATAATAGCTTGTTCCCAGAAAAACAAACAAAGCACATTGTGGCTTAACATTCAGTGTAATCCAGGCTGCTGACTATTCCAAGGTGAAATTTATATCTGAACAGGGATGTGAATTCAAGTTGTCCTGTCCCAAATCGAACATGACTTGGGTAAATTCAGAACTCGCAAATAATATGTAATATAGCTCAATACTCCCCAATAGAATTTTTCCCTATTCTTGTTTTGACATAATTGGGACTACTATTTTTATAAATAGTTTTTATAAACAATAAAATAGAGATTCACAATTCATGTACAGTAGATGAATTGTGGGATACTATTTGCATCTAAACTTAAACTTGCAATGATATAATGTGGATGGCCTACTACAACTACTAGCATTGTTCAGTATTGCCTACTACAATTACTAGCATTGTTCAGCGGACAGGGTTCTCGGGTCTCTAAATGCCACCACTTGCCAATTAGGTCCTTGTCCCTCCTGGCTGGTGAAAGCAGCTCAGGAGGTGACGTGTGAGTGGGTCCAGGCGATGGTGAATTCATCCTTAGAGGAGGGAGTGTTTCCAGCAGCCTTTAAAGAGCTGTTGGTGCGCCCCCTCCTCAAGAAACCATCACTGGACCCTACCATCCTGGACAATTTTCATCCAGTCTCCCACCTCCCCTTTTTAGGGAAGGTGGTTGAGAAAGTGGTGGCATTGCAGCTCCAGAAGGTCCTGGATGAAACGGATTATCTGGACCCTTTTCAGTCGGGTTTCAGACCCGGATATGGGACGGAAACAGCCTTGGTCGCACTTATGGATGATCTCTGGCAGGAGTGGGATGGGAACAGTGCATCCATCCTGGCTCTTCTTGACCACTCAGCGGCTTTCAATACCATCAACCGTGGTATCCTTTTGGGTTGGCTCAGGGAGTTGGGGGTGGGTGGCGTGGTCCTGCGCTGGTTCGCCTCCTTCCTCCGGGGCCGGTCCCAATCGGTGTTGATAGGGAGCGAGAGGTCCGACCCACGGCCCCTGCTCTGTGGGGTGCCTCAGGGTTCAGTGCTCTCCCCGCTCCTTTTTAACATCTACATGAAACCGCTGGGTGAGATCATCTGTCGCCACGGGATGAGGTATCATCAATATGCTGATAATACTCAACTATACATCTCCATCCTGGGTGACGTAAGGCTGTGGGTTAGGGGCTCCAGAGTATCCAGGAACTTTGGTTCTCTTCTCCGAGTATCCAGGAACTTTGGTTCTCTTCTCCGAGTATCCAGGAACTTTGGAACTTTCTTTGGTTCTGGATGGGGTTACACTGCCCCAGACAGACCCAATGCGGAATCTGGGGGTTCTTCTGGACTCACGACTCCTGTTCGAAGAGCAGGTGGCAGCCTTTGCCAGGGGAGCCTTTGCCCAACTTCATGTTGTGTGCCAGCTATGCCCCTTCCTGGATCAGGAGTCCCTCCGGTCAGTCACTCATTCCCTAGTCATCTCCTGCATAGACTATTGCAATGCGCTCTATATAGGGCTACCCTTGAAGAGTATCCGGAAGCTACAGCTGGTGCAGAATGCGGCCACGCATGCAGTCTTAGGAGCCCCAAGGAGGGCACATATAACACCATTGCTGCATGAGCTGCATTGGGTGCCAGTCTGCTTCTTGGTCCAATTCAAGGTGTTGGTTATCACCTTTAAAGCCCTACATGGCATGGGTCCAGGTTACCTGAAGAACTGCCTCACCACTGTTACATCAACCCGTCCCACCCGATCAGTCAGAGAGGGCATGCTACGGACCCTGTCCATGAGGGATTGCTGATTGGCAGGGAGGGCTTTCTCTACCGTGGCACCCGCCCTTTGGAACAAGTTACCCCTGGAGGTAAGACAGGCCCCCACTCTCCCGGCCTTCCTGATGGGGGTAAAGACATGGTTATGCCACCTCGCTTGGGAGGGAAGGGGGAGATACTCATTCATGGGGGCGGCTGGCACTGTGATCGATTCAAGAATAACATCTTATGCCCATCTTGGATTTTTATATTTTATATTTTTAGACTTGTAGCTGTTTTTGTGTGTATTTATATATATATATTGAGCATATATTGTAGTGTTTTTAAGGATTACTTTATTGTTTGTAAGCCGCCCAGAGTCGTGTACAAGATGGGTGGCAGAGAAATTTGATAAATAATAAATTACACTGCTAGCTTTTCTCTCCCTAATAGCACAAAACCCATTCTAAACTTCTCATGCAAATAATGTAACAAAGAGTGTAACAAATCCTTTGTTTTCTTAATTTTTAATATGTCAGTAAGTAGTATATTCCATGGTGGACATTACCATTTTCATTTGGCATACGATAAATAGACTAGAGACCCCGATTATGGTGCCATTAAATATGTGTATGTGTCAGATCTGTCCTTTGGTTGATACATGACCGAACACATTATGTAATAATTGAATATAATTACATTTTTTTATTTTGGAGTTAGCAATCAAACTATATTACATGGCATTGTCAATATTAACTTTAGACATACTATAATATAAATACTACATCACAAATTAAAATTATGTTCTAAATGTCCTTTATTATATAAGCTGCAATGTGAAAAACTACAATCAAGATTAGCTAAAATGGATGAACTTCTGAAAGAAATGGATAGCTGTCTTTTTGCTCTGGAGACAGGTACAACTTCAAAACTTTTAGACAGTTCAGTTTTCTTAAAGAGTTGGTATCAGTCGCTTGCTTTCCTTAATTTAGACACACACCTCTATTACAGTGAAAATGACAATCATGTGGACAACCTACGGTCTCCATAAGGTTTTGTGCCATAGCTTTTGTTTATATTTTCTTTATCAACTAGAGAAGGCAAAAGAATTACTGCTCTATAAAATTATTATTTGGCTGGCTCAGAACTGAGCAATTTAGACATACTATTTCTTCTACCCCAAACAGAGTGAGCAAACAAGTGGGGAGAAGAATAGCAATAGGTTTTGAAGGACTTAGATTCATTATACATTTGATGTTTTAATCTCATCCCTGTTTGTACTGGATACTTAAAATTAGTCTGGAACTTAAGTATTATAAAAATACTGTTTCTGAATGACATTTCCCACTTTATCATTAATACATTATACAAATAATCCACAGATGCAGCAACAAATTATCTTACTGAATTTGTACAGTTCTATGACAGACAAGAATGAGAAACAATTGAAAAATCATGACCCCCGTTTATTTAATCTGAGTTGTTGTAGTATGCTGATTAATTTTCACAGTGTTTTCTTGATGCTAATATAATTGATATATATTGTAGGGTGACTACAATGTGATTTTTCTTTTATAATTTGTCAAACTGATATTGTTTTTAAAAGATAAGAGCAATGTCAAGAAAAAGAGATATGCAGCTAGATGTTGACCTGCAAAATGAACGTTCTGACTGTAGCACCTTTGGCTTCTCTGTATATTATTGATAGATGAACTACCTTATTTATAAGTGGAACATCTTGAAGTTAGTTTATGTGTTCCAGTGATATAAATGTACACCAATCCTCCCAAAACCCATGCAGTGTGATCACCAGTTGGAAGTTTTCTTTTTTCTTTTTCTCAGAATGATATCAATCTGTAGGCACAATATAATAAAAATAAAAGCTGTATCTATAATTTATTCTTACCCAAAACATGTTAGCATTTCTGTTTTCTCTTTAAATAAAACTAAAATAAAGAGTCCCTGTGAGGGAGTTGGGCGGTGATAAATCGAATAAATAAAAACTACCCAATTTCTGGGATATAACTGAAACTTCAAAATTGGAAGGATATTACTTTAAAAAATGCATTTCCTACTAAATTGTCTGATATCTATGTTATAGTTTTGGATTACATGTCCTTGTTAAACATTACCTGATTTTTAGAAACTGCTACTCTGGATGATCCTGAGTTGGATGCCAATTATGCCATGGCAGAATATGAGTCCAAAATGAAACATATTGAGAAAGGTAAGCAGGCTTTCTTTAGTTAAATGATATAAACTATTTGGAATTAATTTTGAATAGATGATGGTGACATTTGTAATAGTGTTCTGTAAAAAATGTCTCAGGCCTACAAGACCATTGGGCTCCATTATTACTTAAAAATAAAGATTATACTATTTTAATAGGATTCCTCCTGTGTAATTGTCAGAGTGCGCACGGTGGAGTGGCCTGCTCCTTTTTCCAAGACACCAGTGATCCACGTTCTATGCAGTAAATAGACGCTCAAGCAGAGATTAGATAAAATAGCCTATTTACTTTATATACATACGTAGTCCAAATACATCCAACAGCAGTAACAAAATGATACAGCAATACAGCGATGAAAGACGGCGATGAGAAGTTTCAACAGCAATGAGAAGAAAGACTACCAGACCCCTCTGCTTATATACATAAACTGACCAATCACATTATAGGTCACTCTCATCATCTGCCACACCCAACTAAACTATAGCACCTGTAGTATGAGTCATACACTGCCACATCATCCCTACAACAATGGCTGCTAATTGGGTGACTTGCAGAATAATTCCCCTCTCACCTAGATATCAAGCCTCTCCAGTATAATTTATCTAACTGTAAATTCCTGGGTATATACAAACCCCAACAGTAATTATATGGGTTTTATGATTCCTCAACACAGAAATATTTTATGTAATATTATTGTTTGACTATTTTTGCTGTTTTAATCTTGTTTACATATGGTAGGATTGTAAACCATTCAGAATCTCTTGATGATTGGAACATCATATAAACCTGGTAAAATAAACTGTGCTGACATTCCTACATGGAGACTACTATAGGGTAATATTTGAAGTACATGAAATCTACTGGTCCCTGTCTGCTAGCCGAGTATGCATCATGAGCCAGAATTTACCTTTCTTACTGCCTTCTGTATATATCAGAAGTATGCTTTGGATAGTTGGATCATGTCATGTTCCGTGTTGCTCATGCTCTGAAAAGCTGTGGTTGGCTTTACCCCTTAAAATATGTACATTTGGGTTATAGGCTATGAAACAAATGCCTCTAGGATCATCATGATCAGATTCATATACTCTTTTTCAGGCCAAAGCCTACATTTAGTGTTTTCCTGGCATGCCAGAAGGACACTGCAAAAGGTTAATGGCCAGGACAAAAACTAAGCTTAAATGTAATTAAATACAGTTAATATAATCATTTCCAATATATTTAATAACTATCCTCTTCAATTAAATTAAAAATTACAGTTTGGCAAGAACTTTTCAATGGCTCTGAGGTCTGTGCATAAAGTGTTGCATGAGAGCACTGCAAGATATGTACTATTCCATGTAGAATGTATATGTATGTAGGACAGTCATACCCAAATTATTTCCATGTATCGTTCAGTTCAAGGCGCTTCCACATAAGACTATGCACCAATTTGAAACCAGTTCTGGATCTCTTGTCCCACAGGAGATGTTGGTTGCCTTAGGCAGCTGAGCTGATTTATTACTGGCTTAGCTGCATTGTATTTAAGTATAGCAAAATTAATATTTCCTTTGAAATGTTGCAGCTCTGTTGAGTTTGTGGATGGTCTGTTTTCCTGTTGGCAGAAACTGTTACCTCACCCTGGCTCCTAAGCTTCAGGTGTCCTAGCAGATCTTTCAAGATTTGCATGTCCCCGCCCCCTTTAAGAACCACTCAGAATTTTTTTGCAATGACCAGACAAACGCATACAATATGAAGTAAGGATATGCAGGCAATTTTATTTATTTTATTTCCCTTGCAGTGGGGAAAATGAAATAACCTTTTTCTATCCAGGTCCTGCAGCAGTTTAGGATGGGACACTTGTTCTTAGTATTGTGCAAAATTGGCAGCCATGAATACAATTGCAGATTAGCTTCACCAACTTTTGAGGGATTGGAGAGTGGAAATTACAGCAGTGTGGAAGTATCTATAACTTTGTCTTGGGAGGAAAAATGGAACTGTTTGGGACCAGACTTGCTTAATTAGAATGAATTGTACTCTATTTCCAGATTTTTAATGTATTTTTCTTCATTTTTAGAGCTAGAAAACTACAAAGCCCAAGAAGACATTCTTCAAAGGTAATATTTAGCACTAAAATGATCCATAGTTGCAACCTGTAAAATATATCTCTTTTTAACACTGCTATTTTATTCACATGTTGCATTCTTGCAGAGATCAATTAGATCTCAGAGATCAAAAACAACAGATAATTGCTGAAATCAACCATCTTCAAAGAGATGCAAGAAGCTGTCAAGAACTTACAGAGAAATACAAGTAAGTAAATTAAAGAGAATTTTACTGTAATGATATTCACCCTCCAATTAGTTCTGTCCCAATATATGCTGTCCCTATTTGGAACTTAACTGTGATTATTTGGAACAGGGTCTCATTTGACAGGGAATTGTCTACAGTTTAATTTGGTTGCTTCATGACTACTATTCACTCTCATTCAGGGATGATGTAGTATAATTTCTCCCTTTAAAAGACTATCTGGTAAAAAATAAAAGCTATCTAGAAAAATAAAACTCATGAGTTTTCCAATTCTGGTTAAAAGACCAAGTTCTCTGTTTCAGGAGTATTTGTGTGTGTGTGTGTGTGTGTGTAGGGAACTCTCTGCACAGTTTTGAAGTTAAGTGATCAGAGTTGTGATATCAGTTCATCTAACTTGATTTAATCTTAAAATTAAAGAGACATTGCTATTGGTAGTAGTTCTTTCCTAATCTGTAGAAGTCTGAGTCTCTCTTGGAGCTTCTACACAAGGCTTTGACTATGGAATTCTCCTGCTTTCTTCCTGGAATTTTATGAGAAGGTTCCTCTTCCATTTGGAACCTGTATTTTCTTCACTTTTCTTCCCAGAGAAAGAAGTATCTTAAAGAAAGAAATACAGTACTGATTAGTAGCACTAGCAGCCTAGTCTAGAAGCACTTTACCACTTTTCAAAAGTGGGGAGAGCATTAATAGCAAATATTAACATGTGTGCATGTCTTATCTTTCCAAATGTTTTCTCTTTAATTAATCTGTGATTATGTAATGTTTTCTTCTTGCAGCTTCTCTGAGTGGGTAATAAAGGAATGGAATGATCACCAGGCAGTTTTCACTTTCCTTTATGATTCTATTGAGCTCACTGTTGGACTTAAATGTCCCTTAGGTAAGCTGCAAAATAGCAGGAACTCTTACCTAGCTTGTACAGCACTACTATACTAAATATTTATGTTAAAAGTATTTGAGTTTAACTGTTCATTGTGGCTGTTTTTTTGCTATATGGTACCACTGTTTTGTGAAATTATGTTGTTTTTGTAATAAATTACCATCAGTGCTACATTTGCACTAGAAGGATAGGTTGTAAATACTGAAGGATCAGCCTGTGTCTAAACAGGACAACTTCAGATTAGGGTAGAGGCTTACATGATCAGTTGTCTCTCCATATAAATATTCCTCAACATCAAAAACATGCATAGGAGGTTATCCAGTTTACACATGGATGTATAAATCTGATTCATGCAACACACTAAGCCATAGTATTTGTCATACAAACTCTACACATTACTAGAAATGGAGTAGCCCAAACCTCATTTTGAGATACTCTTCACTCTGTGTGTGCTTTTTCATAGATGATGCTACTTTCAGAAACAAGTTATCTTGGGAGATTGTTAGTCTGAATTTTGAATCATTATTGGATGGTAAGTCTGCAATATTTCATGATCTTAAGGAATTTCCAACTCTTCATGTGGAATATATTGCTGAAATGGAAGGAAACAGGAAAAGCAAGCTGATATAAGGAATCTTTGCTTTCTAATACATTTTAATTATACTTAAGAGAGCCAGTTTGGTCTAGTGGTTAAGGCAGAGCTTTCCAAACTGTGTGTTGGGACACGTTAGTGTGTCGGCTGCAGTGTCTGGGTGTGTCGCGGCTGCTGCTGCCTCTGAGCCCTGCTAGGATTCCACGCAGGTCCTAGTGCCTGCCTTGTGCTTTGCTGTAAGAGTGTGTCGTGAAATGATGCCCTGCTGTAAGAGTGTGTCGCGAAATGATGCATGTCTAAAAAGTGTGTCACCAACATGAAAAGTTTGGAAAGCTCTGCGTTAGTGTGTCGGCTGCAGTGTCTGGGTGTGTCGCGGCTGCTGCTGCCTCTGAGCCCTGCTAGGATTCCACGCAGGTCCTAGTGCCTGCCTTGTGCCTTGCTGCCTCCAAACCTGCTGTGATTCCATGCAGGTCCTAGTGCCTGCCTTGTGCCCTGCTGTAAGAGTGTGTTGTGAAATGATGCCCTGTTGTAAGAGTGTGTCGCGAAATGATGCATGTCTAAAAAGTGTGTCACCAACATGAAAAGTTTGGAAAGCTCTGGGTTAAGGCACCAGGCTGGAAACTGGAAGACTGTAAGTTCTAATCCCACTTTAGGCACGAAGCCTAAGCTGGGTGACTTTCGGCAAGTCACTCTCTCAGCTCTAGGAAGGAGGCAATGGCAGACCACTTCCGAAAACCTTGCCAAGAAAATTGCAGGGACTTTTCCAGGCAGTCACCAGGTGTCAACACTGACTCAAAGGCACCCCCCCCAAAAAAAAAGTTTTGTTTAGATAGTAATCAGTCCACAGTCAAACTATTAACATTAGACAAATAACTCTTAAAGCAAAGGTAGCAATGCATATCAAATTCAGTTAAGCTACTAAAGTAATTTAGAAGGGTTTTTTTGTTGTTGTTTTCTGCCGTTCAATCATGTCCAGCGACTGCCTGCAATTTTCTTGGTAAGATTTCAGAAGTGGTTTGCCATTGCCTCCTTCCTAGGGCTGAGAGAGAGTGACTGGCCCAGAGTCACCCAGCTGGCTTTGTGCCTAAGGCGGGAGTAGAACTCAGGCCTCCCGGTCTCTAGCCTGGTGCCTTAACCACTACACCAAACTGGATCTCAGTTTAGAAGTATGAATGCATTTTAAAAAATGGATAATTTTGCACTGTAGACAGAAATGCAGACAAAGCAATAGTAAAATGAATGTTGTACCTGTCATATCATTCATTTTCCCTTGGTTCAGCTCCTCCCAGTCTACTTTAGTCACAGATTTTCCCATGCATGCCAGTAAAAGAAATGGTAGTGCAATTTTTATTTCTTCTGTTTTATATTCCTTGAATTAGAAAAATAATAGTCAAAGCTGTAGGGAAATAAGGGATTTTACAAGCAACTGATAATGCAAAGGTCGTTGGTAAAACTACATAGAGGAGACATGAGCATGGAGTGTTAAAAACATTATCTGAAAGCACCCAGGACTCTGGAGAGAAAAATAACAGTCGTTTATAAAAGTAACAGTAGACCTCTACCTGGCCTGCTAGAACCATTATAAGAAATGTATATTTACTGGGGTTCATAAAAGGGCTATGGGGCTCTTCATAGAAACCCACACACCTATACTTGTGCTTGTGAGAGAATTTCCATGAAGAAAGCTACTTTAGCACCTTCTAGCTACACAGTTCTCTCCTAAGGTTATGACAGATGGTTCAAATGTAGGTATCTGGCAAAGTTTCAATTTGCCACCCTTTTCTTTTTGGCAGTGAAATTGTATTGGAAGATTCTCTATTATCTGTACTTCTTTAGATAAATAAACAGAAGTAGGGCATCATCTATTCAAGTCTTTTTTTTAAGCATAGGGATTTCAGGTTTTCCCAAAGACACAAAACACTAGACAGATTCCCAGCAACTTGTGACCCACATAAACAGACTTAAGGCCCTACAAGTAGATGGAAAACGCAAGAGGAAAGTGTTATTGGACTTGTGTTTTGTTTGTGAGCTTCCCGTAGATATTTGGCTGTCCCGGTAGAAACAGACTTAGATAGGTTCTTGGTTTGATTGAGTTCAGCTTTTCTTGGATTCTTAAAGTAGCTTAAAAAAGTAGGAAACAGGTGAACAGGTGATAAGTCTTGCCAATATAGGATGTTGGATGTGAAAATAGCATTAATGCAGGGCTGGATGTAGCAATTTAAATCAGCATGGGATTCACTCAGGGTTAGAGTCCAGTCTAGCTGAACTCTAAAACAGGGCTCGTATCAGTTTTGCTGGTATCGGTGGCTTTTATTCTAAAAAGGCAAATCTATTTTTGGCCTGTGCTACTTTTAGACTGCAGGTGGATTAACTATTTTTTTAGTGGTCAGCTAATTAGCATAACATGAAATGATTTGAATATAACTTAATTTCTCATAATAATTTGTTACTTTTGCTTGGTGGTTTTTACAGAAACAAAAGCTTTGCCTACTGCAAAACTTGTGCATAAGCTCATCTTTCAGTTTATTGATAGTCAAAATTCATGGCAAGAGAAATGCTCAACAATGTATCATCTTTCTCAGGTAAGGAAGCTAATTATAAGGAAGCCTAGAATTTGTACATTAATATAGAGTAAAGCAGGCATGAGAGCAAAGCCCTTAAAACTGTGTCCTAAATCAAATTTATTATCTGCTGGTTTAATTTCCTGAAGCTTGTTGGATAAACAAGGAAGTTGGAAATTTATAGTGAAGTGTACACATTCTTGGAAAAATGTGGGTTTTACTCTAATGGGTAATTATGGGTTGGAGTATTACTCTTTGGCTTAGTAGCAGTAGCACTTATCTGCTTGATTGCCTTTAGTTATTTAAAGAAGCTAAGTAATGCATTTTTTCTTATAATCTGCTTTATTGTTCTACATGCTGCTTTGAGAGTGCTTTTAAGGTAGAAAAGCCATACATTACAATATATTGAGCCATATATTACCATAACGGGTTGGTTCCAGGCACTTATTTTGCCAAGAGACAACTGCTATCAGGAGAATTAAAAAAGCATAAGTTAGGAGGGAGGCAGAGTTAGCCAATTACCAGTTCCCAGAGCACTGCAACCTCTACCACTTTCTTCCACATATTCCAGATAGTGGTGGTAGTGATGATGATAGAATACTGCAGGAGGAGGGTAGAATCACCAGATATTCTTCATGAATTTTACAAATAAAATTCCTCTGTTGGATTAAAACCCTTCTACAGACAAAAACAACCCTTCCATTCATGGGAAGCAGATCCTAGATCCAAGCACAATCAGATCATTTGTAAAATTGATTGTGAATCGTAACTTCTTAAATGCTACACTGATCTTAAATGCAATTTAAAATAAAAGATAGAGCGTAGTTTTTGTCTAATTCTTTGAACTTAATGTGGATATTTGGTTCCCATCTTTAAAATGTGTGACCTCAGAATCTGGTTGCTTTTCTTTGTAAGAGAGGCGCATTTAGAGAGAAATGTGTTACTAGAACTTCATTCATTAGAAAAAGGTGATTCCTAGAATTCACTCTATATGCCTTACTCACTCACTGCATTACTGCACTGTTACAGTAATCCTTGATTTGAGGCACAGCAGTGAGTGCCTTATTATTTTTATTCCAATATACACCTTTCAGACCCCTCGGTTCTATTGCCCCAAACAAGGGTTTATTGTCTGGAATGAATTCCAACTGTATCACTTCTTCTCTAGCAAACAAAACAACTCAGAGTATTTTTTTTGTCAGTTGTTTTTGTATCACCTAATGACCCATCCGGAACAGCAGATCTTTCATGTTCTGTTGTTTGTAGGTCTTAGAACTCCTGCTTAGTTATATATATATAATGTTCACGAACACTTCATGATATTCCAGCAGTTCAGCTGAAACAGGAGAATGAGAGTGATTAGAGTTTTTTTTTTAATTTGAAGCTTGGCTAGACAATAATTAGAAGAGATCCAGAAAGTATGCATTAGGGATATTTTTAAAGTCCATTTTTGAGAAACCACATTTTCTTGAAAATCTATGTGTGTATTAGGATGTCATGATTACTTTTGTTTTGATTGTTCAACCAGATGCTGCATGATCTCTCTCTCGTGGTGAACCGCTGTCAACTTCTAGGAGAAGAGATAGAGTTTCTGAACAGATGGGGTGGAAAATTTTATCTGCTGAAGACCGAAGTGAATGATACAAAGCAAGTGCTTGTCTAATCTAGTTCTATTCATGTGCTTGGTGCACAATAATTGAAAAAGCCTCCCCAGTTTGTAAATATTTGTTATAACTCAAATTATTCCATAGTTTAACTGATAACATTGAATTTTTACAATGGTAATTTTTAAAATGAGAGCCGGTTTGGTGTAGTGGTTAAAGGCACCAGGCTAGAAACCAGGAGGCTGTGAGTTCTAGTTCCTGCCTTAGCCACAAAGTCAGTCACTCTCCCTCAGCCCGAGAACGAAGGCAACGACAAACCACTTCTGAACTTTCTGCCAAGAAAACTGCAGGGACTTGTCCAGGAAATCACCAGGAGTCAAGACTGACTTGAAAGCAGCAAAAAAAAAAAGTTCAAGAATTTTCTGTAAATAGTTTTCAAGAGATGTAATAGGAACAAAAATGTACAGTTATCCAATAAGGTATATACATTACAAAACACATAAAAACACAGTAATAAAAGAACAGAGAGAAATTCAAACAATGAACTCTGGAACCCAATTAAAACAAATAGTAAACAACATAAAATTAAAAAGTGTTATCAAAATAAAATTTGACAGGCAGCTTTAAAAAAAAGCACACTAAGCAGACAGATCTGACAGTTGTTTTTTTTTAGCAGTGAAGCTTTGAAAGAAGATCTTAGTACTCACACACAATCTCTGTATGTAGGTATACCATGAGAAAAACATCTAATAAGGGTTTTTGTTAGCAGTTATTTTCAGTTATTTATGATAATGATAATTTGTACACCACCCCTCATTGAATTATTATGGAATATTCTTCTAATGGGACACAACAATAAAAACAAAAACAGTAATATATTAGAGTATCTGCAAGGTATATTTACTAAGGAACAGCCAAGTAATTTAGTTTCTGACCATTTGTGGCTCTATAATACTTATTTAAAGTGTGTCTCGAGATAAATTGGAAGCAAATAAAGTTCGTTAAGAACTAGCAAGTAAGCTTCATAGAAAGGTACCTGCTAATGGTCCATTGGCTACATTCTAGAACATCTGAAGTTTCCAAACATTTTTCAAGGGCAGCCTGTACATCACATGTTATACGAATGAATCCAGGATGTTATTAAATCATGGTAAGTAGCCGTGTCATTCTTTTCTAGGAGAGGCACAGCCAATACACCATCTGAAACGTGGCCATTTGGACATTCAGTGAGAAAGGATGTAAAGTTGAATATCACTGTTGACTGCAAGATGAAGTTACTGCAAATAGGCTGAATTCGGCTTTATCTATTAGTTTTCATTTACTAAATTATAAATTTAGATTCCAGTTCAGATTATCACCATATCACCTGGTTTAGATGAAAGATAAAGATATCCATGTTCACCATTTTTCATCCTAAATCTGATTGCCTCTCCCAGCCGTTTCATATGGGTGCTGAGCAGCTTTGTTTGGGTAGTGACATATGTAACTATTAACTTTATGTATCTCTTTTTTCATATGCAGAGTAAGCCTATTGTTCTCCAGTTCTATGCCTCTTGCAAAGTTTGAAGTCGAACTCTCTTTATCTGCCGGTTATCCAACAACTCCAATAGCTTTCACTATCCAAAAATGCACAGGCAACCTTGGGTGAGTAAAACAAAGATAAATGTCTGTGGGTAATAATATTTACTCCGCTTTTGTGAAAAAGTTTAAGAGAAATGTTATCTTAATCAGCTTGTATATATGCATTTTCTATTCTCAGCCATGAGGAAATTTCTGTGGTTTTGTCCAGCGTTCCAGTGGGA
Source organism: Charina bottae (assembly GCA_023362775.1). Classification (NCBI taxonomy): domain Eukaryota; kingdom Metazoa; phylum Chordata; class Lepidosauria; order Squamata; family Charinaidae; genus Charina; species Charina bottae. The sequence goes on from JALMGJ010000001.1 coordinate 141,195,470, forward strand.
GTCAACTATTTGAAGAGAATGGTCCATCAGATTCGTTGTAAGCTGCTCCAATATCCTTCAGCAATTCCAAAAGATAAAAGAGCTGCTGTCCAATAGTTTGTTCTTCTAGAACACTTGGAAAAAATATCTTATGTCAGCTATCAAGTGTGCAGTATTGGAGTGATTAGATCTTTGTTTAAACTATTAAAAAGCAGAAATATTTAACCTTCTACAAACTTTAGTGAAAAATTGTCATGTGGTTCCTCTATTGTTTCTGTTTCTTTTCTGTATTTTTTCAGTAGTGCTTTGTGCTGCCTTTTATTTCTGAGAGACTATTTTATAATAGAAGAATGAATATTGCAGTTCAGTTCCAGTAGTTGGTGTAGTTTCAAAACTTAAATACTGCAGTACGAAGGGGTGCCAATATGAGCAAGAGGAGCTTTTGAGTCCTCTGTATTAGGCACTTAAGTAATTGAACATTGGATGTAGAATACCAGATCAGTCTCCTAATGTTTTAGAAATGTATCTATTTGATCATAGGATGTACTAAAGTTTTATTTCATTAAGCTGACTGAGGGAACTCTTCAGTTTCAGAGAAGACACCAGTTATTATTATTAGCATGCATCTTTGTGCAGGCTCATCTTTGTGCAGGCTCATCTGTAATGTTGATATTCCTATAACAAAACTTACAGGATTTTTCCCTTGTCTAATATATTGCTGGTGGACAAATTATGTTTATATGTAAATTATATAGCATGTTTAAGTGCTTTTTGATGTTTGAGTGTTTTTTAAGTTTAGAATCTTTTTGTCAAAGAGGAAAGTGTAATAAAGTTTACAATAGTACTTTCACCATCTTGGCAGTGATTTAGAAATGAAAATAACACTGCCAACGCTTAATTTAAATTCAATATTTACTTGATTTAATTTTTTTTCTGTTAATTTTTTAAAAAAACTATTCCCTCTAAATTGTGGGAATCACATTTTGTTGTTTAGTGTTTTTGTTAACACAAAAATGTTGGGTTAAACACAGCCTTCATTTAATTCACATCAATCTTATGAAAAGAGAAAAAAAGATTTCATAGAAACCCTTCTATAAGTAGAACAGAACTATGCAAATTATTATGCATCTAGATCAAGAAAGGTTAACAGCATATGTAATAAGAATCATTGTGGTGCTGTTTCAAAATTATACTCATTCCTTTCCATTATAGAAAACAAAAAATGGATTAAAATAGTATAGAGTAAAACAGAGCTTTCCAAACTTTTCATGTTGGTGACACACTTTTTAGACATGCATCATTTTGCAACACAGTAATTCAGTTTTACTAGCAAACCGGAGGTTAAACTAACTAACTTATAAGAGATATGGACACATACATAAATTGTAATAGCGAAATGTATGGGGACACAACATATCTCATGAAAAGAGAGTTCCCCTTTACAGCAAGGCAGGGCTTGGACAGAGCTCCCCTCTTACAGCAGGGCACAAGGCAGGCACTGGGACCTGCGCGGAATCCTGGCAGGGCTCAGAGGCAGCAGCGAGGCGTTCCAACTCAGAGGTTTGTCGTTACATTCGCACAACACACCTACACACTGCAGCCGATACACTAACGTGTCGCGACACACAGTTTGGAAAGCTCTGGTATAAAACTTTACCTTTGATAGATTTTGCATTTTTCCAGTTCAGAACCACACACACAACTGAAAACATAAAGACAACTCTTTTATTCATTTTTTCTTAAATCCTTCATGTGTTTTTATGCATTGATTTCCTGTCTGTTTTTTCCTCTTGTTTGTCTCCCTTTCAGGTAATACTTTTGCCTGCTTTTCTTGTATCTTTTCTATTTATTATTCCCCCCATCCCCTGCCTGTTTCAGTAGTTTTAATTTATACTAGGATCTTATACATGCCTAAGAATAAATCCTACTAACTCTAATTGACACTTATTATTTAATTTGTGTGTGATTGTATCATCTAGACTCACAGCAGATTGCAATATAAAATACAATAAAATGGCCACAGTTAAGAAAAATAGACCTACATCCCCAGTAACAGTAGAACATGGAATACATTCATTAAAAATCCAAACAAAAAATAACAATTACAGTACAAAATAAGAGAGATAAAATACTGATATCAAGCAATCATATTCCAAAGGCCCTCCAGAAAAGTTCAGCCTGCACTAATTTCTGGAACGTTGTCAGTGAGGGGGGCATCTAGCTTCTAGAACAGGGCTTTCCAAAGTTTTCCCGCGGTGACACACCAACCGCCGTTGGTGTGTCGCCGCGGGAAAACCCGGAAGTGCCGCTCTTGCGGCAGCGCGCAAAAACCCGGAAGCGCTGCTGCCGCTTTCAAATTTTTGTGCGCTGCCGTTGGTGTGTCGCCGCAGGAAAACCCGGAAGCGCTGATGATGATCAGCGCTTCCGGGTTGTGTGGCGACACACCAGACTGTGTGTGGTGACACACTTTTGTGTCGCGACACACAGTTTGGAAAGCTCTGTTCTAGAAGTATAAGTACCATAAGTAAGTCTTATTCTCCCTTCGGTAACTCTTTATGCATGTTAATTCCTGCTTCCGTCAGTCTTAATAGATCACTCCTACCTCGAACTATTCAAGACAGTATTAATAAATGAAGGAACATCAGTTAATATCTTATTGTCTCAGTTCTTAATGGTGGCTAGGGAATTCTGGGAGTTGAAGTCTACATATCTTAAAAGTTGCCATGTTTGAAAAACACTGGCTTAAACCAAATTATAATTTGGCTCAGTATGAACCAGGCTGCATTCACATGCATTTCACAAGAACTGGCCTACTCAGCAAATCCCTTCATTTTGGGGGGTGGGACAAGCCAGTAAAAATAAGTGAAAAGGAAATCCAAGGAAACGTTCAGTCTAAACTTGTCCTGGTTTGCTCTGTCCCGCCTACTGGCGCAATTTTCAAGGGGAAAAGTAAGATGTTCAATTAGCAGGACCTGCCGTCTGTCGAAGTATCCTAAATATTTCTCACAACGGAACACGAACATGCTATAGTAGGGAGTATCCTTTTACAGATCACACTGACAACAAAGGTCCGCATAGTTAAAGCAATGGTATTCCCTGTAGTAACCTATGGCTGCGAGAGCTGGACCATAAGGAAGGCTGAGCGAAGGAAGATAGATGCTTTTGAACTGTGGTGTTGGAGGAAAATTCTGAGAGTGCCTTGGACTGCAAGAAGATCAAACCAGTCCATCCTCCAGGAAATAAAGCCAGACTGCTCACTTGAGGGAATGATCTTAAAGGCAAAACTGAAGTACTTTGGCCACATAATGAGAAGGGAGGATACCCTGGAGAAGAAGCTGATGCTAGGGAAAGTGGAAGGCAAAAGGAAGAGGGGCCGACCAAGGGCAAGATGGATGGATGGTATTCTGGAGGTGACGGACTCAACCATTGGGGAGCTGGGGATGGTGACGGCCGACAGAAAGCTCTGGCGTGGACTGGTCCATGAAGGCACGAAGAGTCGGAAACGACTGAACGAATAAACAACAAAATCCTTTTACAGACCCATTAGCAATCCTCATCCCAAAATCTCGTGGGTATACAGCACTTTTGGAAAGCTTGTTTTCTTCTACAAACAAAAGGCCTAAAAGTTCATCCTCTACGGCAGAGCTTTCCAAACTTTTCATGTTGGTGACACAATTTTTAGACATGCATCATTTCGCGACACACTCTTACAGCAGGGCACAAGGCAGGCACTAGGACCTGCGCGGAATCACAGCAGGTTTGGAGGCAGCAAGGCACAAGGCAGGCACTAGGACCTGCACAGAATCCTAGCAGGGTTTGGAGGCAGCAGCAGCCGCGACACACCTAGACACTGCAGCAGACACACTAACGTGTCCCGACACAGTTTGGAAAGCTCTGCTCTACGGCATTCCTATGGCCATGGAATTCTGGGATCCCAAGGTTGAGAAACACTGCTCTACTGCGTAGGTTTTCTACTGTCTCCATCGCGTATTAGTCTGCCTCACTTCCCCACATACATTTTTAAGTTTCAGAAGGTTGCACTCATCCAGATGTAAGGTGTATATACGAATAATCACGAAGAGAAACGTTCGGCTTGAAGTTAGCATTTTGAAAATTATGGCCCTCTAGATAACCGATCTAGACACCACGAATATAAGAAGAGAATCTCACTCAAGGTAAAGTACACGATTGTTAAAAAAAAATTGGAAAGACGTCTCTGCCAGAAACAAACACCTCGCCTCCCCCCGACCGAGCCCCCTAGAAAACGCGCGTGCGCAAGGGGCAGCTTGCTTTTGACCAGCCAGCGTTCGACGGTGACGTCCCTACGCCTGTGCGTCGATCACGTGGCCCAGTGGCGGGTTCGTCTGAATTGGGAGGCGGAGGAAGGAAGGAAGAGGGCGAGCGGACCGGTTAGGGGGCCGAAGAATCCCAGCTGGACCAGGCCTTCGAGGGGGCCTAGCGGCGGCTCGATTAAGGGCTCGAAAGAAAGATCGAGCTTCGTTAACTTTCCAGCAGGGAAGGCAGTTGTTGGAGGCAAGAGGCCGTCGAGAATCGAACGTCTCCCTTTGGGCCTCCCTCGCGGGGTTAGAAGAAGAGACTTGGGGACAAAAAAGTGTTGTTTGGGGATTTGTAAACAGTGGTCTTAGTTCCCGTCAGGAATAAAACGAAGGCTGCTTATTTAATATTTATCTCATGTTTACTCCTGTTAAATGTCAATTACTGCAGTATACCAAGAATTCCATAACATTTACAGTGTTAGAAGTATCTGTGGGTTGTCTTTCAGATATGTCACTTTTCAATGGAACACATGAAACGATATAGAGGATATTATTTACTGTATAACTATAAAATTAAAGTGTAATTTTAAAAAAATTGTTAAATCATTTACATAATTTTGTGCCATTTGTTCAAACTTCCATTTTTTTCTCTCTTGATAGGAATATTGGATACTTTGTACCATGGCTATGCAAATGCAATGTGATGAGAGCATAGATATATCAACAGAGGAGGAAAGCTTTGGTCCTCAACCTATTTCCCGCTTAGAGGTATGTAATTAACACATATTAATGTAAAACTTGTACTTGGAGTCATATATTCAGCAGTCACATCTTATATTCTGTATTAATTCTGAGCTTTTTTATTTTTGATAAAATAAAGCTACCTGTCACCAGTACTGTTATGCCCCCACTGTGGGAGGTTGTGCAGATCCAGAATTGGCCTTTACAGCCACTTACGGATCCACCGTTAAAATTTTACCTTTGGAAGACAATCTTACTCGGCTACGAGTGATCGCCAATGATGATGATGATATTATAAAATATTTTACTTCACAAAAGATGGCCTGTTACTTTTTCTATGCAGTCTGTGAAAGACTTTGAGAAAAAGAGGCCTTAAAACTTAAGTGTTATCCAAATCTTAAATGTATTTTTTACTTATTATTGCTTATAAATAAGAAGGAAGACAACAATGTTAGCTGTTGATTCATTATGCAAAATACATTTTCAACAAAATATAGCTGGCTTAATTTTTTAAAACTTAGAAAATATTTTTACTAAAAGCCAATACTTGCAAAAGAACTTAAAGCTCTGTTTTTGTTTCTTTAAAATTGATGCAAATAACCAAAATAGACAAAGGGTTATAAATGTCAGCTGCTATCTTTGCAGAGTGCAGGAGCAAATCTCATAGAGTTCAGCAGAGCTCACTCTTAGGGGTATTAGGTTGTTTAGTTTTGTTACCTATTAAATTTAGATCGTTGTACCTGACAGAAGAATCTGCTCTTTGAGTTCTACATTAAATGTGCTATATGAATAACAGTATTTGTTTCTGTAGCAATGTGGAATAAATGCAAATGATGTGAAAAAATTGGAAGAAGCTGGTTTTCACACTGTTGAAGCTGTTGCCTATGCACCAAAGAAGGAATTGCTCAATATTAAAGGCATCAGTGAAGCTAAAGCAGACAAAATCCTGGTAATCATGCTTAGCTTAAAAAAGTTCAAAATATATAATATTTATGTAGTAAAAAGGTAAAGGTTCCCCCCGCACATTTGTGCAGTCGTGTCCGACTCTAGGGGCCGGTGCTCATCTCCGTTTGTTAGCCGAAGAGCCAGCGTTGTCCGAAGAGGCTTCCACGGTCATGTGGCCGCATGACACGTGTGGAACGCTGTTACCTACCCACCGAAGTGGTACCTATTAATCAACTTGCATTTGCATGCTTTCGAATTGCTAGCTTGGCAAGAGCTGGAGCTAGTGCAGGAGCTCACTCCGCACACAGGGCTAGGGGTTCGAACCTCCGAACTTGTGATCTTCCGATCAAGAAGCCTGGCATCTTACCCGCTGAGCCACCACGTAATGTAGTACTGAGTATTAATTATTTGGAAACTGTACTTTCTGATTGATTGATTGATTGATTGACTGATTGAACTTATATGGCCCCCTATCTCATACAGTCTCCCGTTGGGGGAGATGGGCGGTCATATAAATTTGAATAATAAATAAATAAATAATGGTTCTAGGCTGCTCACAACAATCCATAAAACAGAAATACCCTTCCCCCCAGGTGCCAGACCAAACAGCCTCCCAGCTCAACCCCCATCCTAGCTCAACGCTTGGTGGAAAAGCCAGGTTTTCACAGCCCTCCAGAAGGCTAAAAGGGTAGGGATTCCTTGGATCTCAGGTGGGAGGCTGTTCCAAAGGGCTGGGGTGGCCACCAAGAAAGCGCACCTCCAAGGTCCCCTCAGGATTTAAGGGCAGGGACCTGGAGCATGCCCCACCTGTCATAGATTTTTTGGAAGTGGTTGATTGTTACAGTTTTTTTAAAGGATTATAGCAACATGTGAGAGTTTTAACACAAGAATACAAATGAAATAACTGAGTTGTAAAATAAAACCAATATTTTGATTTCACTGTCTTTCTCAGGCTGAAGCAGCGAAGTTGGTTCCAATGGGATTCACCACAGCTACAGAGTTTCATCAACGGCGCTCAGAGATAATTCAAATTACCACTGGATCTAAAGAACTTGACAAGCTCCTTCAAGGTACAACATTTGATTTACGATTAGCCCTGAAGTTATGAATAGTTTTATTACATGTTGTAAAATCAAAAGCCAAGTTTAGAAGATGACATAAACAATATGCATTGTGATAGTTTTGGATTGCTTCTAGTGTTAATATAAGGAAAGAGCATATTTTGCCCCATAAACCTTGAATTTCATATTTATATTACAGTGCTTTGCAGACTTAATGCAGTAAAGTTTACTTCTGAAAAAGTGGTAGGAGAGCATTGCTAAACACTTATAGAGATTGTTTCTCAAGGTATCTAAGGTCCTTTCATACTCTCATTCCTCCTAAAAAGAATTGCTACAAAAATAATCTCATTCAACAAAGGAGTAATAGCACCCTAATAAGGCCACATGGAATTCTTTATCTAGTTGCTGAATAATACTAAACAGTTTTCATAAGAAATCAGAATAAAAAAGCTGTAGTGCAGTATGACTTATTTACCTCATAAACCATCAGAATTCTGTTCCTTATGTATCTTGTAACTGAAACTTGTAAAAGCACTCTAATTTCTGAAGTAAATTGTTCAACATAGGATGTATTTGCAGAAACAAGAAATCAAAGTGATTTGCAGATCTCTGTAAGTTTGAATTTAAATGTGTGTGATACATATCTAGTGTACGTATTTGTGTGTCTACAGTTACTGTGATATGCCTGAAATTTGTACTTCTTTGTCCAGGTGGAATAGAAACTGGGTCAATAACAGAGATGTTTGGAGAATTCCGCACAGGAAAAACTCAGTTATGTCACATGCTGGCTGTAACCTGTCAGGTATGCAGCTGAAACTCTTCTTTGTGTAATACTTTGCAGAACAATCTTTAGAATTTATTTTATTTCATATATTTTAATTACATGAATATCATTCTCATGACTTGTGAAGATAATGCAGTAAGATTAGAATTCTGCAATCCTTTTGACTGTGAAGGCTAAATTAGATGTTTGGTTGAAGACCCTGATTTGGAAGTCTTGTTTCACTGAGGTGGAGGATGCTGCAGTTCTTTAAATACGCCAATTAGGGCAGAACATCTTTAGATTAAGTACAAGGACGTTCTAGAAGTTGAAAGCTAAGTGAGATATTTGGCTAGCCCCCCTTTTCCACAACAGTGGATTCATTTGCTGTAAAGGTAAAGGTTCCCCCCGCACATTTGTGCAGTCGTGTCCGACTCTAGGGGCCGGTGCTCATCTCCGTTTGTTAGCCGAAGAGCCAGCGTTGTACGAAGACACTTCCACGGTCATGTGGCCGGCATGACACACGCGGAACGCTGTTACCTACCCACCGAAGTGGTACCTATTAATCTACTTGCATTTGCATGCTTTCGAATTGCTAGGTTGGCAAGAGCTGGAGCTAGTGCGGGAGCTCACTCCGCACACAGGGCTAGGGATTCGAACCTCCGAACTTGCGATCTTCAGATCGACCAGCCTGGTGTCTTACCCACTGAGCCACCACGCCCCTTTATATTTATATTTATAGGACACATTTGCTGTATCCTCATTCAATTGATAGCTCTTAGAATGAATTTATACAATAGTTTTCCTCAATCAACTTTAATGTCTTATCTGGTGAAGTTTGCCCCATAAAATCCATCAAATAAGTAAATATTAACCATGATATATAGGCCACTCAATTATTCATTCATTTATTCATTTATATTTCAAATTCAGCCACTGCCCATCTCACTCAAAGTGATTATTAGATATTTATAGTAGTTTGATTGTCATTTGAAGTTGTTTATCTTAAACTGGCCTCTTCTTCAGTTACCCTTTCCTTCATTTTCTTTTTAGCAAACCTATTAATGAAATAAATCCTTTCTTTTAAGAATTACAAGCAAAATAGGACGTTTTGCTTTGTTTGGTTGTTGGTTTATATTTCTAGGTGATTGCAAGACAACTCTCCAACAGCGAAATGTAATGGATTGTATCCAATGATGTCTGTTCGCTGACAGAACAGATTACTTCTTCCTCACGCACACATTTCAGATGGGCTCTGGAGGATAGGGGATCCTCTGCTGCAAATTTAGGGAAAGCATGGGCGATTGGATTGGGAGAGGGGGTCACCTTGCATAACACTGGATGCAAAAGGTTGCATGGAGCTATTCATACCATAGAAAGATGCAATTTGGGTTAGATTTTGTAGAAACCAAAACACTTCTATAAACTGACCTGATCTTTCTTTTCTAAGCTCCCTATTGACCGAGGTGGTGGTGAAGGGAAGGCCATGTACATAGACACAGAAGGCACTTTCCGTCCGGAGCGTTTGCTGGCTGTGGCTGAGAGGTTTGTAGTTCTGTCTGGAAATTATTGGTGGTACATCCTGAATTTAGGAAGTATACTGCCATCTGTTGACAGTTAATAATATTTAAGTAACATGCATTTATTTCCACTCTGATAAAATTGGTTTATTTTTATAAACTTGAATGTTTTTGAAAGTGCCATATTGTTTGCTTAGTAAAATTAGTAAATTTGTATCCATCCTAAAGGGATTGCTAAACTTTTGTTCAAAACAGAGATTATCTTTCCTCTGCCTTATTTCCCTAGATATGGTTTATCTGGTAGTGATGTACTTGATAATGTGGCTTATGCTCGAGGATTCAACACAGACCATCAAACCCAGCTCCTTTATCAAGCATCTGCTATGATGACTGAATCAAGGTAAAAAAAAAAGAGTTAGGTCAAGGAGACAGAGTTTTCTTCTTTAACAAATTAAAATATTTGTATTTAAAGATGCACAACTTAGTATACTGTACATATCATTTTATACAAATTCTCTGACAATGGAAAGATAATGGCATAAACCCCTCTGGTTGTTTCACTATAGAAGCTCTGATTATAAAATTGCCTTTCAAAATAGGCTGTGATTACTACAGGCTTGCCTGCTTCTAGGAGTGTTTTGCTAGCTAAAGGCAAGGCAACATGTCTTACAGTTCTTCAGTAGAAGCTTTGTTAGCACGTTGCACTCCTCTGACACACAAATTGCATACAGCTCTTCATCGCCATATATGTTGAATTGTAGGCAAGTGCCCTCTTTTTTATTTTTTTGTCCCCCTACCTCATATTTCAAGGAAAAACATTGTTTTCCTGTATTTATACCATTTCCTGATATTAATTATAACATATGCGAGCATATCTTTAACCAATTACAACAATTTGTTTTAACTTTAATAATTTCAAATAGAATTATCCTAACAGAGCCAGTTTGGTGTGTTGGTTAAGGCTCCAGGCTAGAAACCAGGGGACTGTGAGTTCTAGTCCTGCCTGAGGCACAAAGCCGGCTGGGGGAACTTGGGCCAGTCACTCTCTCTCAGCCCTAGAAAGGAGGCAATGGCAAACCACTTCTGAAATCTTGCCAAGAAAACTGCAGGGACTTGTCTAGGCAGTCTCCAGGAGTCAAAAAACTGTCTCAAAGGCACAGACACATTATCCTGGCAAGAGATGATGTACAGCCGAACAGGGGCTGCCTGCTTTACAGAACAATTTAGTTAATGTGAAACTGGATGGATACAAAGAAGGAAACCAAGATTGTTCTCAGTGCTCCAACTGTCACTTGGGTTGGTTTTCATCCTGGTAAAGCTATAAATATTGATCACATGGCTCTATCTTGCTCAGGAGGAGCAGTAGGATGTATTCCTTTCTGGCATTTATGTATTCCATTGAAGTGTGCCAAGAATTGGCCAGACTATACACAAAAAAGCAAGCATGCTTTGAGGGCATGAATTAAGATCGGTACTGCACATGGTAGTGTTTATCTGCTCTTTTCTTCCAGATACGCTTTGCTAATAGTGGACAGTGCCACAGCTCTTTACCGGACAGACTACTCTGGCCGAGGTGAACTATCGGCCCGGCAGATGCATTTAGCCAGATTTCTGCGCATGTTGCTTCGACTTGCAGATGAGGTCAGCAATTGTTCCATTTGCAGTGTTTTGCATGGCTTTGGCCGTGAAGACCCTTGTAGCAATGTGTAGTGCCAAGCCACCTGGGGATTTTTCAGTTCGTACTGAAGAAGCTGAAACTGACTGTATGTTTCTTTCACAACAGTTCGGTGTAGCAGTTGTGATCACAAACCAGGTGGTAGCACAAGTAGATGGAGCTGCAATGTTTGCTGCAGATCCCAAGAAACCGATCGGAGGGAATATTATTGCACATGCTTCAACAACCAGGTAGGATGTCAGACTGCTAGTTCTAATTAACACAGTTTTCATGCCTTCATTTAACTAGAAATTATGTAAAAGTTAGGGTGAAGCTTCAGTGTGATGTCTGGATAGGTGTTTTTTTTTTTTTTTGCAGAAACTGAAGCCAGATTTTGTTCAAATAGAAATTGGTAATTTGTAGCCTCTATCCTAACTCATCTCTGAGTGCTTTTTTCAAAGAATAGCAGGATAAAAATACTTTAAATAGATAAAAAGCAGAATATAAAATATATTCCTGAAGCTATTAAATACCTCTTTAAAGTCTGCTTATTTTATAAAGCCACATTGCTTCAAAAAATTCCAGATGTGCATCAGGTGTACCTTATAAAAGAACAACTTCAAGAGTTTAATCAGCTTGCTGTGTTTGTGACATCAGCTGGAGAGAGCTAGTGACTGCGGCAGTTAAGAGACAAAAATTATGGAGAGGTACACTTTGTTCTGCAAAAAGAGGTTGTGGTAAAACATGGTGGTTTGAATGATGGCAAATAGCAGATGCTATAGAAGCAGTCCAAGACCTGGAACCCTGGGATTCGTGTGCTTCCAGTAACTCATTCCTACCAGCAGGTGGCCTCAGGTCCACTCTGTCTTCAGACACCTTAGATTTCAGACCATGTTCCAGAGGCTGCAGCCTCAAGCGTTACAAAGATGGGAAGAGTAGTCAAAGTTTCAATAGAACAGAGCGGGTTATAATCTGTTTACATGATGGAATTGCTGAAGATCTAATTAAAAGTAATCATGATTATGAATGCTGTATAATAACTATAAGGAATTGTGTGTGTGTTATGTCTTCAAACTGTTGGATTGAATATTTGGAAGTGAATGGGAAGTGTGTTATCTGCAAGCTTTGGAGAAAACAGTAATTAACTATATAGAAAAAATATTTTTAATGTGAGAGGATTTTTTTTTAAATGCCCTGACAAGAACTTATGCTTACTGTCTTTTAGCACCTAAAATAGTTGAGGACAAATTGAACAATAAAATGTTGAAGTTGAAATATCAATAAAATAAGAGAAAGGAACTAATCTGTTCAGGCTTTTTAACTGACTGTGTAGTGGGTACTAGAATTCAGTGGAGGAAGAATGCACTCCAAGAGAGCAAATACTCGTCTTCACATTATGTAGGGAAGGCATTGAAAACATTTCCCCCCTTTTTTCAGGGTACAATAAAGCATTCTGACATGTTGCCCTGAACCTGAGCTCTTTATCACAAAGCAAGATGAAAGGAGCGTACCCCCACCCCCGGGATTTCCTACCGACTGAAAGAAATCCCTTCATGGACTCCAAATAAGGGTTCCTTCCAGGCTGGATGGAGTCCTGAACAGCACCTTTCCTTTTAGGGGCTGAGGTTCACTGCAGCCTTTTGTGGCAGATTCCCACATGATTAATTAATGCTGAGAGAAGCTGATATCCATAGTCTCTTTAAAAAGGTAAAGGTTCCCCCCGCACATTTGTGCAGTCGTGTCCGACTCTAGGGGCCGGTGCTCACCTCCGTTTGTTAGCCGAAGAGCCAGCGTTGTCCGAAGACGCTTCCATGGTCATGTGGCCGCATGACACGCGCGGAACGCTGTTACCTACCCACCGAAGTGGTACCTATTAATCTACTTGCATTTGCATAATTTCGAATAATAGTCTCTTTAGTCAGCATGTTTTAAAAGAAGTTACGATTTAAAGTTGTATCAAATGTTTTTCTTCCATGGAAAGCTTTTTAGTCCAACCTTGACCAACCCTCAGCATAAGTCATGGGACTGGGACATATTGGGAGGTTTGCAAGACAAAAGGAATTCATGGAAATGTTCCCCATCCATTTCCCATTTGTGGAAACCTTCACTACGGAACAGATTCTGTGAATGGTAAAAGGAATGGAGTCAAAGTTTAGCTGATCAGGAACGGGAGGAATAATCACTGTGATTCTTTGGGTTTGATTATATTCTATACCAGACTTCCAACTTGTGCCCTCTAGATGTGTAAAGCTAAGTTTGAATCTTCTGCTACCAGCATGATGGAGAAAACTGCCCTACAAATTTGCCATAATGTAAAGCAGTTAGTAGTTGAAAGCAAAAATGTGTATATTTAATATGAATATGCATATTTGCAAGTTGCAGCAAGTCCTTACCTGGACATTATTCTGACTCTTAGTAGATGGCTGCTTATTAAATTGCTTCCTTAGCCCTTTCAGATGTTCATTATCAGGAATGCTCAGCACATGAGTGTTTTGGGTAATATTGTCCTCTGCTGTTGATGTTCTCAGCACATCAATGTGCTGCGGGCAGTCAGGCCAAATGCACAATTGTCTGTAGGGAACCAACGTTATTTGACAGATGACGCTGGGATAGCACTTAACTGGAGCACTTGTGTGGTGGTGAGTAAGAAGAGAAAGCAACAAAGAGATATGAGATCTTACTGTTCAGCACTGGATGTGGTTATGTAACTATATGTCTATCTGTTAACAAAGAAAGATGAGAATGAAGTAGGAATTTTTCCCATTTGTCCCATTAGCCTTTTCCTCTAACTCACCAACCTATTCTACCTAACCATTTTGTTTTAATGTCCAATAGTATACGGCAGGGCTTTCCAAACTGTGTGTCGCGACACAATACTGTGTCGCCTCGGGGGCCCAAGTGTGTCGCATGACAACCCGGAAGCACCGGCGGCGGTGCTTTTGGGTTGCCACGTGGCGGCGGCGGCTGCCCCTTCAAAAGGGCAGGCTCTGGGGACCCCGAAAATGCCCTCGGTTCCGGTAGGGAGGCGAAAAGCCTCGCCACGCGCGTGCATACTGCCGGGATTCCTGGCACAGCTGATGGGGGCCGGGGTGGAAATTCTCCCTGCGCATCAGCTGAGCGGCGGAAAGCTCGGCAATGTGCGCGTGCGCGGGGAGGCTTTTTGCCTCCCTGCCGGAACTGAAGGCATTTTCGGGGTCCCCGGAGCCTGCCCTTTTGAAGGGGCAGCCGCTGCCGCCGTGGCGACAGCCCAAAAGCACCGCCACCGGCACTTCCGGTTTTTGCGTGGCACTGGCCGCGGCGCTTCCGGGTTTTTGTGGGCCGGCCGTTGGTGTGTCGCCAACCACAAAAGTTTGGAAAGCCCTGGTATATAGTATAATGGATGGGGAAAACCTTAACATACAAATAATTGACTCAATGTTCCCTAGAAAACTTTCTGGATATAAGGGTGGGAAAAGAGCCAGTTTGGTCTAGTGGTTAAGGCAACGGGCTAGAAACCAGGAGACTGAGAGTTCTAGTCCCGCCTTAGGCATGAAAGCCGACTGGGTGACCTTGGGCCAGTCACTCTCTGTCAGCCCAACTCACCTCACGGGGTTCTGTTGCGGGGAAAATAGGAGGAGGAAGGAGTATTAGGTATGTTCGCCACCTTGAGTTATTTATAAAAAAAATAAAGGTGGGATAAAAATTAAATAAATAAATATAAGTTGAATAAATGTCTGAATTTTTATTTAATAGTTCGTTACTTTTTATTTTAATAAATGTATTGTCTGGTTAGGCTGTACTTGAGAAAAGGTCGGGGTGAAACTAGGATATGCAAGATATACGATTCGCCTTGCCTCCCTGAAGCAGAAGCGATGTTTGCTATTAATGCTGATGGAATAGGAGACGCTAAAGACTGAAGAACTCTGTCTCTTTAATTTATGGTGCAAGATTGGTCCAAAGAGGCATTTCTTTCCATATGATCCTGTTCTTCATGAGACTTCCACTACAGCTTGTGTGACTACCAGAAGAAACAATCATAAATGAAGCACACTCTAACTCCTCCTGTTATTGTGGCTAAGCTACAGAAGACTCCTTGACTTTCTAAAACAAACCTGGTAACTTACTAAGATCTTTTTGTTGTTTAGTGCAGTAGAAAAGTGACAATTTTGAGAAACAACATTTGCAGAATTTATGCAAAGTTTATGAATGTATCAAGTGTGAAACATCAAACACTTCCTGATTTTTTATGATTGAAGCCAAAATAAAATGGAAAAAATCTGTTCAGTAAAGGAGCTATGTAATAAAATTAAAGCAGCATCTGTTAAATGGCTAGCAGAAAATGTTCTTAAACTTATATCGTTTTCAAGGACAAACTAGAAGTTAAAACTGTATCTCTCTCTCTCTCTCTCTCTCATATATATATATTTGCACAGCTGTAAATTGAAATGTTGCATCAGCCAAGAAGAGCTAGGTATTGTGCTGTTATAAGCAAAGTCTGTAAACACTTTAAAGATATGTTCTCTGTCTGTCTTCCACTTGTAAATATTTCCATGAAAAATTGATTTAATTAAAGTGAATCATACCATGTTACTTTGAAGATTGCTATCATTTATGCTCTGATTCTTATACTTTGAGACAAAAATGGTGAAAGACTGGTGTAGGAAGTCTCACCCAGAAAAATCAAGATTTTGTATCTATTATGCAAGTAATATAACTTCCATTTGAATTTTTTACTTACAGCAATTCACACAAATTTAACGGCTCCTTACAAGTGATAAAGAATAATCTACAGAGGAAATGTAGAGACCCCCAGAAAAACTAGAGCACCTCAGGGGATAATTTAATTTATTCAATTTGGGTACCACCCAAAACAACAACAAAAAATTAAAATACAACAATTCAAAAACATGACCAGCAAAAAAAAAACAAATAAAAACAAGATGGGGAATCTGGCCAACAACAGAACTCACAAGGGGTTCTAGCTACCTTAGCCCAAGGTCTGGGAGAACAGCCAGGCCTTCAAGGCCTCTGAAACACTATCAGGGTAGGAGCTGCCCAGATTGCAGGAAGAACTTCATTCCAGAGGGCAGGCACTGACAGAGAAGGTCCATCTCCTGGATCCTGAAAGATGACACTTAATTCAAGGGACCTGAAACTAACTGACTCTGTTAGTTGATATCAGGTGGGCAGACATCACAGGAGATAGATGGTCCTTCAAATAAATGCACCCTATACCACGTAGGGCTTTATAGGTCATAACCAGCACCTTGAATCGCACCTGGAAGCAGACAGGCAAGCCAGTGTAGCTCATGGAGCAGAGGTGTCACGCCATTGCCACTGCATTCTGGACCAACTGAAGCTTCTGAGTGGTCTTCGAGGGCAGCCCCACGTAGAGCACATTGCAGTAGTCGAGCTGTGAGGTGACTAAGGCATGAATGAATGACTGAATGGCCTCCCAATACAGGAAAGGGTGCAACTGGTACACCAGATGAAACTGCAAAGGCTGCCTTGGCTACAGCTGCCATCTATTCATCAAGCTCATCACCTGCTAATCAAACATTGAGTTCATAAAGACCCCCAGTTTGTGCATCTCCCGGGGTCTAGGGGGCCCTAACAACTACAGCCATTCAGTCTTGGTAGAATTGAGCTGAAGACAGTTCCACTCATCCAGGCCTGTACAACCTCGAGGCACTTGGCAGAACCTTGACAGCCTCAGCTGGCCTGCGGTCAAAAGATATAATTAGGCGTCATCAGCATACTGATTATACCAAACACCAAACCGGTGGATAAGTGCAAAAATGCTATTTCTTAAAATGTAAATGGACAATGATGTGTGTGTGTGAATGTACTATGACAAAACGGTATAGTTTTTTCAGAAATGCTAGTATCCACAGCTGTGCACATAAGGCCTTAGCGTGATTACCTCTTGCATTTTATCTCCCCAATTTTTCTTCTCTATATTCAGAAGCAGTCTCATGATTAATTAAACTAACACTGCCCTAGATCTACTGTGTTGATGTTGATATATGCAAAGTAATGATGAAGCAAGCCCATGCTTATTATATCATTATCTCTTACATCCCTTAAATCTTGTATTTGACTTTGTATCTAACTGCAACACTAAACAGCTGGCATTTTTGTTTTATTTTGTTGGTATTTGTAAGTTAATAGTGTGATAACCGTTCAATCAACAACTGCCTGATATTTCTAACTAAACATTTGCACAAAATATAGAAACCTGTCTGTATTCTTCAGTTTGTTTATTATAAAGATGTACAGCAATATAGAAGCAATATGTTAATCTACAATAATCATGGAACCAGATGAATATTTTCAGGTAAACATTACTGGTGAAATGGGAAGAGGTGTTTTTTATTTCTGAAAATGAAAATCTGTTAAGCAAATTCCATGTTATGTAGCAGCAGAACCATTTTGCTTTTTTTCTAGTTGCAGAATTCCTGTGCCAGTTTTATACTGATGGCAACAAAAATAGACATGGCACAGATGTGGTCTATATTTTGGACTATAACTCCCATTAACCCCAGCCAGTAAGGATAAATGTCTATAGACTGTGGAGGTTGTAATTTAAAATGTATGCAAGGCATCAAGACTACAGTATAGAAGCTAAGAAATTAAGTGAGGATCTTCTAAAACACTACGTGTTAATTGACAAGTAATTTAGCAGTCTTCAGGGGTACCTGTTAATCTGTAGGTCTGAATTCAAGAAAAAACACTAGAGTGAAACATTCTGGAAGTATGATACTGTAGAATAATGTTCTTTTTGTATGAATGAAAAGACAGCTGATCCTCGTTGTGCTGTCCTTCCAGTTGTAACATCCACTTGTACAATGGAGCAGAAAGAATCTGGGCAGAATAAGCAAACCATAGCATGATTGATCTCTAAGTATAGCCTTTGAAAGTACACTCATTTTTTAGCTAACCATGGTGTCTTTCAGTGTGCCATTTTTATTTACTTTTTTTTTCAGGAATCAACTGTTTTCAAGAACATCTAATCCCCACTAGACAAGTGCTACTCGCCTTTGTTAATTGCCAATTAGGCATTGTATAGCAATGTCTGCACCGCAGATGGAAGTAATCATCGGTCTAACATAGTGTTGAGATCCAGAACCGTTACCAGCATCTTTTTGCAGGGCTTCTAGTTTAACGCCAATGCACATATTGTCAGCCCTGTGAGATGGGCCACATCAGGAAACAGAAACTACAATACTGCATTATTTTATCCAAGGCCATCTCTGTGCTCCTCTACACATATACAATAGAGGTGCACAAGGTCAACAGATAGCCTTTTTTTTAATGAAGAAGACTCTTATTGACTCAGTTATCTGCTAAGCAGAGATTAAACATGTACTGAAAGTGCTTGTTTAGATATCAACTCAGTACTCACAACATATCCTAAATTGAAATTTAGACATAATTAATCTGAATGTTGAATATTGAGTGTCGAAAGTTAGTGAATATGCTATAGGCCAGGGGTCCCCAACCTGTGGGCCGTGGGCCGCGGCCTGTTAGGAAGTGGGCCGCTCAGCAGGAGGTGAGCAGTGGTGTCAGGAACGAGCCTGTCCTTGCCGCCATGAGTTGGAGGAAGAGCAGCCGGTAGCAGGAAGAAGCTGGGAAGGCGCAAAGACAGAGCCTGAGCTGGAGCAGCTGATTGGTGGGGACCCTGAAGGGGAAACACCTCCACCTATCAGTGCGTGGCAAAGAAGGGCAGAGAGGCGGGCTGAGGAGCGCAAGGCCCAATTGGCCCCCGCTCGCAAACCCCGCCCCCGCCCTGCAAGATTGGCTCCTGCCTGCAAACCCTGCCCCCGGTCTGCATGATTGGCTCCTGCCTGCAAACCCCGCCCCCCATCCGCGTGATTGGCCCCTGTCTGCGCAATTGTGGGGCGCGGTGGCTCAGCGGGTTAAACCGCTGAGCCATTAGTCTGCCGACCATAAGGTCGGCAGTTCGAATCCGCGTGGCGGGGTGAGCTCCCGTCACTAGCCCCAGCTCCAGCCCACCCAGCTGATTGAAAGCCACCGGCAAGTAGATGAATGGGGACCACTCACGTGGGCCAATTTGCTGGCGTCCTTCTCGGAGGGTCGCCCTCGGACCAAGAAGAAAGCTGGTCCCCATGGATGGCGGAGGACGGCAGAGGATGGCGGATCCCGAAAAATGACAACTTCCTGGACGTCAGCAGCCGGCTCAGAGGCAAAGGTTCCTGGGACATGTAGTCCGACCTGCGATTGAAGAGCTGGTTCCCTCACCCCCTCCCTAACCGCGCGGGTAATATAATATGACTGTATAAATAATATAATATGTATGATGAATGTAAGCCGCCTAGAGCCTTCTGCTTAGGGAGGGGATAGGCGGGGTATAAATACAATAATAAATAAAATAAAATAAATAAAAATTGGCTCCCGCCTGCAAACCCCGCCCCCCAGTCTGTGGAAAAATTGTCTTCCACGGAACCAGTCCCTGTTGCCAAAATGGTTGGGGACCCCTGCTATAGGCTACAATCCAAAATAAATGTTACCCAGTACTTAAGGACTGCAGGGGTTCTGAAGAAGTCTAATAAAACCTCCTACACTGAACATGAGTTTCTGGTTTTTTCTCCAAAGAATACAGTAGATTGAGAGATGGACGGGAGACTGCATTCTGCTGCCTAAACTGACCCAAGCCGTTTCAGTACACTGGTTTAGTTACTAGTCACGAACATCCCACTGCTGCTTTGTGGAGGTCAACCACATCTGCTGTACACATTCAGGAAAACTGGCAACACAGTGGTCTGTACAATTAGCGTGTTGTAGAGAAATTTAACTGCTCCCTAATACGTGAGATGTGAGGAAACCACTGTGCCAGAGGAACTGAGCCAGGCTCTCAGTTGGAGGAACAAATGGGTAGCCTTGTGTTATTGAGAAATCTGTTCTCTCATTTCTGGAAAGAAAATCCACATCTTGTAACAAGTTTGTGGGAAAAGAATTGGCTGAATTCATCACTGTGTGTGGTCACAGAAGTGATTTTCAGAAGCATATGCTAAGCTTTTCCATATGTGAACTTAATTTGTGTAAAAATAGAGAGATTGGTACTTCATGTCAGCGATCTTCTAGTTTTGCCAATAATTTGAGAGTGCTATTATATCCTTACATATGACTAAAGTCATGGATACACACACACACACACATACAGCTCATCATGCAACACCCAGCCAGTTTGGTCTAGTGGTTAAGGCAACGGGCTACAAACCAGGAGACTGTGAGTTCTAGTCCCGCCTGAGGCATGAAGCCAGATGGGTGACCTTGGGCCAGTCACTCTCTCTCAGCCCAACTCACCTCACAGGGTGGTTGTTGTGGGGAAAATAGGAGGAAGGAGTACTAGGTATGTTCACTGCCTTGGATTATTTATAAACATAATAAAGGGATAGAAAAATAAATAAATAAATATGTACTAGAGGTGTGGCATTTTCTATTGGACAGTCTGAAAAATGCAACCTGCTGCTTTATGTTCTTGCCTTCCCTTACTGTTCTCTTCACAAAGTTCTGTTGTACAACACAGGAGAAGTAACACCACAGGACCAGAGTCAGCAGTTTATCTTCATCTAAAGGAAAAAGGACACTCATTTGAGGACATTAATGTTCACATTTTAGACAGAGAAGATAGGTGGTTTGAGAGAGGGGTCAAGGAATCCATTTATGCCAACTTGGAAAATCCTTCCTTGAATAGAGGTGGGGGCCTCAGGCACAATCTTTCCCCCATCTTCCTCCCTGCTTTGTCTTCTGTGCCTAGGAAGATTAAGACCATTTTGCAAGCTCAACAGCAGCATGGTGATCTTAACGATCCTCCTTTAGATGATAAAAGGACTTAAAATAACATCTCAATATAACCATGACCTAGCCCCAGGTGTAAGGTCACACAGCTACCTAGAAACATATTTAGGATTCCCTTACCAACTTTGCTCAGACTGAAGAAGCTCCTTGGATAAGGAGCGAAACGTTTCCACTGAGAAAATAGAAATCCAGTTGACATGATTCAAGCTACAGACAATTCCACCTGGATGACTGAGAACCTTCATAGACATTCTGTTGTACAATGTTTTGAAGAATTTTTATAGAGACAAACATATACAGAGAGAGAGAGAGAGAGAGACTACACCCGAGCATCAGGTAACAATATACAAGAAGAGAAGCATTACATAGTTTGGGCACAATCCCCAGCTTCTATTTGGTGGTCACTGAAATAACAAAAGCTCTGCAATAGTTCTGTGTTGCTTCTACACAATTCCCATTCATGTTTAATAGAATTTTCCTATGGATTGTGCCACTTGTCCTCAGTGCCATCAGCATAGCTATAGCTTCATCATTAGTTTTGTAGCCCTTCCATGCCAAAGCTGTTAAAAACATTTTTTTTAATGTAATTAGTTCAATGATCTGGCCCTTATTGGTTCTACTTTCATGGGCTAGTCTGAAGCCTAAAACTGCAAAGGTATTTGGGTTTCAGCTGTGGAAATCCAAGGTAATAAAGTTTTGTAGGCATGGAGCAATTTCTGTTCCCCTATAGAAATACTATAGTGATCAAACATAACATTACAATATATTATAATGTAAGTGATGCTGTAACCACCCTCTCTCGGTGCCTGGAGACTGTGGGGATCTGGATGGAGAACAACAGGCTTCAGCTGAACCCTGGTAAGACGGAGTGGCTGTGGGTTGGGGGCTCCTCTATCTGGGAGTTTACCATCTTTGGTTCTGGATGGGGTTGCACTGCCCCAGACAGACCCGGTGCGGAACCTGGGGCTCCTCCTGGACTCATGACTCCTACTCGACTTGGTGTTGTGCACCAGTTACGCCCCTTCCTGGATCGGGAAGCCCTCTGGTCAGTCACTCATGCCCTAGTCATCTCCCGTATAGACAATTGCAATGTGCTCTACATGGGGCTACCCTTGAAGAGTATCCGGAAGCTACAGCTGGTCCAGAATACAGCTGCGCGAGCAGTCTTGGGTGCCCCAAGGATGGCACATGCAACACCTTTGCTGCGGGAACTGCACTGGGTGCCAGTTTGCTTCCAGGTCCAATTCAAGGTGTTGGTCATCACCTTTAAAACCTTACATGGCATGGGTCCAGGTTACCTGAGGGACCATCTCATCCCCATTACATCGACCTGTCCCACCCGGTCAGGAAGAGAGGGCATGTTACGGACCCCATCCATGAGAGACTGTTGATTGGCGGGGCCCAGGAAGAGAGCCTTCTCTGCTGTGGCCCCCACCCTGTGGAACACTCTTCTCCCAGAGGTGAGGCAGGCCCCCTCTCTCCTGGCCTTCCAGAAAGGTTTAAAGACCTGGCTCTGCCATCTTGCTTGGGGTGGGAGGGGGGGTAATCAACCCTGGGGGTGATTAGCACCCCAAAGAGGCCCCCGTGTATTTATGAATTTAAATTAAGAACTTTTAATATCGCCATCCTGGATTTTATATTTTTATTGAAGAGGTACTGTTTTTATTGTATTTTAATCTGTATTTAGTTTTAGTTTTATTGTAAACTACCCAGAGTCCCTCTTTTGAGGGAGATGGGCAGTGACGAAATTTGAAATATAAATAAATAAATAAATAAACAAATAAATAAATAAATAAATAAATTGGTGTATTTCCCTACATAAAAGAAAGGTTTCAAGTCCAGGTCAATTCCTGGTGACTTCACGAACATGTTCTATGAATATAAAAGCATAGCAAACTTCCACACAAGCTCAGAAGGGCTATGAACGTCATTATCACTATTTCTTTGCTCTGTTGATAAACTCTCTCTTTTGCCGACAGTTACGAAGCAGCCTTAAACAGAGAGACGCAGGGTTGTGTAATGAACGCCATAGTTGAGTGGCAAGGTGAAAGCGGCTGGAAGGAAGGAGGCAGGCAGTCACGCAAGGAGAGTGGCAGTCACTCAAGAGGGCCGGGTTCTCACGGCATTGCTGCGTAACCCTGCCATCCATCTTGTCACGGTCCAGGCCCTCATGTCAGCATTAATCTGCACCGACAGTGGATTAATTTTCCCTCACACACACACGCACCTCCCAAGGGTGAAACAGAAAAGCGGGGGGGGGGGGGGGAGCAACAGAGTCTGTTTTTCAGCCAAGAAGTCTCTTTCCTCCTCTGGCTCAGAATCCTCCTGAAATAACAATTAGAAATGATGCCTGGATTTTGCATGCCAGAAAGTTTTTTTTTTTCATTTTAATTTCTCCTTCCCTTGGCAAGTCCTCTTTTTCTTTGGCAAGACATCCAAACCTCTCTGTGCTAATACACAAATACATTGAGGGGAATTCATTAGAGGAATGGAAGGCCCTTTTATACCAAGTAGTCATGCCTTTTTTGCTGAAACTTACCAGCAGGTGTTCAATAATCCGGTGAAATTCTTGTTCTCTGTAACTCTTTGGAAAGATAGGAGGGCCTTGGCTTTTAAGCAAAGTGCCTGAATAATTCTTTGCTTGGGTATGCATATTTGGTGCCTTCTGGATATGTTGGACTACAAATCCCAGCATTCCTTACCAGCATGACCAATGAGAAAGGACTAGGGTTTCATCTGGGAATGGTGGGAAACCGCAGCTGATTTTTGGCAATTGCACATTATCAGCAAGTACTCCAGGGACACACACAGACAAAAAAGGTTGGGGCCACACGGAGACCCTAAGACAACAGGGTGCCAATCCCTGTTTTAGAGACAAGGCTTGAGTATGTGTGCCAAGTTAGGACTGAAAAAGTATATCCAGAATAATTTTCAGGATCCTGAGACCAATCTCTTCTTCTAGGATTTGCCAAAGGACAATCTTTTGGTCAGATCAGATGGACTTTTCATTTTGCTTTATGCCTGGGAGTTATCTAATGCTGAAGTTAAGTGAATGCACTCCTGTCCCATCCCTAGGAAAGGCAACTACTGGAATAGCTATATATAAGTATAGAATTAATGATCAAATTTGGACTTGAATTTTTACGTCTTACATATTTGAGAAACATAATGCTTCTTTCTTTGAGAATGTAATCTGCTGTATTAGCCTGCAAAAATGCAGAGAATCTCAAGATGGCACGAAAGAGATAGAGAGAAAAAAATCTAACTCTCTGCTGCCATCTAGTGATCGTCCAGACTTTGGCAGCCCAGATATACTAACCCTAGTTGTACATTTCTTGGTATTCACCAGTTGTTTGATCTAATATAAATTCTGGCTTTATTCATTTACATCAGACTGCTCTCTTTTATTTTATACCTTTTAATATCCAAAACGTAAAGAGAAAGACCAACATGGTTTTAAAAAAGAAGACAAAAGCATTAAAAGCTCCCTTTTTAAACCTCTACCACTTATTGGTCTGGCTTTTCATTAGACTTTCCATAGTTTGCTGCTATTTCTGGACGACTGTTGTCATTCAGTACAGTAGTAAATAAACAAAGAATCCTACAGGAATAAATGAAAACAACCATATTCAATGGCATCCTAGCTCTTTTAGTCACTTATAGCTCCCCTCCTTCTAATAAAAAAAAAAGGGAGGAAATCTCACGGTACGGTTGGACTGATAACACCCATCTCTGCGCTGGCATATGGAAAGAAGGGTTACATCTGAAATTAACTCTCTTCTGAGTTTAGCTGATACAAAGATTCCTTGCTAAGGAAAATTAACTTACAATTATCCTTGGGAACTCTAGCGTTAGTTTGGGTAAGATCCTGGCTCAGAAATGACCAGGTCATTGGGCCTGCATGACACATTGAATCCTTACCTCAACTGCTTCGTTGTGTCATGCAAATATAGCCGATGTGATAATCCATTTTATAGCTCAAGTCACTTGAAAGGCATGATTTATAATAAGCAAGTGGACGGATGCTCCCTATCCCTTCTTCCCCAAACCATTCCTTGCTTCAAGTGTTGTTGGGTTGGGTTTGGGTTTGGGTTGGGTTTTTTTTTATAACAAATATCCCAACCTACTTTGTAGGCAGAAAAGATGAATGGAATAAATAAACTGCAGTCCTAACGAATTAAGTCTAAAGACCTTTAGTGAAACAAACACGTACTAAACCAACAGGTCCATTAGTTTTGTACAAACATAAAACAAGAAACACAAAGAAGCATGCATACAAAACAGTGTGTAACAGCTTCCTAGCAAGAGAAACATCTACGGGTAATTGATATTCAGCATACATTTGATTATCACAAGAGATGGCAGCACCTAGCCAGACCTGGGTGATCTCAAAAAAAGCTAAGTAAGTTTGGATCTGGGAGGACATTAAAAAATCCCAGGGCAATAGGCTAGACTGGGAAATCAGAAACATCTAAAAATGCAGTCTGTAGCTTGAATCATGTCAACTGGATTTCTATTTTCTCAGTGGAAACGTTTCGCTCCTTATCCAAGAAGAAATCCAGTTGACATGATTCAAGCTACAGACTGTTCCACCTGGATGACCGAGAACCTTCATCGACTAAAAATGCAGTGGCAATCTACTTATACATTGTTTCCATGAAAACTAAATGGACGCCCCCATGCACTCAACAAGAGTTGCTCCAGACTAGAGAGGGCCTCTAGTTTATACATCTTTGGCTCCACAGGCAGCTGCTGGGATCACTAGCAACTTAACAATTTAATCCTTAGCGTGCAGGCTTGGAATGTAATTGTTGTTCCAATTGGTCATCAGTCCTTTGATGAAGATTGCTGCTAGAGATGCTTGACAAGATATTGCTGCATCTTTTAAAAAGCTCTTCTTTGCCTTCTTGAGACAATGACCCTGTTCCATCTTTACTACAGGTTATAACCTGTGAGCACTGCAGATAGGTGGGTCTCTGTGAGATTTAAGAGCAACCATCACAGGAATCTATCTATGTGGTTGCTAGGAGTCAAAAATGACTTGATGACATATCAATCAATCAGTCACAGGAATCAGGACTTTGATATTATCAATTGTATAGATATATATCCTTTTCTTTTCCTTTTTTTAATGGGATGGCAGGAAGCAGTATGAAAGATGGAGGGATACTCATCTGAGAGTATGCGGATTTAAAAGAATGGAGTCCAGCCATTTATGAGAGTAGCCTGGAATGTTTAGAAATGATTGGCTGCCCGTTTTGTTATGCTAGAAGTGTGAAAATGATGGTGAGAGGACACCTATATGATATGGGTGCAACCCAGTGGTTGCAGGAAGTTGCTGGAAGGCAGAAAAGGTTGCAATGTTGTTAAGCTAAAATCTGCAGAATGCAGGAAACGGGATCCCCAGAGATGGTAGGTAAATAGAGGCACAGATTTTGGGAAGAGATAGAAAGCTCTTCCTAGACTTGCTGGCTCCAGGTTATCATTAAACTAGCCCCTAAAGGTCATGTAGTGGGGGGGGGGTTGAATGGAGGGAAAAGAAACCAGCTTTATGGTGGAAGCAGAAAGCTGGCTCAGAAACACATGTAAGACCAGAACTTTTGGTGTGGAAGGCAGAAGAGGGAAATAGGAAAGGAGGGGTCTTTGGAACCAGCAGGCTGGGATGATCCTCCCCCTTCGCTGGCAGCAGAAACAACTTGTGCACAAGAGATAAAGCAGAAGGGCAAAAGGTAAAGAATTCTGGGCCACCGCTTTAGTAACTCAGGCAATCTGGAGCCAGAGAAGCTGGAATTTTCTCCTGTGACAACATTACCCAGTAGCTTCAACTGGGGTGAATCGTGGTTTGAAGGGCCAAGAAGAGAATTTGAGAGAAGCTGATTGGTTTCAGCTGGGGGACAGAGTAACCCAGAAAGCTGTAGTAGAGTTGGGAAATGGATAATTTGGTGTAAATTGGAAGGGAATTGCCATGAGAAGCAAGGACATTAATTTGGGTGCTAATAATCTGGAAGGTCCTCTGACTGCTAAGATAAATGCAGGTATGGGAAATGCAGGTTTATGGGGAAGAAATAAAGGGATGCTTAGTGAACAGGGTGGAGCCTGCAAGAAGTGGAGACTCCCCAGAAGCGAGAGGGTGGTTTTCAGGAAGACTAGAGGGGAGAAATAAAGTGAAGAGTGTGGGAAAAGGTATAAAAACTGTGAGTGCAAAGCACTTGGCGCAGAGTCTCCACTGGGCTGAGACAGGCTTGGCCCAGACACACAAAGGAGAGAAGCAGAAGAGAAAGGAAAGGGAAAGGACCTGGAGTTAAGAGGCAGCCTAAGATAAAGGGAATATGAGTCAAACTTTCAAGTAAGAGAGACAGAAATATTACCTGTAAGAGATAATTAAGGAGATAATGGGAGATAAGAGGCAAAACAATTATTTGTAAGAGGTAAAAGGAGGAAAACATGTGAAGTTCCTGATCCTGTGCCCTGCTCGGCATGCTTCCTTCAGCTACAAGAGGAAGGAGCAGTTTGGAGGGGTGTGAGAAATTGGGATCGGTTGACGCACTTGGCCAATGGGGGTAACAGGCTGACAAGTTTCGCCATCAAGTGTGCCAGCTGGAGAAAGACTGTGCCAAGAGGAAGAGGAGAAAACTGTAAGCAGGAAGCAGCCAAGATGGTGGGAAAAGAAGAGGGGAAAGGCTATATGAGACTCTTGTAAAGGCAGTTGTGGCTGTCAGCCTCTTTATCAAAGGGGTGAGGAGAGAGGGTTTGTGAAAACGTGAAATGTGCTGCCTTTTCCGGCTCTGGGGGGAAAGAGGCTACGTGTCCTCTGAGCAAACCTCTCGGAAGACCAGAATTCATCACCGAGTTCAACTGTAATCTCTGAGACTGCCATCACCGAGCAAGACTTGGAACAGAAGGATCCACTGCCACCGAGTTCAGTAGCTTAGTGTTTAATGTGAGCATCGCGCCTGTGTATCAGTATGCCACTGCTTGTGCCTCTGTAGTTATGGATTGGGAATCAAGGGGTAAAGTAGACCTGTTCTTGTCTCTTCATAGCTAGAGGTTTCTATTTCCTTATTAGATCTGTAGAAGGGGTGGGAGGAAAATCACCTCTTGGATCCCCCCTGCTAGTTGGGGAGTTGGCAGCAAGCCTGGTCATAGTGAATTCCGCCAGGGGCTGAGCCAGGACAGGAGTTGAGTGCAACACGCATGTTTAGGATGGGAATGTTATGGCACCTTGGTTGAGTGTCCATAATGGTTTTAATGTTGCGGAGTTTTGTTGTTAGCCACCCAAGATTATATTATACAAGATGGGTAGTCATATACTGTAAATCTTTTAAATTAAAAAAAATTGGATAGAAGCTGATAGGATCCTACAGGGATATTCCCCGGGGAAAGGGAAAGGTTCCCCCTGCACATTTGTGCAGTCATGTCCGACTCTAGGGGCCAGTGCTCATCTAAGTTTGTTAGCCGAAGAGCCAGCGTTGTCCGAAGACGCTTCCACGGTCATGTGGCCACATGACACGCGCGGAACGCTGTTACCTACCCACCGAAGTGGTACCTATTCATCTACTTGCATTTGCATGCTTTCGAATTGCTAGGTTGGGAAGAGCTGGAGCTAGTGCGGGAGCTCACTTCGTCACGCGGGGCTAGGGATTCGAACCGCCGAACTTGCGATCTTCTGATCGACAAGCCTGGCGTCTTACCCACTGAACCACCACGTCCCCGCCCATTCCCCGGGGAAACAGCTTCTTAAATTCAGGACTAGCAACTGTAAAAAAGAGGCTGCATGTGAGCTTACATTGTCTCATTATTGCCCATATTAATTTTAATATCCATAAGTTGGTTAATATGGTGTTAAAAGATCAATATGTTTTAAAGATGTTAATGTACTTATGAATTATGTAGCAAATTAAATTTATCGCTATATGAAGATATATCAAGCATGTTGTGCAACAAAACATATTACTCTTTAATGCTGGAAAGACAATGTGACCCCAGATTTACAATCTTGGATTGCTAATATGTGTTTGTTTCCTATGAACTAGCTCTCTACTGATGAAATGAAGACTATCAATATTATTCCATGCCATATTTAATGATATTATTATTATTTAATGAACATGCCAGTGTTTAATGATATGTTTAAAAATTGGGCCAAATGATTTTCTCTGTACTGTATTTAATTTTATGTTCTTCTTGCTTCCTTTTCCTTTTGTTGTCTGCTTTTCGGTTTTTATTCTTTTTTTAGTTCTTTTCTTTTTCCTTTTCCTTCCCCTCCCTCTTTTTTATATTGTTGTTGTTTATTTATTTATTTATGTTTGGACTTTTATCACCGCGCCATCTCCCCCAAAGGGGACTCTGGGCGGTTTATTCGTTCAGTCGCTTCCGACTCTTCGTGACTTCATGGACCAGCCCACGCCAGAGCCTCCTGTCGGCCGTCGCCATCCCCAGCTCCCCCACGGTCGAGTCCGTCACCTCTGGAATATCATCCATGCCCTTGGTCGGCCCCTCTTCCTTTTGCCTTCCACTTTCCCTAGCATCAGCTTCTTCTCCAGGGTATCCTGTCTTCTCATTATGTGGCCAAAGTACTTCAGTTTTGCCTTTAATATCATTCCCTCAAGTGAGCAGTCCGGCTTTCTTTCCTGGAGTATGGACTGGTTTGATCTTCTTGCAGTCCAAGACACTCTCAGAATTTTCCTCCAGCACCACAGTTCAAAAGCATCTATCTTCCTTCGCTCAGCCTTCCTTTTTTATATTAAAGCAATCAAATATTTTTTTTTTAAAAAAAGACACTGCTGACAAATGAGCTTAATTCTGGAAAGTTATAGAACAACTGAAAAATCTGGAGTAGGGCCAGGCCATGATTGTTTCTTTCTGATAATACAACTTAAGGCCATATTAACCAGGTTTAGTTTTTGAATAGATTCATTACGTTTGGACTACGAGCCCGTGATTTTGACCATGAGCTGCACTTCTGCAATTTCCCTAAAACAAAATACTGCTTAGAAGACCTTTTCTTAAACTTGGGCAAGTGATTTTCACAATACCACGGAGTTTTTTACATTTGTGACAGTATTAGGGTTACCAGATATCTGAATAGGCAAAGGAGGACACAGACAATTGGAAAGGAGGACAAATGGAGGGAAAAGGAGGATGCACTGTTTAACTTTCTTGGTATCCACAACAAAAATTACAGCGAAAAACTGCAAAAAAATTTACTTAACCTACATGTATATGAAACTATTTTTTCCAGCATCAGAAAGACTGGCTTTTCAATCTCAATACTTTTCCAACAAATCTTTATTTTTCAAGAACATATGCTGGTGATAATATAGAATCGATGATGACACACTTTTCAAATTTCACGATTTACAAGGTCACAATACAATAAAATTTGAATGGCTACTGTTGTGAAAACAGTCCAAAATTAAAAACAAACAAGACATTCAAAGAGCTGGACAGTATTTGATTTTAAGTCTATGCCTGCCAGACAGAGGACAACAAGGACATGTCCTTTTGTTGGATGTCTGGTAACCCTGGCCAGTACTGAAAAAATATTTCCTGTGTGAGATTGATTTGCAAAACAAAACTTTTTGTAACTAAATAAAGTTTATTAAGGGATTACCTAAGATTTCCAGAAACCAACAGGGATGAGGCTTGGGAGAGGGGAAACCAATAAGGTATTTCTGAGTTCAAACAGATGCACAAAAAGGTATCCCTTCAATTTTGGGAAAAGGTGGAAATCACATGGTGCCAAGTCTGGACTGTATGGTGGATGGGTGAGATCCAACTTCACAGATGCCTCTTGATGACTCCATGATGTGTGATCCATGATGTATTGTGAATTTCCTTCTTGTGTTTCTGAATTTTGTTTATGTCATTTCAAAGTCTTCAGTGTTGCAATGCAGTGCTCTAATAGTGGTTCAAGGAAATCCATGTGAACAACACTACCTGTATCCCAAAAAAACTGTAACTCTGAATTTTTCTGCCAGATCCTGGGTTTTGATGTTTTTTCCCCTCACAATTGAAGCTAGACTGGTTTTTGGGTCCTAATGATGAGCCTATGTTTCGCTGGCTGTCACAATGTAGCATGACAATAATTGCTGGTAATTTTCAACTCTTGAAGCTTTCATTTCTGCCATCAGCAGGCAAAGAACCCATCTTGCACAAACTTTCCAATATTAAACAACATCAATGACTCAACCCACATGTTGCTGTGAAATGCCAAGTCTGACAGCAATTTCCCTTTGAACGATCCACTAAGAGTTCTTAATCAGTTTATCAAGGTCCCTCGTGTGAAAGTAATTGGTTGCTGTCACAGGTCATCCACTTTGTTCTTGATTACACAATCAACTCTTCTTGGTTCACCATCTTTACATTTTTTGGCACAGCAACAATTGGAGGGAATCCTCCAGCAGTCAAGAATTCAACCATGGCATGTTGTTTAAAGTGCACTGATGGGTACTCACTGAAGACTTCCATTTCACAAACAATAGCAATATAACCTTTTCTCACACCAACTTCCTGCCAAAATGAAATTAAAGAACAGATGCTTTAAAAAAGTCAGAATTTCTAGCACATCAGTATTGCCAACTGTTGGAAACGTTTAACACTGGAGGCATTACTTTTCATTCAACCCTTGTATTTCTTCAGTGTTGCTATAGAGACCAATGTTTTTAATGGTTCTGTTTCACTGCTAAATTGGAGCCGGATCACACATCTTCTTGCTTCCATTTGTTTTTGAGCACTCATATGAAATTAATTTCACAAACATTTTAATGGATTCTTAGTTGCCTTTTGGGCAAGGTCTAAAAAAAATATGAAACTTGAAATATAGCTTCCATTTGCCCTTGTGTTGGAAGCAGCGGCTATTGCTCCTAAATTTTTCATGTACAAAGTTAGCTTACTTTGTTTATCCTCCTAGCCTTGTTAAAATTATTGCTTCATCTGTCCAGATTTCCAAGTAGCACTAGCATACATACTGATTAAGTCTCCCTTTGCATTTTTTGCAAACAACCCTCCAGCCAGTATTCTAGAGTAATTTGTGACCATAGGATTCCAGAAGTGAATTGCCCATCTTTTTTCTTAATTTTAAAAAAGCTATAGAATTTTCTTTTGCATAGAGTAGTGGTAGTAGAGGGACAGTTTTTGGAACCAGAGAGTGCTATTTGCTTTGCTTGGTGAATATAGATTTTTGCTTTGTATCTCTATGATCCATGCCTACCTCAACTATCATTAATATCAGTTTTAGAGGAGCAGATATAGAGCTGTGGAAATATTGAAAGAATACAGGTGGTCCTCATTTAATGGCCAGTTCAGTGACCAAACTTGTGATGGTGCTGAACAAGTGGTAGTTACAACTGGTCCTCGAAGTTCCGTCTGTCGCAGTGCCCCCGTGGTCATGTGATCGTGATCCAAGTGCTCAGCAACTGGCGCAGACTTCTGATCATCGCAGTGCCCCGCGGTCATGTGATCACGATTTGCCACCTTCCCTGCCAACTTCCCACAAGCAAAGTCAATGGGGAAGCAGGCAGGAAGTTGAAAGTCACGTGAGGTCCTCGCTTAACAATGGTAACCAGGGACTGCCAGAACTGTCGCTAAGCAGTGTGGTCACATGACATCACGCTTTATGACCGCATCACTTAGTGATGGAAATTCCAATCCCAATTACCATTGTTAAGCAAGGACTACCTGTATTGTGAGGGACGTGGTGGCTCAGCGGGTAAGACACCAGGCTTGTTGATTGGAAGATCACAAGTTCGGAGGTTCCAATCCCTAGCCCTGTGTGCGGAGTGAGCTCCCGCACTAGCTCCAGCTCTTGCCAACCTAGCAATTTGAAAGCATGCAAATGCAAGTAGATGAATAGGTACCACTTCCGTGGGATGGTAACAGCGTTCTGTGCACGTCATGCCGGCCACATGACCGTGGAAGCGTCTTCGGACAATGCTGGCTCTTCGGCTAACAAACGGAGATGAGCACCGGCCCCTAGAGTCGGACATGACTGCACAAATGTGTGGGGGGAACCTTTATCTTTTTACCTGTATTGTAAATTTCTCGCTTATAAGGAGAGATATAATTGAAAGATGGAAAGGGTCAAAGAGAAATGAAGCATACCAAATTTGTTATTTTAGGAATAATGGAACTTGGGTAAATGGAAATGGCACTTTATCATAGAATTGATATATTATCCAAGCAAAGAAACTTTGTGGCAGTGATACTCAAAAATGACACAACTAAGTAAGCTACAACACAAAAAACAACAGGACTATATTTATTAGAATTAATGTATATGTAATTAACAGTAAGGCCATTGACTGTTTAGATTTTTAAAATTTCTTTAAAGAATTTAGAAGGCTATTCATCTCAGCCTAGTGACTCTGGGTGTGTAAGGTGCTCCATCCGATGCCTGAAATCTCCCTCCTCTAGAGTAAACCACAGACGCGCGGTTTCTTAGAAGCAGAAGGATTTATTACAGTACATGAAGGTTAACACAAACAAAGACTTGAATGAATCAGCAAAGCATAGCATGTCACATTTAAGCATTCCCCTTCCCGAGGTCCTTTGATGTTGACACGTGTAGCTTGTGGCTCCAGGGTGCTCAGACATCTGTTCGCATAGATATGTACTGGCGCTGGCCTCTTTAGGTGTGAATCGTCTACTTCAAAGGCAGACGTCTCTTCCGTGTCTGTTGCACGCCACCCTGGCTATGCATACTTATCTAACATATTGGCAGAGGTCTGCTGAGCTCTGACATGCTCCCGGCCCACGATGCTCCCCCCACCCCACCAAAATACGCTAACTACAGAACTAACTAACTAAAACATTTTCAGTCGTGCCCTGTAATGAGAGAACACAAAGAGAATTCTTTACATTGTCCTGTTGGGGTAACCGTCTCAGTGAGGTTTGTCTGAGAACTCCCTATGGAAGGTTTTTACCAATTTGGGAGCGTGTGTGTGTTTAGCGCTAACCCACTTCTTGTCCCCAATCGGCAGATGTTGCCACTTGACCAAATATTGCAGCTGCCCCTTGTGCCATCTGGAATCAAGAATCCTGTCGATTTCAAAGTGTGGCTCTCCCTCCACTAACAATGTGGCGGGTTCTGCTGGTTCTGGGTGCCACTGCTGTGAAGTGTGGTGCTGTTTCAACAAGCTAATGTGGAAAACTGGGTGCACCTTTCTTAGTGTCTTTGGTAACTGCAGTTTAGCCGTTACCGGGTTAATAACTTCAATTATTGGGAACGGACCTATGAATTTGGGCACCAGTTTTTGTGACGGTTTTGTAGCCCTCAGGTTTTTTGTTGACAGGTGCACCTTATCCCCTACTCTCAACTCCCATTCCTTCTCTCATTTGCGGTCTGCATATTTTTTGTAGCTTGCTTTGGCTTCCTGCAGCGTTTTCACCATGATTGGCCAATTACTGGTTACTTTTGCTATCCATTCATCTGCTTTCAGTGGCTGCACTAGTTCTGTGCTTTGGGTCATAGCCAACTCGGGGATCGTTACAAAATCCTGCCCTGTAGCTACTTTAAATGGCGAAAAACCCGTGCTTTGGTGGAGCGCGTTATTGTAAGCAACTTCTGTGAACGGTAACAGTTCTGCCCAATCATTTTGTTGATAATTAATGTAACATCTAAGGTACTGCTCCAGTATAGCATTAATACGTTCGCTCACACCATCTGTGCACGGATGGAACGCAATACTAACCCCTGTTCCGATCCAATTAACTTCAAAAAAGCCCGCCAGAACTTACAAGTGAAAGTGCTGCCGCGATCGCTTATTATGTGTTCCGGTGTTCCGTGAGCCCGATAAATGTGTTGAATAAACATCCTAGCTAGTTTTTTAGCATTTGGGATCCCATTGCAAGCAATGAAATGTGTCTGTTTAGAAAATAGATCTGTGACCACCCAAATAGCCGTTTTCTTGTTGCTCACAGGCAGGTCTACTATAAAATCCATGGCAAACTGCTTCCATGGTTGTGTGGGGTTTGCTACTTCCTGCAGTTTTCCTGTGGGTTTCCCC
This sequence comes from Charina bottae, assembly GCA_023362775.1. Lineage (NCBI taxonomy): Eukaryota > Metazoa > Chordata > Lepidosauria > Squamata > Charinaidae > Charina > Charina bottae. Next base: position 141,230,214 of record JALMGJ010000001.1, read on the forward strand.
ATTTTCCTCTTAGCTGTTGTGCACACTGGGCAAGATCGCACATAAGCTTTCACGTCTGTGCGCAATGATGGCCACCAGAATTTGCGCCTAACTAAGTGTAGTGTTTTCACAAATCCGAAGTGTCCTGCCGTTTTGTGGTCGTGATGCTTGCTCAAAACCCCTTGCCTTAAAGGCTCAGGGACATAAGCTTTATTGTCTTTCCACCCCACTCCATCTCTCTCTTCGAGGGTGTGTTTGTTCTCCCCCCACCATGTGTCTGTCACTGTTGCCGCTCACAGTTCGCCTGCAAACAGGTCGCTCTCAGCCAAGCGTTTCGCGCTGCTGCGAGTGATCGCCATGTTTCCCTCCAATTTATCAGCTTATGCCCCTTGGCTCTGAGCCCCCTCTGGCTGGGAAGGGATGAGTGACTCAATAACTTCCTCCATCTTGCTTTCATGATGCGTCAGGCGCGATAGCGCGTCCGCCAGGTAATTTTCCCCCCCATGGAAGTACTTCAATGTGAAATTGAACCTGCTAAGGAACTCTGCCCACCGGAGGTGTTTGGGATTTAGTTTTCTGGGGGATTTGAGAACTTCTAAGTTTTTGTGGTCAGTCCACACTTGAAACGGAACTGCTGCCCCTTCCAGGAGGTGTCGCCAAGTGCTTAGAGCATGTTTCACTGCGAACGCCTCTTTCTCCCACACATGCCAACGTTTCTCAGTCTGATTGAATTTCCTGGAGATGTATGCACAAGGTCTTAATTTCTTACTGTCATCTGCCTGCAGCAATATGGCCCCAACTGCACGAAACGATGCGTCTGTGTGTATAACGAACGGCTTGTCTACCTCAGGGTGTTTGAGGATAGGCTCCTCAGTGAACATCACCTTTAACTTGTCAAAGGCTTCCTGACATTCTTGGGTCCACACTAGTTTTGTGCTTGGCAACTGGGCTTTCGCTTTTGCGCCCTTGCTTTTCGTTTTTAACAAGTCAGTAAGGGGCAGAGCAATCTGCGGGAAATCCTGAATAAATTGCCTATAGAACCCCGCAAACCCGAGGAACGCTTGCAGCTGTCTGCGTGTTCGGGGGGGCTGCCAGCCCAGGACCACTTTGACCTTTTCGGGGTCCATTTCAATGCCCTCATGCGATATGCGGTACCCCAGGAAGTCTAGCTTATCTTTGTGGAATTCACATTTCTCTAGTTTCACATACAGCTTTGCCTCCAGTAATTTCTCTAACACCTTCTTGACTAATTCCATATGTTCTTCTAAGTTTTCAGAAAAAATCAGTATATCATTTAAATATACAATTACCCCTTTGTACAGAAATTCATACACTACTTTGTTTATGAACCTCATGAAAATTCCCGGTCCTCCCACAATCCCAAACGGGAGCACTCTCTATTGAAATGATCCCAGCGGGTAATTGAACGCTGTTTTCCACTTGTCCCCCTCCCGTATACGTACACGATAGTAAGCCTCTCTTACATCTAATTTCGTGAAAATTTTCCCTTTGAACAGTTGTGCTAACATGTCTTTCAACAGTGGGAGGGGGTACTGATTGGTAATTGAGATTGCGTTGAGCCCCCTGTAGTCCGTGCAAAGTCGGAGGGACCCATCTTTTTTCTTTCTAAATAAGACTGGGGCTGCTAGGGGGGAATTAGCTGGTTCGATAAATCCATGTGCCAAATTTTTATCAATGAATTTGTGCAGCTCCTGTAGTTCTTTTTGTGTCATGGCATACATCTTGGGCTTGGGAAAGGGTGCCCCTGGGATGAGATCAACCGTTGCGTCCGACTGTCAGTGGGGGGGTGCTTGTTCGCATTCCTGTTTGCCGAATACCTCAACCATGGGGAGGTATTTCTCCGGAATTGTGTCCAGCGCTGTGCCCCCCCCCCTTGTTCCTGGTCCTCCTCCCAAAGTTCCGTCCCAGCTGCCCCCACTTCTAAACAGCCTGGCATTCTATCATTGTCCATCCCTAAATAAGTCCCGTCAATGAATTCAATTTCCCCAGAAGCCCAATCCACCCTGGGGTTTCTTGTTCTCAGCCATTTCAGTCCTAATACAATAGGACGTGCTGCAATGGGAGCCACAATAAACCTCAATGTCTCTACGTGAGTCCCAAGAGTCATTTGGATTTCTTCTGTGAAATACTGCACTGGCCCCCTTTCATTTCTGAACCGTCCAATTGGCAAAATGTAATGGGCGTATTTAGATTAAAAAGTTTCAGTCCCATCTTGTCAGCCACGTTCGGATGCATTAAGCATCTTGAGCAACCAGAGTCTAACATTGCCACCCCCGAATATTTCTTCCTCCCAAAGTTTTTAACTGTACCTTCAGATGCATTGTCGGGCTGTGGCTCTCCCTTCCGTTGCGCCCCTTTGCAAAGGCCTGTCCTGCGGCGCTCTTTAGAACAGACCTTTTCCGTTTCCCTCCGGCTGGAATATATAGTCTGATTCAGCGCTGTCGCTGTCGTCTTCCACGTGTGGGGGGTTTTCCCATTCCTCCGTGGCTGCCGCCACCCCTTTGCGCTTGTTTCCACCCTCCTTTTCTCCCTTCCTATCTGAAGGGTTCCTCGGGTGCGTCTTCCCTTTGGTAGCTGTTCCGTTCTGGGGGCAGTTACTAATGAGGTGTCCCATCTGCCCACATCGGAAGCACACGCCAGCTCTCATTCTCCGATTTTTCTCCTCTTCCCAGTATTTCTGCCTGAAGTCCGCTCGGGTGGGGTGTGGGTCGGTCCCTGGCTTCTTCCACAGGTGCTTTTTGTTGGTTGCTGCGGTAGCTATGGTTATGCTAGAATGTGGATATACATTAAGGCTAATAGATAAACCAGAATTCTTTTTCTGAGAATTCTTTATGATGAACAAGAAGCTACTATAAGGACTGAATTTAGAGAAACAGAGTGGTTCAGAACAAGAGGGAGTACGATGGTAATGCAAGCAAATGTATAACAATGGCACAGTTGGAAAAGAGGACATCCATAATCAAATGAAGAGTTCAGAACATTAACAGTTTTAGATATGCAGATGATACCATGTTGTTAGCTGAAAATAAAGAAGAGCGCATTATGAGTGTAAAAATAGAAAGTAAAAAATCTGGGTTAATGTTAAATATTAAAGAGAGAAAGATGCTTAGTGAGCTTACAGTAAGTTGCTGGCAAAGCATGTTTTGGTTTTTTGGACAGAGAGAGGCTGCTCAGGTATAATCCTGTCCAAGTCTGCAGCCACTCCTGTATTCTAGACAGGGGTCCCCAACCTTTTTGGCGCCAGGGACCGGTTTCAAAAGACGATTTTTCCACAGACTGGGGGGGCGGGGTTTCCAGGATTTCCGCAGACCGGGGTGGGGTGGGGTTTGCAGGTGGGAGCCAATCACAGGCACCGGGGGCGGGTTTGCTGGCGGGAGCCAATCACGCAGAAGGGGGCGGGGTTTGCGGGCGGGAGCCTCGCAGCCCAGTTCCTAACAGGCCGCGGCCCACTAGTCCCCACAGGTTGGGGACCCCTGTTCTAGGATGCAATTAAAACCTCAGTAGGACTGCCCACTATAGCCTCTAGAAAAAACCCCAAGCACCCTCTGCAAATCAGAACGGTCCATTATGTGCCCAGAGTAGACCAACCTAAAAGGTCAATGCTACCCGTGGAGACTGGTTGCACTGATCAAGAAAGTGATCTTGCCATAGCAAAGGACAGGAGCTAGTGCCCTCCACTTTTAGATTCCATCTACTCTGAGTAAGAACCAAGTCTAATATGTGGCCCTATTCATGATTCAAGACCCTGATGACCTTGGACGAGCTCTCAGTAGTCATGGTGGCTATGAGCTCATGAGCTGATTCTGCCCCCTGCATTCTTCCCCTGTGGAAGGTAGACATAAATCCCCCAGCACTATTAACTTGGGATACTCCACTGCAAATCCCAGGGCAAAGTCCAGCAGCTCAGACAGGGACACCCCTGTGCAGCAGGGTGGATAGTACAACAGCAGCCCCCACTTGTCACTCCATGAGCTGTTGCAAAAAAAATTATCATGATGTAGTATTATAGGAGGCATATGTTTAGAACAGTGAAAAGACTGGCATCGTTTTAGTTTACTCACCGGATGCTTGTTTCCTGGCTGATTTAACATGTAGGCCTGTAGCCAGTTATAGCCACATTGCTTTATCCTTTTCAGTCATGAGATTCTGTCTAAAAGTATGGTTTTCTCCTGAAGAATGCCTATGTTTATAGATCATTATGCTGATGCCAATTCTGTATTTCTTCTCTATTTGTCATGCTATCTGGACTGAATCACTTTTAATGCAAATTGAGCCCTTGGGCCCATTCAGTGTTTCATAAGCAAGGAGGGGCTTGTTCTGACACTGTATTTTCCAGTGTCCCATGCTTATCTGACCCAGAGGAGCTGTGTTTCAATCAACCGACCCTTGCAAAGACTTCCTGACTGATATCCTACCTCCTTCTATAATAAATATTTGACATACCATATCAGGGTTGCAAAAAAACCAGATGATCACCACGTGGCAGGAAAGACTTTGAGCGTTATGCATCCTTTCCTGCTATCTAGCGGTCATCTGGATTTCTGCAAGCCACCCATGGTACACCTTATTTTACTGACCCTGTGTGTGTGAGAGAGAGCGAGAGAGAGCGAGAGAGCGAGCAGGGGGAAAACCTAGCAATGCCTCTGAATTGTAAAAAAAAGGTAAAGGTACCCCCCGCACATTTGTGCAGTCGTGTCCGACTCTAGGGGCCGGTGCTCATCTCCGTTTGTTAGCCAAAGAGCCAGCGTTGTCCGAAGACACTTCCATGGTCATGTGGCCGCATGACGCACGCGGAACGCTGTTACCTACCCACCGAAGTGGTACCTATTAATCTACTTGCATTTGCATGCTTTCGAATTGCTAGGTTGGCAAGAGCTGGAGCTAGTGCAGGAGCTCACTCTGCATGCAGGGCTAGGGATTCGAACCTCCGAACTTGCAATCTTCCGATCAACAAGCCTGGCGTCTTATTGAATTGTAGTGTTGGTTAAAATTGGTGGGAATACCTTGAACTACAAAAAGAAGACACCATTCTATTCTGTTTAAGTAAAACCAGATTGCTCAGGGGAGGGACTAATAATGGAGCTAAAGTTTAAATATTTTGGACACTTAATGGAAATCACTGAAAAATACCCTGATTGGAAAAATTGAAAGCA